>CAKJTW010000004.1:15433333-16066666 GCA_917880005.1 Nanger dama | reverse complement strand
AGACTAATAGAGTTTTGCCAAGAGAACTCACTAGTCATAGCAAACACCCTCTTCCAACGACACAAGAGAAGACTCTACACATGGACATCACCAGATGGTCAACACCAAAATCAGATTGATTATATTCTTTGCAGCCAAAGATGGAGAAGCTCTATACAGTCAACAGAAAAAGACCAGGAGCTGACTGTGGCTCAGATCATGAACTGCTTATTGCCAAATTCAGACTTAAATTGAAGAAAGTAGGGGAAACCACTAGACCATTCAGGTATGACCTAAATCAAATCCCTTATGATTATACAGTGCACATGAGAAATAGATTTAAGGGATTAGATCTGATAGAGTGCCTGATGAACTATGGACTGAGGTTCATGACATTGTACAGGAGACAGGGATCAAGACCATCCCTATGGAAAAGAAATGTAAAAAAAAGCAAAATGGCTGTCTGGAGAGACCTTACAAATAGCTATGAAAAGAGGAAAAGCAAAACGCGAAGGAGAAAAGCAAAGATATAAGCACCTGAATGCAGAATTCCAAAGAATAGCAAGGAGAGATAAGAAAGCCTTCCTCAGCAATCAATGCAAAGAAATAGAGGAAAACAACAGAATGGGAAAGACTAGAGATCTCTTCAAGAAAATTAGAGATACCAAGAGAACATTTCATGCAAAGATGGGCTCGATAAAGGACAGAAATGGTATGGACATAACAAAGGCAGAAGTTATTAAGAAGAGATGGCAAGAATACACAGAAGAACTGTACAAAAAAGATCTTCACGACCCAGATAATTACAATGGTGTGATCACTCACCTAGAGCCAGACATCTTGGAATGTGAAGTCAAGTGGGCCTTAGAAAGCATCACTATGAACAAAGCTAGTGGAGGTGATGGAATTCCAGTTGAGCTGTTTCAAATTCTGAAAGATGATGCTGTGAAAGTGCTGCACTCAATATGCCAGCACATTTGGAAAACTCAGCAGTGGCCACAGGTTTCCACATATAAGTGATATCATTTGATATTTTTCTTCTCTGTCTGACTTACTTTAACTGATTATGATAATCTCCAGGTCCATCCATGTTGCTGCAAATGGCATTTTATTCTTTTTATGGCTGAGTAATATTTCACTGTACATATATACCACATTTTCTTTATCCTTTCATCTGTTGATGGACATTTAGGTTGCTTATGCTGCTATGAACATTGGGATGCAAATATCTTTTCAAATTAGAATTTTCCCTAGATATATGCCCAGGAGTGGGATTGCTGGATTACATGGTAAACTTAGTATTTTTCTTTAAATGAGCTCAGTTTTTCCTTGAATGTTTACAAGAGAAAATTTATAACTACGAGAAATAGAAGACTACCATCTCTAGCCATAAGGAAAGCAACTATATATATCGAACAGACAGAAAAGCAATATCAAACTCTGTTTAGATCCTGTGCCTGCCTGTCCTCTCTGTCTAAAGCAGGCTTTATCCTTGTTTAAAGGAATATGGCAACATTAGGTACATTTGGTCATTATAGGATTAACTGAGATTCTCTCCTTGACATCAGAGGGGTTGGAAGAGAATAGAAGAGACAGCGATGTTCTCATTTTTGAAATTCAGTGCTCTTCTGTGTCTTGTCTGGATGCCAGGTAAAACACACCCCATTCCACCTAAAATAACCTAGAATACCACACTGTAGAAATATGTGTATCCCACATTTTGGGAAGTTCTGGTTGAAGTGAAAATGAGAAACACCACAGGAACAGATACACCTAACCTTAGTCAAATTTCAAGGTCCTTCCTCCCTTTCTTCAATATATGAAATGTTCAAAATAGTGCATAAAACAACAGTATAGCTTAAAGCATAATAATAGAATTGAACACTGAAATAACCACCAACGAAACCAAGAAATAGATAAAATAACCAAACCTGCCAACCACACCCCATACCCTTTCCCCTAAACAACCTATCCTTTCCTTTACCACCAAAGGGAACCACTGATTTTTTTGAAAATCATTTTCTCATCATAGTTGTATCTGCAGTTATGGTTTAGTTTTGATTTGTCAACTTAAAGGAAAAAAATAACATGGAGTTATGAGTTTTAATTTGATTCAAGGACATTATTGAGGACTATAGCCTGGGAAACACCTCTCAGATTGTCCTGAGGAACTGCTCTGAGGAGCTGGGGAAGGAGTCAATATATATGTGAGAAATTTTTGCCTGTGAAAAAATGGCAGGCATACATCTTGGTAAAAGCTTACTGCTCATCAGGAAGAACAGATATCTCAAGCTAACCATTTTACTTTTCTATGTATGGCTCATTGGAATTATTCCTGGAGTGTGCATCTTAACCATCTCAAAGAGCCAGCAGTGAGTGGGGGCTTGGGTGAGATGTTAGTTCTCTTTAACCTGGGTAGCCTGGATGAAAACCAGCAGTCCTAGCTGCTAACCCACCAGGGGCTACAGGCTAGAAACAAGATTCCCCTGGCTCATACCCTCTTTGTGTAGTTTTGATCCCTGGGTTTGGAAGATTGCCTGGAGGAGGAAATGGCAACCTACCCCAGTATTCTTGCCTGGAAAATCTGATGGACTGAGGAGCCTGGCGGTCTGCAGTCCGTGGCGCCTCATAGAGTTGGACACAACTAAGCAAATGAGAACATACCCTCACTGAAAATTGCATTTCTCAAGGATGTAAAAGCTGTAAAAACAGGTATAAAATTTATTATTGGAGACACAGAAAAAGGTGGGAGAGCACTCAGAGAAAATTGCTTAGTTAAGACAGAGGCAAGGCTGAGACGCACATCTGGAGAGAAAGGTGCAGACATCCCCCTAGCGAGGAGGAATGCAGTAAAGAGGTGGGTAAGTCATTTACAGAGGGCAGTTCTTCTGGGTCTTTGTTTACCTTTGGCCAATTATCTGGTTTCTTTTCCCACACCTGACCTGCCATAGGACCCTCCCCAATATGTGTGTGAAAAATTTTTCCAAAATGGACTCCAGCCCAGAGGCCTATGGGGGCTTTGGCATCACCTATTCTGGGGTGGTGCCCCTCCTCTTGACCCCCAAGAAGCCTTTTTGCACATGTGCAAAGTCTCCCTTGCCCCCAGGATGGAAAATATATGGATCTTTTACTCAAACAAGGGTTTAGCCCCTCTCCATTCCTGCCACGACTGTTATCGTACAACGTCCTCAGGAGACAGAGCCTGACTATTTACTCTGTTTCTGTTGTTATTTCTGTTTCAAAGTACAAACAGAAGGCTGATAGTAAATGCCTAACCTGAAGCCCACCTAATCTCTTATCTCTGGAAATGTAAATGGGAGACTCGTTGTAAGTATCTGGTCTGAAGCCCATGTTTTTGCTGCCCAAAGAAATGTAATCAAGAGGACAGTTGTAAATGGAGCCTGGAGTCCATCTATCTCCTGCCTTACTGTCTGAAAGCAAAACAAAAACAGTGAAGGGCTTGGATGGTAAAGAATCTGCCCACGATGCAGGAGCTCCGGGTTTGATCCCTGAGTCAGGAAGATCCCTGCAGAATGGAATGGCTAGAATTAACTGAATCAGTTCAGTTCAGTCACTCAGTCATGTCCGACTCTTTGTGACCCCATGAATCGCAGCATGCCAGGCTTCCCTGTTCATTACCATCTCTCGGAGATCACTCAGACTCACATCCATCGAGTCCATGATGCCATCCAGCCATCTCATCCTCGGTCATCCCCTTCTCCTCCTGCCCCCAATCCCTCCCAGCATCAGAGTCTTTTCCAGTGAGTGAGCTCTTCGCATGAGGTGGCCAAAGTACTGGAGTTTCAGCTTTAGCATCATTCCTTCCAAAGAAATCCCATGACTGATCTCCTTCAGAATGGACTGGTTGGATCTCTTTGCAGTCCAAGGGACTCTCAAGAGTCTTCTCCAACACCACAGCTCAAAAGCATCAATTCTTTGGCACTCAGCCTTCTTCACAGTCCAACTCTCACATCCATACATGACCACTGGAAAAACCATAGCCTTGACTAGATGGACCTTAGTCGGCAAAGTAATGCCTCTGCTTTTGACTGTCTAGGTTGGTCATAACTTTTCTTCCAAGGACTAAGCGTCTTCTAATTTCATGGCTGCAGTCACCATCTGCAGTGATTTTGGAGCCCAAAAAAATAAAGTCTGACACTGTTTCCACTGTTTCTCCATCTATTTCCCATGAAGTGATGGCACTGGTTGCCATGATCTTCATTTTCTGAATGTTGAGCTTTAAGCCAACTTTTTCACTCTCCTCTTTCACTTTCATCAAGGGGCTTTTAAGCTCCTCTTCACTTTCTGCCATAAGGGTGGTGTCATCTGCATATCTGAGGTTATTGATATTTCTCCCGGCAATCTTGATTCCAGCTTGTGTTTCTTCCAGTCCAGCGTTTCTCATGATGTACTCTAGGGACCCATTTATCCAAAATATAAAATCCCTCACCCTGTTTTTTACATTATGAATTCCCCTGAGGACACACTGTTGTTAGATGACTGCAGTAGATTTCGGTTTCAACCTCTGCATAACTGGATAGTGTTCCTTTGCTGCTGTTGTTGTTACAGTCTCTCCCATTTGTGGTCATAAGTTCAACCAAAGTTTGGGAGGCAGCATCTCATGGCAAATCTGTCCCATGGCTCTAGGAAGTCTTATTCCTAGGTCAAATGAGGATTCCATTGATAGGTCATTCATGTGCCTTGCCTGGATTAGGTCATGTTAACAACCTAAACTTCTCTGGGTCACTTGTCTTACTAGTCTACAATGATCAAGGAAATGTTTCTGCACTATTACTCCTTCCCATATCTAGAGTTGCTGCTGCTTAGTTGCTAAGTCATGTCAGACTTTTTGCAATCCCATGGACTGTAGCCCCCAGGCTCCTCTGTCCATGGGATTTCCCAGACAAAAATATTGGAGTGGGTTGCCATTTCCTTCTCCAGAGGATCTTCCCAACCCAGGGATGGAATTCCTGTCTCCTGCATTGGCAGGCAGCTTCTTTACCACTGAGCCACGAGAGTTGTACCACTACAGTTAATTTTATGGAGAGCTACATATGTGATTGATTGCATCAGGACATTTAATCATCATTAATTTGGTCAGAAAACTGGTTACCTATCAGGTAACCTAAGAAACACAATCTTATAAAACAGACAGGATATAAATAATACAGCTAGCTAGTACATTAAAAAGGTCATAGAACAGCAGCAAGAGAAAAAAGGAAGGATTTATTACTTGTGGCAAGTAGGGAGAACGGGAGAACACAAGGATATTCCCCAAAGCAGCTTCTTCCCTAAAAGCAAAATTGGAGAATTTTTATGCTAAGGGTACATGCTCATTCATGGAAGGGGCTTAGGCAATGGGCAGAGTTCAAGATGTAGTTGATTGAAATAATGAGGGTCCACAAAGGCCATCATACGTGCCTTAGATTCCAGTTGATCTGATGCTTGAGCGCCTTAGGAGGGTGATTTAAATTCTTCAAAAACTGCTCAAAATAGTGCTTTAGGCTGATTTTTACCATTGAAATAGGATTGGGAGCCTTTATCAGTTCAGTTCAATTGCTCAGTTGTGTCCTACTCTTTGCAACCCCATGGACTGCAGCACGCCAGGTTTCTTTGTACAAGCCATGGAGTCTTTATACCTGATTTCTTACATTTACAATTGTTACTTCTCTTGTCTGATCAGTTTGCCCTTCTCCTGAGATCATTACCACCAAGACCTGTGCAAGGGAAAGCACTGTGTCCAGGCTTACATGACAAAATGGCTTTGGGCCAAGACAGATCTCATGTCAGAGAAGAGATATAAGTCTCTCCGGTTTTCTTTCTCCAGGGACCCCTACCCAATCTGGGTATACCATCCACAGGTAGAGACATATCAATAACATACGTACGACAAGTAAGCAGAAGCCAAGATCTCATCATTTCAAAACTTACTCATGTATCAGGTATTACCATATAAATCTAATTTATAAATGGACTCTCCAGGTGGCACAGTGGTAAAGAATCCACCTGCCAGTGCAGGAGATGCAGGAGACTCAGATTCAGTCCCTGGGTCAGAAAGATCCCCTGGAGACGGGAATGGCAACCCACTCCAGTATTCTTGCCCTGGGAAATATCCCATGGACAGAGGAGCCTAGTGGGCTACAGTCCACGAGGTTTCAAAAGAGTCAGACGCAACTGAGCAATTCAGGACAAACACAACAAATCAACAGAACCCAAAATTTCATATGCATGCTTGGTGACCAGCTCTCTTGCAACCCCATGGACTGTAGCCCACCAGGCTCCTCTGTCCATAGGATTTCCCAGGCAAATATACTGGAACGAGTAGCCATTCCTTTTCCAGGGGATCTTCCTGACTCAGGGGTCAAACCCAAGTCTCTGGCATTGCAGGCACATTCTTCACTATCTGAGCCACCAGGTATAGTATATTGTAATATAAAAATATATAAATATATTATATATTATAATATAAAACTAGCTTATAAACACCAGTTCAAATAAGTTTATCTTCTCAAATGGCTAAGGCTTTTACTAGCTGCAGAAAACACTTTTAAGATTTGTATTCACCTTGACAAATCCTCCCCAAACATTTCTTTTCCATAGGGATGGTCTTGATCCCTGTCTCCTGTACAATGTCCTGAACCTCAGTCCATAGTTCATCAGGCACTCTATCAGATCTAGTCCCTTAAATCTATTTCTCACTTCCACTATATAATCATAAGCGATTTGATTTAGGTCATACCTGAATGGTCTAGTGGTTTTCCTACTTTCTTCAATTTAAGTCTGAATTTGCAATAAGCAGTTCATGATCTGAGCCACAGTCAGCTTCTGGTCTTGTTTTTGCTGACTGCATAGAGCTTCTCCATCTTTGACTGCGAGGTGGTAATCAATCTGATTTTGGTGTTGACCATCTGGTGATGTCCATGTAGAGTCTTCTCTTGTGTTGTTGGAAAAGGGTGTTTGCTATGACCAGTGTGTTCTCTTGGCAAAACTCTATTAGCCTTTGCCCTGCTTCATTCTGTACTCCAAGGCTAAATTTGCCTGTTACCCGGGTGTTTCTTGACTTCCTACTTTTGCATTCCAGTAGGAATGCAAGGAATGAAAAGGACATCTTTTTTGGCTGTTAGTTCTAAGAGGTCTTGTAGGTCTTCATAGAACCGTTCAACTTCAGCTTCTTCAGCCTTACTGGTTGGGGCATAGTCTTGGATTACTGTGATATTGAATGGTTTGCCTTGGAAATGAACAGAGATCATTCTGTCAGTTTTGAGATTGCATCCAACTATTGTTATTTCAGACTCTTTTGTTGACCATGATGGCTATTCCATTTCTTCTAGGAGATTCTTGCCCACAGCAATAGATATAATGGTCATCTGAGTTAAATTCACCCATTCCAGTCCATTTTAGTTCACTGACTCCTAGAATGTCGACATTCACTCTTGCCATCTCCTGCTTGACCACTTCCAGTTTGCCTTGATTCATGGACCTAACATTCTAGGTTCCTATGCAGTATTGCTCTTTACAACTTTGGACCTTGCTTCTATCACCAGTCACATCCACAACTGGGTATTGTTTTTGCTTTGGCTCCATCCCTTCATTCTTTCTGGAGTTATTTCTCCACTGAACTCCAGTAGCATATTGGGCACTACCAACCTGCAGAGGCCTTACAAATAACTGTAAAGAGAAGAGAAGTGAAAAGCAAAGGAGAAAAGCAAAGATATAAGCATCTGAATGCAGAGTTCCAAAGAATAGCAAGGAGAGATAAGAAAGCCTTCCTCAGCAATCAATGCAAAGAAATAGAGGAAAACAATAGAATGGGAAAGACTAGAGATCTCTTCAAGAAAATTAGAGATACCAAGGGAACATTTCATGCAAAGATGGGCTCGATAAAGGACAGAAATGGTATGGACCTAACAGAAGAAGAAGATATTAAGAAGAGATGGCAAGAATACACAGAAGAACTGTACAAAAAGATCTTCACAACCAAGATAATCACGATGGTGTGATCACTCACCTAGAGCCAGACATCCTGGAATGTGAAGTCAAGTGGGCCTTAGAAAGCATCACTATGAACAAAGCTAGTGGAGGTGATGGAATTCCAGTTGAGCTATTTCAAATCCTGAAAGATGATGCTGTGAAAGTGCTGCACTCAATATGCCAGCAAATTTGGAAAACTCAGCAGTGGCCACAGGACTGGAAAAGGTCAGTTTTCATTCCAATCCCAAAGAAAGGCAATGCCAAAGAATGCTAAAACTACTGCACAATTGCACTCATCTCACACTAGTAAAGTAATGCTCAAAATTCTCCAAGCCAGGCTTCAGCAATACGTGAACCGTGAACTTCCAGATGTTCAAGCTGGTTTTAGAAAAGGCAGAGGAACCAGAGATCAAATTGCCAACATCCGCTGGATCATGGAAAAAGCAAGAGAGTTCCAGAAAACCATTTATTTCTGCTTTATTGACTATGCCAAAGCCTTTGACTGTGTGGATCACAATGAACTGTGGAAACTTCTGAAAGAATTGGGAATACCAGACCACCTGACCTGCCTTTTGAGAAACCTGTATGCAGGTCATGAAGCAATAGTTAGGACTGGACATGGAACAACAGACTGGTTCCAAATAGGAAAAGGGGTACGTCAAGGCTGTATATTGTCACCCTGCTTATTTAACATATATGCAGAGTACATCATGAGAAATGCTGGTCTGGATGAAGCATAAGCTGGAATCAAGATTGCCGGGAGAAATATCAATAACCTCAGATATGCAGATGACACCATCCTATGGCAGAAAGTGAAGAGGAACTAAAAAGCCTCTTGATGAAAGTGAAAGAGAAGAGTGAAAAAGTTGGCTTAAAGCTCAACATTCAGAAAGCGAAGATCATGGCATCTGGTCCCATCACTTCATGGGAAATAGATGGGGAAACAGTGGAAACAGTGTCAGACTTTATTTTGAGGGGCTCCAAAATCACTGCAGATGGTGATTGCAGCCATGAAATTTTTAAAGACATTTACTCCTTGGAAAGAAAGTTATGACCAGCCTAGATAGCATATTAAAAGCAGAGACATTACTTTGCCAACAAAGGTCCGTCTAGTCAAGGCTATGGTTTTTCCTGTGGTCATGTATGAATGTGAGAGTTGGACTGTGAAGAAAGCTGAGCACCAAAGAATTGATGCTTTTGAACTGTGGTGTTGGAGAAGACTCTTGAGAGTCCCTTGGACTGCAAGGAGATCCAACCAGTCCATTCTGAAGGAGATCAGTCCTGGGTGTTCTTTGGAAGGACTGATGCTAACGCTGAAACTCCAGTACTTTGGCCACCTCATGCGAAGAGTTGACTCACTGGAAAAGACTCTGATGCTGGGAGGGATTGGGGGCAGGAGGAGAAAGGGACAACAGAGGATGAGATGGCTGGATGGCATCATGGACTCGATGGACGTGGGTTTGGGTGAACTCTGGGAGTTGGTGTTGGACAGGGAGGGCTGGCGTGCTGCGATTTGTGGGGTCGCAAAGAGTCAGACACGACTGAGCGACTGAACTGAACTGAACTGACAAATCCTTAAAGAGGCTGTAAATTAGATTTTGGATGATGGAGTAGTTTGAATTTTAAAGGCCTCTTTTCCTTTTTCCCCCTTTGGTTTCAAGTTCTACCTGATAGTTAACTGGGCTCAGTTTTAGGCCATTATGGATTGTATTTCCATTTCTGATTTCTAGAGGTTTGCAAGACAAGGACAGTTGCTTTTGATTCCCAAAGGAGCTGGCCTGCCACCTAAATGATGTCAAAAGAATGATTTGCCCAACTACATTATCTTTCATTTTCTACTTTATATTACTTTGAGTATTTCCAACTAAAATGGAAATAAAAATTTTCTATATTCTAGGACTTTAGGATTCAAACTAGCATGCCTTCAAGTGTTTGCATAGGGTGTTCAACAAAGGCCATTATTTCTGATCTGGGTTTCTGCTCAAATTCAGACTAATTCACCCTAAGAGGGAAAAAAGTCTCCATCATTGCTTTTATTTAGTTCCTGGCTTTTGCCAAATACTGAATGGGCTCAGGTGACCCTATTGATTTCCTTTAGTATTTTTAACTAACATTTTTGAAAGGCAGATTTATATGGGCTGTCTTACATGCCAGGCAGGGGAATATTTCCCAGTGAGATATAGGTCCATCCCCACAATACAATCCAGAAAAGGAGAAGTAACCATCTTATATAAAGCTCCCTCAAATACACCAATTTTATGTAAACTTGCATCTCTCAAACAAGTCCACTCCACTAACCCCAGTTTAGAAAAATGTAGAAGGCTGGAAGAAAAAAGTTACACTTCAGATATCTGACTAGCAATGACTTAGGGCAACAGTTAGACCAGTTAATCAAGTTCAAGATTGACAAGAGGCCCTGGATCCCTTGGCTCTACCACTCACTGGGGACCCCAAAGCCTTTTGTATAAGAATGGATAAAACGGTGGAGTGGGGGGATAAGAAAGGTTTCTGGGACTCCCTGCATGATGGAGACTTGTTAAGAGGGTCCTGATGGAGGCTAAGTGTAGGGGTGTAAGAGTTGGTGGAACTGAGATGTGCCCTACTGTTTGCCTTCTTTTGTGACTGGCATCTTTCATTCTAGATTGTTGGTGAAAATCTGTTGCCTACAACAAATGTCTCCTTATTCCCATTGCTTTGCAGTGTTCCATGTATCACGATGGGACAATTTTTTTTTCCTTTTTCCTGCTGATGAAAGTTGAGCTGTTTCCAACATTTTGTGTGTGTTACTCAGTCGTGCCCAACTCTTTGCAACCCCATGGACTGTAGCCCACCAGGCTCCTCTGTCCATGGGGATTCTCCAGGAAAGAATACTGGAGTAGGTTGCCATGCCCTTCTCCAGGGGATCTTCCTGACCCAGGGATCAAACCTGGGTCTCTCACACTTGCCATGTGAGCCACCAGGGAAACCATGTTTTTGCTGCTTATTTGGTGCTGTTAAATGGGTTGGCCACAAGTGCCACAGAGTCTGGAGGACATTTTAACCAGAGTAGAAGCTCTCCATCCTGGGACGAGTGTGTCCTGATGTCGCAGAGAAGGCTTGTGTCTGCAGCGAGTGCAACTCCCATCCCCCCTTTCTCTCCAAGGCTCACAGGGTGGGGTTTTGGTCTTTGCCCACCTGGAGGTCTGTAGGAGCACTGTGTGGTTGATGCACCTCACTTGAATGCCTTTCCACTGTCTCCCTGGTGAAGAAGCTCTCCAGTGGTGGGTGGACAGGCGGCTCAGGCAAAGGGGAGAGTGGTTGGCAGAGAAAGGACAGTGGCAGAAGAGGGAGCGGGGGAGGAGCTGTCCAGGGGGCACTAGCAGGAGGGAGCCAGCTAGGAGGGCAGGGACCAAGCAGAGGGCAGATTCTGAGGGCCAAAGTACCTGCCTCTCCCACCTTTCTCAGCCATGACTCCCCCACCTGCCTCTGCCCAAGCGCCCCCTCCTCCGGCACCACCCTCCAGCAGCACCTTGCAGGCAGACCTCATCCGTGGATGAGGATGGTGGAGGGCCCAGCGTCTCCCCACCTCTATACCCTCTTCTAGCCCCTGAAGTACCAATCTCGTGACCTTGTCTTGGGAATTATTCATACATCCAGGTCCCACAGGAAGCCACTCGACTTCCTGCTCCTCTCCCAGGGCGGCCGGACATTATAAGCAGGGGAGGTCCCTGGGCCCCAGCCCATAAGGTGCCCACACTCTTCCTATTGCCCAGCCGAGGGGACCTCGATCCTTCCCCAGGACAATGTTCAGGAGCATGAATGGGTTGCTGCGCCCAGACACTCCTAGACAGGAGGCCCCACCCTTGGTGGGTCTGTGGGCCCCCTCTGGGCCTCAAGGATGCTTTCCATGTGGTCACTGCTCAGGAGACTTTAACTGGAATCAAGTGTCTCCTTCAAAGAGCAAGTAGCCACCCAACTTCTGATTTCGGTCCCTGAGGCCCTCTTTGAGGAGGGCCCCTGTCCACCGGCTCCCTGAGAGCCTCACCTCAGCCCCTCCCCTGATCTGTGCCCAAGACCGGTATCATGAGCCCCCTCCACTAACAGCTGCTTCTGGGGCCTTCCTTTCAGCTTTGCCACCTCCCTCTGACCCCAAGTGCCACCACTGGTGCTGACTTTTCTGCAGGTAGAGCCCCAGTGTGGGGGCGACTGCAATCCCTGGGCCCGGGTGAACCCCAGGGTGCACTGCCCAGCTCTGCTGAGTCTGGACATTTACCCCCAGTGAGCCCTCGGGTGCCCCCTGGGCTGTGCTGTCTCTGGGTCCTTTCACAGCCCCCGGGACAAGGCCGGTCTCTGGTCTGCCCTTCAGGACAGCAGAGCCTGATCCTAAAGTTCACGGACCAGAGCTGCCAGCACCTTAACCTTCACTGTGACCTCGGAGACTCTGGGCAGCTAACCTTCACAAGAATCCTCGGGAGCCCGTGACCGAACGGGGCGGCAGCACCCTACTTGCTCTCACCTGAGCCATCCTTCCTGAACCATCCATCACTCCGGAGCCATGAGGCCACAAATTGCTGTGCAGCTGTGATCTGCTTCTAACCAACTTCCCGACAGCCCTTCCTCACAGGGACTGGGAGGAGGGGTGGGGGTGGGTGGCCTGGCCTCCTCTCCTGGCCTCAGAACTGCAAGGACTGGCCTGGCTGGAGGCGAAGAAACTTCATCAGAAATCCTAGGACGGCCAGGCACGCATGGCCACCCTTGTCTGGGCTAGGCAGTGAGGATGTCCCCCAGCCCAGTGCTCACTCAGCGTCCGCTGACCTCCTGGTCAACCCCCGGGGGTCTCTTCAAGAGGCTCAGCAATGCCCCAATCCCATATGGCCCCCAGAAAACGAGGACAAAATTAAACTTGTGTTTGGTTCCTGCATCCGAGCTCCAGTGGAGACATTCATACCATTTCTACAAGGCTGGTGGAGGCGGAAATGAAAGGTGGAGAGGAGGGTCCAGGGAGCCACTTGCCCTAGAAAGGGAGCCTCCATTTCTGCAAACTTCTGGAGTGTGGGGGCTGGGGGTGGGGTATCAATGATCAAAGCCTTCCTGTTCCCAGCTGTTGCCCTGCTCTCCCGAGTGACAGGACTGTCACTATGTCTCAGGGGACATCCTGAGATTGAGTGGGCAGGAGGCAGGCAGAGGACATCCCCCAGGGATCCCCTGGTGCCTCTGTGGGCTCTGCACTGCCCCCTGCTGGCAGTGCCTGCCGTGGGCTGCATGCCAGGGGCTTAGACACAGCCTAGAGCCCAGGGTGGTAAATGGGGACAACGGTAAAAGGTGCTGGGCTCCAGATGAGACCCCACAGGACTAGGCCTTCTTCCCAGAGAACAGAGAGACTGGGTCAACCATCCCCCACAGAGCAGGCTCCATGGAGCTGGCCATCCCCTGGCCCCAGGCATCCATAACCCTGGAGTGCAGGACTGGAGGTGTTATCTCTTACTGCAGAACAGAAACCATGCTGTCTGCTGTCTGGTCATCACGGGCCCCAGGGTAGGGAGTGGAGCAGTTTTTCATCTGACTCAGGTGATTCAGGCCCAGAAGTGGGGAGCCAGGTGCCCTGGTAGGAACTTGGACAAACATCCTTTGTTTACCACAAGTGACACCTGGTTTGTATTAGATCTTCAGTCCTGCTCAGGAACAGGAGAAAATTCACAAGAAACCAAGAGAGATCACAGTGCCTGATCATTTAATGTTGTCATAAGAGCATTAAAGAAAACGTTATACTCCACACCAGGCTAAAATTTAAAACAGTGGCAAAACTAAATAGTGGTGTGGATGCAGGAAATGGCGTCCCCCATAAGCTGCTGGTGGGGATGCAAAGCAGCATGGCCACGCTGCTGAACTACACATGCAGCAACCCTGTGCCCCTGTACACCAGCAGCTCCACTCCCGGGCATACATCCCAGAGAAACGAAATGCAAACAAAGATTCACACAGAAACGAGTCCGAGAAGATTCCTGGCTGCTTTACTTAAAACAGTCAAACCTGGAATCAGCCCAAAGGTCCTTGCACACGTGAATGCTTAAACACGCCAGGGCGGGGGGTGGGGGCAGTGGGCCACTCACCTCGAGACTCTTCTCAGCAACGTAAAGGAGTCCTGGCCCTAGTGAATCTCCAGGGATTCAGTCCAGTTCAGTTCAGTCGCTCAGTCCTGTCCGACTCTTTGCAATCCCATGAATCACAGCATGCCAGGCCTCCCTGTCCATCACCAACTCCCGGAGTTCACTCAGACTCACGTCCACCAAGTCAGTGATGCCATCCAGCCATCTCATCCTCTGTCGTCCCCTTCTCCTCCTGCCCCCAATCCTTCCCAGCATCAGTCTTTTCCAATGAGGCAACTCTTCGCATGAGGTGGCCAAAGTACTGGAGTTTCAGCTTTAGCATCATTCCTTCCAAAGGAATCCCAGGGCTGATCTCCTTCAGAATGGACTGGTTGGATCTCCTTGCTATCCAAGGGACTCTCAAGAGTCTTCTCCAACACCACAGTTCAAAAGCATCAATTCTTTGGCACTCAGCCTTCTTCACAGTCCAACTCTCACATCCGTACATGATCACAGGAAAAACCATAGCCGTGACTAGATGGACCTTAGTCGGCAAAGTAATGTCTCTGCTTTTGAATATACTATCTAGGTTGGTCATAACTTTTCTTCCAAGGAGTGTCTTCTAATTTCATGGCTGCACTCACCATCTGCAGTGATTTTGGAGCCCAAAATATAAAGTCTGACACTGTTTCCACTGTTTCCCCATCTATTCCCGTGAAGTGCTGGGACCGGATGCCATGATCTTCGTTTTCTGAATGTTGAGCTTTCAGCCAACTTTTTCACTCTTCTCTTTCACTTTCATCAAGAGGCTTTTTAGTTCCTCTTCACTTTTTGCCATAAGAGTGCTGTCATCTGCATATCTGAGGTTATTGATATTTCTCCCGGCAATCTTGATTCCAGCTTGTGCTTCATCCAGCCCAGTGTTTCTCATGATGTACTCTGCATTTAAGTTAAATAAGCAGGGTGACAATATACAGCCTTGATGTACTCCTTTTCCTATTTGGATCCAGTCTGTTGTGCCATGTCCAGTTCTAACTGTTGCTTCCTGACCTGCATACAGATTTCTCAAGAAGCAGGTTAGGTGGTCTGGTATTCCCATCTCTTGAAGAATTTTCCACAGTTTGTTGTGATCCACACATCAAAGACTTTAGCATAGTCAATAAAGCAGAAATAGATGTTTTTCTGGAACTCTCTTGCTTTTTCCATGATCCAGTGGATGCTGGCAATTTGATCTCTGGTTCCTCTGCCTTTTCTAAAACCAGCTTGAACATCAGGGAGTTCACAGTTCATGTATTGCTGAAGCCTGGCTTGGAGAATTTTGAGCATTACTTTACTAGCATGTGAGATGAGTGCAATTGTGTAGTAGTTTGAGCATTCTTTGGCATTGCCTTTCTTTGGAATTGGAATGAAAACTGACCTTTTCCAGTCCTGTGGCCACTGCTGAGTTTTCCAAATTTACTGGCATATTTAGTGCAGCACTTTCGCAGCATCATCTTTCAGGATTTGAAACAGCTCAACTGGAATTCCATCACCTCCACTAGCATTGTTCATAGTGATGCTTAGTCTGAATGAAAAGAGGCCACTCCCAAAAGACTACCTGATTCCATTCATGTAGCTTACTTAGAAACACAGGAATGGGTTAGGGAAAGAGGGCAGGGTGGATACAAAGCGGCCCTGGGGGTTGAAGCTGTTCAGACTCCTGACTATGGTGTGTTGACATGAACCCACACGTGTGATAAATGGTACAGAATCCACACACATATAAGTGAGTGCAGGTAAAACGGCAGACTTTGAACAGAAATGTGAAAATCTGTGAGTTATACCATCGGAGATTGGAGAAAGCATACAAGGGATGTTAGTATTACTTCTTACAATCACATGTGAATCTACAGTCATTTCACGTCAAGAAATTGAATTTAACAAAGGGACTGGGAATTCACTGGACTGAAGATGAATCTTGCAGTTAACAAAAATTTAAATTATGGCCTGATGAAAAACACCAATCAGCTAATTAAGCACCTGCCCAGGAGTTAGTCCCTTCTGACCTTTAGCCAAGAATTTTCCAAGCACAAGACTATGTGGAGGACAGAGGCAGCTGTGGGGTGGGGGGGCAGAAGCAGGAAGGAGCCCCCAGCGGGCAGGTCCTCAGGAAGCTGGAGGGTAACCTGGGTCAGTGTGGTGAGCAGGTGGGACAGCAGGTCAAGGAGGAGGAACCCGGAAGTAGAATCACACAGTATTTGTCTTTTTGTGAGTGTTGTTGTTGTGTTTTTTCCACTGAGCAACATGTCCTTGAGGTTCTGAAAAGTTGTTACTGAGCTGTGAAAGATGCCGGGATTCTTGGCCTCCAGAGGAGAATTCAATCTAGGGCCAGTGACGAGGCTTGATCGCTCAGAGCTTTTGTGTGATAAAGTTTTATAAAAGTATAAAAGGGACAAAGCTTCTGACATAGACATCAGATGGGAGCAGGAAGAGTGCCCCCTGCAGCCTTTAGCAGGATGTTATATGCCTACCAGCAAGCTGTTAATTAGAGAAAGGAAATATCTCAAAACTGGCACCAGGCCCCTCACCCACAACATGCATTTTGAGATAACCAGTAAAACATACTGGTTTGTTGAGCCCTTATCAGTTCTGAGTCTTAAGCAGAACTGACTTAAAAGAAAGACAGAGTCTAGGGTAAATACATAGTTCATTAACATAGCTTAAGAAAAACATTTCCATAAGAAAAATGCATTGTTTAGCTCAAGGTTTGAGAAAAGTTAAGTTCTGGTGGAACCAGGTGTTGTCATGGCAACACAGAATTTTAAGAGAAACCTACTTTTAATTTTGATGCTTTTGAACTGTGGTGTTGGAGAAGACTCTTGAGAGTCCCTTGGACTGCAAGGAGATCCAACCAGTCCATTCTGAAGGAGATCAACCCTGGGATTTCTTTGGAAGGAATGATGCTGCTGAAACTCCAGTACTTTGGCCACCTCATGCGAAGAGTTGACTCACTGGAAAAGACTCTGATGCTGGGAGGGATTGGAGGCAGGAGGAGAAGGGGACGACAGAGGATGAGATGGCTGGATGGCATCACTGACTTGGTGGACGTGAGTCTGAGTGAACTCCGGGGAGTTGGTGATGGACAGGGAGGCCTGGCATGCTGTGACTCATGGGATTGCAAAGAATCGGACATGACTGAGTGAACTGAACTGACTGACTGAATTTTGTATAGAGGAAGGAAAAATCTGACACTTGCAGTTTGTTTCCTCCTGCCACTTAAGAGAGAGAAAAAAACGTCTGACATACTTGCAGCCTATTTCCCCTGTTTTAGAGACCCCTAGCCTTTCTGCCTGTTACCCTTCAGTTCATTCATGTTGTAGAGGGGGTCAGACTTTCCTTCCTCTTTAAGGCAGCATAGTATTCCACTGTATAGCTCTATCGTGCTTTGTTTATCCATCCATCTGCCAGTGGACTGTTGAATTACTTGCAAGTCTTGGCTATTGTGAATAATGCTACTACAAATGTTGGTGTGCAAAAACTTATTCTAGACCCTGCTTTCCATTCTCTGACACTATTTTGGCTGAGCCACACAGCTTGCAGGATCTTAGTTTCCTGACAAGGTATTGAAGCTGAGCCTCCTGCATGGAGTCCTAACCACTGGACCACCAGAGAATTCTTTCTGCCTTCAAAGTTTTGGGGGATACACACCCAGAAGTGAGATTGCTGGACTGGAGAAATATCTTTTAACCCAACCTGGGGTTGCTGGAAACCTCTTAACTCCTATCACAAGCTATTCCTGTGAGTGTGGGTGGCTGAGGAGAGAAGAGATTCACCTCTGCCTTCCATCTACCTGTCTGAGGGAACAGAGGTCTATGCCATCTGCACGGCACTGGGCCCGCATTCCTGGCCCTTCACAGGGAACACACACACACAGAGTGCCTACCGAGCTCAGCCCTCAGTAACTGAAGACACAGACAAGGCCCCCACTCTGCTGTCACCTCAGTTCTCCACAGAAGTTGGGCCCAGGCTCCCAGGTGCCCCCACTAGCCCAGTGCCCACCCCATCTGCCCAGGCCAAGCCTGGTGAGGAGCTGCGTGGTGGGCAGGGCTCCCAGGCCACCCTTTCTGTCTCTGTCCCTCAGGGCATCGGGAAACCCAACCCAGGCCCTGGCCCAGTCTGTATGCTTCCAACCCCACCTCCCTCAGCACTCAGAACCAAACATGAACACATGAGGTGAATAAAGCAGAGATGATTTTCTCACAGCACCTGGTGGGTGAGGGTTAGAAGCAGCCCCTGTCAGGATCATGCAAATATGCCTCAGGCAAAAGACATCTGCACCCTAATCCCACCCCACTCTGGGGAGATGGCCGGGGACCATCCATGAGTAAGGGACCTGATGCAGATGCTTAGCAGCATCTACCAATTCTGATGCTGACAGGGCCTAAAGGCATAGGGCAGGTGAGGGGCAGGGTGTGGCCCCCTCAGGCACTGGGAGGGACATAGAGACTTTTACAGCAGGAGCTTAAGCCTGGGCAGCCAGTGCTGCAGCCGGTCCCTGGTGCCCCAGCCTTGCCCGAGACCCAGCCTCCCCAGGTCCTATCCTGACCCTCCACCATCACACAGCCATGCAGGGGGCCTGCGTGCTGCTGCTGCTGGGCCTGCAGCTACAGCTCTCCCTCGGCCTCGTCCCAGGTAACCAGGCAGCTCCCGGCACCCCCTACTCACAGGGAGTGGGCCCAGGCTGACCTGACCTCCACTCTCCCCTTGGGCAGTCGAGGAGGAAGACCCCGCCTTCTGGAACCGCAAGGCAGCCCAGGCCCTCGACGTGGCTAAGAAGCTGCAGCCCATCCAGACAGCCGCCAAGAATGTCATCCTCTTCTTGGGGGACGGTGAGTGTGCTGGGCCAGTCCACCCCCTGTCCCCCACAACGCTGGAGCCCTGGGCTGCCGGCTGACCCAGGCTGGCCTCAGAGACTCAGACCTGACACAGTGTGTACCTTCAGGGATGGGGGGTTTCCACCGGTGACAGCCGCTCGGATCCTAAAGGGGCAGATGGCTGGCAAGCTGGGACCTGAGACACCCCTGGCCATGGACCAGTTCCCATACCTGGCTCTGTCCAAGGTAAGGGCCAAGTGGCCTCAGGGTGGTCTACACCAGACGGGTTGATGTCAGCCTAGGGAGAGTGTAGGAGGGAAAGCTTCTGGAGGGTTGGGGGGCTGAGATAGGGGCCAGGGGGCTGGAGGATGGACCCAGGGCCTGGGTCAGTAGCTGGGTGTCTACCCCAGCAGAGCTGAAGGCGTCTCTGCTCCCCAGACATACAACGTGGACAGACAGGTGCCAGACAGCGCAGGCACGGCCACTGCCTACCTGTGTGGGGTCAAGGGCAACTACAGAACCATTGGTGTGAGTGCAGCCGCCCGCTACAACCAGTGCAACACGACACGTGGGAATGAGGTCACGTCTGTGATGAACCGGGCCAAGAAAGCAGGTGGGCTTGGGCGTCAGCTTCCTGGCAGGGACGGGCTCAGAGACCTCAGTGGCCCACCATGACCTCTGCCACCCTCAGGCAAGTCAGTGGGAGTGGTGACCACCACCAGGGTGCAGCACGCCTCCCCAGCCGGGGCCTATGCGCACACGGTGAACCGAAACTGGTACTCAGACGCCGACCTGCCTGCCGATGCCCAGACGAATGGCTGCCAGGACATCGCCCAACAGCTCGTCTACAACATGGACATTGATGTGCGACATGAAGGGCTAAGGGTGGGGCTGGGCAGAGGGGGTGGGAGAGACACCTGTCATAGACCCAGGAAACTCACAGCCCTGGGGACTGACAGGGTCTCCATGTGAGGAAGGGGAGGAGGTGGGGACAGACCATCCCACAGACCTGGTGGGAAGGTAGGGGCTGTGTGAGAGGAGTAAAGGGCCAGCCAGGCCCCTGAACCCACCTACCCTAATCTCTAGCTCCAGGTGATCCTGGGTGGAGGCCGAAAGTACATGTTTCCTGAGGGGACACCAGACCCTGAATACCCAGATGTTGCCAGTCAGAACGGAGTCCGGAAGGACAAGCGGAACCTGGTGCAGGAGTGGCAGGCCAAGCACCAGGTGACAGGGGCTCATCGGTGCGTGGGGTACAGCGGGGCCAGGCCTGGGGTGTCGGGCTATGGACTGAGGACTGGTTCTGCCCTCCCAGGGAGCCCAGTATGTGTGGAACCGCACTGCGCTCCTTCAGGCGGCCAATGACTCCGGTGTAACACGCCTCATGGGTAACAACTCCACGCACAACCACTGTCCTCCCCAGGATGGGTGCCACAGGCCCCTGTCCCCAGCTTGCAGGTCTCTGCTGGTCTCCTTTCCCACAGGCCTCTTTGAGCCGGTTGGACATGGCCTATGAGGCCCAGCGAGACCACAACAATGTCCCGACCCTGGAGGAGATGACGGAGGCGGCCCTGCGAGTGCTGAGCAGGAACCCCCGGGGCTTCTACCTCTTTGTGGAGGGTGAGTGGCAGCCCCTTGGGGAACAGAGGCGTGATGAGGGCCATCAGGGCGGGTTTGGTATCTTATTTGTGACTTACCTGCAGGAGGCCGCATTGACCACGGTCACCATGAAGGCAGAGCATATATGGCGCTGACCGAGGCAGTCATATTTGACAATGCCATTGGCAAGGCTAACGAGCTCACTAGCGAACTGGACACGCTGATCCTTGTCACTGCAGACCACTCCCATGTCTTCACTTTTGGTGGCTACCCTCTTCGCGGGAACTCCATTTTCGGTAAGCCCAGGCAGAGTGGCAGGTCCTTGCCCCTAAGTTATGAAGCTCAAAGTGCTCTGAGCCAGTTCCCTCCTCTGCAAAGTGGAGTAATAAGAGCAACTGCCCTGCATCCCTCTGGTGAGGATTAAGCCAGTGAACAGACAAGATGTGCCTGGGCTCAGCACACAGGAGGCACTCAAAAGGATCGGGTCAGTGTGATCACCGAGTCCCCTCCTCCTTGCAGGGTTGGCCGATGGCAAAGCCAGAGATGGCAAGTCCTATACCTCCCTCCTCTATAGCAATGGCCCTGGGTACCAGATGAACAGGGACTCACGACCTGATGTGGATGAAACCAAGAGCAGTGAGTGGGCCCTGAGGTGCAGGGGAAGAGGAACGGGAGGATCCTGGCTGGGAAATCAGAGGAGGGGGAGGCCGCCTCCCTGCCGGCTCTGAACTCCCATTCTCTGCCAGGGGACCCCTCATACCAGCAGCAGGCGGCTGTGCCCCTGGCTAGCGAGACCCACGGGGGTGAGGGACGTGGCAGTATTCGTGCGCGGCCCGCAGGCGCACCTGGTGCACGGCGTGCAGGAGGAGGCCTTCGTGGCGCACGTCATGGCCTTTGCGGGCTGCGTGGAGCCCTACGCCAACTGCAATCTGCCGGCCCCCCGCTCACCCCACCAATACTGCATGCCGGGCCACCTGCCCACCTTCCCTGGCATTGCTGGCCGGGGCCCTGCTGCTGCTGCTGGCCCCTGCCCTGCACTGACCCCCACCAGCCTGGGCCTAGGGAACTCCTGCTCCACTGCCCAGAAGCTTCAATGGGCTCGAACCACCCCGGAGACTGCAGCCCTGACTTTGCTGTGAGAGCCACAGTCCTCAGTGCCCCCGGCCTCAGTGTCCCCAGATTTTGTTGGAGCCACCCCAGACCCCAGGAAAGGCAGGGGCTCAGACCACCCAGTCTCTTCTCCCCACCCAACAGCCCTGCCTGGGGACCACACTGGCACCAGAGGCAACCCCACAAGGTATCAGGACCTACCAGACCCCCACGGTGGGGGGCTTCCGGGAGGCGTGGCTTCTGGTTGCCTGACTTCCGGGAGGCGTGGCTCCCGGGGAGCCGTGGCTTGCGGTCTTCCTGGAACCCACCCTGTGGGCACCTCACCCGGCGAAGGAGGCTCTGGGGTGTCTGGGGAATGCTCTCAGGAGCATCGAGGGGCCTCTCGACACAGAGTCCTCAACGGTCCCTCCTAGGAACACAGCCGGACCATTACAGAGAGGAGACGGCGACACAGAGGAGAGGAGACTTGCCCCAGGTCCCCCAGCTTCCAAGCTGGGGGAATCCCAGGAGCTGGGGGAGGGGAGGAGCTGGGGGAGCTGGGGGTGGGGACACAGGTAGCTTTATTGGGGGAAGCAGCCCTCAAATAAACTGGTGTAAGTGTGATACAGAGGGGATACATGTGGGAAGAGAATCCCTTAGCTGGGGGCACAGAGTGTTTGTCTGTGTGAGCAGGGTTAGGGTCACATCAGGGAGGGGCTGATGAAGGGCTGACATTGAGCAAAGACCAAAGGCGGTGAGGGCGGGAGCATCGCATAAAGACGTCGGTGCAGGGGCCCCGATGGGGCGTCGGCAGGGTCCTGTGAGGCCATCATGGACAGAGCTGGGGGGCAGCCGGGAGGGTGAAGAAGGTCAAAGCTGAGGGAATGGGAGGATGGGGGAGGAGCTGGAATTTCATCCAGAATGTGGGAGGGGAGTGGAAGGCTGTGAGCAGGGACATAACAGGACCGGAAGACTCTAGAAAATATCCTGCTGGCTACTGAGGAGAGAAGACTATTCTGTTTACTTGCTGTTGTGGGGGTGGGGCAGAGGTCGGAGCTGGAAAACCCTCATTTCTGACCTCTCTCTCGAAAACATTCTAGAGCGCCTGCTCCTGTATAATTACACTTAGTATGTAATTACCCCTAAAGGAACATTTCAAATAATTTTATACAAGTGAACGCAGCCCTTTTTCCGATAAATTTTACAAAATTACAGATTTCTTTGTACTTTTACAAAGGTGTCAAATGGTATTTTGCTCTCATTGGAAATGTTAATGTGATTGAGTATGCTTCCTTATTTAGTAAAATTTTGATTTAAAACTATAAGCATCAATTTGAAGGCCAGGCTCTCTGCAGTTTATTTAGCTCTGGGTTTTATTAGCTGTCACAGATCTATGGAGCTGAATAGAACAAGGGCATCAGTAGCTAGATTTACTGTATCGATGGACTCGTTTTTTTAATTGCAGTACAGTTGCTTTACAATGTTGTGTTAGTTTCTGCTGTACAACAAAGTGAATCAGCTATAAAAGTGTTACTAGCTCAGTCGTGTCTGACTCTGCGACCCCATGGGCTGTAGCCTGCCAGTCTCCTCTGTCCGTGAAATTCTCCAGGCAAGAATAACCATGGTGGGTAGCCGTTCCCTTCTCCAGGGGATCTTTCCAACCCAGGGATTGAACTCTAGTCTCCTGCATTGCAGGCAGATTCTTCACCATCTGAGCCACCTGGGAAGCCCTTATGAGTACATATATCCCTTCCCTCTTGGATCGCCCTCCCACCCCCATCCCCATCCCACCCCTTGAGGTCACCACAGAGCATGAGTTGAGCTCCCAGCATTATATAGCAGGTTCCCACTAGCTGCTTTACTGGTGACCACCAAGTAAAGTCCCAATCTCCCAAGCACCATGCACCAATTGTGCAAAGGCATTTTGATACAAGGCAGCTTGCCTGGTTCTGCCTTCCCTGTTGTCAGTTAGCTGGTCCAACAAACCAAAGGGAAGCAGTTGCTTGTTTATGTTTCATAGTGTGTTAGTCGCTCATTCATGTCCAACTCTTTACGACCCCATGGACTGTAGCCCCGCCAGGCTCCTCTGTCCATGGGATTCTCCCCAGGGCAAGAATACTGGAGTGGGTTGCCATTCCCTTCTCCAGAGGATCTTCCTGACCCAGGGATTGAATCCAAATCTCCTGCATTGCTGGCAGATTCTTTACCGTCTGAGCTACAGGTAAATCCCCTGGGTTCAAAACCCAAGGAACTCTACATTTTCAAACCATGAGTTTTATAAACAGATTATTCTGGAATACATAAATCACTGAATTGTACACTTGAAAAGAGTGAATTTTGTGGTATGTAAATTATACCTAAATGTTAAAAAGTTTATGTTTCCAAGTTTTTCTAAATTGTGTAGGCACGAGGGATTTTATCAGCCAAACACAGTGCTGGCCACAAGATCAAGGACAGATTCTCCAGCATCAGTTTTAATGTCTTGACCTTGAAGGGGCGGATGCAGGGGAAGTGTGCTTACTTTATTCCAAGATTTTTATTTTATTGGGTGCTCAAAATGGACAGCACTTGTCACCTCAAGAAATCTCAGCACATGGGTCTTTAAGAAAGAAAGGGAGTCAGGAAGAAAGAGGCCAGGAGGACTCATGCCAGGTCCCTTCAATACCTTGCCAATAACATGGCTCAAAATGTGGGGCTGATCTGGAACATTCTCATGACCACCTCCAATCTCATTACCAAGTATCTATCATAAAGCTTCTCCTTTACTCGGACAATCTTGGTTTTAGAAAGTTAACAACACTTACGTCTCCTACAGCTTTTATGTATCCTTAAGGTTTCTGGGTCTTCCCTGCAATGGTTGACTGTGGATGGACCAACGAGCCAACGAGTGAGCTGGGCAGGTTCTGCTGCCTCTGCATCTATCATCCAGAATCCTTTAACATCACATCCTGTGAAGTAGCTATTCCATCAGGGGTGCACTGACAGTGTTCTCCCCACATGACATTGCTTTCATTAAATAAATAAGAAATTAAATGTTAGAAACATATTTTCCCTGCTAGATCTTTCCTTTAGTGGTTCACTCACGAAAAAGTAGTGAATTTTATCATTTAAATATACATTGTTATGTATTTCATCCAGCAAATACCTTACACTGAGATGTGTAGAAACATCTCTACTTTCAGCCAACTGACTATATAGCAAACCTCCCACACTGAATAATCTGCTCTAAGACTTTTGTTTCAGTCTATAGCAATGTTTTCTCTACATCTTCCAAAGACATTTGTGGGTGAAGAAATGCCTTTTGGTTTTGTGACAGATCATTTTCTGTTCATTGTCTCTGCCATTTTTACTGCAGCAGAAAGAATAAATGTCTGCCTGGTGGTAGGTGTTTTATGTCTTATGGTATTATGGAAGAAATTTTAAAAGAGCCTTCCAAATATTTATCATTGCTTAGGGAAATGTCATAAAGTACTAGATGGAACTATGTATCACTTTAAACTTCACTGGGAAAAAACAGTGGGGGGCTGTCTTCATGTTCTGAAAGCTTAGTTGCTAACCAGGAGGGTTTCTTGCAGCTGTTGTTGTACTTCTGTCACTCAGTCATGTCTGACTCTTTGGGACCCGATGGACTGCAGCACACTAGGCCTCCTGTCCCTCACTATGCCCTGGAGTTTGCTCAGACACATGTCCATTGAGACAATGATGCCATCCAACCAACTCATCCTCTATCGCCCCCTTCTCTTCCTGCTCTCAATCTTTCCTGCATCACGGTTTTCCAATGAGCTGGCTGTTCACATAAGTGGCCAAAGTATTGGAGCTTTAGCTTCAACATCAGTCCTTCTACTGAATATTCAGGGCTGATTTACTTTAGGATTGACTGGTTTGATCTCCTTGCAGTCCAAGGGACTCTCAAGAGTTTTCTTCAGCACCATAGTTCAAAAGCACCAATTCTTTGGTACTCAACCTTCTTTATGGTCCAACTCTCACATCTGTACATGATCACTGGAAAAACCATAGCTTTGACTAGATGGATCTTTGTCGGCAAAGTGATATCTCTGCTTTTCAAGAGGCTGTCTAGGTTTGTCATAGCTTTTCTTCCAAGGAGCAAGCATATTTTAATTTCATGGCTGCAATCACCATCTGCAGTGATTTTGGAGCTCAGGAAAATAAAATCTGTCACTGTTTCCATTTTTTCCCCATCTATTTGCCATGAAGTGATGGAACCAGATGCCATGATCTTAGTTTCTGAATGTTGAGTTTTAAACCAACTTTTTCACTCTCCTCTCACTTTCATCAAGAGGCTCTTTAGTTCTTCTTCACTTTCTGCCATTAGAGTACTATCATCTGCACATATGAAGTTATTAATATTTCTCCTTGTAATCTTGATGAATGCAAAAGTAGGAAGTCAAGAAATACCTGGAGTAACAGGCAAATTTGGCCTTGGAATACAGAATGAAGCAGGGCAAAGGCTAATAGAGTTTTGCCAAGATAATGCACTGGTTATACCAAACACCCTCTTCCAACAACACAAGAGAAGACTCTACACATGGACATCACCAGATGGTCAATACCAAAATCAGATTAATTATATTCTTTGCAACCAAAGATGGAGAAGCTCTATACAATCATTAAAAAACAAGACTGGGAGCTGACAGCTCAGATCATGAATTCTTTATTGCAGAATTCAGACTTAAATTGAAGAAAGCAGAGAAAACCACTAGACAATTCAGGTATGACCTAAATCAAATCCCTTATGATTATACAGTGGACGTGAGAAATAATTCATGGGATTAGACCTTATAGACAGAGTGCCTGAAGAACTATGGATAGAGGTTTGTGACACTGTACAGGAGGAAGGGATCAAGACCATCCCCAAGAAAAAGAAATGCAAAAAGGCAAAATGGTTATCTGAGGAGGCCTTACAAATAGATAAGAAAAGAAGAGAAGCTAAAGGCAAAGGAGAAAAAGAAAGATATACCCATTTGAATGCAGAGTTCCAAAAATAGCATGAAGAGATAAGAAAGCCTTCCTCAGTGATCAGTGCAAAGAAATAGAGGGAAAAAAATAGAATGGGAAAGACTACAGATCTCTTCAGAAAATTAGAGATACCAAAGGAGCATTTCATGCAAAGATGGGCACAATAAAGGACACAAATGGTATGGACCTAACAGAAGCAGAAGACATTAAAATGTGGCAAGAATACACAGAAGAACTATACAAAAAGATCTTCACAACCCAGATAGTCACGATGGTGTGATCACTCACCTAGAGCCAGGCATCTTAGAATATGAAGTCAAGTGGGCCTTAGGAAGCATTACTACAAACAAAACCAGTGGAGGTGTTGGAATTCCAATTGAGCTATTTCAAATCCTAAAAGATGATTCTATGAAAGTGCTTCAGTCAATGTGCCAGCAAATTTGGAAAACTCAGCAGTGGCCACAGGACTGGAAAAGGGTAGGTTTTCATTCCAGTCCCAAAGAAAGGCAATGCCAAAGAATGCTCAAACTACCGCACAATTGCACTCATCTCACACGCTAGAAAAGTAATGCTCAAAATTCTCCAAGCCAGGCTTCAACAGTATGTGAACCATGAACTCCCAGATGTTCAAGCTGGATTTAGAAAAGGCAGAGGAACCAGAGATCAAATTGTCAACATCTGTTGGATCATCGACAAAGCAAGAGAGTTCCAGAAAAGAGTCTACTTTTGTTTTATTGATTATGCCAAAGCCTTTTGACTGTGTGGATCACAAGAAACTGGAAAATTCTTCAAGAGAAGGGAATACCAGACCACCTCACCTGCCTCCTGAGCAATCTATACATATTTTTATTACAGAAATCTATGCAGGTCAGCAAGCAACAGTTAGAACCAGACATGGAACAACAGACTGGTTCCAAACTGGGAAAGGAGTACATTAAGTTTGTATATTGTCACCCCGCTTATTTAACTTATATGCAGAGTACATCATGAGAAACACTGGGCTGGATGAAGCACAATCTGGAATCAAGATTGCTGGGAGAAATATCAATAACCTCAGATATGCAGATGACACCACCCTTATGGCAGAAAGTGAGGAAGAACTAAAGAGCCTCTTGATGAAAGTGAAAGAGGAGAGTGAAAAAGTTGGCTTAAAATTCAACATTCATAAAACAAAGATCATGGCCTCTGGCCCCATCGTGGCAAATAGGTGAGGAAACAATAGAGACAGTGACAGACTTTATTTTGGGAGGCTCCAGAAACACTGCAGATGGTGACTGCAGCCATGAAATTAAAAGATGCTTGCTCCTTGGAAGAAAAGCTATGACCAACGTAGACAGCATATTAAAAAGCAGAGACATTACTTTGCCTACAAAGGTCCATCTAGTCAAAGCTATGGTTTTTCCAGTAGTCATGTATGGATGTGAGAGTTAAACTATAAAGAAAGGTGAGTGCCGAAGAATTGATGCTTTTGAACTGTTGTGTTGGAGGAGACTCTTGAGAGTCTCTTGGACTGCAAGGAGATCCAGGAAGATCAATCTTAAAAAAATCAGTCCTGAATATTCATTGGAAGGATTGATGCTGAAGCTGAAACTCCAATATCTGGCCACTTGATGCAAAGAACTGACTCATTTGAAGAGACCCTGATGCTGGGAAAAATTGAAGGCGAGAGGAGAAGGAGACGACAGAGGATGAAATGGTTGGATGGCATCACCAACTCAATGAACTTGAGTTTGAGTAAAAACTCTGGGAGTTGGTGATGGACAGGAAGGCCTGGCATGCTGCTGTCCATGGGGTTGGAAAGAGTCAGACATGACTGAGTGACTGAACTGACTGAATCTTGATTCTAGCTTGAGCATCATCTAGCCTAGCATTTCACATGATATACTCTGCATGTAAGTTAAATAAGCAGGGTGACAATATACAGACTTGATGTACTCCTTTCCCAATTTGGAGCCAATCTATTGTTCCATGTTCACTTCTAACTGTTGCTTCTTGACCCGCATACAGATTTCTCAGGAGGCAGGTAAGGTGGTCTGGTATTCCCATCTCTTGAAGAATTTTCCACAGTTTGTTGTGATCCACAACAAACTTTAGCATAGTCAATAAAGCAGAAGTAGATGTTTTTCTGGAACTCTCTTGCTTTTTCAACCATCCAATGGATGAGATGCTTGGATGGCCTCACCGACTCGATGGACATGGGTCTGGGTAGACTCCGGGAGTTGGTGATGGACAGGGAGGCCCTGACGTGCTGTGGTTCATGGGGTTGCAAAGAGTCGGACACGACTGAGCAACTGAACTGAACTGAACTGAATGGATGTTGGCAATTTGATCTCTGCTTCCTCTGCCTTTTCTAAATCCAGCTTGTAGATCTGGAAATACTGTTAGGCTTGAAGGATTTTGAACATTACCTTGCTAGCATGTGCGTTGAGTGCCACTGTGCAGTAGTTTGAACATTCTTTGGCATTGCCCTTCTTTGGGATTGGAATGAAAACTGATCTTTTCCAGTTCTGTGGCCACTGCTGAGTTTTCCAAATGTGCTGGCACATTGAGTATAGCACTTTCACAGCATTATCTTTTAGGATTTGAATTCACTCAGCTGGAATTCCATGACCTTCATCAGCTTTGTTTGTAGTAATGCTTCCTAAGGCCCACTTGACTTCACATTCCAGGATATCTGGTACTCGATGAGTGATCACACCATTGTGGTCATCTGGGTCATTAAGACCGTTTTTGCTCATGCTGTTACTTTTTAAAAAATATTTATTTTCAGCTGCACAGGGTCTCTATGCTTTGTGGGGGCTCGCTCTAGTTGTGTTGCGTGGGAAATGCTCTCTCATGGCACTGCATCGGCTTCTCATCGTGTTGACTTCTCTTGCTCTGGAGCAGAGGCTCTAGGCATGTGGGCCTCAGTGATTGCAAGTCATGGGCTCTTAGAGGCAGGCCCAGTAGTTGTGGCTCACGGGCTTAGTTGCCCGGCAGCATATGGAATCTTCCAGGACCAGGGATCAAACCAGTGTCCCCTGCATTGACAGGGGACTTCTTACCCATTGCATCACCAGGGAAACCCAGTTTTGTGCTGTTATTGATGAAGACCTCCAGGCACCCAGAGCAAGCTTCACCAATGACAATGGAGGTGGGGGTGCTTCAAACAGTTTGGTTTTGTTTAATGTTTTATGTTTGGGGCTGACTTCCTGTCAGCTCTGTACCATGGGTGATGAGTATGCGTCAGAAGGGAGGAAGTGGCTGCCACTTCTGTGGCTGTTCACCTGGTCTGGATTACAGGTATTATTTGTATTACAGTTTCTTTACAGGAATTTTTGGTAAGCCACTATATTGTTTGGAAAGATTCATTTGTTTAAAACTACAATAGATCATATAGTCTATAAACTTTCCTAGCTCAACACACTCAACCCTACTCTGTCCCAATCCACCAGAAGTGAGCAAACAGGAAGGAGACGCTGTGTCAGCCCTCTGCCTGTAGCATCCATATTCTCTTCCCCAGGACACCTGAGAACCATGCTGGAGGGTAGGTGCCCAGTTGAGACCGTTGTTGATGAAAAACTAATCAGTGATTATCTAAAGAGATAGAGAATTTTATCTGACCCATGAGGATTATAACTTGGGAGAGAATCTTAAAAAAATCCAAAGGACTGTCCATACACATTTGTGAGATAAAGGATCATACATTAAAATGGCACACTCACATATTACACAAAGTTCATCCAAGATACAGGGTTCAGATAAGCACATACAAACTGAACAGCAGGTCCCAGGAATCCTTACGGGATTTGGACAGAAAGGTAACATTAAAGGAGTTACATTGCTGTGTCAGAAAAGATAATAAGAAACCCTGTTCTTCAGGATAGAGCAGGTGACTGAAGCTTCTAGAAGTACAGAGTCCTAACTACTGATAGCTTATGCTGAACAGTGTCAGATTCGTGATCTCTGAAGATTTCACTTCAGGGCCAGGGACCAGGCTTGATCACTCAAGAGCTATCATATAGCAGAGTTTTATTAAAGGAACAGAGATAGCTTCTGACATAGCCATCAGAAGGGAGATGGAAAGTGCCCCCTAGCTAGTCTTCAAGGCCATACATACTTTTACAACATACATCTTAAATTAACAAGATTAGAACTAGCAATAGGGAGGTCTTAACCAGATACAGTCCCACAATATAAGTCTTAAGATAACAAGATTGCTTAGAAGGTTCTTGTCAGGGAGAAACATGTCCTGGAGCAAGATATGTTGTTATGTTGACTAAGACAAAGCAATGCAGAAAAAAAAAAATCATTGTCCTTTTCTACTTGAGAGCCCCAGACCCCTTTCTCCTTCTCCAAGGGCTCTGGGCCCCTTTCTCCTCTTTGGGGACCCTGGACTTCTTATCAACCTACCTAGGAATGGACTCTCTCACTACTGGACTGCCAGGGAAGTCCTAAAGTAGAGAATTTTATATCACCCAAGTGAAGATTATAACCCAGTAGGAAGTCTTTCAGAAAGCTCAAGGAATGCTCCTACACGTTTTTGAAATAAAGGGACCATGCATTAAAAGGAGACAGTCATATTTTACACAAAATTCACCCCAAAATACAGAGTCCAGACAAGCACATACAAAGTGAGCAACAGGTCCCAGGACTTCTTATGTGATTGGGAAAGAAATGGAACATGGAAGCAGTTACATTGCTGGTGTCAGAAAAAAATAAAAAACAACACTGATCATGAGAGAGCAGACACAGAGCAAGTGCTCACAGCTTCAAGGTCAGCTTTCTGTATAATGCAGGTGCAGGCTGAAGGTTGGGGAGGGCCCACTGCAGCAGGGAGTGCATTATGCTTAGACTGTCTTGAAGAGTGAAAGTGAAAGTCACTGAGTTCTGTTGGACTCTTTGTGACCCCATGGACTATACAGTCCATGGAATTCTCCAGGCCAGAATACTGGAATGGGCAGCCATTTCCTTCTCCAGGGGATCTTCTCAACCCAGGGATCAAACCCAGGTCTCCCACATTGCAGGCAGATTCTTTACCAGCTGAGACACAAGGGAAGCCCAAGAATACTGGAGTGGGTAGCCTATCCCTTCTCCAGTGGATCTTCTTGACCCAAGAATTGAACTGGAGTCTCCTGCACTGCAGGTGGATTCTTTACCAGCTGAGCTATAGATTGTCTTGCCCTTCACTAAATACAAATTTTATTCCATCACGACAAAAGCTCCAGCATGGAGACAGACATTAAATAGGACCAGAGCTGACTGCCAGGGTTGTTGTAGCAAGGCTGGAATGAGATAAAGCCTGGGAGAACCAGGCACAACGCAGGCACACTGGGAGGCCTGATGTCTCTTCAGCCAACCCACTGAGATCCAAATGGGAGACCTGGAGCCCTTGGGTCCCAGACAAGACTCAGGCCAAACAACTCCCCTTGACTACAGGTGCATCACTCCCTGAAGAGTTCAGACTGGGCTCTAGGGGGCGCACCAGGTTCAGTCCCAGCGAGACCTGTAGCACAGCCCATCCCTGGCTCCTGGAGTCCCTCCTTTCTCCCACTCCTGGTCCCTACACCAAGCCCAGAGGGGCTCTGGTGACTGCACAGGATGCTTCCTGATGGGTAGTCACCAGTGCTGCCTAGAAACCTCGGGAGACCTCAGACGAGATGACCTTTGTCAAGACCTTGAGGCTGACACTCCCATCTAAGGCTGTGACCCCCCTGCTTCCAGACATAGGTCTCCCCACTTGCTCAGCATCCTCAGACTGGCTGTTGTCCCTTCCAGGATGCCTCCCTCACCCTTGTCTCCGGTAAGGGTGGGGTTGAGGGTCCAGAGACCTGCAGGAAGCTGAGTCATATTCTTAATTGCACCCTCTGGTCTAAAGTGACCCAGGGCCTGCTTCCTCCAGGTGAACAGAGCTTCAGGGTCGCGCCTGCACACATGCCAGGCCACAGCTCAGAGTCCCCTTGACATGACCTCGCCACTAGGGATGCCCAGTCTATGCCAATGTGCCAGGAACAGTGCCCAGGAGCCAGCTGTGTGTCTCTGGAGAGGCCCCTCAATGAAACTATGAACCATGTGGTATAGGGCCACCCAAGACAGCCAGGTCATGGAGAAGAGTTCTGACAAAATGTGGTCCACTATAGAAGAGAATGGCAAACCACTTCAGTATTCTTGCCTTGAGAACCCCATGAACAGTATGAAAAGGCAAAAAGATAGGACACTGAAAGATGAGCTCCCCAGGTCAGTAGGTGCCCAATAAGCTACTGGAGATCAGTGGAGAAATAACTCCAGAAAGAATGAAGAGACGGAGCCAAAGCAAAAACAATACCCAGTTGTGGATGTGACTGGTGATGGAAATAAAGTCCAATGCTGTAAAGAACAATATTGTATAGGAACCTGGAATGTTAGGTCCATGAATCAAGGTAAATTAGAAATGGTCAAACAGGAGATGGCAAGAGTGAACACTGACATTTTAGGAATCAGTGAACTAAAATGGACTGGAATGGGCAAATTTGTTTCAGATGACCATTATATCTACTACCTTGGGCAAGAATCCCTTAGAAGAAATGGAATAGCCATCATAGTCAACAAAAGAGTCCAAAATGCAGTACTTGGGTGCTGTCTCAAAAACGACAGAATAATCTCTGTTCGTTTCCAAGGAAAACCATTCAATATCACAGTAATCCAAGTCTATGCCCCAATGAGTAATGCTAAAGAAGCTGAAGTTGAATGGTTCTATGAAGACCTGTAAGACCTTCTGGAACTAACACCCCAAAAAAGATGTCCTTTTCATCATAGGGGACTGGAATGCAAAAGTAGGAAGTCAAGAGATAACCTGGCGTAACAGGCAAATTCGGCCTTGGAATACAAAATGAAGCAAGGCAAAAGTTAACAGAGTTTTGCCAAGAGAACTCACTGGTCATAGCAAACACCCTCTTCAAACAACACAAGAGATGACTCTACACATGGACATCACCAGATGGTCAACGCTGAAACCAGATTGATTATATTATTTGCAGCCAAAGATGGAAAAGCTCTATACAGTCAGCAAAACCAAGACTGGGAGCTGACTGTAGCTCACATCATGAACTGCTTATTGCCAAATTCAGACTTAAATTGAAGAAAGTAGGGAAAACCACTAGACCATTCAGGTATGACCTAAATCGAATCCCTTGCAATTATGCAGTGGAAGTGACAAATAAATTCAAGGGATTAGATTTGACAGACAAAGTGCCTGAAGAAATATGGACGGAAGTTGGTGACACTATATAGGAAGCAATGATCAAGGTCATTCATAAGAAAAAGAAATCCAAAAAGGCAAAATGGTGGTCTGAGGAGGCCTTACACATAGCTGAGAAAAGAAGAGAAGCAAAAGGCAAAGGAGAAAAGGAAAGATATACTCATTTGAATGCAGAGTTCCAAAGCAAGGAGAGATAAGAAAGCCTTTCTCAGTGATCAATGCGAAGAAATAGAGGGAAACAATAAAATGGGAAAGACCATATCTTGTTAAGAAAAGTAGAGACACGAAGCAAACATTTCATGCAAAGATGGGGAGAAACATTATGGACTTAACAGAAGCAGATGATATTAAGAAGAGGTGGTAAGAATACACAGAAGAACTATACAAAAAGATCTTCATGACCCAGATAACCACGATGATCACTCACCTAGAGCCAGACATCCTGGAATGTGAAGTCTAGTAGGCCTTAGGAAGCCTCACTACAAATAAAGCTAGTGGAGTGATAAAATTCCAGTCAAACTCTCAAATCCTAAAAGATGATGCTGTGAAAGTGCTGCACTCAATATGCCAACAAATTTGGAAAGCTCATCATTGGCCACAGAACTGGCAAAGGTCAGTTTTCATTCTAATCCCAAAGAAAGGAAATGCCAAAGAATGCTCAAACTAGCACACAACTGCACTCATCTCACACACTAACAAAGTAATGCTCAAAATTCTCCAAGCCAGGCTTCAACAGTACATGAACCGAGAACTTCCAGATGTTCAGGCTGGTTTTAGAAAAGGCAGAGGAACCAGAGATCAAATTGTCAACATCTGTTGGATCATCAAAAAAGCAAGAGAATTCCAGAAAAACATCTACTTCTGCTTTATTGACTATGCCAAAGCCTTTTGACTGTGTGGATCACAAGAAACTATGGAAAATTCTTCAAGAGATGGGAATACCAAACCACCTGACCTGCCTCCTGAGAAATCTGCATGCAGGTCAGCAAGCAACAGTTAGAACGGGACATGGAACAACAGACTGGTTCTAAATTGGGAAAGGAGTACATCAAGTCTGTATATTGTCACTCTGCTTATTTAATTTACATGCAGAGTACATCAGGAGAAACACTGGGCTGGATGAAGCACAAGCTGGAATCAAGATAGCCAGGAGAAATATCAATAACCTCAGATATGCAGATAACCACCCTTATGGCAGAAAGCAAAGAGTAACTGAAGAGCCTCTTGATGAAGGTGAAAGAGGAAAGTGAAAAAGCTGGCTTAAAACTCATCATTCAAAAACGAAGATCATGGTATCTGGTTCCATCACTTCATGGCAAATAGATGGGGAAACAGTGGAAACAGTGAGAGACTTTATTTTGGGGGGCTCCAAAATCACTGCAGATGGTGACTGCAGCCATGAAATTAAAAGACTCTTGCTCCTTGGAAGAAAAGTTATGAGCAACCTAGACAGCATATTAAAAAGTAGAGACATTACTTTGCCTACAAAGGTCTATCTAGTCAAAGCTATGGTTTTTCCAGTAGTCATGTATGGATGTGCGAGTTGGACTATAAAGAAAGGTTAATGCTGAAGAACTGATGCTTTTGAACAGTGGTGTTGGGGAAGACTCTTGAGAGTCCCTTGGACTGCCAGATCAAACCAGTCAGTCTTAAAGGAAATGAGTCCTGAATATTCATTGGAAGGACTGATGCTGAAACTGAAACTCCGATACTTTGGGCACCTGATGCAAAGAACTGACTCATTTGAAAAGACTCTGATGCTGGAAAGATTGAAGGCAGGAAGAGAAGGGTATGACAGAGGGTGACATGGTTGGATGGCATCACCAATTCGAAGGACAAGAGTTTGAGCAAGTTCCAGGAGTTGGTGATGGACAGGCCTGATGTGCTGCAGCCCATGGGGTCAGAAAGTCAGACATGACTAAGCAACTGAACTGAACTGGAGTGGTCCTTCAACATCTGCCATCCAGATGTTGAAGCCACTGTCCACCTCAGTAGGGAGCCCCCAGCTCTATGCTGGTTCTGGTCCTTTCTCTGCTCACCAGATGTCCCAGTTCCTGGTCATCAGCAGCAGGTCACCCCCTCCGCCCCCACCCCAGCCTGGGCTCCTCGAGCAACAAGAAAGTCATCGCCTTCAGACCTCTGTGAGCGGTGACTGCCATGGTTTGGTCCCATGGGAAGCTAGGAGGGTTTTTTATTATTATTTATGCAAAGTGGACAAGGAGAGACGTGGTTTTGCAGCACCAGGGGACCACGGCTTGGGATCTGAGCTGCCTGCTGCCTGGTGAATTGGCCTGAGCGGCAGCCAAAGGCTCACAGGTCCAGGCCCAGCTGAGGTCGGGGGTGGGGGCGGCCAGGCGCCATGTCCTTTCCTCTGACCTGGTGAGCTCATGCTGGCCTGCAGCCTGGCTGCAGGGCTGCTCAGAGGGCTGGACCCGAGGGATGGGCGGTGTATCTCTGCAGCCCCTGCAGTGGGCACCCCCAACCCTGTGCAGGAAGCAAGGAGCATGGGGAGGAGGGAGGCATCTACAGGCCTGGCTGGGCTGGGCCCTTGTTGAGGACAGCGGGCCACAGGGCAGAGAGGGACTGAAGGACACCCCCATACTAGTGTGGGGGGACACGGTCAGTAGAACCTGAGGGTGGTGCCTCAAGGGTGGCCTGTAACCGACTGAGGGCTGAGAACCCCACCAGGGCCAACAAAGAGGCCCCAGATGAGCCACAAGCCGTGTCCCGTGAACACAAAAGTTGGTGTTAGGTCTGCAGGGTTAGGAGCTTGGGGTCCCCTTGAATATATGGGGCAGGAACCCCACCAGGACACCAGGGCTGAAGACCAGTTCCCAAGAGGGCTCTGCAAGATGGGTCAGGACAGAACAGGGCACAACAAGCTTTCCCCAAAGGTGAAGGGGACTTGGAATGTGGGACCCCAGCCCCTGGTGGCCTTGGACATGAGGACAGTGGCTCTGTGGCTGCTGCAGGGGCCAGTCACCCTGACCAGCCCACCCTGTCAGAGTCCTGCTCAGCTACATGCTGTCCAAATTCACGGTCTCCTCCAGGAAAAGGGAGCCTGCAGAGCAAGGACTTCTAAGGGAGGATGGGCTGAGATTAATACTGTTCTGAAACCTTCAATAATCCCATGAAGGAATTTTAAATAGCATGTTCAGAGGCCTGCATTTTTCTGTCTACAGTCTTGGACTTATCTGGTTCTAATCAGTTTGTGTGGTCCCCTCAGGCTACGTCATTCTGTTCAAAGTTTACTCCTGCCTCCTTCCTTCCTGTTTCAAGACCAGCTAGGCAGAATATAAAAAGATTACTGATAATTAAAGAAAATCAAACATCTCATCTTAATGAAAGTTGTGATGTGATGGTTTATAGGCTGCAATATCTTTTGTTTACTGATTTGACATGGAGGGATTTTTTTCATTGACATGGACCAGCAATTGCTTGGGGCAACAGTTAAGCTGGTTAATCAAGTGCAAGACTGATAAAAGGGCCTGGGTTCCTTGGATCAACTCTTCATCAGAGAGCTCTAAAGCCTTTTATATAAAATGGCCAAGTGGGGGGTGTGCAATAAAAAGAAAGATTTCAGGGACTCCTTGCAAGATGGAAACTTGTTAAGGGGGTCTTAATGGAGGCTTCCCTGGTGGCTCAGTGATAAAGAAGGAGATGAAGTAGTAGGAGAAGCCAAGTAGGAGAAGTGGGTTTGATCCATGGGTGAGGAAGATCCCTTGGAGGAGGAAATGGCAACCCACTGCATTATTCTGGCCTGGAGAATTTCATGAACAGAGGAGCCTGGTGGGCTACAGTCCATGGGGTTGCAAAGAGCCAGACACGACTGAGTGAATAACATTTTCTAAATGTATTGTAATATACCTCCTGGGGCATATGTGCCATGGATTTTCCAGGACATTTACCCAGAGTAGACCTGAACCAGGAGAAAAGAGGGCAGGGCAAAAACTTGAAAAGGATGACATCGCCCAAGGACATGACATAGGCTGATTAGAAGCAAACAGGTCCAAGATGAGTTCATTTACAGGAGGGCCTGAGCCTCAGTATACAATCACTGTAACACGTGCCACATACACAATCTATGGGACACACCCACAGGCGCCTTGACAGCTCTGAGGCCAACCAAAAAGACGAAAAAGTGGGGTGGCTGTTGGCTCAAATCTTGGAAATCCTGCCCTTTCTCCTGAAGTAGATAAAATAAACTTCCATCCTCACTGGCCTATGAAATTACCCATCCCATAAAACTCAGTTCAGTCTCTCAGTCATGTCCGACTCTTTGTGACCCCATGAATCGCAGCATGCCAGGCCTCCCTGTCCATCACCATCTCTCAGAGTTCACTCAGACTCATGTCCATCGAGTCTGTGATGCCATCCAGCCATCTCATCCTTGGTCGTCCCCTTCTCCTCCTGCCCTCAATCCCTCCCAGCATCAGAGTCTTTTCCAGTGAGTCAACTCTTCGCATGAGGTGGCTGAAGTACTGAAGTTTCAGCTTTAGCATCATTCCTTCCAAAGAACACCCAGGACTGATCTCCTTCAGAATGGACTGGTTGGATCTCTTTGCAGTCCAAGGGACTCTCAAGAGTCTTCTCCAACACCACAGTTCAAAAGCATCAATTCTTCAGCGCTCAGCCTTCGTCACAGTCCAACTCTCACATCCATACATGACCACAGGAAAAACCATAGCCTTGATTAGATGGACCTTAGTTGGCAAAGTAATGTCTCTGCTTTTGAATATGCTATCTAGGTTGGTCGTAACTTTTCTTCCAAGGAGTAAGCGTCTTTTAATTTCATGGCTGCAGTCACCATCTGCAGTGATTTTGGAGCCTCAAAAAATGAAGTCTGACACTGTTTCCACTGTTTCCCATCTATTTCCCATGAAGTGATGGGACCGGATGCCATGATCTTCGTTTTCTGAATGTTGAGCTTTAAGCCAACTTTTTCACTCTCTTCTTTCACCTTCATCAAGAGGCCCTTTAGCTCCTCTTCACTTTCTGCCATAAAGGTGGTGTCATCTGCATATCTGAGGTTATTGATATTTCTCCCAGCAATCTTGATTCCAGCTTGTTAATCTAATCACACTAGGGCCACAGCCTTGTCTAACTCAATGAAACCAAGCCATGCCTGCGGGGCAACCCAAGACAGGTGGGTCATGGTGGAGAGGTCTGACAGAATGTGGTCCACTGGAGAAGGGAATGGCAAGCCACTTCAGTATTCTTGCCTTGAGAACCCCATGAACAGCAGGAAAAGGCAAAATGATAGGATACTGAAAGAGGAACTCCCCCAGGTCAGTAGGTGCCCAATATGCTACTGGAGATCAGTGGAGAAATAACTCCAGAAAGAATGAAGGGATGGAGCCAAAGCAAAAACAGTACCCAGTTGTGCATGTGACTGGTGATAGAAGCAAGATCCGATGCTGTAAAAAGCAATATTGCATAGGAACCTGGAATGTCAGGTCCATGAATCAAGGCAAATTGGAAGTGGTCAAACAAGAGATGGCAAGGGTGAACGTCGACATTCTAGGAATCAGGGAACTAAAATGGACTGGAATGGGTGAATTTAACTCAGATGACCATTATATCTACAACTGCGGGCAGGAATCCCTCAGAAGAAATATAGTAGCCATCATGGTCAACAAAAGAGTCCGAAATGCAGTACTTGGATGCAATCTCAAAAACGACAGAATGATCTCTGTTAGTTTCCAAGGCAAACCATTCAATATCACAGTTATCCAAGTCTATGCCCCAGCCAGTAACACTGAAGAAGCCAAAGTTGAACAGTTTTATGAAGACCTACAAGACCTTTTAGAACTAACACCCAAAAAAGATGTCCTTTTCATTATAGGGGACTGGAATGCTAAAGTAGGAAGTCAAGAAACACCTGGAGTAACAGGAAAATGTAGCCTTGGAATGCGGAATGAAGCAGGGCAAAGACAAATAGAGTTTTGCCAAGAAAATGCACTGGTCATAGCAAACACTCTCTTCCAACACAAGAGAAGACTCTACACATGGACATCACCAGATGGTCAACATCAAAATCTGACTGATTATATTCTATGCAGCCAAAGATGGAGAAGCTCTATACAGTCAACAAAAACAAGACCAGGAGCTGACTATGGTTAAGATCATGAACTCCTTATTGCCAAATTCAGACTGAAATTGAAGAAAGTAGGGAAACCACTAGACCATTCAGGTATGACCTAAATCAAATCCCTTATGATTATACAGTGGAAGTGAGAAATAGATTTAAGGGCCTAGATCTGATAGATAGAGTGCCTGATGAACTATGGAATGAGGTTCGTGACATTGTACAGGAGACAGGGATCAAGACCATCCCCATGGAAAAGAAATGCAAAAAAGCAAAATGGCTGTCTGGGGAGGCCTTACAAATAGCTGTAAAAAGAAGAGAGGCGAAAAGCAAAGGAGAAAAGGAAAGATATAAGCATCTGAATGCAGAGTTCCAAAGGAATAGCAAGAAGAGATAAGAAAGCCTTCCTCAGCAATCAATGCAAAGAAATAGAGGAAAAGAACAGAATGGGAAAGACTAGAGATCTCTCCAAGAAAATTAGAGATACCAAGGGAACATTTCATGCAAAGATGGGCTCGATAAAGGACAGAAATGGTATGGACCTAACAGAAGCTGAAGATATTAAGAAGATGTGGCAAGAATACATGGAGGAACTGTACAAAAAGATCTTCACAACCCAGATAATCACGATGATGTGATCACTCATCTAGAGCCAGACATCATGGAATGTGAAGTCAAGTGGGCCTTAGAAAGCATCACTACGAACAAAGCTAGTGGAGGTGATGGAATTCCAGTTGAGCTATTTCAAATCCTGGAAGATGATGCTGTGAAAGTGCTGCACTCAATATGCCAGCAAATTTGGAAAACTCAGCAGTGGCCACAGGACTGGAAAAGGTCAGTTTTCATTCCAATTCCAAAGAAAGGCAATGCCAAAGAATGCTCAAACTACCAAACAATTGCACTCATCTCACATGCTAGTAAAGTAATGCTCAAAATTCTCCAAGCCACGCTTCAGCAATACGTGAACCGTGAACTTCCTGATGTTCAAGCTGGTTTTAGAAAAGGCAGAGGAACCAGAGATCAAATTGCCAGCATCTGCTGAATCATGGAAAAAGCAAGAGAGTTCCAGAAAAACTGGTTCCAAATAGGAAAAGGAGTACGTCAAGGCTGTATATTGTCACCCATAAAACTCAACACAACATATTTCAGGTCCATGCTCGCCTTCTGAGATGATCAACACTCTGTCTGGAAGGCCTGTTTCTCGCTACATGGATCTGCTACTAACCTATCACTTTGTTTTTCACTGAATTCTTTCTTCCATAAGATATTAAGAACCTGAATTCATGAAGGATCTTGCTTTCAAATATTTAGGATTGTTGTTGCTGTTGTTCAGTCCCTAAGTTGTGTCCAAATATTTGTGAACTCATGGACTGCAGCACACCTGGCTTCCCTGTCCTTCACTATCTCTCAGAGTTTGCTCAAACTCATATCCACCGCGTCAGTTACTCAGTCACTCAGTTGTGCCCAACTCGTTGTGACCCCATGGACTGCAGCACACCAGGCTTCCCTGTCCATCACCAACTCCCAGACCTTGCTCAAACTCATGTCCATCAAGTCAGTGATGCCATCCAACTATCTCATTCTCTGTCATCCCCTTCTCCTGACTTCAGTCTTTCCCAGCATCAGGGTCTTTTCAAATGAGTCAGTTCTTTACATCAGGTGGCCAAATATTGAAGTTTTAGCTTCAACATCAGTCCTTCCAATGAATATTCAGAACTGATTTCCTTTAGGATTGATCTTCCTTGATATCCTTGCAGTCCAAGGGACTCTCAAGAGTCTTCTCCAACACAACGGTTCAAAAGCATCAGTTCTTCAGCACTCACCTCTCTCACCTTTGTGAGAAAGTCCAGTTCTCACATCCATACATGACTACTGGAAAAACCATAGCTTTGATTAGATGGACCTTGTTGGCAAAGTAATGTCTCTACTTTTTAATATGCTGTCTAGGTTGCTCATAGCTTTTCTTCCAAGGAGCAAGCATCTTTTCATTTCATGGCTGCAGTCACCATCTGCAGTGATTTTGGAGACCAAGAAAATAAAGTCTCTCACTCTTTCCATTGTTTCCCCATCTATTTACCATGAAATGATGGACCAGGTGCCATGATCTTTGTTTTTTGAATGGTGAGTTTTAAGCCAGTTTTTTTCACTCTCCTCTTTCACTTTCATCAAGAGGCTCTTCAGTTACTCTTTGCTTTCTGCCATAAGGGTGGTGTCATCTGCATATCTGAGGTTATTGATATTTCTCCGGCAATCTTGATTCCAGCTTGTGCTTCATCCAGCCCAGTGTTTCTCATGATGTATTCTGCATGTAAGTTAAATAAGCAGGGTGACAATATACAGCCTTGATGTACTCCTTTCCCAATTTAGAATCAGTCTGGTGTTCCATATCCGGTTCTAACTGTTGCTTCTTGTCCTGCATATAGGTTTCTTGGGAAACAGGTAAGGTGGCCTGGTATTACCACACTTTAAAAATTTTCCACAGTGTGTCGTGATCCACAGAGTCAAAGGCTTTAGCATAGTCAATGAAACAGAAAAGTGAAGTCGCTCAGTCATGTCTGACTCTTTGCGACCCCGTGGACTGTAGCCCACCAGGCTCCTCTGTCCATGGGATTCTCCAGGCAAGAATACTGGAGTGGGTTGCCATTTCCTTCTCCAGGGGAATCTTCCTGACCCAGGAATCGAACCTCGGTCTCCTGCATTGCAGGCAGATGCTTTAACCTCTGAGCCAGCTGGAAAACACCAAAATGAAACAGAAGTAACACATTTTTCTGGAATTCCCTTGTTTGTCTATGACCCAAGAGATGTTGGCAATTTAATCACTGGTTCCTATGCCTTTTCTTAATCCAGCTTGTACTTCTGTAAATTCTCGGTTCACCCCTACTAGCCCTTTATAGAAACCTCACACACACACACACACACACACACACACAGCCCAGTTCCCACCCCCTTGCCCAGGCCAAGTCTGGTGAGGAGCTGAGCAGTGGCGGGGCAGCCTGGCCACTCCAATGTCTCCCTGTCTCCGGGCCTCAGGGCACAGGAAACAAACACAGGCCCTAGTCCAGTTGCATGCTTCCAACCCCACCTCCCTCAGCACTCAGAACCAAACCGGGCTAAAGCTGACTTTCAAAAACTACAGAACATGTGAGAAGAAAAGATGGTTCTCCCACAGGACTTGGTGAGCAGAGGGATGGGAAGAGCTCCTGACAGGACCTGGAAAAATTCCTCAGGCCAAAGACAACTGCACCCTAATCCCCACCCCACCCAGAGGAGACCACCTGACCACCTGCCTCCTCAGGACCCCTGCTGGCTCAGCCACACCCACCATGTCCCTCTAGCAACAGGGCTCAAAGTCAAACAGGTGAGGGGCAGGGTGTGGCCCCCTGGGGCCACCTGGGGCACTGGGAGGGACACGCAGACTTTTATAGCAGGGAATTAAGCCCAGGCAGCTAGTACTGCAGCCAGTCCCTGGTACTCCAGCCTTGCCCGAGACTTGGCCTCCCCAGGTCCCATCCTGACCCTCTGCCATCACACAGCCATGCAGGGGGCCTGTGTGCTGCTGCTGCTGGGTCTGCAGCTACAGCTCTCCCTCGGCCTCGTCCCAGGTAACCAGGCAGCTCCTGGCGCCCCCTAATCACAGGGGTGGCCCCAAGCTGACCTGACCTCCACTCTCCCCTTGGGCAGTTGAGGAGGAAGACCCTGCCTTCTGGAACCGCCAGGCAGCCCAGGCCCTCGATGTGGCTAAGAAGCTGCAGCCCATCCAGACAGCCGCCAAGAATGTCATCCTCTTCTTGGGTGATGGTGAGTGTGCTGGGCCAATCTACCCCCTGTCCCCCACAACCCTGGAGCCCTGGGCTGCCAGCTGACCCAGGCTGGCCCCAGTGACTCAGACCTGACACTGTGTGTGCCTTCAGGGATGGGGGTTTCCACGGTGACAGCCACTCGGATCCTAAAGGGGCAGATGGCTGGCAAGCCGGGACCTGAGACACCCCCTGGCCATGGACCAGTTCCCATACCTGGCTCTGTCCAAGGTAAGGGCCAAGTGGCCTCAGGGTGGTCTACACCAGAGGGGGTGGGTGTGGGCCTAGGGAGCAGGGTATGAGGGAAAGCCCCTGGAGGGTTGGGGGCTGAGATAGGGGCCAGAGGCTGGAGGATGGACCCAGAGCCTGGTCAGGAGCTGGATATCTAGCCCAGGAAAGCTGAAGGCATCTCTGCCCTCAGACATACAACGTGGACAGAGATGTGCCCGACAGCGCAGGCACAACCACTGCCTACCTGTGTGGGGTCAAGACCCGTATGAAGGTCATCGGTGTGAGTGCAGCCGCCCAGTTTAACCAGTGCAACACAACATATGGGAACGAGGTCACGTCTGTGATGAACCGGGCCAAGAAAGCAGGTGGGCTTGGGCATCAGCTTCCTGACAGGGACGGGTTCAGAGACCTCGGTGGCCCACTGTGACCTCTGCCACACTCAGGGAAGTCAGTGGGAGTGGTGACCACCACCACAGTGCAGCACGCCTCCCCAGCCGGGGCCTACGGCGCACACGGTGAACCGCGACTGGTACTCTGATGCTCATATGCCTGCCCAGGCCAAGAGGGAGGGCTGCCAGGACATCGCCACACAGCTGGTCTACAACATGGACATTGACGTGAGTTGTGACATGAGGGGCTAAGGGCAGGGCTGGGCAGAAGGGATGAGACACACACCTGACAGTCCTAGGTAACCCACAGCCCTGGGACCTTGGGAGGTCTTGTTTGCAGGCAGTATTGTTGGCAGAGGTTGGGGTGGGGTGGGAGCGGGGCACGATGTAAGAATTAGAAGTGGGGACAGGCCTTTCTCGCAGACCTGGTGGGTGAAGAGTCTAGGGGCTCTGTAAGAGGAGCAAAGGGCCAGCCAGGACCCAAACCCACCTGCCTTAATCTCTGATTCTAGGTGATCCTGGGTGGAGGCCGAATATACATGTTTCCTGAGGGGACCCCAGACCCTGAATACCCATACAATATAAGACAGAACGGAGTCCGGAAGGACAAGCGGAACCTGGTGCAGGAGTGGCAGGCCAAGCACCAGGTGATGGGGGCTCACGGGTGCGGGGGGTACAGCGGGGCCAGGCCTGGGGTGTCGGGCTATGGACTGAGGCCTGGTTCTGCCCTCCCAGGGAGCCCAGTATGTGTGGAACCGCACGGCGCTCCTTCAGGCGGCCAGTGACTCCAGTGTAACACGCCTCATGGGTAACCCCACCCACCCCCTCTGTCCTCCCCAGGAAGGGTGCCACAGGCCCCATCCCCATCCCCAGCTTGCAGGTCACCACTGGTCCCATTTCTCACAGGCCTCTTTGAGCCGGGAGACATGACCTATGACATCCACCGAAACCCCATCAAGGACCCATCCCTGGAGGAGATGACAGAGGCAGCCGTGCGTGTACTGAGCAGAAACCCTAGAGGCTTCTTCCTCTTCGTGGAGGGTGAGTGGCAGCTCCTCAGGGACCAGAGGGGAAAGGGGTGGCACTCAGGGTGGCTTTTGCATCACCCACCTTCCACATGACCTTCTTGCAGGAGGCCGCATTGACCACGGTCACCATGAAAGCGTAGCTTACCGGGCGCTGACTGAGGCAGTCATGTTTGACAACGCCATCGCCAAGGCTGGCCAGCTCACCAGTGAAGCAGACACACTGACCCTCGTCACTGCCGACCACTCCCATGTCTTCACTTTCGGTGGCTACCCACTTCGTGGGACCTCCATTTTTGTAAGCCAGGGATAGTGGCGAGTTCTTGTCCTAAGTTATATTGCACAAAGTGCTCTTGAGTCAGCTCCCTCATCTGCAAAGTGGAGTAATATTAATAATAGCAGCTGCGCTGCCTGGCTCTGGTAAGGATTAAGCCAGTGAACAAACAAGAGGTGCCTGAGCTCAGCACGCAGAAGGCACCCCAAAGGATCGGGTCAGTGTGATCACAGGGTCCCCTCTTCCCTGCAGGGCTGGCCGATGGTAAGGCCGGAGATGGCAAGTCCTATACCTCCCTCCTCTATGGCAACGGCCCGGGGTACCGGCTGGACATGGGCTCACGACCTGATGTGAACGAAAAGCAGAGCAGTGAGTGCAGTGGGTGGGCCCTGGGGAGCAGGGTGGGGGCCGGTGGGAGGAGGGGAAGACCCCACTCCGGAACTCCTGGGAGGGGGAGGCCGCCTCACTTCCTTCCCTGAATCCCTTCCCTCCTCTCAGTGGACCCCGAGTACCAGCAGCAGTCAGCGGTGCCCCTTGGGGGTGAAACCCACGGTGGTGAGGATGTGGCAGTGTTTGCACGAGGCCCGTGGGCACACCTGGTGCACGGCGTGCAGGAGCAGACCTTCGTGGCGCATGTCATGGCCTTTGCTGCCTGCGTGGAGCCCTACACCACCGACTGCAACCCTCAGCCCCCCAGCGGTCCCTCGGACACTGCCCACCAGGCTGCCTGCCCACCCTCACTGGCACTGCTGGCCGGGGGCCCTGCTGCTGCTGCTGGTGCCCACCCTGCACTGACCCCCACCCACCGGGGCCTCAGGGCCTCCTCCCCGCCCCCAGCCTTAGTGGACCCAAACCACCCTGGAAGCTGAAACCCTGGCTTTCCTGTGAGAGCCACAGTCCTCAGTGCCCCAACCTCGGTAGCCTCAGATTTTATTGAAGCTGCCCCAGACCCCAGGAAAGGCAGGGGTTCAAACCACCCAGTCTCTCCTCCCCACCCAACAGCCCTGCCTGAGGACCAGGCTGGCACCAGAGATGTCCCCCAGGGAACCAGGACCTTCCAAGAGGCCCCCTGGGGGCGTCCAGGAGGCATGGCTTCTGGTTGCGTGCCGGGAGGCGTGGCTCCAGGAGGCGTGGTTTCTAAGGAGGTGTGGTTTCTGAGAGGGCGTGGCTCCCGGGGAGCTGTGGCTTCCTGTCCTCCTGGAACCCACCCTGTGTGCACCTCGCCGGCCAAGGAGACCTCTGGGGCTAGGAGCGCCGGGGACCCTGGACACAGAGTCCTCAGCGGCCCCTCCTAGGAACCCAGCAGTACCATTGCAGAGAGGAGATAGCGACACAGAAGAGGACACTTGTCCCAGGTCCCTCAACTGCTGTGAGGGTGGCCCCAGTGACCCTTCCAGGCTAGGGGATCCCAGGAGAAGCGGGGAAGCTGAGGGTGGGGACACAGGCCCGCATGCCTGGGAGGGAGGAAGCAGCCCTCAAATAAACTGTTTCAAGTGTGATATCGGAGTATATGTGTGGGAAGAGAAGCCCTTAGCAGGTGGGGGCATTGTGTGTGGCGTGGGGGTGGCGGTGGGGGTGGCGTAGGAGGGGGGGTGGTTCTCGGGGCAGGGGTGTGATTCACAACAAGAGGTCAGAGAGGGGCTGATGAGGGGCTGATATTGAGCAAAGGCCCAAGTGAGGCCAGCAGCAGTACCAAGTTGGGGCTTTCCCCTCCCGGAGCCAGGCTTCCACCTTCTCTGAAAATAGAAGGACATTTCTGAGCCCCAGTGCTCACCCCTTCTACCTCCCTGCCTGACACCAAGGTGGTCATCTGGTGGCTTGTCAACTCCTTGGTCCTGTGAGGTCCACTAGATGCAGCCCTCAACAGAGACCAATATAAACTTGTGTTTGCCTCTTGCTTCCCAGCTCCTTGGCAGTGTGCGCAGGGGGTAAGAGGGGGCGGGGTGGGGAGTGGTGGGAAATTCATACCACTCCCTACAAGGCTCAGTTCAGTTCATTCATTCAGTCATGTCTGACTCTTTGGAACCCCATGGGCTGCAGCATGCCAGACTTCCCTGTCCATCACCAACTCATCACCATCACCAACTCAGCTTGCTCAAACTCCTGTCTGTCGAGTCAGTGATGCCATCCAGCCATCTCATCCTCTGTCGTCCCCTTCTTCTCCCACCTTCAATCTTTCCCAGCATCAGGGTCAGAGGCAAAAACAGGAAGTGGGGAGGAGGGTCCAGAGAACTCTTCTTTCAAGAAAGGGACCCTTCACTTATGTAAAGTGCTGACTTGGGAGCAGGGGTGGTTGTAGTGATTTAGTCGGTAAGTTGAGTCCAGCTCTTTCAACTCTGTTCCCGCCAGATTCCTCTGTCCAGTGAATTTCTCAGGCAAGAATAGTGGAGTGGGTTTCCCACAGGATCTTTACCCAGGGATCAAACTCAGGTCTCTTGCATTACAAGCAGCTTCTTTACTGACTCAACCACTAGGGAAGCTCCCCTACCAGTCGGAGGGCCTCTCTGTTCCCAGCTACTGTCCTGCTCCCCCTGAGGATAGAATGCTCACTGGATCCCACAGGGGACATCCTGAGAGTGGGCAGTGGGGTGCAAGCAGAAGACATCTCCCCATGGGTCAGCTGGGCTTCTCTCATAGCTCAATCGGCAAAGACTCTGCCTGCAATGCAGGAGACCCACGTTCAATCCCTGGGTTGGGAAGATCCCCTGGAGAAGGAAATGGCAACCCACTCCAGTATTCTTGCCTGGAGAATCCCATGGACAGGGAAGCCTGGCAGGCTGCAGACCATGGAGTTGCAGAGAGCCAGACACGACTAAATCACCACCATCACCTATCAGCTGGTGCTGAGGTGGCCTGTACCTTGCCCAGCCAGTGGCAATGCCTATGTCAACGTGAAAACTTTGTCTCACCTCTTGTTGAGTGTGGAGCCAATAGACACCACCAACCCAAACATGTGAGAAGTAAGGTTTTATTAGTTCAGTCACTCAGTCGTGTCCAACTCTGTGACCCCATGAATCGCAGCACGTCAGGCCTCTCTGTTCATTACCATCTCTTAGAGTTCACTCAGACTCACGTCCATTGAGTCCACGATGCCATCCAGCCATCTCATCCTTGGTCGTCCCCTTTTCCTGCCCCCAATCCCTCCCAGCGTCAGAGTCTTTACCAGTGAGTCAGCTCTTCGCATGAGGTGGCCAAAGTACTGGAGTTTCAGCTTTAGCATCATTCCTTCAAAGAACACCCAGGACTGATCTCATTCAGAATGGACTGGTTGGATCTCCTTGCAGTCCAAGGGACTCTCAAGAGTCTTCTCCAACACCACAGCTCAAAAGCATCAATTCTTCGGTGCTCAGCCTTCTTCACAATCCAACTCTCACATCCGACATGACCACAGGAAAAACCATAGCCTTGACTAGACGGACCTTAGTAGGCAAAGTAATGTCTCTGCTTTTGAATATACTATCTAGGTTGGTCATAACTTTTCTTCCAAGGAGTAAGCGTCTTTTAATTTCATTGCTGCAGTCACCATCTGCAGTGATTTTGGAGCCCCCATAATAAAGTCTGACACTGTTTCCACTGTTTCCCATCTATTTCCCATGAAGTGATGGGACCGGATGCCATGATCTTCGTTTTCTGAATGTTGAGCTTTAGGCCAACTTTTTCGCTCTCCTCTTTCACTTTCATCAAGAGGCTTTTGAGTTCCTCTTCACTTTCTGCCATAAGGGTGGTGTCATCTGCATATCTGAGATGATTGATATTTCTCCCGGCAATCTTGATTCCAGCTTGTGTTTCTTCCAGTCCAGCATTTCTCATGATGTACACTGCATAGAAGTTAAATAAGCAGGGTGACAATATACAGCCTTGACGTACTCCTTTTCCTATTTGGAACCAGTCTGTTGTGCCATGTCCAGTTCTAACTGTTGCTTCCTGACCTGCATACAGATTTCTCAAGAGGCAGATTAGGTGGTCTGGTATTCCCATCTTTTTCAGAATTTTCCACAGTTTCTTGTGATCCACACAGTCAAAGGTTTTGGCATAGTCAATAAAGCAGAAATAGATGTTTTTCTGGAACTCTCTTGCTTTTTCCATAATCCAGAGGATGTTGGCAATTTGATCTCTTGTTCCTCTGCCTTTTCTAAAACCAGCTTGAACATCAGGGAGTTCAAGGTTTTATTAGGATTAGCCAAAACTGAGAACCCTGGATCTCTCCCAGAGCAGTGTCTCCTTGAACAGAAAGACTGGGAGTATTTTTTTAAATCTTTGAAAATAAATATTTATTTTAAATTGATGATTGATTTACAATATTGTTTTGATTTCTGTCATACATCAACATCCCTCCTTCTTGAATCTCCCTCCCAACTCCTACCTATTCCCACCCCTCTAGGTTCTTACAGAGCCCCAGTTTGAGTCCCCTGAGTCATACAGCAAATTCCCATTTAAGTCAAAGGGAGTTTAAAGCATATTCATGAGGGGCTTGAGCAGAGGAGAATTCAGCATAGGATTGGAGCAAGCTCTATACAAAGTGGCCCAGTCATGTCCAACTCTTCGTGCCCCATGGACTGCAGCCATCAAGCTCCTCTGTCCATGGAATTCTCCATGCAGGAATGGTGGGGTGGGGTTGTCATTTCCTTCTCCAGGGGATCTTCCTGACTCAGGGATTGAACCCAGGTCTCCCGCATTGCAGGCAGATTCTTTACTGTCTGAGCCACCAGGGAAGCTTCATTGAAATCAAGAGGGTCAAAACCATCATTCCATCCTCCACCTGATAGGGGCCTTAGGACCAGCAATTCTCCAAGATATATTTGTGTAAATCCCTTAAGGAGGGATTAGAGCTCTGGTTTATCTGTACTACGGTTTGACTGCATTTTTTCCTGCATTCCTTTGTTCTCTTAAGTAATTACTGAGACCTTTTCAAGGTCAAGCACTGAGCTCAGGCTAAGACTGAAAATAACTTAGGTCAAACTGGCTTCTCTTATGTCTTAAGCCCGTGGACAGCAAGGAGCAAGGTTTGATACCAGCCAATTCTAAAGGAAATCAACCCTGAATATTCACTGGAAGGACTGATGCTGAAGCTGAAGCTCCAATACTTGGGCAAACCTGTTTCCAAGAGCCGATTCATTGGAAAAGAGCCTGATTCTGGGAAAGACTGAGGTCAGGACAAGAAGGGGGTGACGGAGGATGAGATGGTTGGATAGAATCACTGACTCAATGGACATAAGTTTGAGCAAACTCTGGAGATGGTGAAGGACAGGAAAGCCTGGCGTGCTGCAGTCCATGGGGTTGCAAACAGTCGGATGTGACTGAAAAACAATAAATGCCAAGAAAACCATTCCTAGGCTCTTTCTCTGGGGACTCCCTAACTTACCTGCTTACACCTACACAGGGCATCATGACACAAGGGGCTAAGACAGGGCCCAGAGAGCCCAGGGTGGTAAATGGGGACACTGGTGGAGGGTGCTGGGCTGCAGATGAGACCCCACAGGACTAGGCCTTCTTCCCAGAGGACAGAGAGACCAGGACAACCGTTCCCCCACAGAGCAGGCTCCATGGAGCTGGTCATCCCCTGGCCCCAGGCATCCATAACCCCGGAGTGCAGGACCGGAGGTGTTATCTCTTACTGCAGAGCAGAAGCCATGCTGCCTGCTGCCTGGTCATCCCTGGGCCCCAGGGGAGGGAGCATGACAGCCTCTCATCTCACTCAGGTGACTCAGGTGCCGGCGGGGCGGGGGGGGCGGGGGGGCAGGTGCTCTGGTGGGAACTTGGGCAAACATTTTTATTTGCTGCAATGACATGTGGTTTGTATTTGGTCTCAGGCCCTGTCCAGGCCCAGCACAAAATTCACAAGAAATCAAGCAGGAGCATAGCTGATGATCACTTAATGTCATCCTAAGAAGAACATTCAAAGACACTTTAGGAATTTCCCCGGGATCCCAGTTGTTAAGAATACTTCTGCCTATGCTGGGAACCTGGGATCAGTTATCTGGTCCAAGAAGTTCCCCCATGCTGCAGGGCAGCTAAGGCTTTGTACCCCAATTACTGAGCCAGCGCTCTAGAGCCTGCTAATCAAAACTACTGAGCCCACATGCTCCAGAGCCTGTGCTTTGCAGCAAGAGAAGCCACCACAAGGAGAAGGCCTCACATCACAGCTGGAGAGTAATCCGTGCTTAGCAACAAAGATTCAGTACAATGAAAATAAGTACATTTCTTAAAAAAAGTAACTTTATACTCCACATCTATCAGAAAGGCTAAAATAAAAAAAAAAAAACACAGCATCAATACCAAATGATGGTATGAATGGAGAGAAGCCAAATCCCTAATACATTGCTGATGGGAACGCAAAATGGTGTGGCAGTTCCCTTTTTTTTTTTTTTGAGCGGTGTTCGGGATCAGGGGAGATACGGTAAAACAAAAATCAAAAACAAAAACTAAACATGCAACAAACATGAAAGTGAAGTGAAACTTGCTCAGTCGTGTTCAACTCTTTCCGACCCCATGGGCTATACAGTACATGGAACTCTCTAGGCCAGAATACTAGAGTGGGTAGCCATTCCCTTCTCCAGGGGATTTTCCAAACCCAGGGATTAACCCCAGGGATTAAACCACATTGCAGGCAGATTCTTTACCAGCTGAGCCACAAGGGAAGCCCAAGAAGACTGCAATGGGTAGCTTATTCCTTCCCCAGATGATCTTTCCGATCCAGGAATCGAACCAGGGTCTTTTGCATCGTAGGTGGATTCTTTACCAACTTAGCTATGAGAGAAGCCATTGCACTCTTGGGGGCTACCCAGAGAAACTGAATGCAATGAAATGCTCACACAGAAACCCATTCATGAAGATGTGTGGCTGTTTTCCTTTTTCTCTTTGGGCCTCGCTGTACAACCTACAGGATCTTAGTTCCCTGACCAAGAATCGAACCAAGACCCACAGCAGGGGTAGTGCCTCTTCCTAACCCCCAGGACCACCAGGGAATTCCCACAGCAAATTCCTAACAGCCAAACCTGGAATCGGCCCAGAGGTCCTTCCACACATGAACAGTTAAGCACAGCCTAGGCTCCACTCCATCCCAGACACAAGAAGTCAGCTCCTGAGCCCTCCTCCAGTGAATGCCCAGGGAATTAGGCTCGGAGGGGAAAAGCCATTCCCAAAGATTGGGTGATTCCATTCCTGTACCTTACTTGAATTGACAGGGTTTCGGGTCTTTGTTTTTTTTGTTGTTGTTGTTGCACCATGCAGCATGCAGGATCTTAGTTCTCAGGCCAGGCCTGCAACACCTGCTGCCAGCAGTGGAAGTGTGGAGTCTTAACCAGTGGGCCAAGAGGGAGTCCCTAACATGACAACATTTTACAAACACAGGAAGCTATTAGGGACAGAGGGCAGGGATTATAAAGGGGTCCTAGGGGTTGGAGCTCTTCAGTGTCCTGACTATAGTGTGATTACATGAACCTACAAGTGTGACAGACGGTACAGAACCCACACACACGCTAGTGAGTGCAGGAAAAACGTCCAACTCTGAACAGAAATGTGAAAATCTGAGTTATACTGTCAGAGAAGATTGGAGAAAGCATGCAAGGGATGTCTGTATTATGTCTTAAAACCACATTTGACTCTACAGTCATTTCATGTCAAAAATTCCAATTTAACAATGGGACTGGGAATTCACTGGACCGAAGACAAATCTTGCAGTAATAAAAATTTAACCTGTTGACTGATCAAAAGAATCAATCAATTAATTAGAGCCTACCCAGGAGTTAGTCCCTCCTGACCTTTAGCCAAGAATTTTCTGAGCACAGGACTATGCGGGGACAGAGGCAGCTGTGGGGCAGCTGGCAAAGGCAGCAAGGATGCCCCCACCCCCAGCAGGCAGGTCCTCTAAAGCAGGAGTCTCCAACCTTTTCGGCACCAGGGACCAGTTTCCTGGAAGATAAACTTTCCACCAACTGGAAAGAAGGGGGATGGTTTCGGGATGATTCAAGTCCATTACATTTTATTGTGCACTTTATTTCCAATCAAATTCCGCCACTGATCTAACAAGAGGTACCAGTCCTCAGTCTGGAAGGGTTGGGGACCCTTGCTCTAGAGGGTAAGTAGAGGATACCCTGGGTCAGCGTGCCGAGTGAGTGAACAGCAGGTCAAGGCCAGAAGAGCTCAGAGGCTCTGCCTGAGAGGAGGGCACGCTGGGGAGGGGGCTACCAAGGTCCACTGGGGTGGGAGGGACTGGGAGGAAAGGCTTTTTGTTGTGGTGGTGGTGGTTGGACATGTACATACTGCTGTTTATCATTTAGTTGTTTATTTTTGGCTGTGCTGGGTCTTCCGTGTTGCATGGGGTCTTTCTCTAGTTGCAATGCAGAGGCTTCTCATTGCAGTGACTTCTCTCCTTGCAGAACGCAGACTCTAGAAGCACAGCTTCAGCAGCTGCAACACTTGGGCTCGGTAGTTGCAGCTCATGTGCTCTCCTGCTTGCAAGCTTCTGTAGCTGCAGCTCAGGGGCTCATGAGCTGTGGCTCCCAGTGCCTACAGCGTTTGACCTTCAGGGGTTGTGGCACACAGCCTAAGTAGTCGCAGCCCCCAGGCTCTGGAGTGCCAGCTCGGTAGCTGTGGCACCCAAGATTAGTTGCTTCACGCCAAGTGGAATCAACTCACCAGGGGTCGGACCCATATCCCCTGCACTGGCAAGGAAATTCTTATCCCCTGGGCCACCAGGAAGTCTGAAAAATTTTCTTAATTCTGATAAAAAGCACAATGTAAAAATTACCATCGTGGGGCTTCCCTGCAGTCTAGGGGTTAAGATTCCACTGCAGATGGCAATGGCACGCCACTCAGTACTCTTACCTGGAAAATCCCATGACGGAGGAGCCTGGTAGGCTGCAGTCCATGGGGTCATGAAGAGTCGGACACTTACTGAGCAACTTCACTTTCACTTTTCACTTTCATGCATTGGAGAAGGAAATGGCAACCCACTCTAGTGTTCTTGTCTGGAGAATCCCAGGGACAGGGAAGCCTAGTGGGCTGCCGTCTGTGGGTCGCACAGAGTCAGACACGACTGAAGCGACTTAGCAGCAGCAGCGGCAGCAGATGGCATAAATTCCACCCATGCTTGGGGAACTAAGATTCAGAATGCTCTGTTGTGTGTTAAAAAAAAAAAAAAAGAAAGAAAGAAAGAAAGAAATTCAAAAAGGAAAAAAAGTTACCATCTTCACCATTTTTACACCCAGAACATTAATGTTCTGCCTAAGAAAAAATGTGTTTGAACTGTGGTGTTGGAGAAGACTCTTGAGAGTCCCTTGGACTGCAAGGAGATCCAACCAGTCCATTCTGAAGGAGATCAACCCTGGGATTTCTTTGGAAGGAATGATGCTAAAGCTGAAACTCCAGTACTTTGGCCACCTCATGTGAAGAGTTGACTCATTGGAAAAGACCCTGATGCTGGGAGGGATTGGGGGCAGGAGGAGAAGGGGACGACCGATGATGAGATGGCTGGATTGCATCACTGACTCAGTGGACATTAGTCTGAGTGAACTCCGGGAATTGGTGATAGGGAGGCCTGGTGTGCTGCGATTCATGGGGTCGCAAAGAGTCGGACTCGACTGAGCCACTGAACTGAACTGAACTGATTCACATAGTTGGCCACAGATCTACAGAACTTTGTCATCTTGTAAAACTGAAAGCCTGTATCTTGAACAAGTCCCCAGTCTCCCTCCTCCCAACTCCTGGTGCCACAGTCCAACTTTCTGATTCTAATCATCTGACTACTTGAGATCCCTAGTGAAGTAGAACCACACAGTGTTTGCCTTGTTCTGACTTTCTTCACTGAGCATCATGTCCACAAGGTTCATCCATGTGGTAGCAGGTGTGAGACTTACCTTCCTTTTTAAGGCAGCATAGTATTCCACTGCATAGCTACATCACAATTTGTCTATCCATTCATCTGCTGTGGATGCTGGACTTGCTTGCACCTCTACCATGAATAAGGCTGCTACAAATGTGGGTGTGCAAATTCCTCTTCCAGACCTTGATTTCAATTCTTGGGGATACACACCCAGAAGAGAGATTATGGATGGGAGGATTGCTTTTGAACCCAACCTGGGGTTACTGAAAGCTTTTAGCTCGTAGGCTATTCCTATGAGAGTGTGTGGCCAGTGGAGAGAATGGACTCACCCCTGGCTTCCATCTACCTGTCCAAGGGAGCAGAGGTCACCACGTACTGGGCACTGGGCCCACACCTGTCAGCCCTTTACAAGCACCTTATACACAAACAGCAGTGCAGACCCAGCACTTCAGTAACTGAAGACACAGACAAGGCTCCCAATCTGCTGTCACCTCCAGTCCCATCCTTCTCCACAGCAGAAGCTGGGCCCTGGCTCCCAGGCGCCCCCACTAGCCCAGTGCCCACACCTCCTGCCCAGGTCAAGTCTGCTGAGGAGCTGAGCAGGGGGCAGGGCAGACAGGCCTCCCCCATGGATCTCTGCCTCAGGGCACCAGGGAACTAACCCAGGCCCCTGGCCCAGGCTGTGTGCCTCCAGCCTACCTCCCTCAGCACTGGGAACCAAACCAGGCCAAGGCTGAACCTAAGAAAACACTGAACACATGAAGGAAGGACAGACGGTTCTCCCACAGGACTTGGTGAGCAGAGGGCTGGGAGGAGCTCAGGCAGGACCCTGAGGATGTTCTTCAGGCCTAAGACATCTGCACCCTAACCTCACCCCACCCTGAGGAGACAAGACAGCTGGGGACCATCCTGTGAGGGAGGGGACCTGCCTCCTCAGGACCCCTGCTGGCTCGGCCACACCCACCACCTCCACCTGGCAACAGGGCTCAAAGTCATAGGGCAGGTGAGGGGCAGGGGTGTGGCCACCTGGGGCACTGGGAGGGACACGGAGGCTTTTACAGCAGGCAACCATAACCTCCCCAGATTTAAGCCCAGGCAGCTAGTACTGACCTGGTACCTGGTGTCCCAGCCTTGCCTGAGACCCAGCCTCCCCAGGTCCCATACTGACCCTCTGCCATCACACAGCCATGCAGGGGGCCTGTGTGCTGCTGCTACTGGGCCTGCGGTTACAGCTTTCCCTCAGCCTCATCACAGGTAACTAGGCGGCTCCTGAAGCCCTAATCACAGGGGGTGGCCCCAGGCTGACCTGACCTCCACTCTCCCCTTGGGCAGTTGAGGAGGAAGACCCTGCCTTCTGGAACCGCCAGGCAGCCCAGGCCCTCGATGTGGCTAAGAAGCTGCAGCCCATCCAGACAGCCGCCAAGAATGTCATCCTCTTCTTGGGTGATGGTGAGTGCACTAGGCCAGTCCATCCCTTGTTCCCCCACAACCGGGAGCCCTGGGCTGCCGGCTGACCCAGGCTGGCCCCAGTGACTCAGACCTGACACTGTGTGTGCCTTCAGGGATGGGGGGTTTCCACGGTGACAGCCACTCCGGATCCTAAAGGGGCAGATGGCTGGCAAGCCGGGACCTGAGACACCCCTGGCCATGGACCAGTTCCCATACCTGGCTCTGTCCAAGGTAAGGGCCAAGTGGCCTCAGGGTGGTCTACACCAGAGGGGTGGGTGTGGGCCCAGGGAGCAGGGTAGGAGGGAAAGCCCCTGGAGGGTTGGGGGCTGAGATAGGGGCCAGGGGCTGAGCACGTACCCAGGGCCTGGTCAGGAGCTGGATATCTAGCCCAGCAAAGCTGATGGCATCTCTGCCCCCAGACATACAACGTGGACAGAGATGTGCCTGACAGCGCAGGCACGACAACCGCCTACCTGTGTGGGGTCAAGACCCGTATGAAGGTCATCGGTGTAAGTGCAGCCGCCCAGTTTAACCAGTGCAACACGACATATGGGAACGAGGTCATGTCTGTGATGAACCGGGCCAAGAAAGCAGGTGGGCTCGGGCGTCAGCTTCCTGGCAGGGACGGGCTCAGAGACCTCAGTGGCCCACGGTGACCTCTGCCACACTCAGGGAAGTCAGTGGGAGTGGTGACCACCACCACGGTGCAGCACGCCTCCCCAGCCAGGGCCTACGCACACATGGTGAACCACGACTGGTACTCTGATGCTCATATGCCTGCCCAGGCCAAGAGGGAGGGCTGCCAGGACATCGCCACACAGCTGGTCTACAACATGGACATTGACGTGAGTTGTGACATGAGGGGCTAAGGGCAGGGCTGGGAAGAGATGGTGGAACACATGTCCCAGTCGCAGGCAACCCACAGTCTGGGGTCTTGCAGAGTCTCTGCGTTTGCCACAATGGGGCGTGGTAACCACGTAGGAGGTACAGGTGGGGACAGGCCATTACACAGACCTGGTGGATAGAGTTAGGGGCTATGTGAAGTCGAGCCAAGGGCCAGCCCAAACCCATATGTCCTAATCTCTGGCCCTAGGTGATCCTGGGTGGAGGCAGAAAGTACATGTTTCCTGAGGGGACCCCAGACCCTGAATACCCATAATATGGCAGACAGATCGGAGTCCGGAAGGACAAGCGGAACCTGGTGCAGGAGTAGCAGGCCAAGCACCAGGTGATGGGCCTCCCACGGGTACGGGGGTAGAGCAGGGCCAGGCCTGGGGTGTCGGGCTATGGGTTGAGGCCTGGTTCTGCCCTCCCAGGGAGCCCAGTATGTGGAACCTCATGGCGCTCCTTCAGGTGGCCAGTGACTCCAGTGTAACACGCTTCATGGGTAACCCCACCCACCCCCTCTGTCCTTCCCAGGAAGGGTGCCACGAGCCCCCCACCCCCATCCCCAGCTTGCAGGTCACCACTGGTCCCCTTTCCACAGGCCTCTTTGAGCCGGGAGACATGACCTATGACATCTTCCGAGACCACACCACGGACCCATCCCTGGAGGAGATGACGGAGGCGGCCCTGCTAGTGCTGAGCAGAAACCCTCGGGGCTTCTTCCTCTTCGTGGAGGGTGAGTGGCAGCTCCTTGCAGATCAAGGGGAATGGGGCAGCACTCAGGGTGGGTTTGGTATCACCCACCTTCCACATGACCTTCTTGCAGGAGGCCGCATTTACCACAGTCACCATGAAAGCGTAGCTTACCGGGCGGTGACCGAGGCGGTCATGTTTGACAACGCCATCGCCAAGGCTGGCCAGCTCACCAGTGAAGCAGACACACTGACCCTCGTCACCGCCGACCACTCCCATGTCTTCACTTTCGGTGGCTACCCACTTCGTGGTAATCCCACGTAGAGTAGCAGGTCCTTGCCCCTAAATTACCTGGCACAACGTGCTCTGAGCCAGTCCCCTTATCTGCCAAGTTGAGGAATATTAATACCAACTGCTTTTCTGAGCTCTGGTGAGGATTAAGTCAGTGAGCAGGCAAGAAGTGCTTGGGCTCAGCAACAGAGGCGGCACCCCAAAGACTAGGGTCAGTGTAATCACGGGGTCCCCTCCACCCTGCAGGGCTGGCTGATGGCAAAGCCGAAGATGGTGGATCCTACACCTCCCTCCTTTATGGAAATGGCCCTGGATTCAGACTGTACTGGGGCTCACGACCCGATGTGGATGAAACCGAGAGCAGTGAGTGCATTGGGTGGGCCCTGGGGGTGCAGGGGATGGGAGGAGGGGAGAACTCGGGCCTGGAACCCAGGCGAGGTCATGGCCACCTCCTTCCCACCTTGAATCCCCTCCCTCCTGCCAGTGGACCTCAACTACAAGCAGCAAGCCGCAGTGCCCCTAGGGAGCGAGACCCACGGTGGTGAGGATGTGGCAGTGTTTGCACGAGGCCCGTGGGCACACCTGGTGCACGGCGTGCAGGAGCAGACCCTCGTGGCGCATGTCATGGCCTTTGCTGCCTGCGTGGAGCCCCACACCACCGACTGCAACCCTCAGCCCCCCAGAGGTCCCTCGGACACTGCCCACCAGGCTGCCTGCCCACCCTCACTGGCACTGCTGGCCGGGGTCCTGCTGCTGCTGCTGGTGCCCACCCTGCACTGACTCCCACACCAGTCCGGGCCTAGGGAACTCCTGATCCCCTGCTTGGAATCTTCAGTGGACCCGAACCACCTGGAAGCTGAGGTTTGACTTTCCCGTAATACCCACAGTCCTCAGTGCCCCCATCTCGGTGGCCTCACATTTTGTGCAGATCCGCCCCAAACCCCAGGAAAGACCAGTGCTCAGAACACCCAGTATTTTCTCCTGACTTAAGAGCCCTGCCTGAGGTCCAGGCTGGCACCAGTGGTGTCCTCCAGGGGACCAGGACCTACCAGACCCAAGGCGGGGGCTTCTGGGAGGCGCGGCTTTTGGCTGCATGGCTTATAGGGAGCTGTTGCTTCTGGGGAGCTGTGGCTCCCTGTCCTCCTAGAACCCAATCTGTGGGCACCTGGCCAGCCAAGGAGGTGTCTGGGGCCAGGAAAGTTTTGGGGCCCTCGACACAGAGTCCTCAGAGGCCCCTCCTAGGAACCCAGCGGTACCATTACAGATAGTAGACAGCGACACAGAGAAGAGGACACTTGTCCCAGGTCCCTCAGCTTCTGTGAGGGTGGCCCCAGTGCCCCTTCCAGGCTGGGGGATTCCAGGAGAAGCGGGGAAGCTGGGGGTGGGGGACACAAGCCCCACATGCCTGAGAGGGAGGAAGCAGCCCTCAAATAAACTGTTCTAAGCGTGATACAGGAGTGATACATGTGGGAAGAAAAGCCCTTAGATGGGGGCACAGAGTGTGTGTCTGTGTGTGGGTGTGTGGGGGTGTGATTCACATCAGGAGGTCAGGGAGGGGCTGATGAAGGGCTGACTCTGAGCAAAGACCAAAGGTGTTGAGGGCAGGAGCAACGCAGAAGGCCATTGGTGCAGGGGCCCTGAGGGAGTCAGCAGGGCCAGGTGAGGCCAGCGGCTGGACCAAGTTGGGGCTTTCCCCTCCCCCGAAGCCAGTCCTTCACCTTCTCTGAAAACAGAGGGACATACCCCAGCCCCAGTGCTTACCCTTTCTACCTCCCTGCCTGATGCCCATGTGGTCATCTGGTGGCTCGTCACCTCTTTGGTGCCATGAGGTTGACGAGATGTGGCCCTCAAGAAAAAGGCCTTCCCTGGCGGCTCAGCTGGTAAAGAATCCTCCTGCAATGTGGCAAACCGGGTTTGATCCCTGGGTTGGGAAGATCCCCTGGAGAAGGGAAAGGCTACCCACTCCAGGATTCTGGCCTGGAGAATTCTGAACTGTATAGTCCATGGCGTTGCAAAGAGTCAGACACAACTGAGTGACTTTCACTACTTTCAGTATAAGCCTGTGTTTGCTTCTTGCATGCCAGTTCCTGTGGGGACATTCATACCACTCCTACAGGGCTGGTAGGAGACAGAAATGAGAGGTGGAGATGAGGGCCCAAGGAGCACTTGCCCTAGAAAGACAGCCTCCATTTCTGCAAAGTTTGGGGAAGGAGTGGGTTGGTTCTAGATCTTCAAAGCCTTTCTGTTCCCAGCTGCTGCCCTGCTCTCATCTGAGTGGCAAGACTGTCACTACATCTCCAGGGGACATCCTGAGATTGGGAGGGCAGGAGGCAGGCAGAACTCATGCCCTCCCCACCTCCACGGATCCCCTGGTGCTGCAAGGAGCTCAGCATTTTCCCCAGCTGACAGGGTCTACAGTGGGGCTGAGACAGGGCCCAGAGAGCCCAGGGTGGCAAATGGGGAAAATGGTGGAGGGTGCTGAGCTCCGGATGAGACCCCATAGGACAAGGCCTTCTTCCAGAGAACAGAGAGACTGGAACAACCATCCCACACAGAGCAGGCTCCATGGAGCTGGCCTGGCCTCCCAGGCATCCATAACCCTGGAGTACAAGACGGGAGGTGTTATCTCTTACTGCAGAGCAGAAGCCATGCTGCCTGCTGCCTGGTCATCCCTGGGCTCCAGGGGAAGGAGTGTAACAGGCTCTCATCTCACTCAGGTGACTCAGGCCCAGAGCGGGAAGCCAGGTGCCCTGGTGGGAAGTTGGACAAACACTCTTTGTTTACTGCAAGTGACACGTGGTTTGTATTTGGTCTTCAGTCCCACTCAGGCACAGGAGAAAATTCCTAAGAAACTGAGAGCGATCGTAGCTCCTGATCACTTAATGTCATTATAAGAAGAATATTCAGAGAAACTTTAGGGACTTCCCTGGTGGTCCAGTGGCTAAGAATCCTTCTGCCAAGGCAGGGAACCCGGATTCAGTCTCTCATCCAGGAAGTTCCCACATGCTGCAGGGCAGCCAAGTCCTAATCCCACAACGACTGAGCCAGCTCTTGAGAGCCTGTGCTCTGCAACAGGGAGAAGTCACCACAATGAGAAGCCATCTCACTGCAACTAGAAAGGAGTGCCCGATCACCGCAAGCACAGAAAGTCCATGCTCAGCAACAAACACCCAGGGCAGTTAGAGTAAATAAATACTCCATACCTATCAGAATGACTAAAATTAAAAACAGTGGTAACAGCAAGTGGTGTGAATGCTGAAAAACTGACTTCCTCACACGTTGCAAGTAGGAATGCAAAGTTGTGCAGCCACTCTACAAAACAGTTTGGCAGTTGTTTCCCACCCGCACACCCCACCCCCACCCCCACAAGGGAGGAGGTATTGGGGAGAGGTGAGATCCTAAAAAACAAAAAACAAAAAACAAAAACCCAGCTACACACACAGCAACCATACGACCTAGCAATTGCACTCTTGAGCATATACCCCCCAAAATGCAATGAAATGGAATGCTCATATAGAAACCTGCAAGTGAAGATTTGTGCTCTTTTTCTTTTTCTCTTTCCTTTGGCATTCTTGCACAACTTGCAAGATCTTAGTTCCATGACCAGGAATTGAACCCAGGCCCACAATAGCAAAAACATCCATTCCTAACCCCAGGACCTCCAGGGAATTCCCACAGCAGCTTTATTTACAACAGCCAAACCTGGAATCCGCCCAGAGGTCCTTCCACATGCAAATGGTTAAACAAGGCCTAGGGTCCACTCAGCCCCATATACTCAGTCAACTACTGAGCCTTGTTCCACTAAATCCCCAAAGAATTAGGCTGAGACTTAGGAATCAGGGAAAAAGACCATTCCCAAAGATTGGGTGATTCCATTCCTGTAACTTATTGAAATGACAGGGTTTTATCTATTTATTTTTTGGTTGCACCATGTAGCATGCAGGATCTTACTTAGTTCAAAGGCCAGGTATGGAACACCGACTGCCGGCAGTGGAAGTGTGGAGTCTTAATCAGTGGACCAAGAGGGAGTCCCTAAAATGACACTAGGAACACAGGGAGCTGCTAGGGACAGAGGGCAGTGTGGTTAGAAAGGGCCCTGGGGTTGGAGCTGTTCGGTGTCCTGATTGTGGTACGTTTACATGAACCCACACATGTGACAGGTGCTGCAGAACCCACACACACGCGAGTGAGTGCAGGAAAAACGGCCGACTCGGAACAGAAATGCGAAAATCTGTGAGTTATACCGTCAGAGAAGATTGGAGAAAGCATGCAAGGGATGTCTGCATTACTTCTTAAAACCACATGTGAATCTACAGTCATTTCATGTCAAAAATTCAAATTTAACAAAGGGACTGTGAATACACTGGACTGAAGACAAACCTTGGAGTAACAAAAATTTAACCTAATTGATCAAAAGAATCAATTAATTAATCAATTAATTAAGGGCCTGCCCAGGAGTTAGATCCTCCTGATCTTTAGCCAAGAATTTTCTGAACACAGGACTATGCAGGGACAGGGGCAGCTGGAGGATGGGGGACAGAGGCAGCAAGGATGCCCCCACCCCCAGCAGGCAGGTCCTCTAAAGCAGGGGTCTCTAACCTTTTCGGCACCAGGGACCAGTTTCCTGGAAGATAAACTTTCCACCGACTAGAAAGAAGGGGGATGGTTTTGGGATGATTCAATCGCATTACATTTTATTGTGCTCTTTATTTCTAATCAAATGCCGCCACTGACCTAATGAGAGGTACCAGTCCTCAGTCTGGAAGGTTTGGGGACCCCTGCGCTAGAGGGCAAGTAGAAGATGCCCTGGGTCAGCGTGCTGAGTGAGTGAGCAGCAGGTCAAGGGAGGAGGAGCCCAGAGGCTCTGCCTGAGGGAGGGCATGCTGGGAAGGGGGCTATCAAGATCTACTGGGGTGGGTGGAGCTTGCAAGAAAGAATTTTTTTCTTTGGAAAAGAAATGTTTTTTTGACATGTACACATTGCTATATTGATTTGCCTGCATGCTAAGTCCCTTTAGTTGTGTCCAACTCTTTGCAACCCTATGCACCATAGCCTGCCCCATCTCCCCAGTCTCCTCTTTCCCTGGGATCTCCAGGTGAGAAGACAGGAGGGGGTTGCTATTTCCTCCTCCAGGGGATCTTCCCTATCCAAGGATTGAACTCATGTCTCTTAGGTCTCCTGCATTGGCAAGCGGGTTCTTTACCACTAGTACCACTTGGGAATTCCCTGTTTATTTATATATTATAGGCTGTGCTGGGTCTTCCTTGATACACACAGGCTTTCTCTAGTTGCAGGGAGTGGGCCATACTCTCTAGTTGCGGTGCACAAGCTTCTCATTGCAGTGACTTTTCTTCGTGCAGATCACAGGCTCTAGTGGAGCAGGCTCCATAGTTGTGACTTGCTGGCTTTAGGGCGGGAAAGCTTCAGGAATTGCATCACTGGGGTGAATTATTTGGGGCTCGAGGCTTAACAGGGGCAAGCCTCAGTGATTGTGGAGCACAGCCTAAGTAGTTGTGGCTCATAGGCACTAGAGTACAGGCTTAGTAGCTGTCTCGCCCAGGTTTAGTTGCTCCAGGGCATGTGGAATCTTCCTGGACCATGGATCGAACCCGTGTCCCAGGCACTGGCAGGCAGGTGGATATTATCCACTGTGCCACCAGGCAAGTCCAAAAAAAATTTCTGATTTTAAAATAATGTAAATTTTACTGTCTTAGGACTTAACCTGTGGTCCAGGGGTTAAGATTCCCCACTTTCACCACTTGGGGCAGGTTCCATCATTTCTGAAGGTCTGGCTATGCAGGAAAAAAATGAAAGCTTAAAAAGGGAGAAAAAAGTTACTTTCTTCACCATTCTTATGACCAGTTCAGTCTATTCATATAGTTGGCCACAGATCTCCAGAACTTTTTCATCTTGTAAACTGAAAGTCTGTATCCGTTAAACAAGTCCCCAGTCCCCTCCTCCCAGTTCCGGGAGGCCACCATCCAACTTTCTATTTCTATGCATTTGACTACTAGAGCTACCTAGTGAAGTAGAATCACACAGCATTTGTCTTTTTGTGAGTGTTTTTTTCACTGAGCATCATGTCTACAAGGTCCATTCATGATGTAGAAAGTGTCAGACTTTCCTTCCTTTCTAAGGTTGCATCATATTCCATTTATAGCTGTATCACACTTTGTTTATCCATTTTTCTGCTGTGGATGGTTGAGGATGCCTGCACCTCTTGGTTACTGTGAACAATGCTGCTACAAACATGGGTGTGCAAATACCTCTTCCAGATCCTGCTTTCAATTCTTGAGGATACACAGTCAGAATTGGGATTGCTAGATGGCAGGAATGCTTTTGAACCTAATCTGGGGTTACTGAAACCTCTTAGCTCCTTCTGATGAGCTACACTTTTGAGTGTGTGAATGTCCTGTGGTGAGAATAGACTCTGCCTTCCATCTATCTGTCTAAAGAAGAGGAGGTCAATGTCATGTACTGAGCACTGGACCCACCCCTGCCGGCCCTTTACAGGCACCTTACACACTAACAGGGAGAAATATCAGCAGCCTCAGCTATGCAGATTATACCACACTTAAGGCAGAAAGCAAAGAGGAACTAAAGAGCCTCTTGATGAAAGTGAAAGAGGAGAGTGAAAAAGCTGGCTTAAAACTCAACATTCAAAAAACTAAGATCATGGCATCTGGTCCCATTGTGAAGTGAAGTTGCTCAGTCTTGTCCAACACTTTGTGACCCCGTGGACTGTAGCCTGCCAGGCTCCTCCATTCATGGGATTTTCCAGGCAAGAATACTGGAGAGTGGGTTGCCATTTCCTTCTGGTCCCATTACTTCATGGCAAATAGATGGGGAAACAATGGAAACAGTGACAGTCTTTAGATGGTGACTGCAGTCATGAAATTAAAAGACGCTTGCTCCTTGGAAGAAAAGCTATGACTAACCTAGACACCATATTAAAGGCAGAGGTATTACTTTACTGACAAAGGTCTGTCCAGTCAAAGCTATGGTTTTCCCAGTAGTCATATATGGATGTGAGAGTTGGACCATAAAGAAAGCTGAGTACCAAAGAATTGATCCTTTTGAGCTGTGGTATTGGAGAAGACTCATGAGAGTCCCTTGGACCTCAAAGAGATCAAACCAGTCAATCCTAAAGGAAATCAGTCCTGTATATTCATTGGAAGGACTGATGCTGAAGCCAAAGCTCCAATACTTTGCCACCTGATGCAGAAAACTGACTCACTGAAAAAGACCCTGATGCTGGGAAAGATTGAAGGCAGGAGGAGAAGGGAATGACAGAGGATGAGATGGTTGGGTGGCATCACTGACTTGATGGACATAAGTTTGGGTAAGCTCAGGGAGTCGGTGATGGCCAGCAGGCTGCAGTCCATGGGATGGCAAAGAGTCGGACAAGACTGAGCAACTGAATTGACTGATTGACTACACACAAACATCAGTGCTCACCCAGTCTGGCCTTCAGTAATTAAGACAAAGACAAGGCCCCCGCTCTGCTGTCACCTCCAGCCCCATCCGTCTCCATGGCAGAGGGGCCCCATCTAGCCCAGTGCCCACCCCAGCCCAGATCAAGCCTGCTGAGAAATAGTGTCTCTCTGCCTCAGGAAACCAAACCTAGGCCCCAAGCCCAGGTTCTGTGCTTCCAAGTACACCTCCCTCAGCACCCAGAACCAACCCTGAGTCTCAGAAAACATACATGAGAAGGAGAGATGGTTCTCCCACAGGACTTGGTGAGCAGAGGGCTGGGAGGAGCCTCAGTCAGGACCTGGAAAATGCTCCTCAAGTCTAAGACATCTACACCCTAATCCCCACCCCATCTGGAAGAGACAGCTGGGGACCATCCTGTGAGGGAGGGACCTGAATCCTCAGGACTCCAGTTGGCTCAGCCACACCCACCACATCCCTCTGGCAACAGGGCTCAAAGGCATAGGGCAGGTAAGGGGTAGGGTGTGGTTACCTGGGGCTCTGGGAGGGACAAGGAGACTTTTATAGAAGGGATTTAAGCCTAGGCAGCCAGTGCTGCAGCCGGTACCTGGTGCCCCACCCTTGCCTGAGACCCGGCATCCCCAGGTCCCATCCTGACCCTCCGCCATCACACAGCCATGCAGGGGGCCTGCGTGCTGCTGCTGCTGGGCCTGCGGCTACAGCTCTCCCTCAGCCTCGTCCCAGGTAACCAGGCGGCTCCCGGCGCCCTACTCACAGGGAGAAGGGCCCAGGCTGACCTGACCTCCACTCTCCCCTTGAGCAGTTGAGGAGGAAGACCCCGCTTTCTGGAACCGCCAGGCAGCCCAGGCCCTCGACGTGGCTAAGAAGCTGCAGCCCATCCAGACAGCCGCCAAGAATGTCATCCTCTTCTTGGGCGATGGTGAGTGTGCTGCGCCAGTCCACTCCCTGTCCCCCACAACCCTGGAGCCCTGGGCTGCCAGCTGACCCAGGCTGGCCCCAGGGACTCAGACCTGACACTGTGTGTGCCTTCAGGGATGGGGGTTTCCACGGTGACAGCCACTCGGATCCTAAAGGGGCAGATGGCTGGCAAGCCGGGACCTGAGACACCCCTGGCCATGGACCAGTTCCCATACCTGGCTCTGTCCAAGGTAAGGGCCAAGGGGCCTCAGGGTGGTCTACACCAGAGGGATGGGTGTGGGCCTAGGGAGCAGGGTAGGAGGGAAAGCCCTAGGAGGGTTGGGGGATGAGATAGGGGCTGGGGGCTGTGAGGATGGGCCCAGGGCCTGGGTCAGGAGCTGGATGTCTACCCCAGCAGAGCTGACGGCATCTCTGCCCCCAGACATACAACGTGGACAGAGATGTGCCTGACAGCGCAGGCACGTCCACCGCCTACCTGTGTGGGGTCAAGACCAACATGAGGACCATTGGTGTGAGTGCAGCCGCCCGCTTCGACCAGTGCAACACGACACGTGGGAATGAGGTCACGTCTGTGATGAACCGGGCCAAGAAAGCAGGTGGGCTTGGGAGTCAGTTTCTTGGGCAGGGACGGGTTCAGAGACCTCGGTGGCCCACTGTGACCTCTGCCACCCCCAGGAAGTCAGTGGGAGTGGTGACCACCACCAGGGTGCAGGACGCCTCCCCAGCCGGGGCCTACGCCCACACGGTGAACCGCGACTGGTTCTCTGACGCCGACCTGCCTGCCGATGCCCAGACGTATGGCTGCCAGGACATCGCCATTCAGCTTGTCTACAACATGGACATTGACGTGTGACATGAGGGGCACAGGGCGAAGCTGGGCAGAGGGGGTGGGATACACTCTCAATACAGTTCCAGGCAACCCACAGTCCTGGGGTCTCGCAGTTAACTGTTGGGGACAAACGTTCCCACAGACCTGACTGGGGAGGCAGGGACTGTATCAAGGGGGGTGAGTAAAGGGCCAACCAGGCCCTGAACACACCTGCCCTAATCTCTGGTCCCAGGTGATCCTGGGTGGAGGCAGAAAGTACATGTTTCCTGAGGGGACCCCAGACCCTGAATACCCAGATGAGAACGGAGTCCGGAAGGACAAGCGGAACCTGGTGCAGGAGTGGCAGGCCAAGCACCAGGTGATGGGGGCTCATGGGTGCAGGGGTACAGCAGGGCTGGGCCTGGGGTGTCAGGCTATGGGCTGAGGCCTGGTTCTGCCCTCCCAGGGAGCCCAGTATGTGTGGAACCGCACGGCGCTCCTTCAGGCGGCCAGTGACTCCAGTGTAACACACCTCATGGGTAATGACCCCACCCACCCTCACTGTCCTCCCCGGGATGGGTACCACGGGCCCCCAGCCCCAGCTTGAGGGTCACCACTGGTCCCCTTTCCACAGGCCTCTTTCAGCCAGGAGAAATGGCCTATGACATCTTCCGAGACCACACCACGGACCCATCCCTGGAGGAGATGACGGAGGCGGCCTTGCGAGTGCTGAGCAGAAACCCTCGGGGCTTCTTCCTCTTTGTGGAGGGTGAGTGGCAGCTCCTTGCGGATCAGAGGGGAAGGGGCGGCACTCAGGGTGGGTCTGGCATCACTCACCTTTCACATGACTTTCTTGTAGGAGGCCGCATTGACCATGGACATCATGCCAACATAGCTTATTGGGCGCTGAATGAGACAATCATGTTCGACAACGCCATCACCAAGGCTGGCCAGCTCACCAGTGAAGCAGACACACTGACCCTCGTCACTGCCGACCACTCCCATGTCTTCACTTTCGGTGGCTACCCACTTCGTGGGACCTCCATTTTTAGTAAGCCAGGGATAGTGGCGAGTTCTTGTCCTAAGTTATATTGCACAAAGTGCTCTTGAGTCAGCTCCCTCATCTGCAAAGTGGAGTAATATTAATAATAGCAGCTGCGCTGCCTGGCTCTGGTAAGGATTAAGCCAGTGAACAAACAAGAGGTGCCTGAGCTCAGCACGCAGAAGGCACCCCAAAGGATCGGGTCAGTGTGATCACAGGGTCCCCTCTTCCCTGCAGGGCTGGCCGATGGTAAGGCCGGAGATGGCAAGTCCTATACCTCCCTCCTCTATGGCAACGGCCCGGGGTACCGGCTGGACATGGGCTCACGACCTGATGTGAACGAAAAGCAGAGCAGTGAGTGCAGTGGGTGGGCCCTGGGGAGCAGGGTGGGGGCCGGTGGGAGGAGGGGAAGACCCCACTCCGGAACTCCTGGGAGGGGGAGGCCGCCTCACTTCCTTCCCTGAATCCCTTCCCTCCTCTCAGTGGACCCCGAGTACCAGCAGCAAGCCGCAGTGCCCCTAGGGAGTGAAACCCATGGTGGTGAGGATGTGGCAGTGTTTGCACGAGGCCCGTGGGCACACCTGGTGCACGGCGTGCAGGAGCAGACCTTCGTGGCGCATGTCATGGCCTTTGCTGCCTGCGTGGAGCCCTACACCACCGACTGCAACCCTCAGCCCCCCAGCGGTCCCTCGGACACTGCCCACCAGGCTGCCTGCCCACCCTCACTGGCACTGCTGGCCGGGGCCCTGCTGCTGCTGCTGGTGCCCACCCTGCACTGACCCCCCACCCACCGGGGCCTCAGGGCCTCCTCCCCGCCCCCAGCCTTGATGGACCTGGAACACCTTGGAGGTTGAAGTCCTGACTTTACTGTGAGAGCCACAGTCCTCAGTGCCTCAGACCTCAGTGGCCTCAGCTATTTTGAGGAGCTGCCCCATATTTGAGGATATTCCAGGCTGGGCCTCAGACCACCCAGCCTCTTCTCCCCACCCAATAGCCCTGCCTGAGGACCAGGCTGGCATCAGAGGTGTCCCCCACAGTGGGCCAGGGCCTACCAGACCCCCACTGGGGGATTCCGGGAGGCGTGGCTTCTGGTTGCCTGCCTTCTGGGAGGCGTAGCTCCCGGGAAGTTGTGGCTTCTGTCCTCCTGGAACCCACTCTGGGCACCTTGCTGGCCAAAGAGACATCTGGGGCCAGGAGTGCCGGGCGGCCCTCTACACAGTCTTCAGCAGCCCCTTCTAGGAACCCAGCGGTATCTTTACAGTGGCACAGAGGAGAGGAGACTTGTCCCAGGTCCCTCAGCTGCTGTGAGGGTGGCCCCGGTGCTCCTGGGAGATCCCAGGAGCAGCGGGAGAGCTGGGGGGTGGGAACACAGGCCCGGCCCTCCTGGGAGGGAGGAAGCAGCCCTCAAATAAACTGTTTCAAGTGTGATATGGGAGTATACGTGTGGGAAGAGAAGCCCTTAGCAGGTGGGGGGCACAGTGTGTGTATGGGGGGGCGGGGGTGTGATTCACATCAGGAGGTCAGGGAGGGGCTGATGAGCAAAGGCCAAAGGGGGTGAGGGTGGAAGCTATGCAAGACAGAGCAATGCTGACGGCTCTGAGGGGGCATGAGCAGGGCCAGGAGAGGCCAGCAGCGGTACCAAGTTGGGGCTTTCCCCTCCCGGAGCCAGGCTTTCACCTTCTCTGAAAACAGAAGGACATACCTGAGCCCCAGTACTCACCCCTCCTACCTCCGTGCCTGACGACCAGGTGGTCATCTGGTGGCTTGTCACCTCCTTGGTCCTGTGAGGTCCACTAGATGCAGCCCTCAACAGAGAGAGACCAATACACACTTGTGTTTGCTTCTTGCTTCCCAGCTCCTGGAGGTGGGGGCGGGGGTCAGGGGGACATTCATACCACCCCTTACAGGGCTCAGTTCAGTTCATTCATTCAGTCATGTCTGACTCTTTGCAACCCCATGGGCTGCAGCATGCCAGACTTCCCTGTCCATCACCAACTCATCACCATCACCAACTCAGCCTGCTCAAACTCATGTCCATCGACTCAGTGATGCCATCCAGCCATCTCATCCTCTGTCGTCCCCTTCTCCCGTCCTCAATCTTTCCCAGCATCAGGGTCAAAGGCAAAAACAGGAAGTGGGGAGGAGGTCCAGGGAACTCTTCTTCCAAGAAAGGGACCCTCCACTTATTCGAAGTGCTGGGATTGGGGGCAGGGGTGATTGTAGTGATTTAGTCGGTAAGTCGAGTCCAGCTCTTTCAACCCTGTTCCCGCCAGATTCCTCTGTCCAGTGAATTTCCCAGGCAAGAATACTGGAGTGGGTTTCCCACAGGATCTTTAACCCAGGGATCAAACCCAGGTCTCCTGCATTACAAGCAGATTCTTTACTGACTCAACCACTAGGGAAGCTCCCTTACCAGTCGGAGGGCCTCTCTGTTCCCAGCTACTGTCCTGCTCCCCCTGAGGATAGAATGCTCACTGGATCCCGCAGGGGACATCCTGAGAGTGGGCAGTGGGGTGCAAGCAGAAGACATCTCCCCATGGGTCAGCTGGGCTTCTCTCATAGCTCAGTCGGCAAAGAATCTGCCTGCAATGCAGGAGACTCACGTTCAATCCCTGGGTTGGGAAGATCCCCTGGAGAAGGAAATGGCAACCCACTCCAGTATTCTTGCCTGGAGAATCCCATGGACAGGGAAGCCTGGCAGGCTGCAGACCATGGAGTTGCAGAGAGCCAGACACGACTAAATCACCACCATCACCTATCAGCTGGTGCTGAGGTAGCCTGTACCTTGCCCAGCCAGTGGCAATGCCTATGTCAAAGTGAAAACTTTGTCTCACCTCTTGTTGAGTGTGGAGCCAATAGACACCACCAACCCAAACATGTGAGAAGTAAGGTTTTATTAGGATTAGGCAAAACTAAGAACCCTGGATCTCTCCCAGAGCAGTGTCTCCTTGAACAGAAAGACTGGGGGAATTTTTTAAATCTTTGAAAATAAATATTTATTTTTAATTGATGATTGGTTTACAATATTGGTTTGATTTCTGTCATACATCAACATCTCTCCTTCTTGAATCTTCCTCCTAACTCCTACCCATTCCCACCCCCTCTAGGTTATTACAGAACCCCAGTTTGAGTCCCCTGAGTCATACAGCAAATTCCCATTTAAGTCAAAGGGAGTTTGAGGCATATTCATGAGGGGCTTGAGCAGAGGAGAATTCAGCATAGGACTGGAGCAAGCTCTATACAAAGTGGCCCAGTCATGTCCAACTCTTTGTGACCCCATGGAGTGCAGCCATCAGGCTCCTCTGGAATGGTGGAGTGGGGTTGTCATTTCCTTCTCCAGGGGATCTTCCTGACTCAGGGATTGAACCCAGGTCTCCAGCACTGCAGGCAGATTCTTTACTGTCTGAGCCACCAGGAAACTTCGTTGAAATCAAGAGGGTCAAAACCACCATTCCATTCTCCACCTGGTAGAGGCCGTAGGACTAGCAATTCTCTATGATTTATTTGTGTAAATCCCTTAAGGAGGGGACTTCCGTCACGGTCACCCCCAATCTCATTACCAAGTATCTATCATTAAACTTCTCCTTGACTCCGACAATTTTGGTTTTAGAAAGTTAACACCACCAATTGATTCCCTCATAGATCACTTGGTAAAGAATACACCTGCAATGCAGGAGACCCTCGTTGCATTCCTGGGTGGGGAATGTCCGTTAAAGCAGAATATGCTACCCACTCCAGTATTCTTGGCTTCCCTGGTAGCTCACCTGGTAAAGAATCTGCCTGCATTGCAGCAGACCTGGGTTTGATTCCTGGGTTGGGAAGCTCCCTTGAAGAAGGGAAAGGCTACGCACTCCAGTATTCTGGCCTGGAGAATTCCGTGCATGATCTTTGGAAAAACCAAAAGGCATTTCTTCATCAATGATTACTGTCGGAAAATGTAGAAAAACACTGCCACATGGGGCCACAAAGACTCGGACATGACTAAGCAAATTTCGTTTTCAACACTGATGGCTCTTACAGCATTTTATGTGCTCTGAAGGTTTCTGGATCTTCCCTGCAATGGTTGGCCATGGATGGACCAATGAGTGAGCTGTGCAGGTTCTGTAATCTCTGCAGCTTTTTATCATCCAGAATCCTTTAACATCACATCCTATGGAGTAGCCATTCCATCACTGGGTGCACTTAACAGTGTTCTCCCCAAATGACACTGTTTTTGTTAAACAAACAATGAACTGTTGAAAACATATATTCCCTGCTATATCTTACCTCTAGTGGCTCATTCACAGAAAAAGGAAAAGAAAATCTGGTCTGTGTATTTCATTCAGTTCAGTTCAGTTTAGTCGCTCAGTCCTGTCCGACTCTTTGCGACCCCATGAATCGCAGCATGCCAGGCCTCCCTGTTCATCACCATCTCCCGGAGTTCACTCAGACTCATGTCCAGTGAGTCCACGATGCCATCCAGCCATCTCATCCTTGGTCGTCCCCTTCTCCTCCTGCCCCCAATCCCTCCCAACATCAGAGTCTTTTCCAATGAGTCAACTCTTCACATGAGGTGGCCAAAGTACTGGAGTTTCAGCTTTAGCATCATTCCTTCCAAAGAAATCCCAGGGCTGATCTCCTTCAGAATGGACTGGTTGGATCTCCTTGCAGTCCAAGGGACTCTCAAGAGTCTTCTCCAACACCACAGTTCAAAAGCATCAATTCTTTGGCACTCAGCCTTCTTCACAGTCCAACTCTCACATCCATACATGACCACAGGAAAAGGGCAAACCATAGCCTTGATTAGATGGACCTTAGTCGGCAAAGTAATGTCTCTGCTTTTGAATATACTATCTAGGTTGGTCATAACTTTTCTTCCAAGGAGTAAGCGTCTTTTAATTTCATGGCTGCAGTCGCCATCTGCAGTGATTTTGGAGCCCCCCAAAATAAAGTCTGACACTGTTTCCACTGTTTCCCCATCTATTTCCCATGAAGTGATCAGACCGGATGCCATGATCTTCATTTTCTGAATGTTGAGCTTTAAGCCAACTTTTAGCTCTCCTTTCATCAAAAGGCTTTTTAGCTCCTCTTCGCGTATTTCATTATTGGAACAGAATCCACCAAATACCTTAAGCTGAGATGTGTAGAAACACCTGTGCTTTCAGCCAACTGTTCCTCCCACACTGGGTAATTTGCACTGACACTTTTTTTTTCAGTCTACAGCAGTGTTTTTCTACATCTTCCAACAGTAATCATTGATGAAGAAATGCCTTTTCGTTTTTCCAAAGACCATTTTCTGTTCACTGTTTCTGCCATTTGTACTTCAGCAGAAAGAGTAAATGTTTGCTTGGTGTTAGGTGCTTTTTGTCTTATGCTATTATGTAAGAAACTTTAAAAGAGCCTTCCAAGTATTCATCATTGCTTAGGAAAAATATCAAAATACTAGTGGAACAGCTGCTGCTGCTAAGTCACTTCAGTCATGTCCGACTCTGTGTGACCCCATAGACGTCAGCACACCAGGCTCCGCTGTCCCAGGAGTTCTCCAGGCAAGAACACGAGTGGGTTGCCATTTCCTTCTCCAATGCATGACAGTGAAAAGTGAAAGTGAAGTCCGTCAGTCGTGTCCAGCCTTCAGCGACCCCATGGACTGCAGCCTTCCAGGCTCCTCCGCCCATGGGATTTTCCAGGCAAGAGTACTGGAGTGGAGTCACTTTAAACATCACTGGGAAAGAACTCTCTGTGTCTGTCTTCATGTTGGGATAGCTTAGTTTTTGAATGTCTTTCTAAACAGGAGGGTTTCTTGCTGTTATTGAGAATACCTCAAATTGTGCAGAGCAAACTTCCCCCAAGCAGCAAGCTCAGAGAGGTACTGGGTTTGGGACGGGCTCACAAACATCAGAGGAAGGGCACAGGCCGAGGTCCAAAGGCTGGAGGCCACCCGGAGTCGCCAACAGCGAATGGGCCTGGGGGCCTGCCTCCCTGCGCCACTCGGGGGTTGGACGGAGGGAGAAGGCTCCGAGCGCCCACCAGCCACTGTAGGCACCGTCCGTCCATTACCGTCCCCTGTCCCCGCACACACCTGCCCGCCACAGGCTGGGGAGACCGCCCTGTGCCAGGCACCGGGCCTGGCACATAGTAGGCCGTCAATGTTTCTCTTCTCTTCATTGTTTGCCCCCGACCTGCTACAGACAAGGCCAGATGGGGGAGGGGGGAAGCGGAGGGCGAGACAAAGTGTGGTCAGTGCAGCGTCTATGCGGGCCCTGAAGCCGCCTTCAGCTTTCCACACTGGAACCAGACGCTCAAGAAGGAGCCTCGAGAACCAAACTTTGTCCTCGCGGCTGTCCGCAAAGCCATCCCCGGCCCCGTCCTCTCTATTCAATGGCCAGAACCCTCACCAGTCCTTTTGCCAAGCCCCCGCGCCGGCGCGCCGTCCCGCCCAGGATCAGGGAGAAAGCCCCGACGGCCGTAAAGGACCCGGAACCAGTTCCGTCCCGCCTCCTCGCCCCCCGGCCCCTCCCGGCTTCAACAGGTTCTCCCCGGAACCCAAGCTTGGACGAAGTTTCATCCCCGGCGCAGAGCGAGCTGGCCCGGTGCACCCCGAGCCCTTGGTTCGCAGCCTCCCGCATCGCGCCGGGCAGCCCGCGGAGCCCGAGCCCCGAGCCCGCGAGTCGCCGCCGCCGCCGGAGCCGGAGCCGCGAGGACGCAGACAAAGCCTGGAGGCTCGGCGCGGCGGCGGAGGTGGCTGACGGTGGCCGCGGCGGCGGCGGGCTCGGGTGCCACTTACCCGGCAGGTGCACGCTCGGGCGGCGCGGAAACAGCGCAGATGGAGCCCGAGCCGGAGCCGGAGCCCGGGCGGAGCGGGGCGGCGAGGAGGGACGCCCACAGTCCTCCGCCGGCCCCGCACCACCTCCTTCTTCCTGCCCGCATCCCGGTGGCAGCTCGAGGTGGGGGTTGCGGAACACGCGCCCCAGGCTCTGGCGCCAGCTCTGGGCTCAGGGATTCCAGATTTGGCCGCGTCCGGAAAGGAGTGAGAGACATCTGGTACCCCAGGTTAGGAGTCTCCGCAGACCCACCCGATGCCTCTACTCAGGATGCCGAGCAAGGCCTCAAACCGAAAATAAAGAAGCTAGTGGACCAGTCCAGCCCACAGGACTGGAGCGCCGTCCAGGGAGGACTCGCAGAAAGGCGGTGGGGGTGCGCTGAAATAGTGCCCATACCGCCTGGCACAGCGCCTGGACCAGAGCGGACTTTAAGAAGGGGCTTCCTGGGTCCTTCCTTTTAGCTCCTGCTGTTGCTATTAGCCCTCCCCAACCCGCCCCCCCGACCCGCAGGCGCCTGGAGTGTTGGCAGTGGTGGGGGAAGGGCCCCGATACTGCTACAAGAAGAGGCCATCTCACCCTTGGCCGGCCCTGGTACCAACTGCTCTGGAAGCCCCTGATGGGAAGGGGATGGTGAGCAGGGGGTGTACAATGACTAGAGCTGATGAAAGAGCCCATCTTTCAGGAGCTGTGGGATGGCTGGAAGGTGGGGACTATGAATTGATCCACACACTCCCCTTCTTCAGGTCCAATTTGCTCACCACTGTACCCACAGGGATACAGGAACTTGTGTCTTCTTGGATGAATGGTACGGTTTCTATAACCCCTGCTTTCTCTGCTTTACCCTATCATCCTTTCTGCTTCTAGCATTCTTAGGAGGGCACCCCACAAAGCACCCTCTCTCCCCTGCCAGCCAGATGGTTCCAGCTTGCAGGGCTGGCCTAAACAACCTGAGAGGGATGTCCCTGGTGGTCCAGTGATCAAGAATCCACCTTACAATGCAAGGATAAGGATTCATTCCCTGGTCAAGGAACTAACATCCCACATGACACAAAGAAACTAAACCCCCAGCTGCTGTGGCTCAGCCTGGGTGTTGTGGAGCCCATGAGCCATGACAGACCCAATGCAGCCACATACACACATACACACAAAACAGGAAACAAAAACCAAGAAAATAACCTCAGAGACAGCCCAAGACTGCTATGGAGCCCCATCTGATAAAAAAAAAAACCATAGCGAGGCAGGGACTAAAGTACCTAACACCCTGTGCCCTCCTTGGGGCTACTCATCAGCCTCACTACTGGCCACTGGCCATGGGTGACCACCTCTGTCTCCATCCTGCCAGACCCTTGTCTGTCCATGTGTCCACCTCTGCTCTACCACTTTGGATATTTGCTGCCTCCATCTCTGGGCATCTCAGGGTCTTCCTTTGACCTGTGAGTTCTTCTTTCAACAAATTAATTCTGCCTAGGGGAGGCGGAGTTGTGTAGAATGTTGTGATACCATAAAGGAGGACAGAAGGGCAGTGTCTCTTTGTGGTTTTAATCTGCATTTTCCCCTCAACATTTTGTCTCCAGGAGGATAATTTCCCAGCCTTTTCAGGCCCTGATTGGTATCATTTCTCCAGCAATGACAGCTTTTATTTTCCCTGAAATGAATGCCGTGAAATTTCCAAGAAATATAAAAATGGATATTGTCTCAGGGAGCCGACTCTCTTCCGACAGAAAGGCACAAAGGCAAACATGCTTCCCCAGGGACTCTGCCGCTCCAGCCACTGGGGGTGGGGGACCCAGGCCCTCAGCTCCTCCTCCATCCCCACTCCCTCCCAGGTCAGCCATAGGACCTCCCTCATGGCCAGCCCTCATGCACACCCTCAGCTGCCATTGATCTGTTCATCTGCCTCCCAAATACCCTGGCCCAGCCGCCCTGTCTTCCTGGCTCCATCTCCTCTCTCTGTACAGCACCTCACCCCCACCCCCACCCCCAGCCCAGAGGCTCCCCAGGCCTGAGCGCAGCTTCCAGGGCCCATGGGGCCTGAGTGGGGGCTGGGCCCAGGACCCTTCAGTCCTAGACCCCCCTGCACGGCCCACCAATAAAGAGGGACCAGCCCTGCCTCCCAAGCACTTCTGTCCTCCTCAGAAAGCAGAGCTTAGTGGAGGTGAGTAAAGGTAGGTATCTGGCCTCGGGCTCCCTCACTCTCCTTTTGAGGCTCCCAGTGTCCAGTGTCCCTTCTCATCAAAATGACTCCCTGACTGAGAAGCAGGATGACAGGACACGGCCAAGCCCAGAGGAGGCAGCTGGATGCCCAGTTTGGGGGGCGGGGTGGGCAGCAGGGGAGCTGGTTAGAGAGGGAAAGGGAGCAGTGCTAGGGGCAGAGGTAGGGGACCCTCTGCCTCTCCCCTTCCCAGATGGCAGCCACCTCCCCCGCCTCCACACACACATGCTGGGCAGGACATCCCCGGGTCTGGATGCTAGGGGAGGGGTGCAACCCCTGTGTGCCCACACTGAGGACTCAGGTCTGTTCAGCTTTCACCAAGTCAGGTGCTAAGTGCTTGACTTCATAGGAGGGCTGCTGACCTAAAGCCAGCCTGGCCCTACCTGGAGCCTATGGTGATTAGAAAGATATATAAATACATTCTTATTTTATATAGACAGCATATTAAAGCAGAGATGTCACTTTGCCACAAAGGTCCACATAGTCAAAGCTATGTTTTTCCAGCTGTCATGTGTGGATGTGTGAGTTGGACCATAAGGAAGGCTGATCGCTGAAGAATTGATGCTTTTGAACTGTGGTGTTGGAGAAGACTCTTGAAAGCCTTTTGGACAGCAAAGAGATCCAACTAGTCCATCCTAAAGGAAATCAGTCCTGAATATTCATTGGAAGGACTGATGCTGAAGCTCCAATGCTTGGGCCACTTGATGCAAACTCACTCATTAGAAAAGATTCTGATGCTGGGAAAGGTTGAAGGCAGGAGGAGAAGGGGATGACAGAGGATGAGATGGTTGGATGACATCACTGATTCAATGGACATGAGTCTGAGCAAGTTCTGGGAGATGGTGAAAGACAGGGAAGCCTGGTGTGCTGCAGCCCATGGAGTCACAAAGAGTCCAAGATATGACTGACGACTGAACAACAGCAACAACAGCAAAATGGGACACCACAAGCTGTGTGATTTAGTGCCCTGTACCCACAGGCAAACACGTCTTCCCCATAAACTAAGCCCATCATCCTTGGGCTGTAAGGGGGTGAAAGGGAGGCAGACCCTTGGCAGCCAGGGTTCCTGCCTGTGTATCTGCCTGGGGCTGGGACACACAGCCCCAGTGGGACACTGGTTATCTCACCCACACCCATTTGGTCTCCAAATTCTGGCCTTATGTGGTGTCCTTCCTCTTACCCTAAGCACAGCTCACCCTGCCCACCCTCTCTGCTCTAGCTCTGCCCCATCCCTTGCAACTCTGCCCTCTGGCCTCAGGTCCCACCTGTAGCTTCTGGCTCAGGAGGTGCCCTGCATTCCAAACCCAGCTCATCTTTACCTTTTCTCCTCTTCCTCATTCTTTCTTGTTGTTGTTCAGTAGCTAACTCCCAAAGAGTCTCTTTGGAACCTCATGGACTGTAGCCTGCCAGGCTCCTCTGTCCATGGAATTTCCCAGGCAAGAATACTGGAGTGGGTTGCCATTTTCTTCTCCAGGGGATCTTCTTCACCCAAGGATCAAACCTTGTGTTTGATCTCCTGTGTTCTCTACTCTTGAGAGTCCCTTGGACTGCAAGGAGATCAAACTAGTCAATCTTAAAGGAAATCAACCCTGCATACTCATTGGAAGTGTGGGAGACTAGCTGCCAGTAGAGACCACCAGTCGGAGTTCAGAGAAAAACAGTTTATTGGCAATTTCGGATCCGGGCCCCCACCAAGCCAATCGAAGGTGGGGAGCCCCAAACACCTGCTTTGGGAGCCTTTTATCCTGTTGTGCAGGGGATAAGGGGGACCAGGCTACTCGGCAGAGCATGATTGGTGGGCCGGCAGGTAAGGTTTATGTAACTATTGGTGACAATTTGCAGTTAGCGTCGAGTCCCTGTTTCCTAGAGCTAGATCCTGTTTCTTAGGTTGCAGGGCAAACACTGCAGTGACACACCTGGTATCCATTGTTCCCTTTAAAATTTGGGGGCTTTCTGTCCCAGTAAAGCTGACCTTGTATTCAACTCCCTGGGTCACATTTTACTTCCTTCTTCACTTTCTTCCTCCTTGAGAATTCCAGACTCCTCTCTCCTTGGGGACCCCTAGACTTCTTATCAACCTGCCTAGGAAATGACTCTCTTTCAGGAAGGACTGATGCTAAAGTCAAAGATCCAATTCTTTGGCCACTTGATGCAAAGAACTGACTCACTGGAAAAGACCCTGATCCTGGGAAAGATTGAAGGTAGGAGGAGAAGGGGACGACAGAGGAGGAGATGATTGGATGGCATCACCAACTCAATGGATATGAATCTGAGTAAACTCCGGGAATAGTGGAGGACAGAGAAGCCTGGTGTGCTGCAGTCCATGAGGTCACAAAGAGTTGGACACGACTGAGCAACTGAACAACAGCAGGATGCCAGGGGCCCCAGCCCCAGGCAGACACACAAGCAGGAACCCTGGCTGCCAAGGGTCTGCCTCCCATCCACCCCCTTACAGCCCGAGGCAGGTGCTCTATCCCCACAGAGGTACCAGCAGTGGGCACACACCCACAGGTCCCAAGTAGCAGGCACACCTGGAGCCTCCCTCAGCCTGGCACCAAGCTCCCTCCTAGTGGGATGTCCCAGGGCCTTCTGCCCGAACTGCCAAAGTGGGTTCTTGGTTTTCTATTACCAGGTAAAAAAATCACCACAAATGTAGCAACTTAAAACAGCACAAGTTTATTGTCCCTGTTTCTGCAGGTCAGAAGTCTGGGCGCAGCATGGCTGGATTCTCTGCTCAGGGCCTCAGAGGGCTGAAATCCGGGTCCACTGGGGCCAAGCACCCCTCTGGGGCCCCTCTCCCAGCTCATGGTTTGTGGCTGAATTCTGTTCCTTCAGCTGAAGAATCAAAGTGCCCCTCCTTCGCTAGTTATCAACCAGGGGCTGCTCAACTTCTAGAGGCCACTGTGCCCCTGTGTCGAGGCCCCACCCCAACTCCAAAGTCAGCATTAGAATCCCCCCACGTGGCATTCTTGTCATACTTGAGATCTGACTTCCTTCATCCTCCGCCCAGAGAAGCTGTTTTTAAAGACCCTTGTAATTAAGACTGATAATCTATTTTAACATCAACTGCTTTGGAATTTTACTCACCCTCAGGTCTTTTTCCTTTAACTTGTTTGCTTCTGATCCTCAGATCTTTGGAAACTTAAAACAGCAATCAGAAACAGTACAGAGGCTCTTCTCAACTTTTCTTCAGGCTGACTCTTGCTTCTCTCACCAACTAATGTATTTTTGTTTGTTTGAGTTTTGTTTTGGGTTTTTTATTAGATAATATTATATAAATGAGGCTTATATGCACTTTATTTTATTTTCATATTTTTCTTTTAAATAAACCATTATTAGGGTGAAAGTGAAGTGAAAGTTGATCAGTCATGTCCGACTCTTTTGTGACCTCTTTACAATACATGGAATTCTCCAGGCCAGAATACTGGAGTGATAGCCTATCCCTTCTCCAGCAAATCTTCCCGACCCAGGAATTGAACTGGAGTCTTCTGCATGGCAGGGAAATTCTTTATCAACTGAGCTATTTGGGAAGCCCATATTATTAGGGTAATAACATTTATTATTTAGAGGAGAGTGAAAAGTTGGCTTAAAGCTCAACATTCAGAAAACTAAGATCATGACATCTGGTCCCATCACTTCATAGCAAATAGATGGGGAAACAGTGGAAATAGTGGCTGATTTTATTTTGGGGGCTCTAAAATCACTGCAGATGGTGCCTGCAGCCATGAAATTAAAAGATGCTTATTCCTTGGAAGAAAAGTTATGACCAACCTAGACAGCATATTAAAAAGCAGAGACACTACTTTGCCTACAAAGGTCTGTCTAGTCAAGGCTATGGTTTTTACAGTAGTCATATATGGATGTGAGAGTTGGACTATAAAGAAAGCTGAGTGCTGAAGAATTGATGCTTTTGAACTGTGGTGTTGGAGAAGACTCTTGAGAGTCCCTTGGACTGCAAGGAGATCCAACCAGTCCATCCTAAAGGAAATCAGTCCATGGGATTTCCTAAGCAAGAACACTGGAGTGGGTTCCTATTTCCTTCTCCAGGGGATCTTCCCAACCAGGGATCCAACCTGTGTCTCCTGCTTGGTGGGTAGATTATTTTACCACTAAGCCAGCAGGGAAGCCCCTTATAAAACTTTATAGATGTTTAAAAAAAGAGTCCCCAAAAACCTTATTTCAAAAATTATAAACAAAAATCAAAGTATTGACATTGGAAGAAAACTTCATAAGCCTCAGATAGAGTCTATAATTCACATGACAAAACATCATGGAAATGACCAGTAAATGTGCTGAGAGGGGTCCACACGTGACCTCCCTCGCCCTTCAGTCTTTGGTTTTCTGAGCCTAGGTCCCCAGCCTCACGGCCATGGCCGCAGGCTGCTCCTTGCCAAGTCCAGGGCTCTCTCACTCTCTCTTGCCTCTTCCTCCCCAGCATAAGGTCTGCACAGCAGACACCTGCCCACCTGCTCTCATGCCCCTCGGACCTCCTCGCCCCGCTCTGCGCCCCCACCCCCTCCACCCTCTGTGCCCGTGACCAGCTCACTCCCAGGGCCTCACCTGCGTGCAGCTCTGAATGCGGGCCTGGCCTGCCCTCCCCTGTCTCTGCTGCTGCCTGCAAGCCGTCAGCCCCGCCGCTTCCACCTGGCTGCCCTGGGCTTCTGCCTCCTGAGCCCCAGGGCCACGTGTGCTCCTCCCCTGACCGGCCTCATCCAGCGTCTCCCCCAGCTCCCCCGTGTGCCCCCATCCTGGAGTCTGGCTCCCCAGGCCCCGCCCTCACCTCTTAGCCCTCCTCCCTCGATCCCTTATTTTCCAGACATGCCCGATTGCTTTCTTCGCTCTCCTCCATGCTGCTGCTAAGTCACTTCAGTAGTGTCCGACTCTGTGCGACCCCATAGATGGCAGCCCACCAGTCTCCCCCGTCCCCGGGATTCTCCAGGCAAGGACACTGGAGTGGGTTGCCATTTCCGTCTCCAATGCATGAAAGTGAAAAGTGAAAGTGAAGTCACTCAGTCGTGTCTCACTCTTCACGACCCCATGGACTGTAGCCCACCAGGCTCCTCCATCCATGGGATTTTCCAGGCAAGAGTACTGGAGTGGGGGTGCCATTACTCATCCTGTTTGTGTAGTGTTTCTCGCCTCTTGGCCATTGCTTGGGATTCATCTTAGATTTGTGGGTGTATGTATCTCCACCCTCACCCCTCCACAAGGCTGGGGGTTCCTGGCAGCAGCAATGCCCGGGACACGGTGGAGGCAGTTGAGACTTGGGGTCCAACAGGCAGGCAGTGAATCCCAGCTGCTGGTTATGGAGCCAAGGGATCTGGGCCTGATCACCTCTTGTTTTTGCACCTTAAGCTTCCCCACGCATCAGAAAGGGGTGAGAGCACCTCCCAGGCTGCAGGAGGATTTGATGGGTCTGTGGCCTGTCCACTGTCACAGGTGCTTAATGGATGTCTCATCTTTTTCGCCCTGCAGCGACCCATGGCAGCAGCTCCAAAGAAGTTTTGGAGGGTGAGGCAGTGAACAAATAAATGGCTGTAAATGGCAGACACTTTACTCTGGTTGGTTGAAATGACAAGGTCACCAGCTTCCTCTAAGTAGGGATTGGTGCTCTGTAGACTTGGAAGATGGGGAAACAGCAGGGGAGGGCTGTAGGGGAATGATGTCAATGGAGCTCTCTTCTTTGGCAGAGCTTTATGTTTTCAGCAACCTCTAGCAGCAGGTGTTAGTGGATCAGAAGTATAAGCGTGAGGACTGTGTGCTCACACAGAAAGAGGGCATTGTGGCACGGGCACGGCCCTCTCGACTCCTGACTGTGCCCCTTCCTGGGAATCCTTCATCATGCACAGGTTTATTGAGCATCCACACTGTGCTGGGACTCACACTGGGCTCAGGGTAGGTGGCACGGGGTAGAGAGGGGAGACACGGCCTGTGATCAAAGGGGTGATGACAGTGCAGGCTGAGTGCTGTGACGGGACGGGTCTGGGCGCCCCGGAAGCACGCAGCAGCCACGTGGGCAACTCTTGCTGCCTCCCCAGAGGAAGGGACATCGGAGAAAAAGAGATTCGAGGAGACAGGTCTCAGATTCCAGGCTAAGGGAACAGCAGTGCAAAGGGACAGAAGCAAGAAAGAGGCCGAGAATGAGCTGGAGTGTGAGGGGGTAGGGGACAGTGAGAGGGGAGAGGTGGCCTTGACGCCTGACAAAGGGTGGCCTAGAAAGCTTCGTTTTACCAAAGGTGGAACTGTCCAGAGGACAGGACAGTGGTTGCCACTGAAGGGCTTCAGACAGGAAAGAGATATGACCAGATTAACCTTTGAGAAGAAAAGCATCTCTCTGTGATGACAGAAACAGCTGGGAGGGGCCAGTAGTAGGAAGGCTTGTTGCTAAGAGATGAAGGCCTGGACCCAAGTGATGGCACTGGGGTGGGAAACCTTTGGGATCTTGCTGTGTTCAGTCTGCATCCTAGGCCTGGACACCCAGGCCAGTCACCCTCAATATGCATAAGGACCTGGTTCTTGTCTGTTGCATTTCCATTGTTTCAGGTAAATAAATTGAGATTCAGAGAGGTTAAGAAATGTATCTAAAATCAAACAGCTAGTGAGGAGCAGTCAGCCTTCAAGGCAAGCTGCTTAGCTGATACCACTAACCTCTCCCCTTCTCCCTTTGCCCCAGGCTCTCCACATGCAGCAAGGAAGGAAGTGGGTCGAGTGAAAAGCACACACTCCTCACTGTAGGACACTCCCATCCACCCAGCCAGAGGCCTTCTATGGCCAGTGAAAATCTGAAAGTGAAGTCGCTCAGTCGTGTCCGACTCTTTGCGACCCCATGGACTGTAGCCTACCAGGCTTCTCCATCCATGGTATTTTCCAGGCAAGAATACTGGAGTGGGGTGCCATTTCCTTCTCCAGGAAAGCTTTCCAACCCAGAGATTGAACCCGGGTCTCCCACATTGTAGGCAGACGCTTTGCCATCTGACACACCAGGGAGGTAGTTTCTTATTATGTGTCTATGGCCAGGGACACACCCAGTTCCTTTCTGGACAAGCATGTGCAGCCTTTCTTTGAAGCAGGAGGCAGTTTAGCCCATTCCTCATTTAGCCAGAGCTTCATATGTGACTCAGATGGTAAGGAACGCCTGCAATGCCGGAGACCTGGGTTCAATCTCTGGGTTGGGAAGATTCCCTGGAGAAGTGAATGGCAACCTACTCTAGTATTCTTGCTTGGAAAATCCCACAGACAGAGGAGCCTGGCAGAGTCCATGGAGTCACAAAGAGTAGGAATGACTGGGTAACTAATATTTTCACTTTCATTTGGCCACTGTCTGTCCCCTGCCAGGCACAGTGGCCTTTCCCAAATGTAATACAGGACTTCTCTTGTGGTCTAGTAGTTAAGAATCCGCCTGCTGACGCTAGCTCGGGACATATGTTTGATCCCTAGTCCAGGAAGATCCCACATGCCTCGGGACAGCTAAACCCGTGTGCCACAATTACTAAGCCTGCACTCTAGAGCCCACGAGCTGCAACTACTGAAGCCCATGAACTCTGAAGCCTGTGCTCTGCAACAGAAGAAACCACTGCAATAAGAATCCCACACACAGCTAGAGAGTAGCCCCTGCTTGCTGCAACTAGAGACAAGCCCACACACAGCAATGAAGACCCAGTGCAGCCAAAAATAAATAAATAACAATTTTTTTAAAGATGTGATACAGTGAATGCTGCATTCCTGTAGCTCCTTCTCAGCAACTCCTGATGCACATTAACAGCTTAAAGGCAAAGGGTCCTATGATTTTAAAAAAAGGTCACATAAAATAAAATCCTAGCACTTTATACATGTCCGTATTGATGTTTTCAAATGCAGAGACGGAGAAGACTCTTGAGAGTCCCTTGGACAGCAAAGAGATCAAACCAGTCAATCCTAAAAGAAATCAACCTTGAATATTCATTGGAAGGACTGATGCTGAAACTGAAACTCCAATACGTTAGCCACCTGATGGAAAGAACCGAGTCACTGGAAAAGACCCTGATGCTGGGGAAAGATTGAAGGCAAGAGGAGAAGGAGGCGACAGAGGATGAGATGGTTGGATGGCATCACCGACTCGATGGACATGAGTTTGAGCACACTCCAAGAGATAGTGAAGGACAGGGAAGCCTGGTACGCTGCAGTCCAGGGGGTTGTAAAGAGTTCACACAACTTATTGACTTGTTTTTATTGAACAGTAAAAGCAAATACTTTTTTCATTAAGTAACATTATCAAACTTTGGTAAAGACCATTCTAGACAAGGCATCGTTGCTGTGTGAGGAGGGTGTGTCCTTGTGTGTTGCTTGTGGTCTTTCCCTGCCATCTTCCGTAGCAGGTGATTGTGATAACTGTAGGCTTGCTCATCCTGGGATGAGAAGCCTTCCCCCTCCAGCCCAGAGCACCGGTGGATGGGGTGCTGCGGACTGATGCTGCTGAGCTTCCATCCTGGCATGGGCCCGGTGAGCTGTCCATGTGTTTGTCATAGCAGAGCCCTGCCCGGCCCTCTAGGTCACAGGCCTCGTGTGGCAATGGGCTCCAGATAGATGCTCAGCCGATGCCAGGCCTGAGACCAACCCCAGCTCTGACCATGTGGCCTGCTGTCTGAAAGGTGCTGTTGGCTGGCGGCCTTCCCTGAGCGTGGCTCAGAGAGTAAAGAACCCACCTGCAATGTGGAAGACTCAGGTTCAATCCCTGGGTCAGGAAGATCCCCTGGAGAAGGAAATGGCAACTCACTGCAGTATTTTTGCCTAGAGAATCCCATGGACAGAGGAGCCTGGTGGGTTACAATCCATGGGGTCACAAAGAGTCGGATACAACTGAGTGACTACCACACATACAGAGGAGATCCAGTGACTCACTCCCCTCCGCCCCTGTCTTCCCTGCAGAGGGGAGTGATCTCACACCTGTGTCAGGCTGGCGCAGGGGTGGGATTACCATCAGGGCAGGGACTCCGACCAGGGAGCACACTCAGCTCCATCTCCACTTGGGTATCAGACCCTGGTATGTGCAGTTTGCTCTCAGAGTACGTCCTAACCACCCAGGGCAGCTTGCAGCCCCGTCTGAGCTCTGGCTACTGGCCTGGGCCTGCCCGCTCTGCCCCTCAAAGGCAGGAGGAGATCAGGGTCAAGGGTGACAGGTCAGCGGTGGGAGCTTCTTCTAACCAGCCTGTTCCTGCCTGAGCAAAGCTCTCAGCCCAGAGCTGGCCTTGGACAAGGAAACACACACTGACTGGGAGCCCAGAGACCCCTGGGCCTTGGTTTGCAGGGCTGCAGTTAAAGCAAGGCTCTCTCCTTCTCTCCTGCCCAGAAGTTCCTGGGTTCTAAGTGGCTCCTGCCACGTCCTGGGTCCTGAGGGAGGAAGATGCAGAGCTCCCTCTGCAGGTCTGTCCAGGAACTGACCCGCGAGGGGCCCAGGGGAGCCCTGAGAGGGGCCCCTTGCTGGCCCAGATGAGAGCCCCCAGGACTGGCCAGCCCCTCCCCTTCCGGGTGCCCAGCCCCGTTGCTGACTGTGAATCTGAACTCACTAGAATCTGAACTCACTAGAATCTGACTGCTGACCACTGGCCTTCCTCTTGGCCACCTGTTCCCCGACTGCACAGGGGACCTCCACCATCTGTGCTATGCCCTTCTCTCTCACCCCTTACCCCTGCCAGGGCTCCCCTGGCTTGGGCTCCTTGGGCCCCACTCTAGTTTCTCAGGCCTGCACGCTTGCATTTCCTCTCTCCTCCTCCTTCCCACTCCTCGGGGATAAGGAAGGCTTAATGACAGGGAGGGAACGCATTAAAAGCAGAAACACCACTTTACCGACAAAGGTCAATCTAGTCAAAGCTATGGTTTTTCCATAGTCATGAATGGATGTGAGAGTTGGACTACAATTACAGAAAGCTGAGTGCCGAAGAATTTATGCTTTTGAACCGTGGTGTTGGAGAAGACTCTTGAGAGTTCCTTGAACTGCAAGGAGATCAAACCAGTCAATCCAAAAGGAAATCAGCCCTGAATATTCATTGGAAGGATTGATACTGAAGCTGAAATTCCAGTACTTTAGCCACCTGATGTGAAGAGCTGACTCCTTGGAAAAGACCCTGATGCTGGGAAAGACTGAAGGCAGGAGAAGGGGATGAGATGGCTGAATGGCATAACCAACTCGATGAACATGAATCTGAGCAGGCTCCGGGAGATGGTGATGCTGCAGACCATGGATTGCAAAGAGTTGGACAGGACTTAGCAACTGAACAACAGCAACAACAAACGACAGGTTGTGGGGACGTGGCCTCTGAAGCTGTCCTAGACACTAAGGGTCTGTGTCCCGTCCCTCCCAGGGGACACTGATGTTTTTCTGGGAGGAATGCTCTCTCTGAACCATGTTAGAACGAGTTCCACAGGCTGCCCCTTGGCCCCCGTCCCGAGGAAAGCATGGAGACTCCCAGGGGTGGGAGCCCCCAGAGGCACAAAGGGTCTCGTCCAAGGTCAGCCCCTGTGACCAAGGCGTCCCTAGACTCTCTTTTGAAGGTAAATAGCAGCGCACTTGTGTTTCTCTTACCACCCCAGCTGACGCATGGGACAGTACGAGGGCCCAGGGCAGACAAGTAGGGGGTGACTGGAGAAGCGGGGCCTAAGGGCTGTTGTTGCTGCTGGGGCTCCAGGCTTCACCCCCCACCCTCCTGTCCCTTCCCTTTGGGTTGTCCTCCTTAAGGTGGGGCGGGAGTGGGGGTTGCCCTGCAGGGAATAGGGGCACGAGCACAGCTCCTGACTGGGTGGTCCACGCACATTCAGTTGCTTTGACCCGAGGCCGTGTGGGTGGGGGCTCAGGCTGGAGCCCCCAGCCCTGCCCTGCTGCGTGCTGGTCCTGGGCTGAGCTCACACAGCCCTGTCATGGGGCCATGCTGTCCCCTGCTGGCCGCGCCGTGAAATGCAGCCCAGGTCAGCCCCAAGGTGCAGGCTGCAGACTCTGGCTCCCAGCAGGCTGGTACCCAGCCCCCCCAGCCACAGAGACACTTGGACTGCATGCGGAGACATGTCTGGATCTGCCTGGCATACAACCGTGTGCCCCCATCCCCACTGCCAGTTTCTGGAAGCCACCCAGCCCTGGAGCTCCAAGGTAAGGGGGCCCCTCCTCAGTCACCCAGTTCAGTTGCTCAGTTGTGTCCAACTCTCTGTGACCCCATGGACTGCAGCATGCCAGGCTTCCCTGTCCATCTCTAATTCCCAGAGCTTGCTCAAACTCATGTCCATTGAGTCGGTGATGCCATCCAACCATCTCGTTCTCTGCCGTCCCCTTCTCCTCCCACCTTCAATCTTTCCCAGCATCAGGGTCTTTTCCAGTGAGGCAGTTCTTCGCATCAGGTGACCAAAGTACTGGAGTTTCAGCTTCAGCATCAGTCCTTCCAATGAATATTCAGAACTGATTTCCTTTAGGATGGACTGGTTGGATCTCCTTGCAGTCCAAGGGACTCTCAGTCACCCAGAGCCTGACAAAGACCAGACTCACCATGGCCTCGCCTGCAGTGACCTCAGAGACCAGCCTCAGCCTGGGATCTGATCTCAGGGGAGGGACCAGAGAGACCAGAGTGCCTGGTCCCCTGCCTCTGCCCCATTTCTGGGTCCCTATCCACCCTGCCCAGAGACACCCCCACTGCCCAGGAAGGGGGGCCGGGGCCCCTCCACCTTCCTCACCCAGCTCATCTGGAGACCTGGGCCACTGCTGAGGACAAAGGCCAAATGTGGCTCCCACCTCCCTCGTCGACTCACCCTGGACGTAACCAGGGCCCAGGGGGACCAGAAGGGAAGCGGAGCCGGGCAGCAGAGCAGGTCAGCTCCAGCTGCGTCCTGGCTTCCAGGGCCTTCGATCACAGAGTAAGTGGAGCTGGCTATGCATTTGGCCCAACACACGGGAGGGTGTGAAGGTGTGAGAGAGTGTGAGGGTGTGAGTGTGAGGCAAGGGAGGGAGCGAGTGAACACACGTGGGTGTGACTGAGGCCCTGGCCGAGAAGCCTGGTCACTGGCTCCCAGGCACCGTGGCGTCTCCAGGGACGGTGGCCCAGGCGCTCAGCACAGCTGTCCCATGGAAGCCGGGCTATTTGCTGCTCCCCTAGCGACACTCAGCGTCTCCCCCTGAGCCTCGGTCCTAACTCCCGCCCTACAGGAGGCCCTTCTGACCTCAGCACTCGGGGTCTCGGTGTCAGGACAGGCCATCAGGGACAAGAAGGGCTGATGGGAGGCTGGCCGACCACTGCCTGCAGCGAGCCAGGGCTACTCTCTAGTTGCCGTGGGCGGGCTTCTTCTTGTGGTGGCTTCTTTCATTGCAGAGCACAGGCTGTAGCATACTCGGGTTCAGTAGTTGTATACTGACTTTGTGGCCCCACTGCATGTGGAGTCTTCCAAGACCAGGGATCAAACCATGTCCCCTGCATTGGCAGGCATTTTCTTATCCATTATATCACTAGGGGAGGTCCCGGTGGGGATTTTTAACTTGTTTTTTTTTTTTTTTTTAGGCCTTTATATTTTTATTTACTTATTTATTTGGCCATGCCTCATGGCATGTGGGTTCTTAGTTCCCTGACTGGGGATCAAACCCTCTGCAGTAGAAGGGCAGAGTGCTAACCACTGGGCCATCAGGGAATTCTCTAATTTTGTTTTTAACAACTCAGGATTTTGTTTTTATTTTTCATCCTGTCCTATTTCTGCAGCACAGTTTTTAAGCTGGAGGGTAGCAGAGGGTGGGGCTGGCCAGACAGAAGGCTGAGGCCTGGCTGGTACGCAGCCACCCAGAGCTACACCCAGTCCTCCCAGAGGCCAGCCCCACTTCTGTTCGGTTACCCACTGCACCCCCTACCCAAGAAACCAGGGGTCTTCAGCAAATCAGTGTCATGGAATAAAATCAAGCGTGAAGTGCTATCTGGTGTGTGGGGCGGCTGGGTGCCCCTTAGACCCAGGATGTGGGGCCTGGACCCGCTCCACCCCTCACAGCTCAGCCAGGGCAGCCACCCTCAGGAATCTCCCATCAGGTCCAGGAAGATTCACGGAGCTAGCCGCATGACAGATGGATGCCAGGGCCTCAGTCTGGCTGATTAGAAATGGAATTAGAATGCCAGATGGCAAGCTCACCCATCACTCTGTGCAGGTGGCTGTATCCATCCCCACACCCACTTCCTCTTGGCCTGCTGGCCCCCATGGCCTCAAGTGCGGGGACCAGGGTCCTGTGATACCCCCACTCCCAAGGCTGGAGCTCTGGGTGACCCTATCCATCTCCTTTAGTGGGATCCAGCACCCCAGCACCTCCAATCCCCATCTGTACCCTGATAGCAGATGGGGAACCTGGGGGCCGAGCGAGCCTGGACCTGCCCAAGGGGAGGGACCTCCAGACTGGCCTTCCTGACTAGAGGGGAAAATGGGCTCCAGGTGGCCCTGGCCTGGCCCAGCTGACTGCTTGGCACCTGCCTGAGCACCCAGTGATCCTTGGGGACCCAGGGACAAAGGTGGGAGGCACCCCATGGGGCTGTCTCTGCAGCTGGTTTGACCTAAACCTGTGCTTCTTGCTTCCTCACCAAACTTGAGAACCCCAGGTTGGCTTCCCCGGGACTGTCAGAAACTAGACTGAAAACCATGGCGACCAAGGCCCCGGCACCACCAGGCTGTGTCCAGGTCTGTAGGGACTGCAAGTCACTTGATCTGGTTTCAGTGAGTTTTCTTCAAAGAAAAACTCAATATAGCACCTTGCAGGAGGGCCTCGCTGTGACTGGAGTCGTGACTGGACCTGGCTGCCTTGGTCTCAGCCACCGGCTGCCACGGTTCAGGTCCACCCAGCACTGGGCCGGGTGCTGGAGGGGACAAAGACCCACCAATGTCCCTGCCCTCAGTTCCCGTCTCCTCCTTCGACACCCGGCCGGCCCTCAGGCTGTCCGTCCTGCCACCCCCACGTCTTCCCAGAAGCCCCCGTTCCCTCTCTGCTCCTACTCCCAGAGCCTTCCAGGCCAAGTGTCTGGAAGGGAAACAGGTGAGGTCTAGTGGTTTGGTGATGGGTGAAGGGGTTTCTGCAGCCTGGGCAGCCTGACTGAGAGCCCGAGGGCGAGACATCTCCACCTGCCCCCCACACCCCCACACCCCCACACCCCCGCCCCTGGGGGATCAGCCTCCTCTCCTCCAGCTGTCCCCGAGGGCCGCCCACAGAGCCTGGGGCCCGAGGGCAGAGGAGAGCCTCCTCAGAGGGACACCCTCAGGGCAGAGCTGGGTCAGCGTGCTGGGTGGACACCCTTGCTCACGGCCCCAGAGCCCGGGATCCCAGTGAAGCGTAGCCAGCTTGGTCAGCAGGGAAGGTGTTTGCTGCCTGGACTTGCCAGGGAGGCAGAGGCTGGCCTCGCCCTGATGGGCCCAGAGCCGAGGGACCCGTAGCAGCCCAGCACCTCCTCCCACTTACAGAAGGGGAGCCGCCCCCAGAAAGGGGGCAGGTCTCCAGCCAGGCCCAGCATTCGGCACCTGCCTGCCCCACACCCCCGGCCTGAGGGCCCAGAGCAAATGGCCCAGTGCTCTTCCCGCCTGACTGCCTCAGACGGCAGGTGTCGTGGACAGCACCCGAGTGCCATGCACTGGGGATACACCCACAGGCTCAGTGAGAGAGACAGCCACTGTGGCCCCTCGCTTGGGGTTGGAGGGCTGTGGATAAAGGGGGTGATGAGACACAAAGCTTGTCAAAAGGAAGCCTCGGTCATTCCTTCAGCTGTCCCGGAGCACCTACACGCCTCCTCAAGGAGTCACCTGGAGTCACCACAGGCAAGGATGCATACATGCAAATGATGTCACTGCAGGACAAGGTTCTAGCCAAGTTCAGAGGTTAGGGTGTGTGTTCCCAGCCGGGAAGGGGTGGTGCTCAGAAGCAGAAAGCGCTGGCCCCTGGCCCGCATGGGTGAAGGAATTGAGGCTCTGAGGTTCCTGACGTGAGCCATAAAGGGCAGAGGTCACCAGGGTCAGAGGGCGCCCGGAGATGCTGGTGAGGTAGGAACAGATAGGTCCCCACGGGCCACCTATACCAGCCTGAGAGCTTGACTCTGTGCTAAAGGCCGTCAGAGCCAGGGGAGGATCTCATCGGGCCGTGTCGTGATGTGACCTTTGTCCTTCACTCGTTTGTCAACAACCGTGAGAGCTCTCTGCTCATGTCCTTGGGGACCGTGGGGTCAGGAGGGGAAGTTGAGTTTCTAGAGTGGCGGTGAGTGCGGTGTGGACGGTGGGGGACGAAAACCAGTGCTTAGGAAGGGGCACGTGTGGCTGAGATGCCCAGGAAACACCCGTGGCCACTTGCGGGCACCCGTTAAGGCCGGAGTGGGCTTGGTCAGTGAAGGGAGTCAAAGGGCAGAGTGCTGGGGTGGAAACAACTAGAAAGAGAGCCTAGGGGCAGAGGGCAGACTCCCCTTGGAGATGGTGGGAGAGGGCTTTCTTTGCAGAGTTTGAGCAAGAGAGAGGCACGAGCCAGCATCCAGGATAGACCTGGGGGCTCAGTGGAGAGGCAGGGTCAGGGGCCAGGCCAGGTGGAGAAGCGTCAGGGGAAGCAGTGGAGCTGAGGAGAAGCGGGCAAGCTGGGGACCAGAGCGAAGGGGAAGTAACAGGACTGCTGCAGAGGCAGGTGTGGAAACGACCGGAGGGGTCTGAGTGCAGGGAGAGGCGGAAATGAAAGCCTGGGACAGTGAGTTCAGTAGGGGAGGGGAGTAGGGGTAGCCAGAGGACTGAATGTCTGAGCCCAGAAAGAGTAGGCTCCTTGAAACCGAGTCCCCTGAAACTGAGTTTCCCTGCCAAGTTTATGATGAACTCTTTGTCTAGTCTTTCTCCCTTTTTCGTCCTGTCCCTGTTCCCTCCAGGAACGAGAAAGATCAAAGAAAAGGGAAAAAGCCCTGCCGTGTCCCCCATTTCTTGTTTCTAGAAAAAGGCTTTCATCTCCTAGGCCTTCCCTGAGTGCTGAAGAACAGACTCAAGTGTTACTAATTAGAGAAGTGAAGGAAGGGAAAACAGGGAAGCAGTCAAGCAAGAAATGTAAGAAATGCTTAAACAACAGAGTCACAGGACACCTCGCTCCTTCTCAAGTTTATCCAGAACAATCTGACACAAATCTCTGAACTGTTCTGCAGAAACGAGTACACCCACCCATCCACCCACCCATCCACCCACCCAGGTGGAAGATGGTGACTCCATGCCAACCACAAGAAGTTAGACAGACCCCAGACTGGTTGGAACCTGAAGTTTGATGACCAAGATTCATAAAACAGCACCCAGACCACCAACCAATGAGGAGAAGGTTCACAGGCTGATCACACACTTCCAACCCTCACCCCGATTGTTGACTTTAAAACCTTCACCTGAAAGCCATCAGGGATTTTGGCTCTTTCGAGCATGAGTTGCCCTTCCTCCTTGCCTGGCAACAGCATAAACGCCGTACTTTCCTTCCCCACAACCAGCGTCAGTAAGTAGACTGGCTTTGCTGCTCGCCGGGGGAGGGGAGCCAAGTTCCCTTTGGTAACATCCCGAGGATTCAGGGAGATTCTTATCTAGGTTGCAAAGGAAAGAAATCTAATGTGAAGCAGCTTCGGGGAAGGGAACTGACGGGAAGGCTCCTGGTGGTGGGTGAACCACCAGAAGGCAGAGAAGCCTCCCACATGGCGGTCCTCCAGGTCTCCTGGGGAGGAAACCCGGTGCCTCCGTGGCTCTCGGTCTCCCTTCTCTGAGCCGCTTCCCTTCCTCCTGGTGTTTGCTGCTTCCTTCACAGTGACATTCTGGAAACCCAGGCTTCTGTATCTTTCAGCTTACCATCCTGGGGAAAGAGTGACCGCTCTCCCAATTCTAGTTACAAGAGACCCCCAGAGAAATTAGGCCAGGTGCCCACCCCCAGTCCCATCAGAGATGTCCTGGTACAGAATGGTGGTTCCCAGGGACCCGAACAGGTGGGAGGGGTGGGCTAGAAGCTGGGGAGCAGGTCCCACAAAGAGATGAATCTACTGGGGAGATAGCTCCCGATGCCCACTGCAGTTGCTAGTACCACAGAGCTGCGATGGGCCAGGGGCAGGAGGCTGGAGGCCAGGTCAGAGGGGCTGCAATAATCCAGGTGAGATGCAGGCCTAAGAGATGGAGCAAGTCCAGGACCTTGCAAGGCCAGGTGCTGAAGTCACAGACAAGGATGGGCCACCAACAGAGGAGGCGGGGAGGGGAGCCCTGGGGGCGTGGTGGGGAAAGGACGGGGCAGAGGACAGGTCTGAGGTAGCAATGGCCAGAGGTTGGGTTCCTGGGCATAGTTCAGTTCAGTTCAGTCGCTCAGTCGTGTCCGACTCTTTGTGACCCCATGAATCATGGCACGCCAGGCCTCCTTGTCCATCACCAACTCCTGGAGTTCACTCAGACTCACGTCCATCGAGTCGGTGATGCCATCCAGCCATCTCATTCTCTGTCGTCCCCTTCTCCTCCTGCCTCCAATCCCTCCCAGCATCAGAGTTTTTTCCAGTGAGTCAACTCTTCGCATGAGGTGGCCCAAGTATTGGAGTTTCAGCTTTAGCATCATTCCTTCCAAAGAAACCCCAGGGCTGATCTCCTTCGGAATGAACTGGTTGGATCTCATTGCAGTCCAAGGGACTCTCAAGAGTCTTCTCCAACACCACAGTTCAAAAGCATCAATTCTTTGGCACTCAGCCTTCTTCACAGTCCAACTCTCACATCCATACATGACCAGTGGAAAAGCCATAGCCTTGAATAGACGGACTTTGTTGGCAAAGTAATGTCTCTGCTTTTCAATATGCTATCTAGGTTGGTGATAACTTTCCTTCCAAGGAGTAAGCGTCTTTTAATTTCATGGCTGCAGTCACCATCTGCAGTGATTTTGGAGCCCCCAAAATAACACTGTTTCCCCATCTATTTCCCATGAAGTGATAGGACCAGATGCCATGATCTTAGTTTTCTGAATGTTGAGCTTTAAGCCAACTTTTTTCACTCTCCTCTTTCACTTTCATCAAGAGGCTTTTTAGTTCTTCACTTTCTGCCATAAGGGTGGTGTCATATGCATATCTGAGGTTATTGATATTTCTCCCGGCAAACTTGATTCCAGCTTGTGCTTCATCCAGCCCAGTGTTTCTCATGAGGTACTCTGCATATAAGTTAAATAAGCAGAGTGACAATGTACAGCCTTGACGTACTCGTTTTCCTATTTGGAACCAGTCTGTTTGTCCATGTCCAGTTCTAACTGTTGCTTCCTGACCTGCATATAGGTTTCTCAAGAGGCAGGTCAGGTGGTCTGGTATTCCCATCTCTTTCAGAATTTTCCAGTTTATTGTGATCCACACAGTCAAAGGCTTTGGCATAGTCAATAAAGCAGAAATAGATGTTTTTCTAGAGCTCTCTTGCCTTTTCCATGATCCAGCAGATGTTGGCAATCTGATCTCTGGTTCCTCTGCCTTTTCTAAAAGCACAAGAGAGCCTCAAATCCTGCTGCCAGGAGTTGAAAGAATGAGTTCAAGCCTAACAGTGGGGTTAGGAAAACAAGAATGACACAGCAAGTGCTGGGAAACAGAACTTTTCACAATAGCAGCCATGTGGAAATACCCGGAATGTCCTTTCACAGATGAAGGGATAAAAAAGGCAGGGTTCCTATCAGTTCAGTTCAGTTGCTCAGTCGTATCCAACTCTTTGCAACCCCATGAACCACAGCATGCCAGGCTTCCCTGTCCATCATCAACTTCCAGAATCTACCCAAACCCATGTCATTGAGTCAGTGATGCCATCCAACCATTTCATCCTCTGTTGTCCCCTTCTCCTTCTGCCCTCAATCTTTCCCAGCACCAGGGTCTTTTCAAATGAGTCAGCTCTTCACATCAGGTGGCCAAAATATTGGAGTTTCAGCTTCAACATTAGTCCTTCCAGTGAACACTCAGAACTGATCTCCTTTAGAATGGACTGGTTGGATCTTCTTGCAGTCCAAGGGACTCTCAAGAGTCTTCTCCAACACCACAGTTCAAAAGCATCAATTCTTCAGCGCTCAGCTTTTTTATAGTCCAACTCTCACATCCATACATGACCAATGGAAAAACCATAGCCTTGACTAGACGGACCTTTGTTGGCAAAGTAATTCTCTGCTTTCTAATATGCTCTCTAGGTTGGTCATAACTTTCCTTCCAAGGAGTAAGCATCTTTTAATTTCATGGCTGCAGTCACCATCTGCAGTGATTTTGGAGCCCCCCAAAATAACACTGTTTCCATTGTTTCCCCATCTATTTCCCATGAAGTGATAGGACCAGATGCCATGATCTTAGTTTTCTGAATGTTAAGCTTTAAGCCAACTTTTCCACTCTCTTCTTTCACTTTCATCAAGATTTCTTCTTCACTTTCTGCCATAAAGGTGGTGTCATATGCATATCTGAGGTTATTGATATTTCACCCGGCAATCTTGATTCCAGCTTGTGCTTCATCCAGCCCAGTGTTTCTCATGATGTACTCTGCATATAAGTTAAATAAGCAGGGTGACAATATACAGCCTCGACGTACTCCTTTTTCCTATTTGGAACCAGTCTGTTGTTCCATGTCCGGTTCTATTGCTTCCTGACCTGCATACAGGTTTCTCAAGAGGCAGGTCAGGTGGTCTGGTATTCCCATCTCTTTCAGAATTTTCCAGTTTATTTTGATCCACAGAGTCAAAGGCTTTCTTTGGCATAGTCAATAATATGCAATGAAATATTATTCAGTCACGAGAAAGAAAGAGATCCTGCATTTTCAACAAGAGGATGAGCCTGGAAGGCATTATGCTAAGTTAATCAAGCTAGTCACAGAAAATCAAACACTGCATCTTCTCACTGATATATGGAAGCTAAAAGGTCAAATTCAAACTCAGAGAGTAGAATGGTGGTTTCCAAAGGTGGGTCAAAGGAGAAAAATGCAGAGATGTTGGTGAAAAGTTGCAAAGTTTCAGTTATAAGGTAAGTTCTGGGGATCTAACGTATGGCATGGTGACTCTAGCTATAACATCATGTTGTATACTTCAACTTTGCTAACAGGGTAGATCTTAAGTGTTCTCACCACAAAAAGAAACTACAATGGTAACTATGAGGTGGTTGATATGTTAATTAGGTTGATCATGGTACTTATTTCATGAAGAATGTATATATCGAAACAACAAGTTGGACCTAGAGGGGTAGGATCGGGGTGTGGGAGAGAGGCTCAAGAAGGAGAGATATATGCATACATATAGCTGACTCACTCAGTGGTACAGCAGAAACACAACATTGTAAAGCAATTATACTCCAGTTAAAAAAAAAAACTTTTAAAAACATATAAATATTTTCTAAGACAAAAAAAAGCCCAAGTTGTATACCTTAAATGTATACAATGCCTATGTGTCAATTATTATAAGTGCCAATATTTTGGCCATCCGATGCAAAGAGCCGACTCATTGGAAAAGACCCTGATGCTGGGAAAGATTGAAGGTAACAGAAGGGGATGGCAGAGGATGAGATGGTTAGACAGCATCACCAAATCAATGGACATGAATTTGAGCAAACTCCGGGAGACAGTGAAGGACAGGGGAGCCTGGCGTGCTGCAGTCCAAGGGGTCGCGAAGAGTCAGACACAGCTTAGCGACTGAACAACAGCAACAGCAAATGTGTCAATTATATGTCAATGAAGATGCTAAACAAATTAATCGATTACGTAGATATGGAGGGTACGTCCCCGCCCCTTGAACCTGGACGGGTGAGGCAGAAATGTGGCACAAGGGACACTCTGGCAGCTACTTCCTGCCTCTTGGAGTCCACGCCACGTTGTGAAGAAGATTAAGTAGCTCTGTGGAGAAGCCCACATGGAAGGAGAGGGACCAGTTTGTCAGCCATACAACTGAGCCATCTTGAAAGTGGATCTCCTAACTCCTCTCCAGGCACCCTGGCTAAAAGGTCCCAGAATAAGCACAAGGTATTCCCGTCAAACCTTGCCCAAATAGCAAATTTGTGATCAAATAAACTATCGTTGCTTCTTAAGACTGTTTTGGGTTGGCTCATTACACAACCATAAACCGCAGAATACCAACAGAGTATATCCATAAATGTAGTTTTAAAATTCAAAAATGAAGACGTATATGATTTAGAAACAACGGTAAATATCCACATAAAATCCAAAAAAGGGGAGATGGCTGCCTCAGAGAGCAGTGAGGGAGACAGGAAACTGGTTTTGTTTTATTGCTACAAACCTTACAGATCTATCTGATACTTTAAATCACATTAATGTATAACGTGGATAAAAATTAAAGCTAAAATTTAAAAAAATTCCTTTTTTGTTTCTTTTCCTTAGCAGGAATGAATATGCAATGGTTTTAAAAGGTTTCTTGTACACTCAGCAAGAGGTGTATTACGCAGTCCATTATTCCAGTAACCAAGATAAAATTCTCGCCGGCAGGAGAGCTGGTATTGCCACTTGGCTAAAATGCTGCCTAAGGTCTTTCTTTTAAAGATTCAGGTGGCAGTCTGGGTGGTGATGAGGCCCGGTTGCCTCACTGGAGCCCTAGGTGCCTTGTTTATTCTGTGTCTGAGCCCAGGCCCGGGCGGTCCCTCGGGTGAGGCTGCCGGCCCAGGGGTGGCGGCTCCACAGAAGAGCTGTGTGTGCCTCGGGGGCCCTGGCTGGAGGAGCTGGTGGGTCAGAGTCATGGACTGCAGGGTTAGATGGAGTGGGGGGTGGGTGGGTGTGGGAGGCAGATTGAATGGAAGGAGGAAGGTGCCTTCTACAACAAAGAAGGTTCTGGACATGGAGGAAGGTGCTTTCATCACTTGCCCATGACTGAGTTAGTGTGGCAGGATCATCTCTTTGAACCTTGTATTTTTAGGGGTTTTTATGATTTGAGGGTCTTTGTTAATATGTAGAAACCCATCTTGGTGGTGGTGGTGGGGAATACATTTAAATACTTTAAAGAAGTTATTGTCCTTAACAGGCCCAGGACAAAATTCACAAGAAATCAAGCAGGTGCATAGCTTCTTTAACGTTCAGAAACTGTACTTTCTCAGTTCTGGAGAGCCATCAGGCAAACACTGAAAAAGCAACAGACACTGAAGTGCAAAATGAAACATGAAACAAAAACTCTCCTTTAGCATAAATTTACCTTAATAGATTTTCAAACTAACCAAGCTTCTGTTGGAATAAAATTGTCCTCGTTCTTAATGGTACAAAATCAGAGTGAAATTGGTTTCGGTTCTGAGTTACAAGAGGCTCTTGACTTTCTTAGGCTTTTATTTCCACACATTATATATATCCACGTCCAAACCACCTTGCAGCACCAGAGCTGTCTTTCGTATGGAATAGCCCCCATGCTCACCCAGTGCCCTCTTACCTCCCAGGCGGACACCCAGGTAGCTCAGCAACATCCCACGTGGCCCCCAGGAAAAAGAACAAAATTAAACTTGTGTTCACTTCCTGTATCCCAGCTGCAGTGGGAACATTCATACCACTTCTATGGGGTTGGTGGGAGGCCGAAAGGTGAGGTGAGGAAGAGGGTTCAGGGAGCACTTGCCCTAGAAAGGGAGCCTCCATTTCTCCAAATTTCTGGAGTGTGGGGACTGGGGATGGGGTATCAATGATCAAAGCCTTCCTGTTCCCAGCTGTTGCCCTGCTCTCATCTGAGTGACAGGACTGTCACTATGTCTCAGGAGACATCTTGAGATTGGGTGGGCAGGATGCAGGCAGAAGATATCCCCCAGGGATCCCCTGGTGCCGCTGTGGGCTCCACATTGCCCCCTGCTGGCAGTGCCTGCCGTGGGCTGCATGCTGGGGGCTGAGACAGCCCAGAGAGCCCAGGGTGGTAAGTGAAGACAACGGTAGAAGGTGCTGGGCTCCAGATGAGACCCCACAGGACTAGGCCTTCTTCCCAGAGAACAGAGAGACCGGGACAGCTGTCCCCCACAGAGCAGGCTCCATGGAGCTGGCCATCCCCTGGCCCCAGGCATCCATAACCCCGGGAGTGCAGGACCGGAGGTGTTATCTCTTACTGCAGAGCAGAAGCCATGCTGCCTGCTGCCTGGTCATCCCTGGGCCCCAGGGGAGGGAGCGTGACAGCCTCTCATCTCACTCAGGTGACTCGGGCCCGGAAGTGGGGAGCCAGGTGCCCTGGCGGGACCTTGGATAAACATTTTTATTTGCTGCAATGACATGTAGTTTGTGTCTGGTTTCAGGTCCTGCCCAGGCCCAGGACAAAATTCACAAGAAATCAAGCAGGAGCATAGCTGATGGTCACTTAATTTCATCATAAGAACATTCAAAGAGACTGTGCGCTCCATACCTGTCATTGTGACTAAAATTAAAAAGAGTGATGATACCTGATGGTGGTGTGGATGCAGAGAAACGGTATCCCTCATGTGCTGCTGATGGAATCCAAAGTTACGCGGCCACTCTGCTAACAGTTTGGCAGTTTCTCTGTTTTCATTTTTTTCTGGGGAGCAGGGGGTTGGTGGTGGTAGAAATTTCTTAATAGACAAAAACAAAACAAAAACCAAACTACACGTGCACAACCATTATGACCTAGCAATTCCACTCTTGGGCATGTATCCCAAAGAAATGGAAGGAAATGAAATGTTCACAGAAAAACTTGTCCTTGAAGATTTGTGGCAGCTTGAATTAAAACAGGCAAAACTAGATCAGCCTTGAGGTCCTTGCGCATGAGAATGGTTAAACATGCCCTGAAATCCACTCACCCCCAGACACTGCCCAGTGGCACAAAGGAGCCAGTTGGGACCCTTGCTCTGGTGGGTCTCCAGGGAACTAGGCTGAGTGGAAAATGGCACACACCAAAGACTGCACGATTCTACTCAGGTAGCTTATTTGAAGTGACAAAATTCTAGGACAAAAGGACAGGTGTTAGGGTCAGAAAGTAAAGTGGTTATAAAGGGACCCGGGTGCTTGCAGCTGCTCAGTATCTTGACTGTGATGTGTTTACGTGAACCCATACATATGATAAGATGTGCAGAATCTACACACACACACAAGTGAGAATGCATAAAATGGCAGACTCTGAATAGAAATGTGAAAATCTGTGAATTGTACCATGAGAGAGAATAGGAGAAAGCATACAAGCATACTGTATTATTTCTTGCAACCGCATGTGAATCTACAGTTAGATCAAACATCCAAATTAGAAAAAAGAGGGGGGGCTGGGAACTCAAGACTAATAGGGGAATAACAAACCTTTAACCTACATCCTGGTCAAAAGAATCAATCAATTAATTAAGGGCCTGCCCAGGAATTAGTCTCTCCTGACCTTTAGCCAAGAATTTTCTAAGCACAGGATTATGTGGGAGACAGAGGCAGCTGTGGGGTGGGGGGCAGAAGCAGGAAGGAGCCCCCAGTGGGCAGGTCCTCTAGAAGCTGGAGGGTAACCTGGGTCAGTGTGGTGAGCGGGTGGGACAGCAGGTCAAGGAGGAGGAACCTCTAAGCTCTGCCTGAGCGGGGGGCACCTGGGCAGGGGGGCTGGGCAGGAAGATGCTGGTGGCCAGTGCAGTGTGGCTCAGGGGTGAGGGGGCCTGAGTTGGGAGGGGGCTACCCAGGTCCACTGGGGTGGGTGAGTCAGGGAGGAAGGGTTTTTTTCCTTTGAAAACAATTTCTTAATTGTGATTTTAAAAAGCACAACATAGAAGTTGCCATCTTAACAATTCTTAAGACACAGTTCAGTGGTGCTAAGTCTATTCACATGGTTGGCCCCAGACCTCCAGAACTTGGTCATTTTGCAAAACTGAAAGTCTGTATCCATTAAACAACTCCTCAGTTCCCCTTTCATCTCAGCTACTGGCAACTGTCATCCAACTTTTCATTTCTAATCATTTGACTGCTTGAGATGCCTCTGTTGTTCAGTCGCTCAGTCTTGTCTGATTCTTTGTGACCTCATGGACTGTAGCATACCAGGCTTCCCTGTCATTCACTTTCTCCTGGAGCTTGCTCAAACTAATGTCCACCGAGTTGGTGATGCCATCCAGCCATCTCATCCTCTGTTGCCCCCTTCTCCTCCCACCTTCAATCTTTCCCAGCATCAGGGTCTAGAAAAGACCCTGAGTCACCTCTTCAGACTAGGTGGCCAAAGTGTTGGAGTTTCAGCTTCAGCATCAGTCCTTCCAATGAATATTCAGGGTTTATTTCCTTTAGGATTGACTGGTTTGATCTCCTTGTAGTCCAAGGGACTCTCAAGAGTCGTCTCCAACACCACAGTTCAAAAGTATCAATTCTTCAGTGCCCAGCCTTCTTTATGGTCTAACTCACATCCGCATGTGACTATGGGAAAAACTATAGCTTTGACTATATGGACCTTTGTTAGCAAAGTAATGTCTCTACTTTTTAATACACTGTTTAGGTTTCTCTTGGCTTTTCTTTCAAAGAGCTTACTTGGAATGCCTGAGGAAGTAAAACCACATAGTATTTGTCTTTTTGTGACTGGCATACTTCATTGAAACTTCCCTGATGACTTAGCCCTGAAGAATCCACCTGCCAATGCGGGAGACATGGGACTGATCCCCGAATCAGAAAGATCCCCTGGGATTTACTACAGACAGAGGACCCTGGCAGGAAACACTCCATGGGATGGCAAAGAGTCAGACGCAACTTAGCAACTAAACAAAACCACCACAACTACATCACTGAGCATCATGTCCTCAAGGTTCATCCATGTAATAGGAGCTATCAAACTTTCCTTCCTTTTGAAGGGAGCATAATATTCCACTGGGGCTTCCCTGGTGGCGCAGATGGTAAATAATTCACCTGCAATGCAGGAGACCTAGGTTCGATCCCTGGGACAAGAAGATTCCCTGGACGAGGGCATCACAACCCACTCCAGTACTCTTGCCTGGATAATCCCCATGGACAGAGGAGCTTGGCAGGCTAAAGACCATAAGGTGGAAAAGAGTCAGACACAAATGAGCAGCTAAGCACAATACTCCATTGTAGAGTTATATCATGCTTTGCTTATCTATTTGTCTGCTGTGGATGTTGAGTTGCTTCCACCACTTGCTACTGTGAATAACGCTGCTAAAATGTGAGTGTGCAAATACCTCTTCCAGATCTTGATCTCAATTGCTGAGGATACACACTCAGAAGAGGGATTGTTGGATTGGAGGAATACTTTTGAAGCCAACATGGGACTACCGAAACCTTTTAGCTCCTTATCAGAAGCTGTTCCTGTGAGTGTGTATGGCCTGTGGAGAGAACAGACTCACCTCTGCCTTCCATTTACCTGTTCGATGAAGCAGAGGTCAACTTCAGTTAATGGGGCACTGGGCTCACGCCTGTCAACCCGTTTCAGGCACCTTACGTATACACACACACACACACAGCACTGCAGACCCAGCACTTCAGTAACTAAAGACACAGACAAGGCCCCCAATCTGCTGTCACCTCCAGTCCCATCCTTCTCCACAGCAGAAGCTGGGCCCAGGCTCCCAGGTGCCCCCACTAGCCCAGTGCCCACACCTCCTGCCCAGGTCAAGTCTGCTGAGGAGCTGAGCAGGGGGCAGGGCAGACAGGCCTCCCTATGGATCTCTGCCTCAGGGCACCAGGGAACTAACCCAGACCCCTGAGCCAGGCCATGTCCCTCAGCACTGGGAACAAAACCAGGCCGAGTCTCAGAAAACACTGAACACAAGAAGGAAGGAGAGATGGTTCTCCCACAGGACTTGGTGAGCAGAGGGCTGGGAGGAGCCTCAGTCAGGATCTTGAAAATGTTCCTCAGGCCTAAGACATCTGCACCCTAATCCCCATCCCACCCTGAGGAGACAGCTGGGAACCATCCTGTGAGGGAGGGACCTGCCTCCTCAGGACCCCTACTGGCTCAGCCACATCCACCACATCCCCCTGGCAACAGGGCTCAAAGTCATAGGGCAGGTGAGGGGCAGGGTGTGGCCACCCAGGAAACTGGGAGGGACACGGAGACTTTAATAGCAGGGATTTCAGCCCGGGCAGCTAGTACTGACCTGGTACCTGGTGTCCCAGACTTGCCCAAGACTCAGGGAAAGCCTTGCCCTCCCCAGGTCCCATCCTGACCCTCTGCCATCACACAGCCATGCAGGGGGCCTGTGTGCTGCTGCTGCTGGGCCTGCAGCTACAACTCTCCTTTGGCATCATCCCAGGTAACCAGGCAGCTCCTGGCACCCCCTACTCACAGGGGGTGGCCCCAGGCTGACCTGACCAACACTCTCCCCTTGGGCAGTTGAGGAGGAAGACCCCACCTTCTGGAACCGCCAGGCAGCCCAGGCCCTCGACGTGGCTAAGAAGCTGCAGCCCATCCAGACAGCCGCCAAGAATGTCATCCTCTTCTTGGGGGATGGTGAGTGCATGAGGCCGGTCCACCCTCTGTACCCCGACAGGCCTGGAACACTGTGATGCGGGCTGACCCAGGCTGGCCCCGGGAACTCGGACCTGAGACACTGTGTACCTTCAGGGATGGGGGTGCCTACGGTGACAGCCACTCGGATCCTAAAGGGGCAGATGGCTGGCAAGCCAGGACCTGAGACACCCCTGGCCATGGACCAGTTCCCATATGTGGCTCTGTCTAAGGTAAGGTCAACTGTCCAAGGTAAGATGTGCACTAGAGGGGTGGGTAGGGCCTAAGGAGCAGAGTAGGAGGGAAAGCCCCAGGAGGGTCTGGGGGCTGAGATAGGGGCCAGGGGCTGGAAGATGAACCCAGGGGCTGGGTCAGGAGCTGGGTGTCTACCCCAGGAGAGCTGGAAGCCATCTCTGCCCCTAGACATACAACGTGGACAGACAGGTGCCAGATAGCGCAGGCACGGCCACCGCCTACCTGTGTGGGGTCAAGGGCAACTATAAGACCATTGGTGTAAGTGCAGCCGCCCGCTACAACCAGTGCAACACGACACGTGGGAATGAGGTCACGTCTGTGATGAACCGGGCCAAGAAAGCAGGTGGGCTTGGGCGTCAGCTTCCTGGGCAGGGATGGGTTCAGAAACCTCGGTGGCCCACCGTGACCTCTGCCACCCTCAGGCAAGTCAGTGGGAGTGGTGACCACCTCCAGGGTGCAGCACGCCTCCCCAGCTGGGGCCTACGCGCACACAGTGAACCGAAACTGGTACTCAGACGCCGACCTGCCTGCCGATGCCCAGACGTATGGCTGCCAGGACATCGCCACACAGCTGGTCTACAACATGGACATTGACGTGCGACACGATGAGCTTGGGATGGGGCTGGGCAGAGGGAGTGGGACACTCTCAACACAGTCCCAGGCAACCCGCAGCCCTGGGGTCTTGAAGGATCTCCATGGGTTTGTGGGGGTGAGGAGGGGCACCTTGTAGGAGTAACAGGTGGGGACAGACCATCCCACAGACCTGGTGGAGGAGGTAGGGGTGTGTGAGAGGAGTAAAGGGCCAGCCAGGCCCTAACCCACCTGCCCTAATCTCTGGCTCCAGGTGATCCTGGGTGGAGGCCGAAAGTACATGTTTCCTGAGGGGACACCAGACCCTGAATACCCATATGATGTCAATCAGACCGGAGTCCGGAAGGACAAGCGGAACCTGGTGCAGGAGTGGCAGGCCAAGCACCAGGTGATGGGCCTCACGGGTGCGGGGGGCACAGTGGGGCCAGGCCTGGGGTGTCGGGCTATGGACTGAGGACTGGTTCTGCCCTCCCAGGGAGCCCAGTATGTGTGGAACCGCACGGTGCTCCTTCAGTCAGCCAATGACTCCAGTGTAACACGCCTCATGGGTAACGACTCCACCCACCCTCACTGTCTTCCCTGGGATAGGTGCCACGGGCTACTCCCATCCTCAGCTTGAGGGTCACCACTGCTCCCCTTTCCCACAGGCCTCTTTGAGCCGGCAGACATGAAGTATAATGTTCAGCAAGACCACACCAAGGACCCGACCCTGGAGGAGATGACGGAAGCCGCCTTGCAAGTGCTGAGCAGGAACCCCCAGGGCTTCTACCTCTTCGTGGAGGGTGAGTGGCAGCCCCTTGGGGAACAGAGGTGCGATGAGGGCCATCAGGGCGGGTTTGGTATCTTATTTGTGACTTACCTGCAGGAGGTCGCATTGACCACGGTCACCATGAAGGCAAAGCTTATATGGCGCTGACTGATACAGTTATGTTTGACAATGCCATTGCCAAGGCTAACGAGCTCACTAGCGAACTGGACACGCTGATCCTTGTCACTGCAGACCACTCCCATGTCTTCTCTTTTGGTGGCTACACACTGCGTGGGACCTCCATTTTCGGTAAGCCCAGGTAGAGTGGCAGGTCCTTGCCCCTAAGTTACGAGGTACAAAGTGCTCTGAGCCAGTTCCCTCATCTGTCAAGTGGGGTAGTAACAGCAACTGCCCTGCATCCCTCTGGTGAGGATTAAGTCACTGAACAGATAAGACCTGCCTGGACTCTGCACACAGGAGGCACTGCAAAGGCTGAGGTCAGTGTGATCACAGGGTCCCCTCTTCCCTGAAGGTCTGGCTCCCAGCAAGGCCTCAGACAACAAGTCCTACACCTCCATCCTCTATGGCAATGGCCCCGGGTACGCGCTCGGGCGGGGGCTCGAGGCCCGATGTTAATGACAGCACAAGCGGTAAGTGTAGTGGGTGGGGCGCCGGGAGGTGGGGGAACTCTAGGGAGGGGGAAGGCTGCCTCCCTTGTCACAGTAACTCCCCACCTTCTGGCCAGAGGACCCCTCGTACCGGCAGCAGGCGGCTGTGCCCCTGAAAAGTGAGTCCCACGGGGGCGAAGACGTGGCGGTGTTCGCGCGCGGCCCGCAGGCCCACCTGGTGCACGGCGTGCAGGAGGAGACCTTCGTGGCGCACATCATGGCCTTTGCGGGCTGCGTGGAGCCCTACACCGACTGCAATCTGCCGGCCCCCGCCGGCATCTCCGGCGCCGAGCACCTGGCGGCCAGCCCGCCTTCACTGGCGCTGCTGGCCGGGCGATGCTGCTGCTGCTGGCGCCCACCTTGTACTAACCCCCCACCAGTTCCAGGTCTCCGGATTTCCCACTCTCCTGCCCAAAATCTCCCAGCAAAGGCCCTACCAGAGCTACCACCTCGGAGTCCCCACTCCGAAGTCCTATCCTAGTGGCCACTCCCGGAGACCCAACCCGGTCCCCCAGCAGAGCTTCACCTCCCAGCAGTGAAGGAGTCACCTTCCAGCATTGAAGGAGCCTCAGCTCACAGCCCTTCATGGCCCAGCCCAGCCCAGGCTGAGGCCTTGATTTCCCCGTGACACCCGTAGACCTACTGTCCGACCCCAACTTCGGTGGCTTGGGATTTTGTGCTCTGCCATCCCGAACCCCAGTAAGGGGGCTGGGACCATCCAGACTCCCCTCACTGCCCACAGCCCCACCTGAGGACCAGGCTGGCACTGTCCCAGGGGTCCCAGGCCCGGATGGAACCCGCACCTTGCCTTTAGGCGACCCTGGGTCTCTGGGGTTTCTGGGGTGCGTGGCAACTGATGAGGCGTGGTACCCGAGGAGGCGTGGCTCCTGGGGAGCTATGGCTTCCCGTCCTCCAGGAACCCACCTTGTGGGCACCTTGCCGGCCACGGAGATGTCTGAGGTCAGGATTCCTGGAGGACCCTGGACAGGCCTCTCAGCAGCCCCTCCTAGGAACCCAGAATACCATTACAGAGAGGAGACAGCAACACAGAGGAAGGGGACACCTGTCCCAGGTCCTTCAGCTGCTATGAAGGTGGCCCTGGTGCCCCTTCCAGGCTGGGATCCCAGGAACAGCGTGGGGAACTGGGGGTGGGGACACAGGCCCCTCCCTCCTGGGAGGGAGGAAGCAGCCCTCAATAAACTGATCTAAGTGTGATACAGGAGTGGTAAGTGTGGGAAGAAAAGCCCTTAGGGTGGGGGCACAGAGTGTGTGTCTGTGTGGGGGGAGGGGGAGGGAGTGGGTGATTCACATCAATATAAGTCAGAGAAAGGCTGAGGAGGGGCTGACACTGAGCAAAGACCAAAGGTGGTGAGGGCGGGAGCAACGCAGAAGGACACCGGTGCAGGGGCCCTGAGGGAGTCAGCAGGGCCAGGTGAGGCCAGCGGCTGGACCAAGTTGGGGCTTTCCCCCCCGAAGCCAGGCTTTCAGCTTCCCTAAAAACAGAGACAGTCCCCAGTGCCAATGCTTACCCTTCCTACCTCCCTGCCTGATGCCCAGGCAGTCACCTCCTGGTCCCATGAGTTCCACTAGATGTGGCCCTCAAGAAAAAGGGCTTCCCTGTTGGCTCAGCTGGTAAAGAATCTTACAATGTAGGAGACCTGGATTTGGTCCCTGGATTGGGAGGATCCCCTGGAGAAGGCAATGGCTACCCACTCCAGTATACTTGCCTGGATAATCCCCATGGACAGAGAAGCCTGGCAGGCTACAGACCATAAGGTGGAAAAGAGTCAGACATGACTGAGCAACCAAGCACAATATTCCATTGTAGAGTTATATCATGCCTTGTTCATCCATTTGTCTGCTGTGGATGGTTGAATGGCTTGTGCCTCTTGGCTACTGTGAGTAATGCTACTAATGTGAGTGTGCAAATACCTCTTCCAGATCTTGATTTCAGTTCTTGGAGATACACACCCAGAAGTGCGATTGTTGGATGGGAGAATGCTTTTGAACCCAACATGGGGTTACCGAAACCTTTAGCTCCTTATCAGAAGCTGTTCCTGTGAGTGTGTGTGGCCTGTGGAGAGAACACTCACCTCTGCCTTCCATTTACCTGTTCGATGAAGCAGAGGTCAACTTCAGTTAATGGGACACTGGGCCCACGCCTGTCGACCTGTTTCAGGCACCTTACGTATACACACACACACACACAGCACTGCAGACCCAGCACTTCAGTAACTAAAGACACAGACAAGGCCCCCAATCTGCTGTCACCTCCAATCCCATCCTTCTCCACAGCAGAAGCTGGGCCCAGGCTCCCAGGTGCCCCCACTAGCCCAGTGCCCACACCTCCTGCCCAGGTCAAGTCTGCTGAGGAGCTGAGCAGGGGGCAGGGCAGACAGGCCTCCCTATGGATCTCTGCCTCAGGGCACCAGGGAACTAACCCAGACCCCTGAGCCAGGCCATGTCCCTCAGCACTGGGAACAAAACCAGGCCGAGTCTCAGAAAACACTGAACACAAGAAGGAAGGAGAGATGGTTCTCCCACAGGACTTGGTGAGCAGAGGGCTGGGAGGAGCCTCAGTCAGGATCTTGAAAATGTTCCTCAGGCCTAAGACATCTGCACCCTAATCCCCATCCCACCCTGAGGAGACAGCTGGGAACCATCCTGTGAGGGAGGGACCTGCCTCCTCAGGACCCCTACTGGCTCAGCCACACCCACCACATCCCCCTGGCAACAGGGCTCAAAGTCATAGGGCAGGTGAGGGGCAGGGTGTGGCCACTCAGGAAACTGGGAGGGACACGGAGACTTTAATAGCAGGGACAAAGTCTATCTAGATTTAAGCCTGGGCAGCCAGTGCTGCAGCCGGTCCCTGGTGCCCCAGCCTTGCCTGGAGACCCGGCATCCCCAGGTCCCATCCTGACCCTCTGCCATCACACAGCCATGCAGGGGGCCTGCGTGCTGCTGCTGCTGGGCCTGCAGCTACAGCTCTCCCTCGGCCTCGTCCCAGGTAACCAGGCAGCTCCTGGCGCCCCCTACTCACAGGGAGTGGGCCCAGACTGACCTGACCTCCACTCTCCCTTGGGCAGTTGAGGAGGAAGACCCGCCTTCTGGAACCGCCAGGCAGCCCAGGCCCTCGACGTGGCTAAGAAGCTGCAGCCCATCCAGACAGCCGCCAAGAATGTCATCCTCTTCTTGGGGGACGGTGAGTGCACTAAGCCAGTCCACTCCTTGTCCCGCCACAACCCTGGAGCCCTGGGCTGCCGGCTGACCAAGGCTGGCCCCAGGGACTCAGACCTGACACAGTGTGTACCTTCAGGGATGGGGGTGCCTACGGTGACAGCCACTCGGATCCTAAAGGGGCAGATGGCTGGCAAGCTGGGACCTGAGACACCCCTGGCCATGGACCAGTTCCCATACCTGGCTCTGTCCAAGGTAAGGGCCAAGTGGCCTCAGGGTGGTCCACACCAGAGGGGTTGATGTCAGCCTAGGGAGAGTGTAGGAAGGAAAGCTTCTGGAGGGTTGGGGGGCTGAGATAGGGGCCAGGGGCTGGAAGATGGACCCAGGGCCTGGGTCAGGAGCTGGGTGTCTACCCCAGCAGAGCTGAAGGCATCTCTGCCCCCAGACATACAACGTGGACAGACAGGTGCCAGACAGCGCAGGCACGGCCACCGCCTACCTGTGTGGGGGTCAAGGGCAACTACAGAACCATTGGTGTGAGTGCAGCCGCCCGCTACAACCAGTGCAACACGACACGTGGGAATGAGGTCACGTCTGTGATGAACCGGGCCAAGAAAGCAGGTGGGCTTGGGTGTCAGCTTCCTGGCAGGGACGGGCTCAGAGACCTCAGTGGCCCACCGTGACCTCTGCCACCCTCAGGCAAGTCAGTGGGAGTGGTGACCACCACCAGGGTGCAGCACGCCTCCCCAGCCGGGGCCTACGCGCACACGGTGAACCGAAACTGGTACTCAGACGCCGACCTGCCTGCCGATGCCCAGACGAATGGCTGCCAGGACATCGCCCAACAGCTCGTCTACAACATGGACATTGACGTGGGACATGTTGGGCATGGGCCGGGGCTGGGCACAGGTGGTGTGGGACACTCTCAAAATAGTCACAGGCAACCTCCAGCCCTATGGTCTTTCGGGGTCTCCATGAGTTTGTGTGTGTGCATGTGTGCTGGGGTGGCACCATGTAGGAGGTGGGGACAGGCCTTTCCCACAGACCTGGTGGAGGAGGTAGGGGCTGTGTGAGAGGAGCAAAAGGCCAGCCAGGCCCTGAACCCACCTGCCCTAACCTCTGGCTCCAGGTGATTCTGGGTGGAGGCCGAAAGTATATGTTTCCTGAGGGGACACCAGACCCTGAATACCCAGATGTTGCCAGTCAGAACGGAGTCCGGAAGGACAAGCGGAACCTGGTGCAGGAGTGGCAGGCCAAGCACCAGGTGACGGGGGCTCATCGGTGTGGGGGTATAGCGGGGCCAGGCCTGGGGTGTTGGGCTATGGACTGAGGACTGGTTCTGCCCTCCCAGGGAGCCCAGTATGTGTGGAACCGCACGGCGCTCCTTCAGGCGGCCAATGACTCCAGTGTAACACGCCTCATGGGTAATGACTCCACCCACCCTCACTGTCTTCCCTGGGATAGGTGCCACGGGCTACTCCCATCCTCAGCTTGAGGGTCACCACTGCTCCCCTTTCCCACAGGCCTCTTTGAGCCGGCAGACATGAAGTATAATGTTCAGCAAGACCACACCAAGGACCCGACCCTGGAGGAGATGACGGAAGCCGCCTTGCAAGTGCTGAGCAGGAACCCCCAGGGCTTCTACCTCTTCGTGGAGGGTGAGTGGCAGCCCCTTGGGGAACAGAGGTGCGATGAGGGCCATCAGGGCGGGTTTGGTATCTTATTTGTGACTTACCTGCAGGAGGTCGCATTGACCACGGTCACCATGATGGCAAAGCTTACATGGCGCTGACCGAGGCGGTCATGTTTGACAATGCCATTGCCAAGGCTAACGAGCTCACTAGCGAACTGGACACGCTGATCCTTGTCACTGCAGACCACTCCCATGTCTTCTCTTTTGGTGGCTACACACTGCGTGGGACCTCCATTTTCGGTAAGCCCAGGTAGAGTGGCAGGTCCTTGCCCCTAAGTTATGAAGCACAAAGTGCTCTGAGCCAGTTCCCTCATCTGTCAAGTGGGGTAGTAACAGCAACTGCCCTGCATCCCTCTGGTGAGGATTAAGTCACTGAACAGATAAGACCTGCCTGGACTCTGCACACAGGAGGCACTGCAAAGGCTGAGGTCAGTGTGATCACAGGGTCCCCTCTTCCCTGAAGGTCTGGCTCCCAGCAAGGCCTCAGACCTCAAGTCCTACACCTCCATCCTCTATGGCAATGGCCCCGGGTACCCGCTGGGCGGGGGCTCGAGGCCCGATGTTAATGACAGCACAAGCGGTAAGTGTAGTGGGTGGGGCGCCGGGAGGTGGGGGAACTCTAGGGAGGGGAAGGCTGCCTCCCTTGTCACAGTAACTCCCCACCTTCTGGCCAGAGGACCCCTCGTACCGGCAGCAGGCGGCTGTGCCCCTGGCTAGCGAGACCCACGGGGGCGAAGACGTGGCGGTGTTCGCGCGCGGCCCGCAGGCCCACCTGATGCACGGCGTGCAGGAGGAGACCTTCGTGGCGCACATCATGGCCTTTGGCGGGCTGCGTGGAGCCCTACACCGACTGCAATCTGCCGGCCCCCGCCGGCATCTCCGGCGCCGAGCACCTGGCGGCCAGCCCGCTCACTGGCGCTGCTGGCCGGGGCGATGCTGCTGCTGCTGGCGCCCACCTTGTACTAACCCCCACCAGTTCCAGGTCTCCGGATTTCCCACTCTCCTGCCCAAAATCTCCCAGCAAAGGCCCTACCAGAGCTACCACCTCGGAGTCCCCACTCCGAAGTCCTATCCTAGTGGCCACTCCCGGAGACCCAACCCGGTCCCCCAGCAGAGCTTCACCTCCCAGCAGTGAAGGAGTCACCTTCCAGCATTGAAGGAGCCTCAGCTCACAGCCCTTCATGGCCCAGCCCAGCCCGGAGGCTGAGGCCCTGATTTCCCCGTGACACCCGTAGACCTACTGTCCGACCCCAACTTCGGTGGCTTGGGATTTTGTGTTCTGCCACCCCAAACCCCAGTAAGGGGGCTCGGACCATAGACTCCCCCACTGCCCACAGCCCCACCTGAGGACTAGGCTTGCACAGTCCCAGGGGTCCCAGGCCCGGCTGGAACCAGCACCTTTCCTTTAGACCACCTTGGGACTCTGGGGTTTGGGGAGGTGTGCCTTTCCGGGAGGCGTGGTTCCCGATGGGCGTGGTTTATTGGAGGCGTGGCTCTGTCCTGGAACGCACCCTGAGGTCGTCTGGCGCCCAAGGAGACGTCTCAGGCCAGGAGCTCCGGGGTACCCTGGACAGAGTCCTCAGCGGCCCCTCCTAGGAACCCAGCGGTACCCTTACAGAGAGGAGACAGCGACACAGAGAAGAGGACACTTGTCCCAGGTCCCTCAGCTTCTGTGAGGGTGGCCCCAGTGCCCCTTCCAGGCTGGGGGATCCCAGTAGCAGCAGGGGAGCTGGGGGTGGGGACACAAGCCCTGCCCTCCTGGGAGGGAGGAAGAAGCCCTCAAATAAACTGTTCTAAGTATGATACAGGAGTGATACATATGTGAAGAGAAGCCCGTAGCTTGTCGCGGCACAGAGGGTGTGTCTGGGTGAGGAGGGTGGTGATTCACATCAGGAGGTCAGCATTGGGCTGATGAAGGGCTGACATTGAGCAAAGACCAAAGGCAGCATGGAAGGCCAGTGGTGCAGGACTGGTGTGGCCAGCAGGGGGACTGAGGTGGGGGAGCTGGGCAGGCCAAGAGGGCCAAAGCTGAGGGGACGGGAGGATGGGGGAGCAGCTGGAACTTCATCCAGAGTGTGGGAGGGGGGCGAAGGCTGTGAGCAGGGACATAACAGGACCAGAAGACTCTAGAAAATATCCTGCTCACCTCTGTTAAGAGAAGACTATTCTGTTTCTTTTTCTGTTGTGGAGGTGTAAGTGGGAGCTGGGAAACCAGAGAGGAAGTACAAGACTCCTAACATTTCTGACCTCTGTCTGAAAATATTCAGGAGCACCCACTCTGATATAATTTCAGGAGCACCCACTCCAATATAAATACACTGAGTATGTGAAAGTGAAAGTGTTAGTCACTCACTTGTGTCTTCCTCTTTTTCAACCCCATGGACTGTAGCCTGCCAGGCTCCTCTGTCCATGCGATTCTCCAGTCAAGAAAACTGGAGCGGGTTGCCATTTCCTGCTCCAGGGGATCTTCCCTACCCATGGTTTGAACCCTGGTCTCTTGCATTGCAGGCAGATTCTTTACTGTCTGGGTAATGTAACCCACCCCACAGACACATTCCAAAGAATTTTATAGGATTGAAGACAGCCATATTTTCCAATACACTTTACAAATTTCTTTGTACTTTTACAAAGTTGCAGGGAAAGCATTTTGCCCTCACTAGAAATGTTAGTATGACTGAATGTGCTTCCTTATTTACTAAAATTTTGATTTCTCACTGTAAAACATCAATCTAAAGGCCAGGCTCTCAGGACAGTTTGCTTCAACTCTGGTTTTTAGTGACTGTCACAAACTATGGAGCTGAATGGAAGGAGTGCCTTACTAAATTATTGGACTGGTTTTTACTCTCCACCCACCAACTGTGCAAAGGCATTTTGTTACAATGCAGCTTGTATGGTTCAACCTTCTCTGTTGTCAGTTAGCTGGTCCAAAAAACCAAAGGGAAAGAGCTATTTGTTTATGTTTCATAAATGGGTTCAAATCCCAAGGGAACTCTTCATTTTCAAACCACAAGTTTTAAAAACAGATTATTCTGGAATTTGTGGTGATGATCATACAACTTTGAATATTTAAAAAAACTGCAGTATAGTACACTTGAAAAAGGTGAGTTTTATGCTACATAAATGAAACCTAACTTAAAAACAGTTCTGTTTCCAAGCTTTTAAAAAGTGTGTAGGTCCAAGTGTTGGCACAAAGTCATATCCATGGATACATTTTCAAGCATCAGTTCTAAAATATTTACCATGAAGGGCAGATGCAGAGAAAGTATGCTTATTTTTTTCAAGCATTTCTTTCTTTTTTTTTTTTTTTTTAGTGCTTAAGACTGATAGTTGCTGATAAAATAAATTTTTACATATCAGGTGTGGGAAACTCATTCTGTCTTACATGAGTTCACTTGATTTTTGGCCTATCAAACATACTTTGTACATCTAATTTAATTCTTAAGAAAAGGGGACATTGAGTAGGCATAAAGAAAGTCCAAGTTAAAAAAATTAAAAATTCCTCCCTTTCTGGGACACCAATCCTGGTCCAGTCCTCGGACTCCCTCCCCAGCTGCCAAGGCCATACTGACTCTCTTTATGTGCCGATCTGATTTTTTTTTAAAAAAAACCTTGAAGGAATGTATTCATGACTTGTTTTATTTCTTTGTTCTGACAACATGTAAAACCATGCTGAAATCCATGCCTCTCCGGAGCAGTTTCTTCCAGTTTCCTCCAGATAGCAGGCTATCTTCCAGATTATACTCCTCAGTTTGGCTCAAATAAAACTCTTTACAATTCCTATTAACATTATGGATTGTTTGTAGGTTATTTTCATCAACATGTTTGTCACCTAGAGAAATATCAGCACACTGACTTTTAAGAAGGAAAGGAGTCAGGAAGAAAGAGGGCAGAAGGACTCATGCCAGCCCCCTTCAATACCTTGACATAAAGATGGCTCATTCTGTGGGGTTAATCTGGAACGTTCTCAAGGTCACACTCAATCCCGTTACCAAGACTATCATGAAGCTTCTCCCTTACTCGGACAATCTAAGTTTTAGAAAGTGAACACCATGGATGGCTCCTATTGCATTTTATGTGCTCTGAGGCTTCTAGTTCTTTCCTGCAATGGTTTGACCAGAGATGGCCTTTGCAGGTTCTGCTGCCTCTGCAGATTTTATCATCCAGAATCGTTTCTGTTTTTTTTTTTTCTTTAAATCCTTCCCAGCTCTTTTCTCCGCCATCCTATGTGTGGTTGAATTTGCACCTCACCACATCTTCTCACAAGACTTTCAGTCTCAAGAGATTCCTGGTCAAGACACAAAAGCAGAGTCATCCCATTCTCAATGGATTCGAATGAAAATTGGCAATAAAATCAAGTACACCTCTAAGAGAAGACATTGGAGGAGAACCAAGCTGGGTCTACAAGAAGCCTCACACAGGAAGCACACACATTTATACTGTGTTAAGGCCTGACTCACTTGAGAAGACCCTGATGCTGGGAAAGACTGAGAGCAGGAGGAGATGGGACGACAGAGAATGAGGTGGTTGGACGGCATCACTGACGCAATGGACATGGGTTTGGGTGGACTCCGGGAGACAGTGATGGACAGGGAGACCTGGCGTGCTGTGGTTCATGGGGTCACAAAGAGTCGGACACAGCTGAGCAACTGAACTGAACTGAAGGTCACCTACACATCAACCAACCAAATCACAATAGTGAGACCATCACTGCTGTCTGAACAGCTCATGGGAGAGACGGAATGCTTGGCTCCTGATGTTTGCTCTTTTCTCACTAGCATTCTATGCGGCTCAGGAATAAATAAGTGAAAGCTTTGTTGGAAAAAAAAAATCCTTCCCACTAGCTGTTCCATCAATGGATGCACTTGCACTGTTTTCCCCACATGACATTGTTTTTATTAAACAAAGTATGAACTGTTGGAAATACATCTTCCCTGCCACATCTTTCCTTTAGTGGATCACACACACACACAAAAGTGGTTTGTGTATTTCATTATTAGAACAGAATCCAGCAAATACCTTAAGCTGAGATGCATAGAAACATCTGTACTTTCAGCCAACTGACTGTATAGCAAACCTCCCACACTGGGTAATTTGCTCTAACACTTTTTCTTCAATCTACAGCAATGTTTTCTCTACATCTTCCAAAGGTATTTGCTGACAAAGAAATGCCTTTCGGTTTTTCGACAGATCATTTTCTGTTCATTGTTTCTGCCATTTTTACTGCAGCAGAAAGAATAAATGTTTGCCTGGTGGTAGGTGTTTTTCGTCTTGTGCTATTACGCAAGAAACTTTAAAAGAGCCTTCCAAATATTTATCATTGCTTAGGGAAATATCAAAAAGTACTAGGTAGAACAGCACATCACTTTAAACATCACGGGAAAAAAACTGTGTGTGTGTGTGTGTGTGGGGTGTCGTCATGTCCTGAAAGCTAAGGTTTTTAAATGCCTTGCAAACCAGAGAGGTTCATGCTGTTATTGAGACTATCTCACGGTGCCCCCAGAGCAAACCAATGATGATGGAGGTAGGGGTGCTTCAAACAGCTTGGTTTTGTTTAATGTTTTATGTTTGGGGCTGACTTCCCGTTAGCTCTGTACCATGGGTGATGAGCATATGTCAGGAGGGAGGAAGTAGCAACCACTTAACCTGATATGGATTACAGGTATTATTTGCAGTCTCCTTACAAGAAATTTTTGTAAGCCCACTTGATTGCTTGGGAGGAATCATTTGTTTAAAACTACAATAGATCATATAATCTATAGATCTACTTAGCTAGACACACTCAACTTACTCAGTCTCAATCCACCAGAAGTGAGCAAATGAGGAAGGAACACCACGTCAGCCCCTGCCTGCAGTGCCCACATTCTCTTCCCAGGACACCTGACAGCCATGCTGGAGGGTGGGTGCCTGGTCAAATCCATCGCAGATAGATACCTTTTTTTTTTTTTGACTGCACAGCATGTGGAATCTTAGTTCCCCAACCAGGAATCAAACCTGTGCCCCATGTAGTGGAAATGAAGAGTCCTAACCACTGGCCTGCCAGGAAGTCCCAGATAGAAAATTCTATTTGTGTGAAGTGGAGAGTAACCAAGTAGGAAGTCTTTCTGAAAACTTCAAGGACTACTCCCACACATTTTTGAAATAAAGGATCATACATTAAGAGGAGACAGTCATATTTTACACAAAGTTCACCTAAAAGTACAGAGTCCAGACAAGCACATACATAGTGAGCAACAGGTCCCAGAACCCCTTATGGGATTGGGAAAAAATGTAACGTACTAAGGAGTTATGCTGCCTGTGTCAGAAAAAAATAAAAACAACACTGATCTTCATGATAGAGCAGGCACTCGCAGCTTCAAGAAGGTCGGCTTCATGTATAATGCAGGTGCAGGCTGCACACTAGGGAGGCCCACTACGGGCAGGGGATGCGTTATGCTTAGATTGCCTTGTCCTGCCCCAGACATAAATTTTACTCCATCAGGATGAAGGTTCCAGGATGGAGTGAAAGTGAAAGTTGCTCAGTCATGTCTGACTCTCTGCAACCCCATGGACTATACAGTCCATGGAATTCTCCAGGCCAGAATACTGGAGTCCGTAGCCTTTCCTCTCTCCAGGGGTTCTTCCAAACCCAGGGATCGAACCCAGGTCTCCTGCATTGCAGGTGGATTCTTTACCAGCTGAACCACCAGGGAAACCAGGGCTGACAGCCCAGGTTTGTGGCAAGGCTAGAATGAGATAAAGCCTGGGAGAGCTGGACACACATTAGGCACTCTGGAAGGACTGATATCCCTTCAACCAACCAATTGAGATCTGAATGGGAGACCAGTCATCCTTGGGCCCCAGACAGAACTCTGTCTTTGAAAAAAAATTATTTGGCTGTTCTGGTTTGGCTCTTGCAGTATGGGCTCAGTAGTTGCAGGATGCGGGCTTAGTTGCTCCTCAGCAGAAAATGGGATCTTAGTTCCCCAGCCACGGATCAAACCTACATCCCTTGCACTGCAAAGTGATTCTTAACCGCTGGACGACAAGAGAAGTCCCCCAGACGGGACTCTTAGGACCAACAGCTCTCCATGACTACAGGTGCATCACTCCCTGCAGAGTTCATACTGGGCTCTAGGGGGCGCCCTAGGTTCAGTCCCAGCCAAACCTGTAGCACAGCCCATCCCTGGCTCCTGGAGTCCCTCCTTCCCCCCACCCCACCCCAAACCCTGCTCCCTGAACCAAGCCCAGCGGGGCTCTGGTGACCACACAGGATGCTTCCTGATGGGTAGGCACAGGTGCTGCCTGGAAACCTCAGACGAGATGACCTTCATGCTGACCTTGCAGCCGATGCTCCCATCTGAGGCTGTGACCGCCCCTGCTTCCAGACACAGGTCTCCCCACCTGCTCAGCGTCTGCATGACCAGCCGTTGTCCCTTCCAGGATGCCTCCCCATCCCTGTCTCCGGTAGGGGTGGGATTGGGGGTCCAGAGACCTGCAGGAAGCTGAGTCATATTCTTAGTCCGCACCCTCTGATCTAAAGTGACCCAGGGCCTGCTTCCTCCAGGTGAACAGAGCGGTTGCTCCTGCACACATGCCAGGCCACAGCCCAGAATCCCCTCGCCACCAGGGATGCCCAACCTGTGCCAACATGCCTGGCATGGTGCCCAGGAGCCAGTTGTGTGTCTCTGGAGCCACCCCTCAGGGGCAAAATAGCTGCCTCACCCTCCAGATGTTGTGGCCGCCATCCACCTCAGTAGGGGAGCATCCAGCTCTTTGAGGGTTCTAGCCCTTTCCCCTTTTATGTCCCCAGTAAGAAGTGCTTTTACTAGTCATAAACACACAGTGGAACTCTATTTGTAAGAATTAAAGACATGTCACTCTTTTTTTTCTTCCTGCGTGAAAACAGGTTATTTATTGGTGAGATAATTAGAAAAGCTCACCAGATGTCCCAGTTCCTGGTCATCAGCAGCAGGGCACCCCCTCCACCCCCACCCCACCCAGGGCTCCTTGAGTTACAGGAAAGTCGTCACCTTCACATCTCTGTCAGTGGTGGCCGCCGTGGTCTGGTCCCATGGGAATCTAGGAGGGTTTTTATTATTATTTACACAAAGCAGACCAGGAGAGACACAGTTTTGCAGCACTACGGGACTGTGGCTTGGGGATCTGAGCTGCTCCAGTGAATTGGCCGGAGCGGCAGCCAGAGGTTCGCAGATCCAGGCCCAGCTGAGGTCGGAGGCGAGGTGTGCCAGGTGCCATGTCCTTTTCCTCTGACCTGGTGAGTTCATGCTGGCCCTCAGCCCAGCTGCAGGGCTGCTCAGGAGGGCTGGACCCGAGGGATGGCTGGTGTGTCCCCGCAGCCCCTGCAGTGGGCGCCCCCCACCCTGTGCAGGAGGCAAGGAGTGTGGGAAGGAGGGAGGCATCCACGGGCCTGGCTGGGCTGGGCCCTTGTTGAGGACAGTGGGCCACAGGGCAGAGAGGGACTGAAGGACACCCCCATACTAGTGTGGGGGGACACGGTCAGTGGAACCTGAGGGTTGGTGCCTCAAGGGTGGCCTGTAACCGACTGAGGGCTGAGAACCCCACCAGGGCCAACAAAGAGGCCCCAGGTGAGCCACAAGCTGTGTCCCGTGAACACAAAAGTTGGTGTTAGGTCTGCAGGGTTAGGAGCCTGGGGTCCCCTTGACCACACAGGGATGAGATCCACCAGGGGTGGAGGCCTGATCCCGTGAGAGCTCTGCAGGACAGGACAGGGTGCAACTAGCTTTTCCCAAAGGCGAGGGGGCCTCGGGACGTGGTATCCCCACCCGCAGTGGTTTTCGAGGTGAGGACATCCTCCCTGCCCAGCATCAGGGTGAAGTCCACGCTGCCAGAGTCCTGCTCAGCCACATGCCACATGCTGTCCAAATTCAGGGTCTCCTTCAGGAAAATGGAGCCTGCAGAGCAAGGACTTCTGCGGGGAGGATGGGCTGAGAGTCATCCTGTTCTGAAACCTTCAATAATCCCATAAAGGAATTATAAATAATGTGCTCGGAGGCCTGCATTTTTCTGTAAAATGTTCCCAAGAACTGCCTCATGTGGTTACCTGCTGTGCAGTGACAGGTACCCTGGAGGCTGCCTGGTTCCAAAGCGGAAAATGTCTCCATTATCCAGGAGCCCTCTGGGACCCCCGCAGGCTGGGACAGAGACTGAGGTGTCTTGTGACCCCTCGCAGGTCAGCAGGGGAAACACCATTGACTCTTCGTGACCCCATGGACTGTAGCCTGCCAGGTTCCTCCATTTATGGAATTTTTCAGGCAAGAATACTGGAGTGGGTTGCCATTTCCTCCTCCAGGAGGTCTTCCTGACCCAGGGATTGAACCCAGGTCTCCCGCATTATAGGCAGACTCTTTACCGTCTGAGTCAGCAGGGAAGTCCAAGGAGTGGGAGACGGCACAATTCACTCCCTTCTACAGTCTCTCCTCAGACGTGGGGTTAGGGGCTGGAGGATACAACTGCCAGGGTCCTGCTCAGCAATGACCCCTCTAGATTCAAGTCCAAGCTCCTACACAGGTGGACAGGGAGGCAGAGGAGGAGGCTGGACTCTGGAGCTCTGTGCTCTGCCCTGTTCTGTCCTGTCCTGTGGCAGGGTGGCCCAGGGGTGGCCTCGGGAGCCCAGCACTCAGCCCCTGGACAGGCCTGGAGCTGGCAGGGGGACCAGGAAATTGCTCTTTTTATTGTACTGAGGGAAGTGGGTTCCTCAAGCCAGTTTAGGGGAGGGGTGAGATACCCTGAGGGCTTCCCAGGTGGCACTAGTGGTAAAGAACCCACCTGCCAATGCAAGAGACATAAGAGACACAAGTTCAATCCCTAGGTCGGAAAGAGCCCTGGAGGAGGGTGTGGCAACCCACTCCAGTATTCATGCTTGGAGAATCCCATGGCCAGAGGAGCCTGGTGGGCTATGGTCCATAGGATCGCAAAGAGTCGGACACAACTGAAGTGACTTAGCACGCACGCACGCAAGGTGCCCTGAAGGTGAGAGAAGGAGGCAGCGAAAGGGGCCCTCCAGCAACCAGCCCTTTCATGAGGTCTCTGACTCCACCTGCTCCCTAGGGAGGGAAGGATTCAGGGTACTGCCCAACATGGGGTTGTGGAGGTGGGGACGTGAGGAAGAACCCAACCCTCTGAGAACCCTGCAGAGGTATTTGCTCATGGAGGACACTGGGATTCCTAGCATGTCTGGAACAGGGGCTCTAGCCATTTAAAAATATTGCTTCTAGGGCTGTTCACGGGCTGGGGAGCTTGGGGTCCCTGAGGTGCTGGACATCTGGGTCTGCATACAAGCAACCACACAGGTGGCAGAAACTTGAATGAGGGCTCCACTGAACTTGTTGGAAAGGCCTGGTGGGGGGGCAGGGCTGCTTGGGGACACTTCAATGGCCCTGAGGACTCAGCTTGGAGCTCTCACTGCTGGGGCCACAGCTGTGCAGTCTTGGGGTGGTGGAGGGGCCCACATCCCGCCAGCACAGGTGGGCCCGCCCCTCACCCACAGCCCAGCGTCCACCGGTGATGCCCCTGGGCCTGGAAAGGGAGAGACACTGGCCAAGGTCAGGCAGGAGTGACCCCCGGGGCTCAAGGCTGGGCCTCAAAGCTGCGGAGAGCAGAACTGTGAGGACTGACACACGAAGGCACACAGGTGGGCGCCTGGAAGCTTCAGTGCTGTTGTAAACCATCCCCCAGCTCCTTTATTTCCCTGCTGTTACATGCTTAGTCGCAGATTGCTTTCTGTCATCCCAATGAGCTCTGCTCAGAGGATCCCTGCTGTGGGCCAAGCCGTCCTCCTCCTCGGGGAGGGATGGAGCCAGCCTTGCGACAAGCTGCCCCGCAGCGACTTCTAGAATCGCTGCACAACCAGAAGGACCTTTACCACGGCTTTTGAGCCCTTCAGCCAACACAAGGGAAACTGAGGCCGAGTGGGCAGCTGTGCTGAGCTGGCTCAGCATCACGGCCAGTGGAGCCTCAGCTGGACTGCAGGCACAGGGCCTAGTAGACAGTGAAGTGGCCACCTCTATGCTGTGTGCTCAGTTTATTAACAGAAATTGAGGGGAGATGCTGAGGGTGGGATGGACATCCGGAGCTTGAAAGGACCCAGCAACCAAGACGCGTCCATCAGCCGACACAAGCAGCCTGACCCTGGGCAGGCATGTGACTCCCTTCAGTTTCCCTGTCTGTAAAAGGGGCTGCCTCTGTCCTCCCTCCACTTCACTGAGTTGCAATGAGGATGTTCTCAGGATCTGTCTGGAAAGGCAGTCTGGGAACCAGTGAGTGACACCCACATCACCACTGTGCCCGGCAGGGCCACCCTGTAGCTCTGAGGTCCTTGGCAGTCTAAGTTTCATGGTCCCTAAGGGCTAGGGTGGGGGGGTGTGGGGTGGGCGTCCCAATGCAGGAGATGTAAGAGCCATGGGTTCAATCCCTGGGTCAAGAAGACCCCCTGAAGGAAGGCATGGCAACCCACTCCAGTATTCTTGCCTGGAGAATTCCATGGACAGAGGAACCTGGCAGGCTACAATCCATGGGGTCACAGAGTAGGACATGACTGAAGCAACTTAGCACAAGGGCAGGGATGCTATCCTCGGGATGCCCTTGGCTTGTGATCCTCTGACCTCTGGTCTCCCTCTGTGCTCCCGGAAAGTTGCAAGGAGCCTGCAGCCCCAGGTAGCAGTGGCGTCATCACTGTGAGCCCAGGAGGAATCCATCAAGTTGAAGGGGTCTCCAGTGGCTTCATGGCCTGTTGTCCACAACCCTGCCAGGAGGGTGGGTGGTCCCCCAGGGACACAACTGGGCATGAGGCCCCTGGCCAGCAGCTGAGATCCTCAGGCTTCCCAACTTCCAGCTTGGGACCAGCTTGGAGGCCAGGAACCCTGTATCCTATCCCATGGGCCCACCTTCCCCAACCCCACTGGCCCCCTCAGCTGGGTATAGACGGGAAGGGGAGGAACTTGGCCCCAGGAGTACCTGGGCTTCACGGCACTTCCTATTGGAGTCCCACCCCACTGGCCCCCTATCCCCAAAGGCCTCCCTGTACCAGCTGGGAGACAGGAAGGATTGGTCTTGGGTGGAGCTGGGCCACTCAGGGAGCTGGAGGCAGGGCAAAGGGGGTACCTGAGGATCTAGTTTCGAACCAGGATCCCAGGCCAGAGGGAGGGGGTGAGGCATGGGACCAGGGAGGGGCAAGTTGAGACAGGGAGCTAGACAGTCTTTGCCTTCACTCCCCAAAGGACATGGTATGTACATGCTCAGCCCAGGGGGAAAGAGGCTTCCAGAGGAAACCAAGGAAGATCCATAAACACAGCACCTCTAAGGAGCTCTGAATATGAGGGCCCCTCACCACTGCCACTACCCCCACCACCCTGACAGGCAGTTCCCAGCATGGCTCTGTGCTCTGGACTGATGCCTGCAGCCTGTGTGTGTGCAGAGCCCTGCCCCTTGGGAACTCGGCCACTCCCCTTCTATGGGGTCCCCTCCTCACTCCTGCCTCTTCTCTGTGGACCCCGCTGCAACCTCCGCTGTGGCTTTCTGTGGCGGGTGTGCCTTCCGTCTTCCCCTCCCCCGAGGCTGGGGTATCCAAGGCTCAGATAACAGAGACTTTCTGAGAGCCTGTCAAGGCTGAGAGGTGGATGGACATTCTCTGAGCATAAAGACAGGAGGTGGACTGGCAAGAGGTTCACCTCTGCAGTGTGAGACAGGTTAGGCACGCACACCAGGCAGGGCCCCCGGGAGCGGCTGCCCTCTAGGCCACCCCTCATGTAACAGAAACAGGACCAGAGGAGGAAGGGCGGCCAGCCTCAGCATTGCAGACCCCAGGACCTCTCAGGGGGCTCCTCCTCCCCTTGCCCTCCTGTCCAAGACAGAGCAGCACATCTCCCCCCCTCCCCCCCACCCCATCCCTCATCCTCCACCACTCCCTTCCTTCTCCCTTCCCAGGAGCTCCTGCCCCAGGCTGGAGGGGACGCCCTCAGGTCATGGGTCATGTCCTCTTTCTCCAAGAAGATGAGCCAAAGCCTGGCCTGGGCTCCATGACTGGCTGGGGATGCTGCAGAAACTCCTGCAGAGGCAAGCAGGGCACCACTCTGGCCACCCAGGAGAAGTCAGGCCCCAGAGTCATGCTGGGGTGGAGGTCACTGGGTACGGCGTTCTGGCCCCCACAAGGCTAGTCCAGGGACCTCGGCAAGACTTTGAGGTGGGGGGCAGACTGGGTGAAAGTGTAAAAGTGAAAGTGAAAGTTGCTCAGTCATGTCCGACTCTTTGTAACCCCATGGACTATACAGTCCATGGAATTTTCCAGGCCAGAATCATGGAGTGGGCAGCCCTTCCCTTCTCCAGGGGGTCTTCCCAACCCAGCGATCAAACCCAGCTATCCCACATTGCAGGCAGATTCTTTACCAACTGAGCTATCAGGGAAGACCCAGAGTGGATGGTTGGTGGGAAAGACAAGAGCCGGGGAGGTGGGACAGAGTCAGCCCAGCTGAGGCCACCAGGAGGGGACAAGAAGGTCTTCTTTAGGTCCCATTCCGTTAAGGTAAGGAGTTCATCCAACCCCACCTGCTCCGGGGCCCCTGAGGAGGCCAAGGCGACAGTAGAGCAGCTTTATTGACCAGACTCAGCAGCAAGAAGACAGTGAAGGTGGGGGCCCTGGACAGTGCAAACTGGTAGAGGCTCTGGCTCCCAAGAGCCCAGTCTGGGGACCTTAGAGTCTCTGCCCCATGCCCTCCTGGAGCCAAGCCTCAGCCCTGCCCTGGGTCTCTCCTGGAGTGGGAGACAGCGGGGCGGTGCGGAGTCCCAAAAGGCTGGGGAGGCGAGGACGAGGCGGGTGGGGGGGCGCCCGAGTGGACCAGAGCCGGGTCCATGCCTGCCCCGGCAGCTGGCGGGAGGTGGTTCGTGCAGGGAGGGAGGGAGGCACAGGTGGGCAGCCAGGCTCACCACACAGAGCACTTGTGGGCAGGGTTCATGGGTGAGTCCTTGGGGCAATGGAAGGCCCGGCCGAACTCCTCGAACTGGGACACACTGCCCAGTACCCTAGGGAGAGACCCACAGAGTGTAGGTCCCAGGGGCCACCAGACCCCAGCTGTCCTTTCCCACCCCCCCGCACCCCCCACCCCACTGACACAAGGAGGGGATGAGGCCCAGACAGCCAGGGGGCGGACCTGTAGTGCTCAGGTGCGTGCTTGTCGGTCAGCACCTGCAGGTAGATGGACTGCGACCGCCGCTTGATGCACCAGTTCTGGGGCCAGATGGGGAAGTGGAGGGGAGCAGCAGAGACGTGAGGCCAGGAGTCCATGGACCAGCCTGTACCATCACTCCTTCTGCACACCTGGTCCTCATCCCCCATCACAGCCCGGGGGCGGTGGGCATTGCCTCTGAGGAGTGGCCCTTGGGAGACAGGCTGGAAGCTGACCCCAAACCCACCGGCCCTCACCCGGCCCACCTGGGCAAAGGCGATGAAGAACAGCTGGTTGTGTGTATACTTGAGCCGGTGCAGCGGGTGCTCAGGGCCGTGCTCACGCACCCACTTCTGATACGCCTGGGGGTGCAGAGCATGGAGCTGGGGTGCCTGTGCGGGGCAACCTGGCACCCTCCACCCAGCCAGCCGGTCACTCACCCAAGCTCCACACACTGCCCACCAGGCTGAGCCCTCGGGTCCCTAACTTCTTCCCTCTCCAGAAGGCTAAGCCCAGGCAGGGGCCACCTCCTCCAGGCAGCCCTCTTTGCTTTCCCAGAAGTTGATGGACTTAGGAGGCCCTCTGCCCAGCACAGCACCTTCCCCTCCAAGACCAACAGGATGGGGTCAGGGGAAGGGGTGATGAGGTCTCTATCCCAGTCCTCAGGGTCCCCTAGCCATCCCCGCAGGGGTGGGAGGGCATGGCAGGGGGGCTCACATAGTAGGCAAGCTTGAGGCCGCCCATGTCTGCAATGTTCTCTCCAAGCGTGTGCTTCCCATTCACCTGGCGAGAAGCAAAGAGGCTGGAGGCTGCCCAGGCCTTCTGTCCTCCTTCAGGTCTGGCCTCCCTCCCTGTCCTCGCCCCACCTTCCCTTTCCCAGAAACTCTGAGTGGAGCTCCCCACCTTGTGCCACATGTGCGTGTGCGTCTGTGTGAACTCACGCACGCACCCAAGTCAATGAGCACCCGGACCCTGGCAGGTGTGTAGGGACCGGGGTCCCAAGTTTGTGCAGGGCCAGGAGTGTGCCACAGGGTGTGCACACGCCTAGTCTGTGCTAGCCAGGCCCGCCTGAGGGACCACAGGGACATTGAGGCGGGGGCCTCACCCGCTGATTGTAGACGGTGAAGTTGTCGTAGAGGTGGACAATGCACTCGGCCTTGCGTAGGAAGCGGCTGTAGGAGGCCTCGGTCCACCAGTGCAGCAGGTTGCCTGAGCGGTCATAGTGGCCTCCTGTGGGCAGCAGGCAGGGCGGGCTGAGGCTCCCTGTTCATCCACCCGCCAGCCAGCAGGCACGGGGCAGCTGAGGGGCCTCAATTAGTCCTCACCACCCTGCCTCCCCCACCCCCTGCCATTGCCTGTCCCCCACCCCCTCAGGTCGCCTTCATGCCTCACCCCAGTCATCATAGCCGTGGGTCAGCTCGTGCCCGATGATGGTGCCGATGCCCCCCGTAGTTCAGAGACCTGGGCCGGGGCAGCAGCGTCAGGCCCCAGCCTTGCCCACCCTCTGAGAGCCCCACTGGGCTGCTGCTCCGGCGGCCTCAGGAGGCCCCGGCCAGGCCATGAAGTAGCCCAGGAGGGCCAGTGTCTCCACTGTCCCAGGACTCTCATGCCTCCAGCCTCCTTGTGGGGTATGTGAAAGGGGCCAGTGATACCTGCAAGCTCTTTTAGGAAATAACATCTAACAGATTTCGGCAGTCAAGGGGTGGGTGGAAACAGGGGTGGAGGGAAACTCAGGCACCCCATATGAGATCTAGCCTTTTCCTAGATCTTTTTCTTTCATCTTTTCCTAGATTGCTTCACTTTTGAAATACCCAGAGAAGCCTCAACCCAGGTAAAAAGGACTCCGGACATTAAAAAAAAAAAAATAACACCCTACACCTTTTTCTAAATAACCAATGAAATGGGATTATGGGGACTCAGGGTTGCAACTGTCACGACTCCTGTGCCCAGCCTGAGTCTCGGGCAGTCTGAGCAGTTCCCTGCCCACCCTGCAGACAAGGCCATGGCCGGGACTCTGGCTCGCACCAGGCCCCATACTCACTGTGGAAAGTCAGGGTCGTACAGTGTTGGCTGCAGGATTCCAGCAGGGAACACTGAGGAGAGGGCGTGGTCAGCAGGAGACCCGCCCCACCTCCAGGCCCTGCCCACCCCCACCACAAGCCCCACCCCACCACAAACCCCACCCGCACCCAGTCTCGACCTGCCCCCTTACCCATCTGGTTCTTGTTGGGCAGATAGTAGGCATTGAGTGCCTGTGGGGGAGCAGCCACCTGTGGAGGGAGGCTGGGGTCAGCTGGGGGAAACCACACTCCATCCCCTACACCCCTACCTCCTAGCCTCCTCCTCCTTATAGGATGGCCTGATGTCCCAGCCTACTGCTATGTCCTGGGCCTCTCCCAGGCAGACCCCACACCCTATGCAGGCCTGGTGCCCCCTCCCCACGCCAGCATGTCTGTGAGGCAGTGTGCCCTCCTCCAGGCATTGATAAGAAACACTGTCCCCATGGCACACCATGGCACCCCAGACCCCTGCCCCAGGCCAGGTACCCACGTGGACTTGTCCACCTCCTGGCGGATCTTCTTGACTGAGAGCTGGATGCTGAAGCGGATGCTGTTCAAGATATTCTTGAAGTAGGTCTTCTCGTGGACCTCAAACTGCACAGGGGATGGGCAGCACTCAGCGGCAGGCCAGGGGGCAGGGCCAGACCAGCACTCGGCAGGTCCCACGCCCTCCCAGTGTCCATCAGCTGAGGGCTCTGGCTCCTTCCCTGCAGTGGTGGTTGATCTCTATGGGGGTCTTGGCCATAGGCCTGGAGAAGCGTGGCTGGTTGGGGCAGGGGCAGTGGGCAGGCCCACCTCATACTCCTTGTCCACAGCCTCCGGTTTCAGCAGGAAGTCCGGGTAGCCCACCATCACCATCATGTACTGAAGCTGCAAGCGAGAGGGTGAGGGGCGGGCTGGGGGCTCAGGAGGTAACTCCTAGCCCAAGGGAGAAAGCTCCAGGGCCAGTGTAGGAGTGGGGCTCAAGGAAGCAGGAGAGGAGGCTGGGTGATGCCAATTCCATAGAGGCATCTTCGTCTCTTTTGTTATCCCAGCACTTGGCATAGAGTAGGCACTCAATGCGTGTTTATGGAGCCAACATATGGGACCGGGATCCCATTTCACCTTGGCCCGTGCGGCCTCCTTGGTTTCAGCATCCATCCAGTCTAGCTCCTCCAGGCGCTGGCCCAAGATATACTTGATGTCTTCTACCAGCTGCTGTACCTGCAGGGTTAGGGGTCAAGGATCAAGGATCAAGGCATCAATCCAGGAGGCCATAGCTCTGGGTCCCCAGCACCTGGAGCAAGGGGTACCCCCTAATCATTCAGCACCACTTCCAAAGCCCAGGACTTGGTGCTCAGCACCAAGGAGAGACCTTGGAGGTAAGCGATTCAGGCCCTGGACCCTGAAAGGAAACTCAGTCTGGAAGGGGCTAACTGCCCCAGCAAAGATCACGTACATTCCTAGGGCCATCCCACTGAGCATGGCAGAGCAGGCCGGACAGGAGCTTGGTGGGGAGAGCGTCCTGCGGCTGACAAATCAGGTAGGCTTCCTGGGGGAGGGAGGCCCAGTGAGGAGCACCCTGGAGGCTCAGAGAGGGCTCAGCCCTCCCTGAGCCCGGTGCCCCTCGCTGCAGGGGGGATGTGTGGGGCTCCCTGTGCTCCTCATGCTTGGACCACAGTCATGCAAAAACTTCATCCCCAGCTCAGCGCCCACTCCCCTACTCCCCGAGGCCAGGCAGCCTGACCTTGGCCTTGCTGGCAGCCGAGAAGTGCTCATGTACAAACAGGGCACCGAGTGCCATGCCAAAGTGACGGTTGGCCTGGCCCAGGCAGACACGGGCCAGCTCCTGTGGCTTGTCGCTGCCCTCCATCTCCCGGGCCAGTTCATGCAGAGCCTCTCGAACGGGCGGGGACAGGTGCTCGCTCAGGACCACCACCACGCGCCACACCAGATAATTGTGCAGGATCCTAAGGGCCAGGAAAAGCAACAGGGTGTCCGGACAGGCGCCCCAGCCCCACCCCTCAGCCCAGGGCAGGACCAAGCACCTGCACAGGACTGAGGGTCATTGCAGGTCCTCCTAGCCCCAGTCAGGGAGAAGGGCTGAGCCCACACATAGCAGATACGCCTCAGGCCAGTGAGAAAGTGCTGGGTGCTCCTAGAGCACGTGCCAGCACCGTTTTCCTTTCCACTTGCCATGTGGTGGGAGAGTGAGCGCTTGGCGTGACTGCCTCTCAGAGCTGGCCTCAAGGGGCCTCGGCTCCTTCCTGAGATGGGGCAGAGGCCAGGGAGGTTTTCCTCCCGGTGGCCCTGGGGGAGCAGAGTAACTGCCACAGCGTCCCCTTTAACTTCAGGCTCACTCGAGTCTTGCCATCCCCACATGAGAAAACTGCAGCCCCAGAAACTCCCGGCCCTGCCCAGGGTCCCACACAGTACGGGGGACAGCCAGGTCTGAACCTAGGGATCAGGACTCCTTTTCCAGTGCTCCTCTCCTGCCTCCCCAATGCGGATACTGGACTGAAATGGAGGCAGGGATTCGAAGCTCTCCAAGCAGATAGCTCTGGGATGCGGGGAGGGACCTGGGGGAGGGGGACAGCTGGGCGACTGGCAGCCCTACCTGCGGGGGGTGGAGCGGATGAGCTGCGACACCTGCTGCATGTAGTCCGTGGCCAGCAGCACCACCTCCTCGTCCTCTGAGAAGTCCTCCTGGAAGATCTGGTCCAGCAGCCACTTCCACCGCAGCTGGGGGGGGTGGCCACGGATGGGGACAGTGGGACCAGATGTGGCAGGGACCACAGAAGATAGAGAGGGGTCCAGGGAGAGGCCACCAGGAGTCCATGGCCATGGAAGGCCTCGGGGAAGGGACAGCACAGGGGTCCCAAGATCAGTACCTCCCCACCCCCCCCCGCAGGGCTGGGTGGCACTCACGTGGGGGTGATCTTCTGCAGTTGCCCTAGGGTCACCTTGTTGTACACAGAGCTAACGTCTCGCCGGAGGTCATCATACTCGGACACTGTGATCTGGGGATGAAAGGCAGGGTTGACCCAGCCCCGCCCGAGGCTTCCCGCCCCCATCACGAAGCCGGCACCTGCTCACATTGGCCAGCCGCTGCTCCAGCTGCAGGATCTCCTGGGCCTTCTGCTCCACTGCCTCAGCACCCAGGAGGCTGAGCAGGCGCTCCATGAACACCCGGTACGCTGCTAGGATCTGCACCAGGAAGGGGCAGGGCAAGGATGCAGGCGGTGCTAGGCCCCGGTCCATGCCTCCCTGAGCCCCAGGGCTTCCCCAGGACCCCATCCCATCCTCCCACACCTTTTCACTCTCCTCGTCCTGAGCTAAGTACAAGGTCCTTTCTGGCAGGGTGAGCCCATCCTGGTCAATCTGGGGAGAGATGGGGGTCAGGCATCAACACTCCGGGTTCCTGCAGACTGAATCCCCTTCCAAAAGGCAAACGGAGGACTTGCCAGGCATCCACTGTCACAAGCCCCGGAGCATAAAGACGACAGCCCCTGCCTCAATCCAGAGCAGCTGGTCCAAGCCTCCAGGACTGACTGGCCTAGACTGGGGACTGAATGGGTATGGCTCCCCGGCCCCCACCCTCCCTACCCCCGACCCAGGTCCCCTCCTCCCGTCCTTGTCTTTCCTCTTGAAATCCTTTCCTTTCGCCACCCTTGAGGGGGCACTCTCGCGCGCACTGACAGCTGACCCCTGCCCGCCCGCCCCACCCCCGCCCCAGGCATTCCAGCCAGTTCCAGCCCGACAGGCCTGTCACCACAGCCCATCAGCACACCCCTCCCAGAGCTCTCACCGCCTGCCAGAGGGCTGGGAAATTGCGGCTCCCGCGGCTCCGCTAAACACCGCAATTACTCGAGGGAAATTACTTGAGCCCTCCTCCCGCGCTCTGCCGGTGCGCGCTCCCCTCCATTCCCCTAACCTCCCTCTTCCGCACCGGTCTCCCGGACGCACAGGGCGCGCGGGGCAGGCGTGCCAGGCCGAGGCACTCCTAGTTCCTAGCCGCCTGTAGGGGTGCCCGTGGCGGGGGTTGGGGGGTGGCTCACTCACGCGGATGACGTAGCGCGAGGAGTTCCTGTCATCCAGGCTGACGGTGAGCGAGAAGAGCGCGGCGGCGCTGTACACGCCCTGCGCCTTGTACAGCAGCCGGTTGAGGTCCCAGCGAGCCGCCGCCCCAGGGCGCTCCACCGCGCCGCCCAGGTCCCAGCCCCCGCAGTCCTCGATGACCTCGAGCATGGGCCGCGGGCCGAGCCGTTCGATTTCCCGCATGTCCAGGCAAGAGCGGAAGAAAGCTCGCACCTTGCGCTGGGCCGCGCCCCCCGGCCCGCCCCCAGGCCTTGCCAGCAAGCGCCGCAGGCGCTCCTCGTTCTGCTCGCCGATGGCCGCGATGGTGCCATAGGTGAGCTTGTCGTCCGGGATGGCGTGGCGCCGCAGCCAGCCGCCGCACGCGAAGGAGTAGAAGTCCTGGCACGGGTCTATGCTGGCGTCCAGGTTGGCGGCCAAGAAACGCGCGGCGCGCGCGAAGGCCTTCCGCTCCGGGCAGCCCTCGGAGCAGGCAGCGCCCCCGCCGCCCCCGGACCTAGGTACTTGAGAGCCAGCATGGCAGCCAGGATGGCACAAAGGCCCGCGGCGAACACCAGCCCCGACAGCAGGCACACCTCGCGCCGGTTCCAGCGCGGCAGCCCGGCTCGGGCCCCGGTTGCACTGCGCCCCGCACCCAGCGGGAAGCCGGGGGCAGCGACGTTCCCCGTGCGCCTCCCCCACCGCACCGGCTCACGTACTTCACCTCCTGGAACTCGTCGTAATGTGCTGTCATCGAATACGGGGCCTCCATGGCTCCGCTGCCGCCACCGCGCAGCCCTGGGCGGTCTCTGCTACAGCAGGCTGCACCGGGCCGTCAGGCTCCCAGCCGGCCTCTGCATGGCCCCCCGGGCCGCAGCTGCAGGAAAGGTAGACAGGCTCAGAAAGGCACTGGGGCCCGACGGGACCCACGAGCCCGAAGAGGAAGAGCACAGGCCTAGATCCAAAGGCTGGAGGCCACCCGGAGTCGCCAACAGCGAGTGGGCCTGAGGCTTGGCCTCCCTGCGTCACTCGGGGTTGGACGGAGGGAGAAGGCTCCGAGCGCCCACCAGCCACTGTAGGCACCGTCCGTCCATTACCGTCCCCTGTCCCCGCACACACCTGCCCGCCGCAGGCTGGGGAGATCCCTGTAATAAAGCGCCGGGCACCGGGCCTGGCACATAGTAGGCCGACAATGCAAGGCTGTTTCTCTTCTCTTCATTGCTTGCCCCCGACCTGCTACAGACAAGGCCAGATGAGGGGAGGGGGGGGGAAGCGGAGGCCGGGAAAAGGAGGTGTGGTCAGTGCGGCGTCTATGCGGGCCCTCAAGCCGCCTTCAGCTTTCCGCACTAGAACCAGACGCTCAAGAAGGAGCCTCGAGAACCAAACTTTGTCCTCGCGGATGTCCGCAGAACCATCCCCGGCCCCGTCCTCTCTATTCAATGGCCAGAACCCTCATGGGTTCTGGCCTTTGCCAAGCCCCCGCGCCGGCGCGCCGTCCCGCCCAGGATCAGGGAGAAAGCCCCGACAGCCGTAAAGAACCCGGAACCAGTTCCGTCCCGCCTCCTCGCCCCCGGCCCCTCTTGGCTTCAACAGGTTCTCCCCGGAACCCAAACTTGGACGAAGTTTCATCCCCGGCGCAGAGCGAGCTGGCCCGGTGCACCCCGAGCCCTTGGTTCGCAGCCTCCCGCGTGGCGCCGGGCAGCCCGCGGAGCCCGAGCCCCGAGCCCGCGAGTCGCCGCCGCCGCCGGAGCCGGAGCCGCGAGGACGCAGACAAAGCCTGGAGGCTCGGCGCGGCGGCGGAGGTGGCTGACGGTGGCCGCGGCGGCGGCGGGCTCGGGTGCCACTTACCCGGCAGGTGCACGCTCGGGCGGCGCGGAAACAGCGCAGATGGAGCCCGAGCCGGAGCCGGAGCCCGGGCGGAGCGGGGCGGGCGGCCGCTCTCTCTGTGCGCCCGCCGCCTCCTCTGCTGCCGCGCCGCGCTGCGCCGCCCGCCGGCCCCGAGGGGAGGGGGCGCGCCGGCGGCTCCACCCTCCTCCGCTTGCCCCCGCACCCCCTCCCTCTTCCTGCCTGCATCCCGGCTACCTGTCAGCTCGGTGGCAGCTCGGGGGCGGGGAAGGAGGCTTCGGGAACAAGCTCCTGAGGGTCTGGCACCGATTCTGGGCTCGGGAATTCTAGTCCCGAGAGGAATGAGGGCTCCAGGTCCCCTCCGATTCGATGCCCCCTACCCCCGCAGGGATGCCTGCCAGCCCGTCTGAAAGAGGCTCAAGCTAAAGCTGATGAGACGATGAGCCAGCGCAGCCTAGTCCACAAGACTGGAGCACCGTCCAGGGAGGATTCACGGATAGGCTGTGGGGCACGCTGAAATAGTGCTGGTACCGCCTGGACCAGAGCGCTTTCAATCAGGGGTTTCCCAGTCCTCTCCTTTAGCTTCTGTGCATGTCCAGGCCCACCTCCCAGCTCTCTCCACACCGCACCCCCCCCACCTCCTCCGCACCCTCGCCGCGGCGCCTGGGTGTTGGTTGGCAGTGATGGGGGAAGGGCTCTGGAGACTGCTGCAAGAAGGGGCCACAGGGCCAGACTCAGCATCTTCCCCAAACCTTGGCTGGCCATGGTACCCGCTAGAAGCCCCTGGCCCAAGGGGGAGAAAACGACTGGAAAGTAATGAAGGAACCCACCCTGCAGGAGCCAGCACGGGGACCCTGCGGGCTCTGCCTCAAACAGGCCCTTGGACCTCAGGACCCTGGTATTTGGATAGGTGGGAAACAGGTCAGCATGAGGGACTATAAATTTATCCACCCACTTCTGGTTCCATTTGCATTTGTTGTTTGTAGGTTTTGGGCTGTGCTGCATGGCATATAGGATCTTGGTTCCTGGAGACTGTATCTGACTCCTGCACAGTGGGAGCATGGAATCTTAACCACTGGACCAGGAAGGAAGTCCCTCAACTTGCTTTTTAATGTGGGACCTCCCTTGCCACGACTCCCAGCCCCTGGACACGGCCTGCTGCTGCCAGACCTCACTCCACACTGTGCCGGCAGGGCCTGGTCCATGCAGAACACACGGAACTCAGGGCTTGCTTCTTGCATGAATGATACCATTTCCAAAGTCTCTGCTTTCTCTTCCCTGAGCTCTCCACCCACTCTGCTTCCACGGTCCCTAGCAGGGCATCCCACAAAGCACCAGTGCTGCCAGGCCTGAGGGTTCCAGCTTGCAAGACTCACCTAAACGAAGTTTGAGACTGCCATGGGGCCCCATCTAATAACAACCACAGTGAAGAGAGGACTAAAGGACCCACTGTCCAGTCCCCTCCCTGGGGCTGCTCATCAGCCAGGACCTAAGGGGCCACCTCTGCCCACACCCTGCCTGTCCCTTGTCTGTCCCTGTGTCCACCTCTGCGCTACCCCCTCTGGATACTCTCTGCCTCCATCTCTGGCCATCTCACAGTCCTCCTTTGACCCATGAGTTAGTTCTTCCTGGGTTCAATTAATTCCACCTAGGGAAGGTGGAGTTATGTAAAACGTGGTGATTCCTTGTAGGGGGAGGGAGTGCAGGACCATGGTAAAGTGTCTCTTTGTGGTTTTAATCTGCATTTTCCCCTCAACATTTTGTCTCCAGGAGGATAATTCTCCAGCCTTTTCAGGCCCTGATTGGTATCATTTCTCCAGCAATGACAGCTTTTATTTTCCCTGAAATGAATGCCGTGAAATTTCCAAGAAATATAAAAATGGATATTGTCTCAGGGAGCCGACTCTCTTCCGACAGAAAGGCACAAAGGCAAACATGCTTCCCCAGGGACTCTGCCGCTCCAGCCACTGGGGGTGGGGGACCCAGGCCCTCAGCTCCTCCTCCATCCCCACTCCCTCCCAGGTCAGCCATAGGACCTCCCTCATGGCCAGCCCTCATGCACACCCTCAGCTGCCATTGATCTGTTCATCTGCCTCCCAAATACCCTGGCCCAGCCGCCCTGTCTTCCTGGCTCCATCTCCTCTCTCTGTACAGCACCTCACCTCCACCCCCACCCCCAGCCCAGAGGCTCCCCCAGGCCTGAGCGCAGCTTCCAGGGCCCATGGGGCCTGAGTGGGGGCTGGGCCCAGGACCCTTCAGTCCTAGACCCCCTGCACGGCCCACCAATAAAGAGGGACCAGCCCTGCCTCCCAGGCACTTCTGTCCTCCTCAGAAAGCAGAGCTGAGTGGAGGTGAGTGGAGGGCGGTAGGTATCTGGCTTCCAGCTCTCTCACTCAGGCTCCCATTGTCCAGTGCCCTTCTCATCAAAATGACTCCCTGACTGAGAAGCAGGATGACAGGACACGGCCAAGCCCAGAGGAGGCAGCTGGATGCCCAGTTTGGGGGCGAGTGGGCAGCAGGGGAGCTGGTTAGAGAGGGAAAGGGAGCAGTGCTAGGGGGCAGAGGTAGGGGACCCTCTGCCTCTCCCCTTCCCAGATGGCAGCCACCCCCGGCCCACACACACACACACTGTTGGGCAGGACATCCCCGGGTCTGGATGCTAGGGGAGGGGGTGCAACCCCTGTGTGCCCACACTGAGGACTCAGGTCTGCTCAGCTTCCACCAAGTCAGGTGCTAAGTGCTTGACTTCATAGGAGGGCTGCTGACCTGAAGCCAGCCTGGCCCCACCTGGAGCCTATGGTGATCAGCCCCATTTCTATACCCATCTGGCTTGTATGTATGGGGACAGCCTGTGCCTCTATTTTTGCCTGCTGCTCAAACCTGAACCCCGCAGCCCTGCCTCTGCTCTGGGAGATGCCCCCTGACTCCACCCCACCCCACCACTCCACTTGCCCCACCAAGAGTGCTGCAGGATCTGTCTCACCCTGGAAAACGTCTCCCCCAACCAGCTTCCTGTCCTCCCAGCCTCCCAGGGCTCATCCCATCTATTATTCACAGCACAGAATGGATTTTTAATTTGAGAAATGAAATGACTCTCCCAAGTGGCCCGGGTGGCAGGGAGGGGGCGGGGAAAGGACGGAGCTGCTGGGCGGCCATCACTGTGTTGGCTCAGACTCCTGTTGGAAAGCTGGGTGCCCGCAGCAGCCCTTGGTGGACCCCAAGGGGCCCTGTACCCCACCACCCAGCCTGTGCCTTCAGTCTTCCTTCTCTGTTGCTAGCACCTGTCTGTCCTGCCTGAGCTCCCAGTGAGGTCCGCCCCTGATCAGGCAAGGGACTAGGGAACTTGTTCTCCATTTGCTTTCAGATTCCTGGGCCTAGAGGGATGACGCTGGTGCTACCTGCTCTGGTCCCTCTCCTCTCCAAACTTCTTGGCCCTCACTGAGCTGGGCTCCAGAGTCTCCCCAGTGCTGACCTCCAGCTGAGCTCCTCCACTAGGTTCCAACACGCTGCTATGGACAGTTGTCCCAGTTTCCCCACTGGCCTCCAGCTCCCAGTGCCTCTCCTCACCCCCAGGATAGAACTCACACCTGAGTGGCCCCAGGGCAGTGACCTCTCCCCACCCTTCTCTCCTCTTCTCCTCTCTCTGTCTCCCTACCCGCTACCTCTCTTCCCCCAGTGAGTAGGGGGAAGTAGGTCACACTGATCTACTGTCATTTCCCAGACCTCTGTTGGGAGACTCTCGCTCACCCCAGAGCCTTAGCACTTGCTGTTCCGGCTGCTGGAACAGCCCTCTCCCAGCACCTCTTCCACTGGCCAGTTGCCACTCATCCTTCTTGGGATGCTGGCTTCTCTTCTCTGGTCCTGTGCACCTCCGGGCTGGGGGCTTGCCCTCCTGGGCACCCACCACATCACCTGCATCTTAGCCAGTTGTGCAGCCCAGAGTCCAGAACAGATGAAATGTTTGATGGTCATGGAAAGTTCTCGCACAGCTGCGGTCAGCACATAGCACAGCCTATGTGAAGCGTCTACCAGGGCCAGCCTCACACTGAGGGCAGCGCCCTCACCTACAAACCTGCCCAGACTTTCAGCCCTCACACACATCTCTGCTTGACTCTGGGGCCCATCAGATGACAGAGGGGCATTCCTCCCCTCTCCTGTCTTTCCTGTGGTAGGCTTTCATCCCCATTGGGCAGATTCTTCTCTGGTGTCACCTGCCAACCTCTAGAACAGCTTTTTATCTCATATAAGAAAACCATACAAAAAAATTTTTTTTCAGCTGTGCCGTGCGGTGTGTGGGATCTTAGTTCCCTGACCAGGGATCAAACTCATGCCCCTCTGCAGTGAAAGCATCCAGTCTTAACTACTGGATCACCAGGAATGTCCCCAGTACATTCTTGCTTCAAAGACTTAAACTATGAAGCATATTGGGATCTTTCCTGGCAGCTCAGCTGGTAAAGAATCCACCTGCAATGCAGGAAACCCCAGTTCAGTTCCTGGGTTGAGAAGATCCACTGGAGAAGGGATAGGTTACTCACTCCAATATACTCGGGCTTCCCTGGAGGCTCAGATGGTAAAGAATTCACCTATGATGCAGGAGACCCGGGTTCGATCCCTGGCTTGGGAAGATCCCCTGGAGAAGGGAATGGCAACCCCCTCCAGTATTCTTACCTGGAGAATCCCTTGGACAGAGGAGCCTGGTGGGCTAAAGTCCACGGGGTTGCAAAGAGTCCAACGTACTAAATAAAAACAACTTGGGCCTCATTAAGAGAAAGATCTCCTGTAGTCCTCACTCGCCGTGTAACAACATTGCTACCCTCTGCCCGAGTGCCTCGTCCCCAGCCCTCCTGTCCTCCTTTAGGTCCATTTCAGTCTTCCCAGACCCCGTTAGTCCCCAGGGTCAAGCAGGTCTCCATCCGAGTGAGGTTGCCTGAGCACCTCTCCTTGCAAGACAGAGGTGACCTCATGGCCACCGTGGAGGCTGGTGCAAGGCCTGAGCTGAGTGGACCAGACAGCTGCTCAGATCTGGACCAGCCCCCCACAGCTGTGGTGGAGCCCCCACAGTAACTCATGTGGGGCAGCTGCTGTGCGCATGCTCTGTCCAAGCTCTGACAGTCAGGCCCCTTGTTTGACGGACAGACCAAAACAGGTGGCTCAGCTCCTGCTGCCAGATACAAGGCCCCAGAGGCAGAGGGTAAGGAACAGGGAGGTGGACCCTAGAGCCTGGGACACATCTTCCCTGGCAGGGTCACCGCAACCCGTTGCCTGTGCCGGCCAGGAAGGGGGCTCGGGCTGGCCTAAGCCCGGAGAAGCCAGCATGCCCTGAAGGGCCTGTTCCTTGTCTCATGGGGTCACCGGGCTCAGGTCCCCCCCACCTCCCGCACTCTCTCATCTTTTCAAGTGATTGGAGCTGAAGGGGATCGTTAGTTAATTAAAGCCAAGGCCACTAACTGTCCCTTGTAAGAGAGAAAGCAGGGCTGCAGAGGGGAGGGGGCAGCAGGTCTCAGAGGGACTCCAGGGGACTGGGCCCAAGGCCTGACCGTGGGTAGGGCCCCCCTCTAAGCTGTGTCTTTTGGAGGGAGTTGTCCTTGATGAGGAGCTTTGGGACAGAGAGTAAGACTCCAGAATCAGAGCTCCTATCCAACACCTATGCTCACCATGAATATCCATGCCCACTTCTGCCTAAGGCCTTCCCAGCCCAGGGTGTGGGGTGACGCATGGCCAGGGGGCTCCCTGAGACATCCTCTGGATGCAGTGATAGGTCAGATTTGACAACGGGCAGCAGGATGTCAGGGGCCCCAGCCCCAGGTAGACACACAAGCAGGAACCCTGGCTGCCAAGTGTCTGCCTCCCCTCCACCCCCTTACAGCCCGAGGCAGGTGCTCTGTCCCCACAGAGGTACCAGCAGTGGGCACACACCCACAGGTCCCAAGTAGCAGCCACACCTGGAGCCTCCCTCAGCCTGGCACCAAGCTCCCTTCTAGCGGGATGGCCTAGGGCCTTCTGCCTGAACTGTAAATGTGGGTTCTTGGTTTTCTATTACCAGATGACAAATCACCACAAACGGAGCAACATAAAATAGCACAAGTTTATTGTCCCTGTTTCTGCAGGTCAGAAGTCCGGGCACAGCATGGCTGGATTTTCTACTCAGGGCCTCAGAAGGCTGAAGTCCAGGTCTGCTAGGGCTGGGGTCTCCTCTGGGGCCTGGGCTCCTCTCCCAGCTCCTGGGTTGTGGCTGAATTTTGTTCCTTCAGCTGGAGAATCAAAGTGCCCCTCCTTCGCTGGTTATCAACCAGGGGCTGCTCTCAGCGGTATCCCATGCCTGTGGCCCCTGCAACTCCAAAGACATCAGTGGAAAAGTCTCCCCAACACTGAATTCTTCTCCTGCTTTGATTCTGTCTTCCTCTCAGACACCAGCCCGAGAAACTGCTGTAATTAGGTCTGATGATCTCTGTATCTTAAGGTCAACTGATTTGGAATCTTAATTACATCTGCAACATCCCCCTTCATAATAGCACCTGGATTTATGTTTGGTTGAAAAGCAGGGGAGAAGTACGTGTGTACATCAGGGTTCAGGGATCTTGAGGGGCCTCTTAGAATTGTGCCTATCACAGGAGATAGGAGCGAAAGAGCCAAATTTGTGTAAGAATATGAGAGGCTGACTCCCAGGCCAGGTCCTGGGCTTAAGTGCCAAGTTACCTCCTTTAATCTTCAGAATTCTCAGAGTAAGTGCTATGTGTATCACCAGAGAAATGGCAACCCACTCCAGTAATCTTGCCTGGGAAATCCCACAGACAGAGGAGCCTGCTGGGCTACAGTCCATGGGGTCACAAAGAGTCAGACACGATTCAGTAACTGTGCACACACATTCTGTAGAGGCGGCAGCTGAGGCCCTGAGAGATGAAGTGACTGTCACAAAGTCATGCGGCTGGTGAGTGGCAAGGTTGGAAGACTAGGTTAACACAAAGCCCTTACTGTGTGTTCTGGGGGAAGTTGTGTAACCTCTCTGGGCCTCTGTGAAAGAAGAGAAATGAAGTCCATTTTCCATGGAGAAGTAGGCCAGACCTCAGGACCCACAGAGCCAGGGGCAGTGGGCTCGGGCCTGCTCTATCCTCATCCCTGTGGGCGTGAAAGTGTGAGTCATTCAGTTGTGTCCAACTCTTTACAACCCCATGGACTCCTCTGCCCATGAGATTCTCTAGGCAAGAATACTGGAGTGGGTTGCCAGTCCCTTCTCCAGGGGATCTTCTCAACCTAGGGATTGAACCTGGGTCTCCCACATTGCAGGCAGATTCTTTACCATCTGAGCCAGGGGTCTGTGAATAGCGCCTGTGGCTCCCAGTGAGGTGGGGGTGGGACTGGGGCCCCTGATGTCAGCAGTTCAGCAGCAGCCATCTGGCTTCCGGCATCCAGTGATGTGTGTTCCTTGGCACTGAGACTAGGGGGCTGATGGTTACTGAGGACCTGACACAGCCTCAGGAACCTCAGGATGAAAGGCCACTGTGCACAAGCAGGCGGGGCCCTCTCAGAGAACCGAATAGGGACGTTCAGCCCTTTGCGCAGGAATGAGCACTGTGTTTGGGCAGGGTTGGGGTGGGGGGCGCTGGTCTTTTCCCACCTCTAGGCTCTGGCTTTCCCATCTCAGCTGGACAGGCTGCAGCTCTGGAGGAGGAGGGGACCATGGAGGCTACAGTGGCCGCCTGCTCCCCCTCCCCATGAGAAAGACTGTCAGTCAGCCCCATCGCAGGCCCCCACACCATCAGCCTCCTCCCACCTCCCGCCCCCCGCCCCCCACCCCCATGCTTGAGCGGCCTCCCTCCGTAATGGGGCTTAATCATAACATGCATTAGCTAGGGCCTGCTGCCTGCAATTACCGCTTCAATCAGCCACCCACCACCGGCCGCCCCCAGACTCAGGCCACCTGTGGGAACACCCCGCCCTGCCCTTCCTGGCCCCCTCCCCAAATGCAGCAAATGTGCCCCAGGCTCTGCTGATGGACGATGGATGGAGAAGTGACCCCTGGCAGCGGGGGCCAGGAGGATGGGGGCGGCCGGCGGACAGAGGACAGAGAGCTACGGCTTAGGGTCACAGGCAATTATTTTAAAAGCCTGTTGGAAGCAGCACTGCTTTCCCAGCGCGGCAGGCTCATCCTGAGGGTTGCATTGCCCCAGGTTGCTGACACGCTTGCATGCACACACGGGTGTTCACACGTGCTAGACACACATGCACATGGGTATGTACCAGGGCACACGCAGTGGATGCATGTCCCTGGGGGACCCACAAGGACCCCAGAAAGGTGAGTGGGTGCTGGCTGCCTCCAAGGTATGGAGACATCCCTGTCCTGACCTCAGCACAGACCACCTCTTGCCCTTTGCCAAGCACACCCTAGCCCTGAGGTTCAGGGGTCTGGGCTGAAATGGAGGGCATCCTGTTTCATCCAGCCCCAGAGCTTGGGTGGGGGCTGGAGAAAAAGGGGGGGAAAGCGGACCTGGCAGGGGAGGGAGTGGGGGAGGGGACTGCTGTTGTGCTGTGATTCTCTCTAATTGCTGTTTTGCTGAGAGGTAATTAAAATCCCTTTTATTTCACACGTCAGAGCCCTCACCAGCCTGTGGAGAGGGCACAGGGGGAGGCTGGGAGGTGGGGGCAAACGAGGGCTGGCCGCCTGGCACAGGAAGGCAATGGGAGGTAGGGTGGCCAGGAAGGGAACAGGGAGGTAGGGCGTCTGAGCCCAGATTGCCAACCCAGTCCGCCTGCCAGGAGGCCCAGCGGCTGGAGACTCCCCCACTCCCCCACTCCCGCCGCCCGGCCCCAGGCCCAGCCCATGAGTACCCAGGGTCCGGCCCTAGCCAGGATCTGTGCAGCCCAGCAAAGCCAACAAAAGCCACATCTCCCGAGTGCCTCTTAGATGCCAGGCATTTTGCTGAGCTTCTAACTTACAGGATTATTACAAAAATAACTCTTATCAAGTAGATACCACATTAGCCCATGTGTCAGGACAGTGACAAGGCTGAGACTCAGAGATTAAGAATCTGCAAAGACCCCTGGCTCATCAGTGGTGGAAAAGGATTGGAAGTAGTCTGATACCAAACTCAGAAGCACTATGTCAACCTGATCCTCCAAGCCATGTAACTGTCTGTTCTATAGAGCCTTTCAGAGTTCCACTGCCCTACCCCGACCCTCCTCAGAGCTCAGAGGGAAGGGCCGTAACCTTGGGCCTTAGCCCTGTCCAAGGCCCATGCACAACGCCATGCCTGCCACTCTGGACACCATGGTCACCTGCTGGCAAGATCCTTGGAGCAGGAGGACCAGGGCTTGCCTGCCCATCGGGACCAGTGGACATTCCCCAGAGGCCTAGACCAAGAGGCTCTGGTCAGATCAGAGCCCGGACTGATGCCCAGCTGGTGCCAGACTGGAAAGAAACAAAGCCCCTCCCTTCTCCTAGGCTGGCTAGGAGAGGTGGGCTAATAACATCTGGGGCACACTGAGTGGGGCAGGTGGAAGGGCACTGATCAGCACCTGTTCCATACTCTCTTTCTCTCCGCCTGTTCTCTCCTTCTTGTGAGCCAGAAATTGCATCACCCTATCCTTTTCATCATCCCCCTCTCTGCCACCATCAGTACCTCTATCACCATCCACTATCAGCAGCAGAAGCAGCACCATTACCTTCTCTATCATCATCACCATTTCCTCCAAATTCACCATCATCTTCATTTCCACTAAAATCATCATCACTGAGATCATCACCATCACAACTATGAGCATCATCACCATCTTCTCTATTGCCACTATAATTTTTGCCAAATTCACCATCAGTATCTCCACCCACCCTCATTGCCATCACCACCATCATCATGACAATTATGACCATCATCACCATCACTTTCTCAATTATCGTCATCAATTCCATCAAAATCACCACCACCACCATTGCCATCAGTGACTGCCATCACTGTACCAGGAACTGTTCTAATAATGGTTCTTGTTGTTCAGTTGCTAAGTCATGTGAGACTCTGCAACCCCATGGACTGCAGCATGCCAGACTTCCCTGTCCTTCACTATCTCCCAGAGTTTGCTCAGACTCATGTCCATTAAGTCACTGATGCTATCCAACCATCTCATCCTCTGCTGTCCCTTTCTCCTCTTACTCTCAGTCTTTCCCAGCATCAGGGTCTTTTCCAATGAGTTGGCTGTTTGCATCAGGTGGCCAAAGTATTAGAGCTTCAGCTTCAGCACCAGTCCTTCCACTGAATATTCAGCATTGATTTCCTTTAGGATTGATTGGTTTGATCTCCTTGCAGTCCAATAATGTGGACACTTTATCATACTGAATCCTCATAATACCCAAGAAGTAGGTGCTAGTATTATTCCTCCACTTCACATTAGAGAAGCCAAGGCTTATAAGGAAGGAGCTTCCCAAAGTAACAAAGCTAGCTAGCAGCAGAGAAAGAGCTTGAATTAAAACTGCCCAATAATAAAGCCTAAGTCATAACCAATATACATCACCACCTCTTAGTCGAGGAGCCCATGGAATCAAGCCAGAGGACAAGGGGAAAAGGCTGCGGGGAGAGGCCACATGGTCTACCCAGGAGTTAGCAGTCAGAGGCCTGCCCTCCTCCTGGCCCAGCATTCCAAGGACCCAGCAGCCACCAGCCATCCCATCACCCTGCTGGGCCTTGGCAATCCTGCCCAAGCCTCCCTGTGGCTGACCTTTGCCAGGCCTGGAGGGAGGAAAATGGTCTAAGTCGTATGACTTGAGAAGCTGGATTCTAATCTTGTCTCCAGCCAGACAGAGGCTAGAGTGCTCCATCTCCCTCAGCATCCCCTCATGTTCTGGACCACAACTCTGGTAGCTCATTTATCCCTCGCACATTGTGGCCAAGTTGGGGGTGAACAGTCGGACCTGGAGCGCGCAAAGCGGTGTGGGGCAGGGCACACAGCAGCTCAGCAGCACCCTTGGTGATATCTTAGGACACAGGACTAGATGGTAGCCAGGAGAAAAGTCTGCTCCCAAGCCTCCCAGGCTTTCTCTGTTCGGCCTAGAAAATGGACCTCACTGTATTGGGCATTCGGGAGACCAAGAAGACAGTCAGATCCTCAGGGGACAGCTGGTACCTGCTGCCTTGCTTGAGGTCTGATGGCAGTGGGAAGGCTGGGGGCTGCAGAAGAAGGAACCATCTGCAGTCAGTTCAGCATCTCAAGGGCAGGCATGGTGACACAGAGCTTGGGGACACTAGTATTTGTGTGTCAGCAGATCAAGAGAGGATGGGAATAGCAGAGGCGGCTGAGTAGCACAGAGGTTGCCAGGGTCTCCCCTGGGCCTGCAGGTCTGAGGGAGCTGCAGGCAGCAGCCAGGCTGGGCACAGGGAAGGGTCTTACACATCACGTGTCCCAGGACCACAGTGCTGGCACTTGGAGGTACTTAATATTTATAGAATGAAAGAGTGAATGAAAACAATTTCAGGATTAAAGCTGTCCTTGAATAGGACACGACACCCGGTGAGGTAGCTTTCCATTGCTGGAGCAAAAGGATTAAACATCTCAGGCTCTGGAGTCAGATGAATATGGATTAATCACCATTTCCTAGCTGTGGACACATCACTCAGCCTCTTAAAGCCTCCGTTTCCTCATCCAAACACGGGGACAATAATATCTGAGATCATGCCCTGGTGGGCAGTCCTCCCTGGAGTACCTCCAGCAAGGAAGGCTGGAGCCCTCAGTCTCCCTCCAGCAGCCTCCTCTGGGCACCCAGGACTCCTCCCACACCCCATTCGTTTCCACTGAGGAGCAGCTGGGCGTGGCTGATCCCAACAAGGTGAACTCTTGGTCTGTCACCTGCCCCAGTGCAGTTAGAAACCCCAACATGGGCAGGGCCAGGAAGCAGGGCAGAAACTTCAGGAGCCAGGCTCCTGGGGGATTTGGGGGTCACCAGGGGACCCCTGGGAGGCCAGCAGTCCCAGACCAGGGTGTAAGTCCTCTCCCTGACACACACAGAGCTACCTTACTTGAGAACTTCTTGTCTCTGAGCCTCAGTTTCCTCATCTGCAACATGGGAATAATTACAGAGTCAGAGTCTCAAGGCTGTTGCTGGGATTATATGAAGTGATGCTATGAAAGCCCCCGGAAGACTGTCTGGCATAGAGTGGGGCCCCAACCACACACACACAAACACACACACACACACATACACACATTCTCACACACTGGCAGCTGCCCATTCCCTGGGCCTTGTTGGATCGCTGGGGAGACCTGGAGCCCCACCCTATCCCCCACTCCTGCACCCCCGTCCCCCACACATCTGTGGCAGGGATGCACTCCACTCTCCCCTTCTGTCCGCGTTCTCCGCCGGCTAATGGGCCAATTTTTAGCATTACAGAGATTTGGCCAATTTGGCTGCCCTGATAGAAAGGCGCAGAGAACAGTTGCCTGGGGGCAGGGTGGGGTGTGGAAACAAGGGTGAGAGAGGAGGCAGAGGAGGAGAAGGGCTTCAGGCCCCTCTAAGTCCAGGCATGGGGGAGGTGGAGTCGGTGGGGCGATTACAGAGATAATTAGCCCCACTTATGCACCCCCCCCCTGTGGACGAGCCCTATGCTGAGCACTTTGCATATATTTTCTCTTCTAATCCTCCAATAACCCTGTGAGGCCAGTTCTATTATTTGCTCCATCCTCCCCGGTGTGGGACTCCAGCACAGAAGGCTCAGAGCTGGCCCAAGGTCACAGAGCCAGGAAGTGATGGAGCTGAGGCTGAAAGCCAGGTCTTTAAACATTCCTGAGCTCAGTTTCTAACTAAAGGCTGAGAATCAGGCCAGGGCTCCCTCCACCCATCCACACACCCCTGGCTGGCCAAACCCCTCCCACCACGCCCGCGCACCTGCACCCACGCACACACACACAATCTCCAAGAGCCTCAGCCTTCCAGGGTGCTGGGGATCCCTGTCCAGGACACGGGTCTCCACATCCCTCTCTTCCTGGCTGTGGGTGCCTCAGCTAGAAGTCCCCAACCCAGCACCTCTACAAGGAGAGTCCTGGGCACAACTGCCAGGCACGAGCTGGGGTCCCAGCCCAGAGCTGGCTCGCCCCTCCTGCTCAGGCTCTGGGCTGGGGCCCCCATGCCAGCTGTGGCTTCCTGAGCACGTCCTGAGGTCGGTGCCAGGCTGGGAGTGGGCATCAGCTGTGCTCTCCACCATACTCTCTGGGCCCTTCCGGGAGCCAGGAGGCAGATCTGCCAGGGAAGATGGGAGAGGAGGGAAGGAGGAGGGAGGGAGCAGAGGGGAGGGGACTGCCTCTGGGTTGGGGGAGGGGGCTGCGGGGCTCCCTGCATTAAGCGATCAGAGAGCACAATATTTCATTGCCGGCAATCGCAGCCAAGACATCAACTACTTGGGGAGAGCAGCCTTAAAAGCCTTTTGATTTTATTTCTTCCACTTCATTTTTTTTCCCTTTCCTTGCTGGTGTCCTTGACAGGGCCTCCCTTCCTGCTCTGCCACCCCTTCCTCAATGCTCCCCTCCCACAAGGGGCGGGGGGCTGCCGGTCTGCGAGGGCCTGTAGGACCCCGCAGTCTGACCTAGAGCGGTGCATTTGTGCATAGCTGTGGATGTGTAGCTAGGAGACTGCTGTGGTCCCCTGAGTCCCTTTCTGTGCACCAGGGCACCACTGTATACATGTCTGGAAGCCTGCGCCTGTGGGCATACACCTGTGTCAGAGTGGGCCCTGCGTGCACCCGCATGTGCATGCCTGGGTGTGTAGGCACACGCGCTGGCCTCACTCTGCACGCACTCACCGCAAAACTCCACCAAGGTAAGAGACTCGGGAGCAAGGCTGGGGAGGGAGGCAAATTCAGTGCGCAAAGAGGAGGAAGGAGGGAAGGAGAGGAGGGACAGGTCGCACCCTTAGGAGTCAGTCTAGTTGGACCAAATCGTAGGCCTAGTGGAGACCTCGGAGGGCGTCCCTCCCGGGGTAGGGGAGGCGGGGCGCAGAGCCCGGAGGCACAGGTGTGCACTCGCACACACAGGCGGACACACGCAAGCACACACTCACTGCAGAGACCCAGGCGGGCTGGCTCCCTGTGGGATTCCAGGCGGGCGCCCATGACGTCACCGCCGAGCCGTGACGTCACCCCCGCCCGCAGGGAGCTCCATCTCCTCTCTTGGCAGGCGAAGCGGAATTGCACATCTGTCTTGTCGGGAATTAGTTAATTGAATCAAGCGGCCCGAGCTGCAGCAGCGACCTCGGCCTTGGCCCGAGAAGGGGGCTGGGCGGGCGCATGGCGGTGCTCAGCCGCGTGGGTTGGGAGATGCGCACCCAAACAGGGGCCGGGAGTCCGAGCTCTCTCGCGAATATTGATCCTTGTCCCGTTTGGCCTCCCCGTCCCCTCCCAATCCATAGACGGCACAGACCGAGGGTCCAGCGCCCGCCGGGGGAGCTGACGGGCTGGCCAGAGGCCAGACCTCTGCGGACTCCATCCAGGGGCTCTCGGGCAGCCGGCTCCAACCTGCCCCCTTGAGCTTGCCCGCCTACCTTCCACTCTCGCCTCGCCTCCGCCCACCGGTGCCGAGAAACGTGGCTAATTCCCAGTCCCCAGGGCGGGGGCCTCCCGCTCCTCCCCCGTGCCCCGGTGCCCCCGTGCCCCTCCCTCCGCCCCCTAGCTTCCCCCCAGACACCTAGGGATGAGGAGCCGGCCTCCAGACAATTTGTCCCAACTGCTGGAGCGCCCGGCAGCTTTCCTTGTCCCATCTCCTGACCTTGTCCCTTACCTCTGGCGCTCCCGGCCCGGTCCTGGAACCTCTTCCCTTCCTCTCCCCTCACCTCCATCCTTAGGTGACCCCTCCCTCGCCCACTCTTTCCTTCCTAACTCATAGGAGACAGGCCCGGAAATACGGAAAGACTTAGGAAGTGAGGTTCCAGTCTCAGCTGTGTCTCCCTCAGCTTCCAGAGCTTGCCATGTAATTTAATCTCTCTGAGTCCTAGTTTCCACATTTGACACTGGGATGAATTTTTGAAAAGCTGGTCTTACTGGGTAAAATTAAATAACATATGTACAGGGCTTAGAACTTATCCAGTTCTTATAGCCTATACCTTGTAGTTTTAAGAAGGAGGTAGGCCTATTGTCGAGATGTGGTTCCTCTAGAAGGGTCCCTGGGTAACTGATCAGAGAAAGCATCAGATTTTGGACTGTGGTGGTCTGAAGGGTCAGGGAGTCTGAGGAGGGCTGCCAGGTAGGGTTCTTCATGTGGGGAGACCCACCCACTCCAGATTCCCACCTGGAACCCAGGCTCCACCTTCCTCTGCTCCTACCAGACCCAGTAGTACCCCACTGGCCCTCTCTCATTCATTCCACACCTTTGCCTAGCTTCACAGTTTCCAAGATGATCAACTTAATTGTAAATGCTTCATCCTTAAACAATATTCCATTTCACAAATGAGGAAGCAGAGATTGAGAGAGGTTAAGTGACTTGCCAAAGACCTCACAACTATGACCTGGCATAGCTGGGATTTGAACTCAACTTCTTTGGCCTCAAATGACAGCCACTCTCCATTGCTCTGCCTCCCACTCTGAGGACCACTCAGTTGCTAGGAGACAGCAAGCCAGTGGTTACTATGGAAACCAGGCTGATGTGGAAAGTGGAAAGAGTTTGTGTCCAGGCGGCAGCAAGAAGGCTCCAGGTGGGCTCTGCAGCCCCTCCTCTGCCCCTCCCCATGGAGGCCCCTCTCAGCTTTCAGCTTTGGGACTTGGGTTCCAGGCAGCAGATGCCCAGTGACAAGGCCAGAGAGAGGGGCAGGGAAGATAGGTTACTCTGAACTCTGCCCCTGCAAACCGAGAACTCTGGTGGAGGATGTGGCTCTAGAGACGGGGCTGAGGGGCAGACAGCCCAAGGCAGGAAGCCTCTCACTACTGCTTTCCCCAAATCGGCTGAGTGCAGAGACAAGCCTGGCCTTGGGACACAAGATAAAGGGAGGGGTACAGAGCCATACCAGAGGGCTCCAGATCTGGGCAAACACCTCAGTTTTCTCATCTGTAAGAGGGGAATAACACTAATCCATATTCAACAGATACTGTTTTGCCTTTATTTCAGCTGAAATTATTGTTATTATAACCATGATTTTTACATAATACTTATTCTACTCGTGACAATGTCAGATTAGATATCCTTCTTGAATCATTACAGTATTAAGAGATTTTTAAAAATATATGTAAGTATCTATTCTTTTGCAGATTCTTTTCCCACTTAGGTTATTACAGAATACTGAGCAGCACTCCCTGTGTTGTATAGTAGATCCTTGTTGGTTTCCACAGATATTGTGCTGAGAAAATTAACAAAAATGTAAAGCACCATAACTAAGACTTCATTAGCTGTGTGACCTGGAGCAAGTAATTGAGCCTCTCTGAGCCTTTGCCAATGAAGATACTAATGGTGCCTGCCTCATAGGGTTGTTACAAGGCCTGAATGAGTGAATACAAAGTAAAAGGCTTCGAACAGGCCTGGCAGGCTTTAAGGACGACATATATAGTGTTGGTTGTTCTATTTTCATAGTAAATGTTCAATAGCTCCCAGGGGTCCTGGTCACTCTGGACCTAGCTTCTTTTCTCTCTTGCTCTCTCAGTAGAAAATCTCCCACCACCTCTCAACCCCCTGCCAGGTGAGGAGGACCAGAACCAAGAAACAGGACTGCCTGAGGCCTCAGACCTCCCCTACTCAAAGTTCAAGGGGCCTGGAGCCTGAGAGGCTGGGGCAGGAGGGAGCGAGGAGGCGGCGGCACTGGCAGCTAAATTTGTTCATCCGGGCTGTCAGTGCCTTAATCTGATCCCCGAGGAACAACGCAGAGGCTTCACTCTGGATGACAAACGAGGAGGGGAGAGGCCTGCCCTGCCTGGACTCCGGGTGAGTAATGGCTTTGCATTAAGATATTAAGCCTGGACGACAAGAAATGTGCTCCTGCTCCCACTCCGCCCCCAGCAAGGCCGGGAAGAGAGCTGGGGAGAGAAGGAGGCTTCCTGAAGACCAAGCTCTGGGAAGGTGGGGGAGCCTGGGGGTGGAGGGGTTGAGAGAGAAGGGCTTGGGTTGCCTTGGGTGGGGGGTGCGGGATGGCAGAGAGAGAGACAGACAGGCCACAGAGAAACCCAGAAATACAGATACAGCCGGGAGAGAAGAAATGGGGCTTGGGGGTGGGGGCGATGGAGACTTGTGGGGTTGGGGTGTGCAAAGAGGCAAGATGCCTGTACTCTGTACAGGGCAAGGCTACCTTAGCCAGGGCCGCAGCCCAGCGGGGCAGGCCAGACACCAAGGGGGACTCGGCCTCCAGGCTGGAGGCCTGGCTTCAGGGCTGGCCTTGGTCTTGGATGCCCTCTCTACTTGATCCAGAGCCTCCTGGGCCAGGAGGGCACTGGGTAGGGATGGCCCTGCTGGAACTGGCTTAGGCCAACGGGCAAGACCTCCAGCCACATGGACCACCTGTTTTATGGAGAATGGGGGCCAATACAAAAGGGCAAGTTCCAGCTCCAAGTTCGCACACCATTCAAGGAGCACCCCCCGCCCATTGAACCCCTGGTACACAATAGCCTGGGCCCCATGAGGCAGCGATTGCTGGGTTAAGGGGACTCTGGAGGAGGAAAAGATGGGGCAAGCCCAGAATAGGACTTGGAGACAAGGTGGTTCAGAGGGAGCAAGAAAGACAGAGACAGACCTCGGGGTGGCCTGCCCCTCTGCCATGACCTCAGAGGTGCTGGCCCAGACAGCAGATCTGGCCTGCCTGGGTCCAACTCCTAGCTTCATCCTTTCTGTGGCATGACCCCAGCAGGTTGTGTGACCTCGCTGTGCTTCTGTCAGACCCCATCTGTAAAGTAGGGTGTTTATAGTCCCTTCAGCATGATGCTTCTGTGAGGGCTCCCCAAGTCAGTTCCTGCAGGATGCCTAGAAAGGGGTCTGGCGCATCTTAATGGTTCAACGAACTTCACAAATTGTTGTTAATTGCCATATTTCCCCCAGGCCCCAGCCATGACCGTGTCAGCTAGATGACACCTGGAGCAAGTCTCCCCACTCCATGTTACTTCTCAGCAGGCTTCGTGCCTAGACCTAGGAATCCTGACTCACTTTGGTAAAGCCATCGACTTCTCTGTGCCTCAGTGTCCTCATCTGCAGTATGCGCAGATCTTTAGGCTCAGTGGAACCAAAATGTGTAAGCACTTTATAAAGCCCGGAGTGGCCTGGTTCAGATGCTCTGCTCAGAGGACCAGCACAACCTGGTATACGTGTGTGTTTGTGTGTGTGTGTGCACGCACGTGCGTGAGCACACACACTAGTTGAGAAGCAGGGAAGGCCTGGGAGCCTCCCAGAGGGGAGATGCTTAGGCATGATGATGAGGTGAGGGGGAGCCCCAAATTCCAGGCCCAGGGGCCCATGTCCCAGGGAGTGGGGGTCAGGAGCCCAGCTATCTCTGCTTTCTGCTCCCCTCTCCTTCCAGAACAACCTTCTCCCGCAGCGCTGTCCTCTGGTCCCACTCAGCCTCATCTGTGCCGGCTGGTCCTATACTTTGCTCACTCGAGATTTTACACGTGGGCAAGTCTGCCCAGGTCTGGGGCTTAAGCAGATATAGGAAGATGCAGAGAACAGAGAGCAGCTGTCTTGGGGAAAAGGAGAAGAGGAGAGGTAGGGTGGAAATACATGGCAAGGGCAGAAGATGCTAAAGGCTCACTCCCTGAACCCCAGAAGAACACTAGGCAGGCATCTGTGCCCTTCTTCCGGGGAGGCCAGAAGGAGAGGATTTGGGGGCATGGGGGTCGTCATAGGGGGCGGTGCTTCTGAAACTGACTTCCACGCAGGCGGGTGTCCCTGGGGTAGCCCCCCGTCACTGAGGTCTTGCTTCAACCGCCCAAGATCTCTCCCTGAGTCTCCCCAGTTCGAATCCCTTGTCCTCCAGCTGTGAGACCACTGAGTTTAGGTAACCCCCCACCCCTCCCTGGGGTGCAGGGAAGCTGGAACTTGGTCCAGGGCTTGCTGGTTCTTCAAGGCCTGCATCTCTCACGGAGGGCCACCAGGAGGCGCCCCATAGCTGCTCGGCCTCCTGTGAGCCCCCCAATCCGCCCGGCTGGTCGGTCTGGGGGCGGGGCGTCCTCGGGGTCCGGGTGCGGAGGGTCTGCGGTTCAGCCCTGGCTCTAGCGCGTGGCCCGCGGAGCCGCGCACCCTTTCTCTCTCTTTAACCCCCATCGGGTGGCGGGCGTCTCATCCAACGCTCTCTGCGCGATCCTGCTCCCTCTGCGCCCGCGGGCATCCGAGGTCCAGGCTTCGGTCACCCCCAGCCCCATCCGCGAAGTCCTCGGTCATCCTGCGAGCACAGTGCCCCGGCTCCTATCCCTCTCTGAAGGTTGGATGGATTAACTGCTCGCAAAGCTGGTTTGTTTGGCCAGAGTTTATTATTCTCCGGTCACTCCAGCTTGAAGGCGGGCCTAAAGTCAGTAAGTTTATCCAAGGACCGACATCGGCCCCAGGCGCTTCTGGTTCCTTCAGTCCTGCCCCACAGATTCCACCAGAGAGCCCTCCATCCTCCAGGAAGAAACAAAGTCTCTTAAACATTATTTTTAACAATTGCTTTTTAGTAGATAATGTCTACACAGGATTGATTCAAAAATTAAAGCAATGCAAAGTAAAAAGCCTTTTGGCAACCCTGTCTCCAAGCCCGTGGTTCCAACCCACACACACCTGTCAGGTAGCACTTTTATTAACTTCTTATGACGTCTTCAGCACAAAGTTAAAATCTATGCTGTTATTCCCCAACCCACCCATTCTTATACAAAGGTGAAGGTGAAGGTGAAGTCGCTCAGTTGTGTCCGACTCTTTGCGACCCTGTGGACCGTAACCTACTAGGCTTCTTTGTTGGTGGGATTCTCCAGGCAAGAATACTGGAGTAGGAAGCATATTATGTACACTTTGTCTTCACTAAATCTATCTTGATATTCTTTCCATAACAATAGATCCCTTGTTCATTTTCCCAGCTGTGTAGTATTCCATTGTGTGGCTTCAGGCATGCTCAGTCATGTTCAGCTCTTTTTTTTTTTTTTTTTTTATTATTTTGGTTACTCTGGATCTTGGTTGAGGCAAGTGGGGTCTAGTTCCCAGTCCAGGGATTGAACCTGGGCTTCCTGCATTGTAAGCACAGAGTCTTAGCCACTGGACCACCAGGGAAGTCCCTCATGTTCAGCTCTTTGGGACCCCATGGTCTGTAGCCCACCAGGCTCCTCTATGCACTGGATTTTCCTGGCAAGAATACTAGAGTGGGTGGCCATGCCCTCCTCCAGGGCATCTTCCCAACCCAAAGGATCAAACCCAAGTCTTTTGCATTGTAGACAGATCCTTTACTGTCTGAGCCACCAGGGAAGCCCTGTGTGGCTATACACAGTCTATGTAATCCAGTCGTTTCTTGATGAGTACCTAGGTGGTTGCTCCTTTTTGACTCTTACTAACAACATTGCAGTGAATATCCTTATACCTCCATCATTTCATAAGTGTGTTTTTGTATGGATAGGTAGGATAAAATGCCCTGAGAGAGAGTACCAGTCACACAGAGATAGCATGTGTCATTTGGGCAGGTACTTGAGCAGGTATTGCTAGTTGCCCTGCATGGGGCTTGGACTGTTTGCCCTCTCCAGGCAATGACCAGACTTTCTACAGTCTGACCAACAGAATGCACCGCTGAACTTTGGCATTTTTGCCACACATTCACTTGTGTTCAGTGTCCCAGGGAAGCCTGTCTTTACCTGCGGACTGTCACTCCCTTGCCCGTGTCCCCCAGCACACAGGTTTTCTCCTTCACAGCACCTTGTGCATTTGAAATTATATATACTATACTGTTATTATTTCATCAACATTTGCCTGCCACCAGCCTAAAAGCCCCATGTGCACAGGGACTGTACCCCAGTCCCTGAAACAACACAGGCACATCAGAGATGCTGACTACACCTTCATTGGCTGATACAGTTCCCTGTGTGCCCCACATCCATGCGTAGATGGGCTCAGCTGCGACACTTAACCCCCTTATGTGGGAGGCATGGGTACTAGCTCCATTGAGCAGATGAGAAGACTGAGGCTCAGAGAGGAGGTCAAGGACTCCAGGACTCACCTTGTCTCTGTTTCTGAGACCTTGGTTTTACTTCCCTACTCTGGCCCATGGGAGCCCACCCCCCCACCAGCCGCCGTCACCAGGAACAGTCAGGCCCAGGTCTGGGGGGCTCCAAACTCAGGATCAGCCCCCTCTGCCTTGCCGGCAGGGGTTTGTCAGAGCCCCCGGGGTCTTGCTGGTGTGCAGCCTCAGACGCCCTGTTTGGTGGCAGTGCAGGGCCACAGTGACCTGCTGGCTTGTGCAGTCACCAGAGCCCATTCCCGAAGGCCCCACGGCTGTGCTGGCTTTGTGCCCGACTGTCACTCTGCTCCCCAGCGGCTCTTTGTGGCGGCTGCCTGCCTCCCCTGCCTTCCATTAATCATGTGTGCAGGATTTATTTTCTCCAGCAATTTATTTCAGCAAATGCAATCTGGGTGTGCCCACAGGTGGGCAGGATGCTCTGTTGCCACCAGAGTCATGGAGCCCGGCTTTATTGTCAGACTGACAGGCATGACTCACCAGCACCCCCGCGGCAGAAGCACCAGAGCCCTAGGGTGGGACGCTAGGTACTCCAGGGACCAGCCCCACCCCCACGTCACTGCAACCTTAGCATCCCAAGAAGCCTGGAAATTCAAGCTTGCTCCCCTGTTTTTGTTTTTATTTTTAAACTGGGGCTTTGCAGCCCCTGCCAAGGCCCGCTGGCTAAGGGGGTATGGGAAAGGATTAGGCCCCAGTGTCCTCACCCTGAAACAGCCTTTCAGAGGCTTTTGCTGAAGACCCAGGTGGTGGCTCATTTCAGTCTCCTGATCTGAAGAAGGAAAGGATCCTTCTTCCCCAACCGCCCCACCCCCCCCGGCCCCAGCATTGCTGGATAACCTGGCCCTGATTCCCAGGTTCTGACGGTCACAGAAGGAAATAGCTCATGCCAACCCTGCCACCCCTTGCCACACACACACGTGTCTTTCCTCCTGAGGGGTGCTTTCATCACCCTTGCCCCCTGCCCCCAATCTGTCAAGAGGATGTAGCAGCCCAGGACTGAGTAGAAGACGTAGCTCTGAGGCTAGGACAGGACTCAGGGGCTGCTTGGCTGTGATTTCAGGTCCTGAGTTAGTGCCCCTGCTTATTTTTCCACTTACAGCCCTTGGACACAGAAAGGAAGGGACTGGACAGCAGTGGGCAGGGGCCAACCACCCGGCCCTGGCCCTCACCAAGCCCTTTGCATCCCACCCATGCCCCCCGTCTCTGCAGCATCTCTAGGCCCCTAGGTCCCAGCCCTGGGGGCCTGCTTCCTCCCTTGGTATCCCCCAGTCTCAGCCTGGGGCCCCTGCCCGCAGCCTACCCTCCACCCCCCACCCCAACCTGGCTGCCACTAATGCTGCAGATAATTCCTGCTGTCGCAAAGCCATTACGGTGCAAATGGGCTGCATTTCAGTATGTGTGTGTGTGTGCGTGCGTGCGCGTGTACAGGGGAGGGGGCTTGGCAGGCAAGGCGCATTGCTTATGCCTCGCACATTGCCTTGGGGAGTTTATGCGGTTCCCCTCCAACCTCTGGTCCCCTGCCCCGGCTGCCAGCCTCCACTGGACCTTGAGTGATGGGGCCTGGCGCTCTGGCCAGGTGGCTGATATGCCCAGCTGGAGGGTCCTTGTGCCCCTGTCCTCCCCCTTCTCCTCCATGAGTGGCAGCTGGACTCAGAGTAGCTGAACCACCCCCACTCAGCCTTTGAGACCTCCAGGGCCCTGGGGGACAGACTGGGAAGACTTCAGTGGCATCTGAGGCCCTGGCTTCCAGACTCCCATCTCTCCCCAGCCCTTCCAGGCCCCTGGTCTCCCACCCTTTGCTTCATCTGCCTCCCGTAGACCCCCACCCTTACCCCCAAGAGCCATCACAGTTGTTCCACCTTGCCTCCTCCTGCCTCAGCACAGCCAGGTCTCCCCCAGGGGGAGGCAAACCCTCTATCCTTTCAAGGAGAACCTTTGACCTTTGTGTCAGGAGCTTTCAGTGAACCTTGACAGCAGCCGGGAGGTCCCCGTGGGCTCAGGAGGGAGGGCAGGGCAGTGGTCAAGGGAGTGGCCTTCAGCAGCAGGTGGGACTGCTTTTCCTCTCTGCTCCTCCAGTTTCTGGTGATCTGATCTTGGCCACGTCACTCAATATCTCTGCGTCTCAGTGGCCTTATCTGCAAATTGGGTCTGATAACACTTGGCTTAAATAATTATTATTAAAGGTCTAATAGATTGTATTACATAAAACCATGAGAAATTGCTTATGCTCCAGCTGTTTCCATGTCAATATTTTTTGGTGAGATACTGCACTAAGTCAGCTTCGTGTTGTTGATAAGGTCTTGCACTTTGCTTTTATACTCTTAATGCTTTGCATGTGTACAAATGCTTAAAGAGTTCACGCTAACTGAGAAAGCACAAAGAAGAGGTAAGAAGCAAAACAAAATAAAAATAAATCTCCCTGTCAGAAATAACCATAATCAATGAATAATAACCATCTCCAGAAATCTCTTTTGCACTGATATAGGTAGATATTTAGAGCATTAAATGCATAGAAATACTGCTATGAGAAGGGATCTGACCATTTCAAATATAATTTTTAAAATTTTAGCTTATTTTCATAAAAGAAAATAAGTGAATAAATGGAAGGAAATTGAAAGAAACCACAAAACTCTAGTAAATGTCTCTTCATCAGAGAGACAATGCATTCTACAAAGATCATCTCATATTAACAAAAAGATAGGAAAGCCATAAGAATATTAGGGAGAATCTTTCATGTAGGAGTGGGGAGAAATGTGAATATTATAGTAAAAATTGAAGGCATTAAATTAGCAAATTTCAAAGTAACAGCTGATGGCAAGACTGAGAAAAGAAAAAAACTTACGGAGAGAGATCACAAGCAAGGAAGACGAAAGACAAGGAAGGAAATGAGAGGAAACGGGCACAATTGTGGCCTGGTTTGCACAGGGTTGAACAATAGTATTCAAAATTTCGCACACATTCAACTTAAAAGAGTTTTGCCCTTACGTGTTCTCCTTTCCTAAAGGTTTCTATCGTGTTTAAATGATGAGAAAGATGTAGTTTCTGGCATGTAGTAACTACTGACATTTTAAAATAAAGCTGCTGTACTGCTTACAATAGCCAAGACATGGGGGCAGCAGAAATGTGTATCAACAGAGGGGTGGATAAAGATGTGGTCCATATACACAATGGAACCTACACTCGGTCATTAAAAAGAATGAATAATGCCATTTGCAGCAGCATGGATGGACCTCAAGATGGTCTTACTGAGTGAAGTATGTCAGACAGAGAAGGAGAATATCATATGACTTCCCTTATACGTGGAATCTAAAAAGAATTGGTACAAATGAACTTATAAAACAGAAACAGACTCACAGACCTAGAGAACGAATTTATGGTGGCCAGGGGGAAGGGTGGGGGCAAGGAATAATTAGGGAGTTTGGAATGGACATGTACTATCTGCTGTATTTAAAATGGATAACCAACAAGGACCAACTGTTCAGCACATGGAACTCTGCTCAATGTTATGTGGCACCCTGGGCAAGAGAGGAGTTTAGGGAAGAAAGGATATATGTGTATGTATGGCTGAGTCCCTTTGCTGTCCACCTGGAACTATTGCAGCATGGTTAATCAGCAATGTGCTTGTTCTAAGTCGCCTTAGTTGTGTCTGACTCTTTGCAACCCCACGGAGTGTAGCCCACCAGGCTTCTCTGTCCATGGGGATTCTCCAGGCAAGAATACTGGAGTCGGCTGCCACGCCCTCCTCCAGGGGATTTTCCTAACCCAGGGATAGAACCTGTGTCTCTTCTGTTTCTTGCATTTGCAGGTGGGTTCTTTACCACTAGCACCACCTGGAAACTATAAGATAAAATTTTTTAAACAATAAACTAAAAAATCTGCTGTAGCTCTTTTGAATTTATCAGACCACTTTGATGGACTTCATATGGTTCAACCTAAGGGGTGAACTGCCCAGCCCATAGTGGTACCCACCCGGGCAGACACTGTTAGTAGGACATGACCTCATGTTCTACGAACTCATCTGGACTTGAGTTTCTGTATTTTGCTTATGTTTTCCTGGTATTTTTAGCAAAATTCCCTGAACTCTCCAACATTTCTCACTAAATGAAGACAAAAAGTTGGAGTCTGTGGTTACAGTGGAAAAGCATTGTGACCCTCCTCCTGTCCCCGCAGGATACTAGTGATGAGGGTAGGGGGCTGACCCTGCTGGAGGAGGTCAGAATGAGCCCGGGGAAGGGAAGTGGGTGGGGATGACCCTCTTCTCCTCCCAACTGTTTTAGAAGGAAAGGGTTGAGGGGAGGAGGATGATGACTGAATGGTTTATGGGATGTACACAAAAGGTTGGGTTCTGAATTGGGGGAATGAAGGGCATGGTCTGCATGCTTCCATGCCTTGTGGCCCCTGCTGAACATACCTGATCAGAAGCCAGGGGTCTCACCAGCCACAGAGAGTCCTTTGTGCAGGTCCAGGACATGTCCATTATTAAACACCCATGGAGCCTGCCCCCAACCCCAAGCAGCACTCCTGCCTCTCCCTTTTAAAGTCAAGTTCAGCCTAGGAGTTCCTTGGTGGCCTTGTTGCTGTTGCTATTGTTCAGTTGCTCAGTCATGTCCGACTCTTCGTGACCCCATGGACTGCAGCATGCCAGGCTTCCCTGTCCTTCACCATCTCCTGGAGCTTGCTCAAACCCATGTCCATTGAGTCAGTGACGCCATCCAACCGTCTCATCCTCTGTCATCCCCTCCTCCTCCTGCCTTCAATCTTTCCCAGCATCAGGGTCTTTTCCAATGAGTCAGTTCTTCCCATCAGCTGGCCAAAGTATTGGAGCTTCAGCTTCAGCATCAGTCCTTCCAGTGAATATTCAGGGTTGATTTCCTTTAGGGTTGAGCAGTTTAATCTCCCTGTAGTCTGAAAGACTCTCAAGAGTGGCTTAGTGGCTATGATACCAGGCTTTCATTGCCATGGCCCACGTTCAGTTCCTGGTCTGGAAACTGAGATCTTGCAAGCCTCGCAGTGTGGCCAAAGGGGAAAAAAAAAGAGTAGTCAAGTACAGCCTAAAGAGCGGGAAAAGTCAGAACAACAACTAAAGCTGACAAGCTGAAGGAGACAGGGCACGCTTGGGGAAGGGCCCTCGGAGCAAGGGGAACCCGCAGTACTCAGACACCTCCTGTGTATCAGGCCACACAGGACCTGGGGAGCCGCTCCTAGGTCCCTTTCTCTTCCATTGTCGAGGCACCAGCATCTCCCTTGGTGCCCTCCAGGATCGGGCCCTCGCTATTCTCATCATGTTCATGCTAGGAGACAGCATCTTATGGATTCCCAGCATGTACAGCGGAGAAGGCGATGGCACCCCACTCCAGTACTCTTGCCTGGAAAATTCCATGGACAGAGGAGCCTGGTGGGCTGCAGTCCATGAGGTCGCTAAGAGTCAGACACGACTGAGCGACTTCCCTTTCACTTTTCACTTTCATGCATTGGAGAAGGAAATGGCAACCCACTCCAGTGTTCTTGCCTGGAGAATCCCAGGGACAGGGGAGCCTGGTGGGCTGCCGTCTATGGGGTCACACAGAGTCGGACACGACTGAAGTGACTTAGCAGCAGTAGCAGCGTGTACAGAGCGCTGATCTAGAGCAATGATAACAATCCCTGCCAGCCCTTCGCTGGAAGCCCAGTGGGTGTCCTTCACACCTCCTAGCAAGATGGGTGATATTATCCCATTTCCCAGACTGGCTGAGAAACAGGAAGTGTATGGATCCCTGGGCTGCCATCACAAATGATCACAAACTGGGCAGAGATTTATTCTCTCACAGTTCTGGAGGCTAGAAGCCAAGAGAATCACGGTGCTGGCAGGGTCATGCTCTTTCAAAGGCTATTTAGGAGGCTCTGTCCAATGACTCTCTCTTATTTCCCATGTGGCCAGAAGTCCTCGGCTTGTGGCTACTCCAGTGTCTGCCTCCATTGTCACACTGGCTTCTCCTTGTGCATCTGTTCTCTTTTGCAAGGACACAGGGGCTTCCCATTGGCTCAGCAGTAAAGAACCTGCCTGCAGTGCAGGAGATGCAGGAGATCCAGGCTGGATCCCTGGGTTGGGAAGATCCCCTGGAGGAGGGCATGACAACCCACTCCAGTAGTCTTGCCTGGAGAATCCCATGGATTGATAAGATCCTGGCGGGCAACAGTCCTTGGAGTCGCAAAGAGTGAAGCAACTGAGCGCAGTGGATGCAGGGCCCACCCTTCTCCAGTATGACCTTCTCAAGTTTTTTTACATCCGCAAAAACTCTGTTTCCAAATCAGGTCACATTCTGAGCTTCTGGGGGTTAGGACATCAACACATCTTCTGGGGAACACAATCCAACCCTCAACAGGAAGTGACTCACCCCAAATCACCCAGAGGTACAGTCAGAACCCCCAGGCCTGAGCTCTGAATCACGGCGGAGCAGCCCGTCATCCGAAGAGCAGCCTGAGCCCCCCTTCTCCTCATATTTCAATATGTCAGCAGCCGGCTCGTGGACGCTTCTGTGTCCAGCTGGCCATGTTTGGCCCGAGAAGCTGGCATAGCTGTGGGTCCCACCCTCAGGTCCTGGGATACTGCCCTCAAAGGTGGCCTGGTCAGCTGTGAGTTAGTCACCCCCTACCCCAACCCAGGTGCCCTTTTGTCCACCCCTGGCAAGGCCAGAAGGTCAGGGTGGTTTGGGGTAAGGGGGGGAGCAAGCATATCCATGGCCTGGAGGGGCCTGACGGGGGAGGTGGGAAAGGTCCACCCCCAGAGGACAAGTGTAGTGACCTGGAGAGGCAGTTCTGTCCAGGGTGGCAAGTGCCTAGGTCTCTCCTCACCATTTCCAGAGGCCCACAGTCCCCCTCCCATCCTCCTCCGAATACAAGAGAGGGCCTGGTGCCAGCAGGGAGGCTGCAGAACTGGCCCAGGTCACCAGAGTCCACAGGGGCCTCCTGACCCGAGCCTGCTGGGGCTTTCCTGAGGTATCGACAAACAGGTCCAGGGTTCTCTCCTTCCCTGTTCTGCAGGTGGGAGGCTGGGGCTGAGACTTTGCTCCTACCTGCAGGAAGGGTGAAGTGGAGCTGCTGTGGCCTCAGAGGGCACCCAGGGCAGGAGAGTCAGCAGACAAGGCCAGCTCACCTCACAGGCAGGAGCCTGGGGCCTGGAGGGGAGGCTGGGGAAGCAGGGGCCACAGGTGTCACTAACAGCCCCTCCTCGTCTCACACCTTGGACAAAGATCCTGCCCCCAGCCCCAGAAAAACCAAGAGAAAAAAAGGAAAGGACAGGGGAGCAGGAGGTGAGGGGGAGACCCCAGCTCTGCTGGTTCAGAGATAACCGTGGAACGTGCTGGTTCCCACCAACCCCCAACCCTGCCTTGGTCCACTGACCTGCACCCCAAGGGAGACCCACACTCCAGAGGCGAGGACAGACCAGGCAGAGTGAACATGGGCCCAGGCAAGAGGGGGCAGCAGACCAGGCCCCACCCAGCTGCAATGAAAGGCAGCTGATGGGGAAGAGCCCACAAGGGCCAGGGAACCTAGAGATCCTGGACGGCTTCAGACAGATTGAAGCTGATGTGCCAGTCCCTGGAGCCAGAAGACAGGCCAGTGCTCATGTCTTCACCTGTTGAGCAAATACAGAGTGTCAGACTCTGATCTAGGTGCTGGGGACACCATGGGGATGAGGGAGAAAGCCCTCCTCCTGGTAGCAGACAGACATCAAAGAACCGAGCTCACAACCGCGGGTGGCTCCCACCAGCTTACCAGGGAACTGCGACACAGCAGGATGTAGATTTAAGTCAATTTAAGTTTTTCAGGCCTTCCTGAGACTGTGCCGGACAGAGGTCCCTTTGTCACTGCAGGACACAGCTCTTGTCCCAACATCCGGCCAGATTCTAAGCCTTCTCCACCTTCCATGTTAGAGCCTTCTCCTGGGCTTCGTTCATGAAGACTCCAGGCTCTCACTTGATTATAGCGCCTCTCCCTCTCCGGAGGGCTTCCCTCATAGCTTGGCTGGTAAACAGGCCACCTGCAATGCGGGAGACTGTGCTCGATCCCTGGGTTGGGAAGATCCCCTGGAGAAGGGAGAGGCTACCCACTTTAGTACTCTAGCCTGGAGAATTCCATGGACTGTATAGTCCATGGGGTCACGTAGAGTCGGACGTGACTGAGCAACTTTCACTTTTCCCTTTCCCAAATGTAGGTGGCGATCCAGGAACTCTCATGGGGTGGTGGGAGGGTGAGTAGGGGTCTCCCCTCCCACTTTATTCTTCAGTGTTGGGGTGTGTGTGTGTATCTTCAGTAGCTCAGTTGAGTCCGACTCTATGTGACCCCCATGGACTGTAACCCACCAGCTTCCTCTGTCCTTGGGATTCTCCAGACAGAATATTGGAGTGGGTAGCCATTCCCTCCTCCAGCAGCAAGCCATTTGGGAAGCCCAGATTCAGTGTCGGCGTTGGCAGAAAGACAAGGCCCTTGCTTCCTGGTTCACCTGGGCCAGGGAGCCCTAGAGCCAGAGTCAAGGCCCCAAGGCTGCTGTAGCTCCTTTTCACTGAAAATGAGAAGTGCCAGGGGCCCAACCTGCCAGCGGACGGAGGTATCTCTTAGGGTGACTCCCTGGGGTACAGGGCCCTTGCTCTGCAAGGCCCCACACTTGGTTTAATATTCAGCATATCATGATCTTAAAACTCTTAACAACTGTTGAACAAGAGGCCCTGCGTTTTCAGTTTGCATGGGGACCCCGGCAACTTCTGGAGCTTGTCCTGCCTGCCAGACATGCGTTATGGCAACATAGGGCTGGCAGCATCTTAACCATGCTGCCTTTTTTCTCCAAAAGCCACCAGTCTCATTCACACTGGGTGCCAACTTTCAGGCCTGTGGACACACGTGGAAGGCCCTTTGTAAATGCTTAGGCACCAGACATCATGGAGATGGGGGATATGGGCCCCTCCCCACTCAGCACTTCCAGAGGCCTCAGCCAGACAGCGAGTCCTCTGGTTGAGGTGACCTCCTCTGGGCACTGGAATGCCAGTCTCTCCCTCTTCCAGCTCCCTGATTCCAGAGCAAAAGTTTCCTTGATTCCTCTAGGAATTCCACTCCTCCTTCCTACCTGGCTGGAGCTGTGAGGGAAGACACTCTGTCCACCAACACTGACAACCCAAAGGCCCTTCTCTCTTGTCCTTTTATCCAGTCCACTAAGAGGAGGGGCCTACGGGGGACTGGATTCTGAAAAGAGAGCAGCAGTGAGCCCTGCAGTGGGGTGGGGAGAGGGGGAGCTGTCCACTCTAGAAGATGAAGACTGAGCCCCTTAAACAAGTAGAATCCCACTGGACAGCCGGCAACAGAGAAGTCACTGCTCTGAAGAAACTATAAAAGAGTGAGGTAGACCTGCTGGTACAGTGGCCGGAAGTCCTCTCCATCATGGTCCAACAGGAGAAGCAGGTAAGGAACGCGTGCACCCATCACCGATAATAGAATCATTTCATGAGATGTGGATGTAGACATAAATTCTCAAGAGGTGACCTGTGGAAGTGAATGAAGTTGACTTGGACTTGGGGTGGTGTCCAGATACAGGAGAGGGGAGGGCTCGTGATCCAGCCACAGGAACAGGAGTGGCAGAGGAACCAGAGGAGGGTGAGCTGAGGTCTGAGCGGACTTGCAGTCCATGCTGTGAACTCCCTAATTTTTCTTCGGCAGTGGTGGGTATCTTACCCTAAGGGGAGGTGGGGACAGTAAACAGACTCAGTATTTTCATGGCATTCATGAATCAGAGGTACAACTTTTATAAGGTGTGATGGTAATCAAGGGAAAAAGGTGTGCAGTGTCCAATAGTCAGGCACAGATGAGAGAGTTGGACCATAAAGAAGGCTGAGTGCCAAAGAATTGATGCTTTCGAAACATGGTGCCAGAGAAGACTCTTGAGATTTCCTTGGACTGCAAGGAGATCAAATCAGTCAATCCTAAAGGAAATCAGCCCTGAATATTCACAGGAAGGTCTAATGCTGAAGCTCCATTACTTTAGCCACCTGATGGGAAGAGCTGACTCCTTGGAAAACCCTGGTTCTGGGAAAGACGGAAGGCAAAAGGAGAAGGGGGTGGCAGAGGATGAGATGTTTAGATAGCATAACCAACTGAATGGGTAAGAATTTGAACAAATTCCCAGAGATAGTGGTGGACAGAGCAGCCTGGCATGCTGCAGTCCATGGGAGTCAAAGAGAGCTGGACACGACTTAGCAACTGAACAATGCAGTGGTGTGATGGTAAATGCCAGATCACTGGCTCTCCTGGGAAAAAGAGCTCTGATTGTTAGCATTCACTGATTCCCACCAGGGCTGACTTCAAGATACAGAAGTGATGTCACTGAATGCAGACTTGGGAAGAGATGCTGGCGACTGGCTCTCAGGGGCAGGGCTGAGTTGACTCAGACTGGAGGGGTTGGGAGCCTCATTGTGATCAGTGCCCCAGAGAGGCTGGGGAGAACCAAACTCATGGGGCATTGCAACCTTCTGGGGAAGAGAATTTCAAGGAGAAACAAAGAAATCAAGCTTCTTGTCTGCTGCCCACAGTGGCACAAGAGGAACTTGGAGAAGCTGCTAGATCCGGCTGCCCCCTCTCTGCCTCTCACCCATCAACCCCATGGGACTCCTGACTCAGGCTATCTCTGCAAGTCTGAGGTTCTGTCTTGTCAAAGGTGGGACAGGTTCCCATCAGGCTGAGTTCACCTATGCAAAAGGAGCAAAAGCTGGAGAAGAAAGGACAACGTTAATGAGCAGATGTCGTGACAGATCTACTCTGAAAAAGCACCAGGCCGGGCCAAAGGCGCCTGGGGTCACCAGAATGAATGGGGGCACCAGGATGGTTTTTGGGTCCCAGGACATTCTGTGGGGTAGAAGGGCAGCTCCTCGATGCCCAGGTGGGGGACGTGGGCCCCTGAGAGCTGCCCATTTGTGGCCCTTCCCATGAGACACCAGAAGACTCTCCTGCCAGATCAGGGTCACAGCAACTGAAAACAATGCTGCCCGGCAGCCCGAGCGGGCCCTGCACAGGGCAGGGGGTCTGGGAGAGCTGCTGGGGCCTGTCGTTCATGAACTGGGCCACTGCAGGGGGGACTTTCATCTCCTGCCTTCCCCTTGGGGCCACTGCAGCATCCGCCTGCCTCGTCTCTTCCCACCCTGCTCCTCCCAGGGCGGCAATTACTGCGCTAATTAGGGCGCTTTGATCATCTTTAGAAATGGCCACACTGGGGAGGGACGCTGCCAAGCAATTAGGGGCAAAGAGGCTGGGAGCTTGGGCACCTCCTCAGGGGGCGGGGCTGCAGAAGACCCCCAGACACCCCCTGCCTCCTCCCCTCAGGAGTGTCTGCACACCCCCCCACCCCCCACCAAACAGAGCCGTAAACTCCTCAGGGAATAGAGGAGGATAGGAATCTCCCCTCTTCTGCGCCCTGGAGATAGGACCTGCCCACCAGCCCCCCTCCGCCTGGCCCACAGCCCAACGGTCAGCTCTTCTGGCCTGTCCAGGCCCCTTTGATGGAGCCGCAGAAACAAGGGCTCCTTTGACAGACAGGGGGGGCCTCAGAGCCCAGATGATGAGACTTCAAAGGTGAGCCCACTATCCCGTTCCCTCCTCCGACCCCAGCCCCCCTCCCGCAGTCTGTCCTCTCTATAGTGCTCCCCCACCCACCCCAGGCCCCATTTCCCCCTGTGGGCTTCTGGGAGTAAAGGGCCAGGTGAGGGATGGGCCAAGGGAAGCGGGTCATTCTGAAGTGAGAGAACGGAGTCAGATGGTCTGAGGGCCGAGAACTCAGTGTCCAGGAGGCAGGCACCGAGGATAAGCGCCTGGAGGGCGGACCTGAGGGGGACAGAGCACCGGGACAGGGTTACCATGCTGCTGGCCGCTGCTGCTGCTGCTGCTGCCGCCCCTCCCAGACCCACGGTCTGCCCATGGGCACCCGCTGTACATGCGCGTGCCCCCAGCACCCTGCAAGGTGAGCTGGTCCAAGGAAGGAGGGGGTGGTCTCAGGCAGGGGGACCTTGAGCTTGCCATCTCCACGCACAGGCCCTTTGGCCCCTTCTGTATCCCCGTCGCCCCTCTCTGCTGGCAGAAGGGGCCAGAAATGAGACACAGGTGGGAGAAGAAAGGGGATACTGAGGCGGGGGTGTGTGTGGCGGAGAGAGCAGCTGGCAAGCACTGCCAAAGGTGTGCTTTCCAGAAGACTCTGGGTCCAGCAGGGAGGAAGGGGCCCAGGGCAGCGTCCCCTTGGCTATCTGGGCCCCAAGGTGGGCAACTCGACCCACCATGGTCATTTTGTGTCTGTAAGCCCGTGTCCTGTAATATTTGCACTTTTGGGGTCTTGTTTTCCCTTCAAGGTTTTTAAGGAAAGGCCCTCCTTTTTAAGGACTCCAGCCCAGCCCTGTTGAAATCGCAGAGCTTTCTCAGGCCAAGCATCCAATCCTATTTGCTGTGAGAGCCATTCCCTCCCAGGACTCCGGCAGCCCAGCCTGCCTTCCTCCCGGGTCTCCCAAGGCAGGGCTCAGGGCTGGGGCAAAGCGGACGTGCCTGGGGCTCTTCCCTAACCCTGCGTGAGGGATTTGTGTCCCCCACAGCTCTGTCTGCCCAGGGGACGAAGGTGTTGCAGGCTGCCCAGAGAAGCGCCCAGTGGGCGGTGAATCGGGTGGCGATGGAGATTCAGCACAGACTGCACGAGTGCCGGAGCTGTGCCAATCACACCACCCCATGCCCCGGTGAGCTCACCCCTGACTACCCCAGGGCCCCTTCTCCTGTCCACCCCATCCCTCCCTTCAGAACTCACCCCCTCTTGGGGACACACACGGACGGGGTGGGGCTGCAACCAAGAATAGGCGGGAGGGTCTCCCCAGGTGGAAAGGCTTGGGCACACAGCAGGTGCAAAGGCAGGAGGGCTGGCACAGTCTGGGCTCATCTGGTGAACACTGAGCCATTTATGGCGGCTGAAATAGACCCTTCCCTAGTAGCTCACAGGGCAAAGAACCTGCCGGCAATGCGGGAGGCCTGGGTTCGATCCCTGGGTGGGGAAGATTCCCTGGAGGAGGGCATGGCAACCCACTCCAGTATTCTTGCCTGGAGAATCCCATGGACAGAGGAGCCTAGTGGGCTACAGCCCATGAGCTCGCAAGAAGTCGGAAACTGAGCCATTAACACACACACACACTACTGGGCAGGGTAAGGCGGGGTGGTTTGGGGTGCTCCGTTAGGCGGAAAGAGGGCTCAGGCCGAGCCTGGAGTGGAGAAGAGGGAAAGGGTGGCCGTGAGGCTCAGAGTTGTGTTTCTCAGCAGCACCTGGGCGTCCCAGGCCTCAAGCCCCCCTCCTGAAGGATTCGCCTGAGCCAGGTGAGCTTGCAAAGGCTTGGGGGATAGAGGGGAGGGGAGCAGGGCTGAGAGCAGGGTGGACCCTGGAGGGGTCTCGATGGTTAGGACGACCGGGACTTGTGCCTCCTGACTTGTGCCCCTTCGGCCTTTCCAGGGCCTTGTGGCGAGAGGCGCCCGGGCGTTGTCAACGTGACGCGGGCGCACGGCCGCATTGTGGGGGCAATGAGGCACCACCGGGGGCCTGGCCCTGGCTGGTGAGGCTGCAGCTCGGCGGGCAGCCTCTGTGCGGCGGCGTCCTGGTGGCTGCGTCCTGGGTGCTCACGGCGGCGCACTGCTTCGCGGGGTACGTCGGGCCCCCGGCCCCGGGATCCCCAGCGCGGGGCTCCAACTCTTTCCAGGTCGTCGGGGTGGGGCGCCGCGCTCGAGGCCCGGTCTCTGCTGCCCCCTGGCGGCGGCTGTCTCCTTCCCCGCCTCGGAGTCTTCCTCCGGCGCACTGTCCGCGGCCTCTGGCTAGCTGGGGGCTGTGGGGTACCCGTGGGTGGAGGCAGGGTCTCCAGGGGGAAGCTTCTCGCATTCCTGTCTTGCGTGTCTCACGCCGCAGCGCCCCGAACGAGCTTCTGTGGACGGTAACGCTGGCCGAGGGGTCCCCGGGAGAACCGGCGGAGGAGGTTCAGGTGAACCGCATCGTGCCCCACCCAAAGGTGAGAGGGCAGCCCCAGGCCCTCAGACTTGGGAACAGCACCCCCACCCACGCCTTGTTTACACGGCGCCGCCACCCTCTCCCCAGTTTGACCCTCGGACCTTCCACAATGACCTGGCCCTGGTGCAGCTGTGGACGCCGGTGAGCCCGACGGGGGGCGGCACGCCCCGTGTGCCTGCCCCAGGAGTCCCAGGAGCCCCCCGCAGGCACTCCTTGTGCCATCGCGGGCTGGGGTGCCCTCTTCGAAGGTACTAGGCAGGACAGGGCCTGGGTGAGCCACTCGGGGGCGTGGGGGAAAGGGGGTCTGGAGTGACGGAGCTTGGGAAGGCTGGGATGGAAGGATTCTGACCTACGCCCAGCTGTCTTTGCAAAATAATGCCCATCTCGCCAAGTGGGGAAGAATCAAGGAGGGCAGTGGGAAGGGGGAACCCTAAAACAGAACCCCTGCCATCCAGGTCTGAGGCCCTTCTACCGCTTCCCTGTAGATGGGCCAGAGGCCGAGGCAGTGAGGGAGGCCCGTGTGCCCTTGCTCAGCGCCGACACCTGCAGAAGGGCCCTGGGACCAGGACTACGCCCCAGCAGCATGCTCTGTGCGGGCTACCTGGCCGGGGGCATCGATTCGTGCCAGGTATGAGACCCGCCGGATCGGAGGGTAGTAGTGGGCGGCGGGACCGCCTCCTTCCCTGCTACAATCAGGCTGTCATCAACTTCTCCGCACCTTTATGTCCTCATCGCTAAAATGGGTACAAGAGTGGTAACCCCAGTAGAGCTCAGAGTTGCCTGTAAGGGTGTCATTGGGGTGGGGAGAGGTGATAAGGTGGGTCCATACAGTGCCCTCTCTCTTGGTCCTTGCAGGGTGACTCGGGAGGCCCCCTGACCTGTTCTGAGCCTGGCCCCCGCCCCAGGGAGGTCCTGTACGGGGTCACCTCTTGGGGGACGGATGTGGGGAGCCGGGGAAGCCTGGAGTCTACACCCCGTGTGGCTGTGTTCAAGGACTGGCTCCAGGAGCAGATGAGCGGTGAGCACCTTTCCCCCCACCCCCACCCCTTGCCCACAGTGCCCCATAACTGCCCTGGAGCGAGCCCGTTTCCATCCCATCGGCCCCCAGGCTCCTGCGTGGGGAAAGCCTATTTTCCTCCCCGGAGGGATTTGGGGGGGCTAGGACTTAAAGCGATGGGGAGGTGGTAAGCTAACCCCGACGCCCCCCGCAGCCGCCCCCTTCAGCCGCGAGCCCAGCTGCAGGGAGCTTCTGGCTTGGGACCCGTCGGAGGAACCGCAGACAGAGGCCGCCCCACCCTGCGCCTTCTACGCCCACCTATGCCTGGGGCCCGCGGGCGCCTGTGCGCGTCTGGCGCATCAGCAGTGTCTGCAGCGCCGGCGGCGATGTGGTCAGTCCGGTTCCCGGGGCTGGGCCGGGGAGGGGGACCCAGGGTCTGGCCCACGTCTGACCGCCGCTCAGACTCTCGTCTCGCCGACAGAGCTGCGCTCGCTGGCGCACACTCTCCTGGAGCTGCTGCGGGGTGCCCAGGAGCTGTTCGGCCCCTCGCCCGGGAGTGCGGCGCCTGGCCCCAGCCTCGGCTCGCCCCGCTCCGTCACTCCGGGATCCTCCCAGGCACCCCTCCCGTGAGCAGCGGCTGCACTCAGGTACCCCAAGCCCTTCGCAGCCCGGCCCCGGCCCACCCCAGCGCTGCCGCGCCGTTCCCCTAACCCTGCGTCTCCCCAGGATCGCCTCCCCGGGCTACTGGCGCTCGGTTCTCTAAGCGGAGGTCGGAGCGGCGCGGGGAAGTGAATGGTAATGACGCCCCCTACCGGCGGCCGCCAGGGGAGCCGGCCAAGGGAGGCCGTGTCCAGAGGGGACTCTCAGGGTTGTCTGTGCTGGGATGCAGTTTCACCCCATCTGGCAGCGGTCAGACCCGCTCTCGCCCTCCCTCGCAGCAGGACGCATGATTCTTTGTTGGGGGAGGCGCGGAACTTGTGACTTTGGTCCTGCTCCAGTGGAGGCTGGGGTTTGTGTTACCATTTAACCCCTCTCAATTTCAGCTGCCCCATCCCAGCATGTGGAGGACTGCCCACTGGGAGGTGTCCCGAGGTTCTGGTGGAATATCACCCCGACTCCATACTAGCGTCAGCTCTCTCTTATTCCTGAGGTCTCTCCTCTTCCCTTAGGCTGCCCTGGGCTGGAGCCCCTGCGGCAGAAGCTGGCCACCCTCCAGGGCACCCACGCCTGGATCTTGCAGGTGCCCCCGGAGCGCCTGGCCATGGACTTTAACGAGGTGGGTCTCCAGGCTTCCCAGACTCCTTCACAGTGGCCTGGGAAGGCTAACCTGGAGTCAGCCCTGCTGGGGAGGGGGAACAGAAGGGACCCTTCCCCAGCAGCCTGGGGTGGAGGTGGGGGAGGGTATCCTTGGGTGGGGGGACGGCTATGGGGAGGGCAGCTGAATGTGAGCTGGGTGCTGGGTGGGTGTGAAGGAGTGGAGAGGAGGTGGGAGTGGAGTGTGGGCATGTCCAAGTGAGCAGAAAGTGTGCTGGATTAGCGGGAGGGGCTGGGGACAAGGTAGCTCTGCCTGTGAGTTTCTGGAGCAAGGAGGAGGGGGACCAGGAGTGTGGTTGTGGGCCCCTGAGCTGTCTACCTCTCCCCTCTGCAGGTCCTGGCAGACCTGGGCTCCAAGACACTGACTGGGCTCTTCCGAGCCTGGGTTTGGGCAGGCTTGGGGGGCCGGCACGTGGTCTTCGGTGGCCTGGTGGGTCTGGAACCAGCCACGCTGGCCCGAAGTCTTCCCCGGCTGCTGCTTCAGGCCCTGCAGGCCTTCCGCCTGGCAGCCCTGGCGGAGGCAGAGCCTGAGGGAGCCCGCAAGGGTTCAAGGCAGGGCCGAGGCTGGGGAGGAAGGGGAGCCACCCATTCAGCCCTCACGTGCCCCCAGCCAGGTGGCCCTGAGCTGGGTCTCCACTCCACCCCTTGTCTCCCCCCACCCCCATCAGGACCACTGCTCCAGGGCCTGGGAGGGGATCAAGGAGCACGATGACAAACCGTCACTGCCAGAGTGGGGTGGGGGCGGGAAGTTAGGGCTCCATGTGTCTTCTCAGATGCACCACCAGAAAATCACAGCTGCTTTAATAAACATTATTTATGATCCACGAAGACCACTCTAGAGCTTCTTTAGGGTGGGACTGGGGTGGATGGACACGGGCTCGAGGGGTAGGGCCCAGCCTCCAGATTCAGCTGATAGAGGTCACAAAGACACTGGAGGAAAGCTGCAAAGCCCCCCATCTCAGGATATCGGTCTGCCTTCCAAGAAATGGCAGCAGCCGAGCTGCCTGTCCCCACTGCCCTGTCCGTGGCTGCCCAGCGCTGGCCCCAGCCTTCAGCCTCTCCGCCCGGCCCCGACCCTCACCAGTAGCTGTGAGGAGTCCCTTTGCCTGAAGTCCCTCGACTCCTGCCCCAGCCAGCCAGTCCTTGTCCCCACCCCCTCATCACCTGCCCGTTTCTCTGCCCTGCCGCAGAGCCTAGAGGTGTCAGATTGCATTTCCGGCTGCCTCTTTCCTTTGCCCCCCCACGCCCCCACCCTGCACCTGTCCCCTTGGCACTCACCCACACTCCCCAGCCCTGCCGACCGGAGGGGCAGACCCAAGACCCAGTCAGAGGAACAGGATGGAAGGGTCTGTATTAACAGTGGGGCTGCTGGCCACCCTGGTCGTGTGCGGTAAGAATGGCCATCACCCTCCCCAAAGGGTCCCCATTGCATGGTCTCCTCTCTCCTCCTCTGACCCAGGACACCCTCTCCCAGCATCAGGCTCACCTCCCCACTCCCACGGCCATTTTTTTCCCTGGAGGGGCCGACCCCCAGGGTCCCACTGCATGCCCAGCAGGACCTCAGGGCAGCATCCTCCCTGGGCCCCTGTCCCCTACTCTCCCCAGGCAGCTGGGGTTTGAACGAGGAGGAGCGGCTGATCCGGCACCTGTTTGAGGAGAAGGCCTACAACAAGGAACTGCGGCCCGCAGCGCACAAAGAGGAGAGCGTGCAGATCTCCCTGGCTCTCACCCTCTCCAACCTCATCTCCCTGGTGAGCAGCCCCTCCTGGCTGGTGGGAGAAGGGCAGCAGCCACAGCTTCCTGGAGGTCCGGCTGGGATGGCCAAGGGGAGGAAGGTCAGGGCCCCAGCCCAGCTCCAGTAGGCCCTCTCCCCTGGAAATGCGCTCAGGCCCTCTCCAGGCCCTGTACTGCCTGCAGACCTCAGGTGATGCCCCCTTCCCTCCAGCTTCAGTGCTGGGATCTCCCCCACCCCCACCCCATTTTGCACCCATGACACATTCAAGAGGCCATGTGCCCTCCCTGCTTCTTGGTCTGTCCATCCACTCCTGACTGCTGGGGACAGGTCATCATCGTGGTCTCCCCCTGGGTGGGAGCGGGAGAAGGCACCTGGGGAATGTGTACTGGCCTCTGGGGCACCAGCTTCCTGCTTGATTACAGAAAGAAGTTGAAGAGACCCTCACCACGAATGTGTGGATTGAGCAGGTAAGGAGAACACCCCACGCAGAGCCACAGGGTGGTAGAGAGGATGCAGGGCCCAAATTCCCCTGTGCTGGCTTCTGCTGGGGGATCCCCAGCTTGCTTCAGACACTGTCCTCCAGGACAGACTGGCCCCTGCCTCCCGAGAAACCCCAGACCCAGCTGCCCTTCTCACCAGCTACTGCCACCACAGCCCAGACAGAGCCTTCAGCAAATTAGGATCTTCATCTCCAGGGAACACTGTCACAGTGCTGACATTCCTTTCGGGCTTCCAGGGCTGGACAGACAGCCGGCTGCAGTGGGATGCTGAAAACTTTGGGAACATCAGCGTCCTGCGTCTGCCCGCTGACATGGTGTGGCGCCCAGAGATTGTGCTGGAGAACAAGTTGAGCCCCAGCCCTCTCCGCCTCCCGCCACCCTCTCACCTCTGCCTCCCCAACCCTGGCCAGCACTCACTGTGGCCCTTCTCCATGTCCCCAGCAATGACGGCTCCTTCCAGATCTCCTACTCCAGCAACGTGCTCATCTACCCCTCGGGCTCCGTCTACTGGCTGCCACCCGCCATCTTCCGTTCTTCCTGCCCCATCTCTGTCACCTACTTCCCCTTCGACTGGCAGAACTGCTCCCTCAAGTTCAGGTGCCCCCACTTCTCCGATCGCCCCTACCCACCCTGGCACCCTACGGGGGGCCGAGGAGGCAAACACTCCCCCAACCCCAGGCAGAGGCCCCATCCCCACCGTGGCCCCAGCCAGCGGCTGAGATCCACCCTCTGTCCTCTACCCTCCCCAGTTCGCTCAAGTACACGACCAAGGAGATTACCCTGAGCCTGAAGCAGGATGAAGAAGACGGCCGCTCCTACTCCGTGGAGTGGATCATCATCGATCCCGAGGGCTTCACAGGTGCCGGGAGCAGCAGCTCCTGGGGTGGCCAGGCTCCCCTGGACACCAGCCCACAGATACAGTCACAGAGCTGCACGTGTGTGTACATACACAGGGCATGGTCACATCGGTACACAGACGTGCAAGTGGACACAGACCCTTCCCAGTTGGGACAAGGTCCCTGGGGTCGATCTGGCCGACGGATGAGAGGGGCGGTTTAGTTTTCCCATCCCCAGCGGGCGAGGGGGGGGTGGTTGGGGCTCTGGCTGTCATCTGATGTGTGTGCTGTGTGTCTTCCACACGGTGTGTATGCTGCCCCCTCCCAACCCCCCCTCCCCCGTCGTGACCAGGCTCAGACCTCGTATGGGGCCCAACCACTTGCCCCTGTCTGTCAGAAGAGACCGCATCCCGCTCATCCCAAGGCTGGTACATCATGGCGGGGGTAGTGATCCCTCTGACTGCTTTGTTATTCCCCAAGGCTCTTATTTGAACCACATATGGCCTCAGCTTTTATTTTTCCCAAGGAGAAAAAACAGAAAATCCATCCCAGAGGAAAACTTTGCCCTTGTAGAGTGAAATGTTCATCCCAAGCCCCAGCGAAAGACACCCACAAACAGAACATGAACCCTCCTCTGTGTCCCCACTCCCCAGCCCCCTTAGGAAACTGCAGACAGGCCTGGCTAAGCCCCTGGGCCGGCTCAGTCCCCGCTAGCCGCTACCCCCACCCCGGCCCCATCCTGCACCAAGCCTCTCGTCGGCCACCTTGCCCAGCCTGACCCCAAGGCGTCCACGTGTCTCCCTCAGAGAACGGGGAATGGGAGATAGTGCACCGGCCAGCCAGGGTCAACGTGGACCCCAGTGCACCGCTGGACAGTCCTAACCGCCAGGACGTCACCTTCTACCTCATTATCCGCCGCAAGCCACTCTTCTACGTCATCAACATCCTGGTGCCCTGTGTGCTCATCTCTTTCATGATCAACCTGGTCTTCTACCTGCCGGCTGACTGTGAGCGCAGCACCCGGGACCCCTCCCGAGGGCCCCTGAGCTCGGCCGCCTCAGCCCTGCCCCTCACTTTCCTTGGGAGCCACTTGGCGGGGGGACGGGGGGTCACCACTCCTGGGGTTCCCTACCCAGGGTCCATGCATGAGGAGCACATGGCCTGTCAGCGGCAGGGCTCTGTAACCCTGTGGGATATCCTGTAAGCAGACAAGGCCCCAGGGAGTCCCATCCCTCTTGGACCTCACTTCTGCCTCTCATGCTAGGCTTCCCAAAGACCTTAGGGAGAACACTAGAGTCTCCCTCTGCTGGGGAGAGACTGGCTGTGGAGCCAGTGGGTGGATCACGGGGTCTCTAGGAAGCCAGGGCAGGGGCCATGCAATCTAAGCTCACCTGATTCAAGAAGGTGTCATGTCACATGTCATCTGTGGTCACTTGGCTCCAGAACATTTACTATGAGCAGGGCACGGTGAGTTCCAGAGACAAATATGATCCAGCCCTGACCTTGGCAGACAGGGTAGAAAATACAGGATTGGGAATACAGCCCGGGGGCGGTGGGGTGGGAACCAGAGCCAGGCTGTGAGGTGCACTGCAGACCGAGAAGGGGCAGTGGGGCAGGGGGCCAGGGGTCTGTGACCACGGGGCCCACCCCACAGTACTTCTTAGGGGCTCAGGTGGGCAGGGCGGTGCGGTGCTGGGCTGGGGCCACCAGAGGACACCCTGGGGCTTCTACGTGGGGCAGGACACAGCAGATCTGTGGTCTAGGAGGGCTGAGTGGCAGGGGATTGGCTGACGAAGATGGCAACTGTTCCTTGAGCTCTCACCCACTGCCAGGCAGAGTCGGAGCATTTAAGACACACTCTCTCACTCTGTCCTCCCAACATTTAACCGTTGAGGAATCTGAGGCACAGAGAGGTTAGGCCGCTTGTCCAAGGTCACCTAGCAATAAGGGGAAAGGCGGATGGGAACCCAAGCGCTCTAGCTCCTGAGCCCTGGGCACCATGGCATTGTGGACAGCAGTGCAGGGGTCACTGTGTGACCCTCCAGGCCCCGGGCCGGAGGTCAGAGCTAAGGACAGGCTCTCCCAGGTGGTGAGAAGACATCCATGGCCATCTCGGTGCTCCTGGCCCAGTCTGTCTTCCTGCTGCTCATCTCCAAGCGGCTGCCAGCCACGTCCATGGCCATCCCCCTCATCGGCAAGTGAGCAGCCCTCCCCGACCGCCCACCCCCACCCCACCCCACCCCACCCCACCCCACCACTCCCACCCTGGGCAGGGGCTCCAGACTGCACCTGCGCCCACAGGTTCCTGCTCTTTGGTATGGTGCTGGTGACCATGGTCGTGGTGATCTGTGTCATCGTGCTCAACATTCACTTCCGCACACCCAGCACCCACGTGCTGTCTGAGCGGGTGAAGAAGGTGAGGGCTCAGTAGCCACGTTAAGAGATTGTCCAGTGCCTCTCTGCAGCAGAATGCGCAAGGCGCATGCGTACACACGCACAGGCAGGCGGGGGTGGGACCCAGCGGCGCTGGAGCGCATGCGCACACGCACACGGTCGGGGTGTTGCTACCCCTGCTTCTCAACTCGTCCAGGCTGAATGTTACCCAGAAGTCAGACTTTAAAGAGACTGCAAAATTTCCTTTCTGTGAAGTTCAAGGACAAGCAAAACTAGTCTTTAGTGATAGAAGTCAAGGTGTGGTGATTCCCTCTGGGGCTGCGTAGGAATTGATGGGGGCCAGGTAGGAAAGAGGGGAGCTTTCCTGGTGGCTCAGATAAATAATCTGTGCCCGCAGTGTAGGAGACCTAGGTTCAGTCCCTGAGTCGGGAAGATCCCCTGGAGGAGGGCATGGCAACCCACTCCAGTATTCTTGCCTAAAGAACGCCATAGACTGAGGAGCCTGGTGGGTTACAGCCCATAGGGTCTCCCAAGAGTCGGACAGGACTGAGCAACTCACACACACACAGGCAGGAGGGAACATCTTAGATAAAGTTCTTATCTGAGAGGTGTTTACACAGCGAAATGCTTCTGAAGAATTTCACCTGGCTACACGAGGACGGTTTGTTGATTCTATTATGTATTGATTATACCTCAATTCAAAACAAAGTGAGAACTGTGGGGGCAGGGTCCCCAGGAGGGGTGCTTTCCTTGCCTCTCATCCTCCGCAGGGCCACCAGGTGGTTTGGGGACAGCTGACGGGGGTCGTTTAGCAACTTTTCTGGTCTTAGCTCAGCACTCGGGGCATTTTTCTGACTTTTTGTTTTCACCTGGAATTCATTTTCAACCAATGAGTTCTTCTCTATGCTGAGTAATGAGGGAGAACTGGAAGCATCCTAAGTGTCCATCAGTTAGGGGTCCGGGGGATAAATGATGGATTGGGGAACACCTTGTGGCATCCAGGGGTGAAGCCCCAATATTTGGATGAGTGAAGGTGACCCACTTTGTCTGATGGCCCCTCTGACCTACCCAGCTCTTCCTGGAGACCCTTCCCGAGATCCTGCACATGTCCCGCCCAGCGGAGGACGGGCCCGGCCCCGGAACCCTGATCCGGAGAAGCAGCTCCCTGGGCTACATCTCCAAGGCAGAGGAGTACTTCTCACTTAAGTCTCGAAGTGACCTCATGTTTGAGAAGCAGTCAGAGCGGCATGGGCTGGCCCGGCGCCTCACCATGGCACGTGAGTCTCCAGTGGCTTGGAGTCAGGGACATCCATGGGAGGTGGGGTAAGGGCACGCCTCATGCCCACCCATGGCCTGGTGTCTACAGGCCAGCCTCCAGCAGGCTCCGAGCAGGCTCAGCAGGAGCTCTTCAGTGAGCTGAAGCCAGCTGTGGATGGGGCCAACTTCATCGTCAACCACATGAAGGACCAGAACAGTTACAATGAGGTGAGTAGCCATGGTGTTGCCATATACAGGCTTTCAAGTAGTGCACTAATCAAGCATATCCTATCTTAAGGGGGCACAGCTCCCCTCCAAGATACCTGCCAACTTAGATGAAGGAGTGAAGAGTGAGTGTAGATTCTAGGCCTGTAAGCGAGTGGGGGCTCCTGCTTATAACCTCATAGTAGTGTGTGTGGCCAGGCACACACTCAGGTATACATGCAAAGGCACAGCTCTGCCCTGTTGGGGCCACGCTCTGGACCTCCCTTAAGGTCCCTTCTTTCTCCTAGCTGCCAATCATTATCTGTCCCTGCTCAACTGCAAGCCTGAAACCCTAGACAAAGCCAGACGCTTAAAAGACTGCCTTATATGGTTGTTCAATATTGTACGTGTGTGTACGTGCTAAGTTGCTTCAGTCATGTCCGATTGTGATGCTATGGACGGTAGCCTGCCACAGTCTCCTCTGTCCATAGGATTCTCCAGGCAAGAATAGTGGAGTGGGCTGCCATGCCCACCTCCAAGGGATCTGCCTGACCCAAGGATCAAACCCAGGTCTCTTAGGTCTCCTGCATTGGTAGGCAGGTTCTTTACCCCTAGTGTATACAACTTGTAAAAATTCTCTCTTGAGATAGGGGCACTTTTTTCAGTTCACATACAGGCTTGTGGCAGCACTGTGTGGCTTGGGGGAGGCCATGGCCCTGCTCTCTGTCTCCTGGACAGATAGGATAACCAGCCCTGCCAGTCGCTGGGGAGCAGGGGGAGGGGGCTGGGTATTTGCTGCAGACACGCCAGCACCTCCCATCTGCTGCAAGCCGGAGGTAGTCCCCACAGCTGTGCTGAGGCCGTGCGTCTGTCACCGGGCCCCAGCTTGGGGTGGGAGTCTGTGGTCTGGGGGCCCTTCTTACCCCACTGTCTCTTACCCTTGGCCCCAGGAGAAGGACTGCTGGAACCGGGTCGCTCGCACCGTGGACCGACTCTGCCTGTTCGTGGTGACACCCATCATGGTGGTGGGCACAGCCTGGATCTTCCTGCAGGGCGCCTACAACCAGCCTCCGCCCCAGCCTTTCGCTGGGGACCCCTTCTCCTACCTCGAGAAGGACAAGCGCTTCATCTAGAGCCCTTGGCCAGCCCAGCAACCAGGGCCGTTTCTAGGCGTGGGAGGGGGGTTGGCCTGAAAGGGATGGGCCTGCAGGGGGTGAGGGTGGGGCGGGTAGCTGTGTGGACAGGGGTGTCTGAGAGACCACCAGCTCTTCCTGAGACCCCAGCCCTGAGACCCCAGCCCAGTTGGTCCTTGCAAGGCTGGGGCAGAGACAGCTGAGGTCCAGGATTGGAGGGAGGAGCCCACCTCTCAACGGTGGTTCTTTTGCAAATAAAACCAAGACCCTCTGGAGAAGGTCTGAGCATGGACATCGGCTGGGGGTGGGTCAAGGCGATTTCTGGGGAGGCAGGGGGCTGGCTTGGACTTCCCAGGTGGCACTAGTGATTAAGAACCCACCTGCCAGTGCAGGAGATGCAAGAGGCATGAGTTAATCCCTGGGCTGGGAAGATCCCCTGGAAAAGGGCATGGCAGCCCACTCCAGGATTCTTGCCTAGAAAATCCCCATGGACAGGGGAGCCTGGAAGGCTACAGTCCATAGGGTTGCAAATAGTCAGACAGGACTGAGCAACTTAGCACACATGCCTGCAGGGGGCTGGCTTAGGGGCCAGGAGTTTGCACTGGAGCTGGCTTATTGGGCCGTTCTGTGAGGGGTCAGAGAGACAGAGGCATCTTCTAGCCTCCCCCTCCCCCGGGTGGGGGGTGGAGCAGGTGGGATCCTGGACCTTTCCTCCCCTGCTCCTCCAGCACCCCCTCCCCTTGCCAACCCCTAAGCCTTGGGCATCTGAGGCCCCACCTGGAGCCAGGTTTGGGGCTGCCTCTGTTTCTAGGTCTTCTAAGGAAGGAATTTCTTGGCAGGCATGGGAGCCTCAGGACTGCAGAATGGCCTTCTCCAGGCTTTTAAGCCTCGGCCACTCTCTTTGGGTCCCTCTGGGAAGCTGAGGACAGGGATGGAAAGGTCAGGTTCAGCATCCATGGAAGCTAGAGATCAGCCTGTCCAGCTCAGGTCAGACACACCATCTGAAAGCCTCAGCCATCGTCCCAGGGATGGGCACTTATTCCTCCTCCCAAAGTAGGGTTGTCAAGGCAAGACGGGACATACATATACTAAAAAAAAAAAAAAAAAGATGATTCATTGTCTATCTGAAATTCAAATTTAACTAGGAACGCTGTATTTTATTTTGCTACATCTGACTAAATCTGACAACTCTACCCCAAAGGAGCCCCCACCGATCCTATCCCAAGGGCCAAATTCTTTGAGGATGTGGTTCTGTGTGGTCACCTACCTCCAGGGTGGCCCAGGGACCCCCACCTCCTGGTACTCACACCCTGTGTGGTGCCTCCCACACGGTGCTGAGATTGGTCTCTGTGACCCGTAGACTGAGGCGGAAGTGATGGGGTGTCACTTCTGAGGGTAGATAGTGAAAGACATCACAGCACCTTCTCGCTCACTTGCTCTTACACCCTCACTCACGGTCAGCGAGCTCTCTGACTTTGGGGAAGCCGGCTGGCGTGATGAGCAGCCCCGTAGAAAGGTCCTCCCGGCCAACAGCCTTGTGAATGACCTCGGATCCTGCAGCTGAGGGGGCCCCTTCTGTCACAGTGGAGCCTTCGGATGAACCCGAAAGTCTCTGAGCCAGAACTACCCTCTCAACTGCTCCTGGATTCCTGACCCTCAGAAACTGTGTGAGACAGTAAACGTCTATTGTGTCGAGAGACAACCTTTGGGGGTTGTTCATTATACCAGTGGTGTGACCTTGGGCCAACCACCCCTCCCCTCTCAGTTGCAGTTTTCTCATCTGCAAAGTGTGTCTTAAGTCCGGCTCATGAGGTGTTCTGAAGATCAAATTTGCTAGTAGGAGTCAAAGTAGTTACATGTGTCCTGCAAATTTAAGCGGTGGCTATTTATCTCATTCCTCATTTGTGATCCTCAGTCACCAAGAACAGGCCCCTGGGAGCTCACAGGAGCCTTCTACGTCCAGGCCTGGCGTGGTAACCCAGAGGGGACTGAGGCAGGTTGGAAAATCCGATTCTTCACCTCCTTGATGTGCAGGCTTGAGACTCATAGCTGAGCCCACATCCCTCAGAGGGAATCAGTGACCTCGTGAGCTTAGGTATATAGGAGGAAAGATGTTTAATCTTTCCATGGAACTGAAGAGAAGAGAAATCATTTAGAATCAAAACTGACTCTACTTTCTTCTGTTGTCCAATATGAACCTTCAAAAATTCAAGGTATACATCTTTAGGTTTTTCCCCCTCTCAATAGGAAAACTAGCTTAGACTTATACCGTTCAGATGAGCAGGAGTCTGGGTCTTCCCTGGAGTTGGCTACCAACTCGGAAAGGGTCTCTGAGTAGTGTATGTGTGCTCGATCACGTCTGACTTTGCAACCCGATGGACTACAGCCCTCCAGGCTCCTCTGTCCGTGGTAATTCTCCAGGCAAAAATACCGGAGTGAGTTGCCAGTCCAGGGGATCTTCCCAACCTAGGGACCGAACCCGTCTCTGGGGTCACTTGCATTGCAGGCAATGCTTTACCACTGAGCCACCTGGGAAGCCCACACAGAGATGTGTGAGGGCGGAAAGTCTGAAATCAGATCCCTTGACCACTGTTGTTGCTTCTCTTTGCCACATGGTGGCTCTGTTTTGCAGCAAGTCTTACACAATCCAATAGCAAGGCTTCAATGAGTCAAGCCTGCTGAGGTGCCTGGCTATGAACCTTCTAGAGGAGAAGTGAAGTAAAAGTCGTTCAGTCATGTCTGACTCTTTGCGACCCCATGAATTCTCCAGGCCAGAGTACTGGAGTGGGTTGCCTTTCCCTTCTCCAGGGGATCTTCCCAACCCAGGGATCGAAGCCAGGTCTCCCACATTGCAGGCATATTCTTTACCAGCTGAGCCACAACCCCCAAATGCCCCACCCGACTAAAGATGCCTCTTGAGCAGGTTCCCAGGGTCACAGTGGGGCCCCCAACAACACCCACTCACCCAGCACTCCAGCCCCAGGGTGCTGTCAGGACTGGTTCACCCTCCAGGTGGTGTGGAACTCCATCTCCTTCCGTCCCCAGGAAGTGACACCCACAGGGGACCAGCTTCCCATGAAGCCAGAGAGAGCCCCTATGCACTTTCCCCAGGCCGGCACAGCTACGTACCCTCTCTCAAACAGCGATAAATCCATCAGGAAAATGTGCAGGCCTGTAAGGAACAGAAAATCCCCAAGACTCATGGTTTAAACATCAAGGTTTCCTCTTTCTCATATGGGAAGAATCTCGAGACAGCAGCTGCTTCCCCAGCTCAGCTGCCCCACAAAGCTGTGAAGGACCCGGCTCTGTGCTCTCTGCCCAGCCCTCCCTCCTCCATGTGCTGATTTTGTCCTCCAGCCTGAAGCCTCGGGTAGCACCTTGACTGCCACAGATGCATATTTCACATCATCTTCCAAGGCGGGAAAGGGGTCAGCCTTTTCTGACCCTTTTAGCAGGAAGAAAAAGCTGAAACCACTCAGCTGACTTCAGCAGACATCCCATCAGTCAAGAGGTCATCACATGGCTGCCCCGCCTGCAAGGGAGCCTGAGAAATGAACATTTTGCTTTTCAGGCCTCTGGAGGAGAAGGTGGCAGAGTTGTTAGACAGTGAGTGAGGACTACAGGAGGCTTTCTCTTAATGGGTTCCAAGCTGTTGTTCCCTGATCCTGGGAAAGATTGAAGGCAGGAGGAGAATGAGATGACAGAGGATAAGATGGCTAGATGGCATCACCGACTCAATGGACATGAGTTTGAGTAAACTCCGGGAGCTGATGATGGACAGGGAGGCCTGGCATGCTGCAACCCATGGGGTCGCAAAGAGCGGACACGACTGAGCGACTGAACTGAAGCTGTTGTTTAATCTCTTAAGTAGTGTCTGCCTATTTGCAACGCCGTGGACTGTGGCCTGCCAAGCTCCTCTGTCCATGACATTTCCAAGGCAAGAATACTGGAGTGGGTTGCCATTTCCTTCTCCAAGGGATCTTCCTGACCCAGGGATCGAACCCAAGTCTCCTGCATTGGCAGGTGGATTCTTTACCACTGAGCCACCAGGAAGTCCAATGGTTCCCATACCCTGACCATAACATCTCCAGGGCAGAAACTGCCACTCCTCAGAGATGCCCCGAGATCACCAAGGAGACCTCCCAGAGCAGAGAGAAGGGGAGAAACCAGGAGTTAAAATCTGCATCCAGAAGAAAGAGGTACAGTTCCTACCAGAAGGAAGTCACTCTCCAGAGTGTTCCTTTCCCTTCCCAGACACTTGTAGGGAAGAAAGTTAGAAATGTCGAGAATAAGCTGACCATCTCTGCCTGGGGGTGGTGGAGGAGTGTGGGCAGTAGGTGGTCCATGATTATGGGGAAGAAGCCATTAATGATCTTCTGCAAAGCATCAACTTGGAGGTGAGCAGAGAGGAGGAGGCAGGCTTCCCAGGTGGCACTAGTGGTAAAGAACCCGCCTGCCAGTGCAGGAGACCTAAGAGACATGGGTTCGATCCCCGGGTGGGAACATCCCCTGGAGAAAAGGCATGACAACCCACTCCAGTATTCTTGCCTGGAGAATCCCATGGACAGAGGAGCTTGGGGGGCTACAGTGCATAGGATCATAGGGTCAGACATGACTGTAGCAGCTTAGCACAGCACAGAAAAGAGGAGAGGTACTGCTTTGCAAAACAGGTGACAGACTTGAGTTTTGGGGGACCAGGGGCGAAGTGGGGAAAAGGAGCCATTGGCTTGGTAAACTCCAGGGAAAGTGGGCCACACACCTAGATGCGTGGTGAGAGGGAAGCTTTTCGGGTTGGGGACAGGGTCGTTCAGGAAAACCAAGCCCAGGATCCAGAGCAGCACCAAAGGAGAGATCGAGGTAGTTCAGGGAAGGCAGGGGCAACTACGGAGAAGGCAATGGCAACCCACTCCAGTACTCTTGCCTGGAAAATCCCATGGATGGAGGAGCCTGGTAGGCTGCAGTCCATGGGGTTGCTAAGAGTAGGGCACGACTGAGCGACTTCACTTTCACTTTTCACTTTCATGCATTGGAGAAGGAAATGGCAACCCACTCCAGTGTTCTTGCCTGGAGAATCCCAGGGACGGGGAGCCTGGTGGGCTGCCGTCTATGGGGTTGCACAGAGTCGGACATGACTGAAGCTACTTAGCAGCAGCAGCAGCAGCAGGGGCAACTACTGTTACCCCTGACCCCAAAGTCCTGGCAGGGACAGGAGGGCCTTGTGGCCCGATGTGGGGGGCTGGGGTCTGAGCCAACCTCACCTGGATCTCCAAGGACGGGGCACGTGGGCTGACTTCTGCTTCACTGTCACACACTGAAATGGCCAAAGACGCTGTTCACTCAGGGGGAGGGGGACACATCCTCTGATGGTGCCTTCTCTCCAGCCCTCAGAGACCTCCCTCACCCTTCCCCCAGCGAGCCGAAGGGTGGGCGGCACATCTGGGAACCTGCCCACCTACTGGGTCATGCTGAGCTGTCTGCTGGGAATAGCCGGTTAGAAGACAGGTGGCTCACTGGCAGCAGGACCCTCAGCGCCTAGATCAGCCTCAGCCCAGCCTCCCACTGACCACGATCCACAGCGTAGATGGGGCTGGTTTTCTGGCCCCTCTTAGTTGGTTGGTTGGTTAAGTCGCTAAGTCATGTCTGACTCTTGTGGACCCCATGGATTGTAGCCCTCCAGGCTCCTCTGTCCATGGGGATTCTCCAGGCAAGAATACTGGAGTAGGTTGCCATTTCCTCCTCCAGGGGATCTTCCCAACCCAGGGATCGAACCCGGGTCTCCTGGATTGCAAGCAGATTCTTTACCGATTGAGCTATAAGGGAAGCCCTTCTGGCCCTCTGGGTCCCCTCATCAGACTCTACAGGGGCCACCGCCTTCATCTTGCCTGCCTGCCTCCACCTTGGGCCATAAGTTCCCACGAGCAGTTCAGGCTTATCCCTGGGTCCCCCTGGCCTTACTATGTCCCCCCACAAGCTGGGGACTCCATGAATGGATGATTTCACAGATGCTGAGGCCCCACTAAGGAGCCCCTACTCCAGGGACTGTCCTATTTCCTAGGGCCTGCCTCCCAAATCTTCCTTGGTCCCCCCTTCCTTTAAAGCTCACCAGACCCAAGATCCCTGCCTCAGAGACCGGGGGACCCCGGCACCTGGTGCTCTCATCTACATTCGAGTTTGGGGACCTCAACCATGTGACACAGAAACTCAAGCACCAAACATGTTTACCCATCGGCCTTCCCACCTCCCCAAATCCTGACCAGGCTGGAGGGAGCAGGAGGAGGGAGCCCCAATCAGGACCCTTCCTCAGCGCTCTGCCTTTCTGTCCCATGCTCATCTATCCCCAGCTCTGTCCTCAGCCCCCGGCTGAAACAAGGACAGAGGACTGGGTCAACTGAGCCTGAGAGTGGGGACGGAGGCCGGATGGTCTGGGCAGATGGAGCCCCTCTGTCCTCCCCAGCTTGGGTAATCTGAGCCCGGCATTGTGTCCGCGCAGGGACAGCTGACAGCGCTGCGGTCAGACAGCTGGCGGGGTTGGGCTGGGCTGCCCGCGGTGGCTTGGGGTGGGAAAATGTGGGCTGTTACATGAGCCCTGGAGGCTGCACCCACAGCCCCAAGGGGAACTGCAGTCCCACCTCGTTCCTACGGAGAACTGTGGCACCATGCGCAGGGGCCAGAGGCCACTGTTTCTTCTGCTGCTGCTGGCTGTCTGCCTGGGTGTGGACACAGAGGTTCTGGGGTCTGGGAGGCCAGGAGCAGGAGCCCAAGGCCTCGGGATGGAGGGTCTGGGGAGGGGTGCTACCAAGGCCTGTCCCCCACCCCCAGCTCTCTGCTTCTCCATGTCATCCCCTCCCGTGGCCCACCCCCCCGCCCCGATCTGCCCTGGAGGCCATGTCCCAGGCTCTCACCACTGTCCGCTCCAGGGGCCAAGGGCCGGAACCAGGAGGAGCGTCTGCTCGGGGACCTGATGCAAGGCTACAACCCCCACCTGAGGCCCGCTGAGCACGATTCGGACGTGGTCAACGTCAGCCTGAAGCTCACACTCACCAACCTCATCTCCCTGGTGAGCACAGGCCTGTGTGTGTGTGTTGGGGGGTGGGGGCAGGGATGACAGCCCACTGCTCCCCTGGAACCCCTCTGGGGAGTGAAGGGGTGGCTCCAGCAGGCAGGAACAGGCAGGGCGCACAGGGGAGAGAGAGAGGGCTTGGGCAGCCCACCAGGGAGCTGGCCGACTCCCATGGGGGCTGCCCAAGAGGCTGGGGTCTTGTAGGGATGTCTGGGGAGTCAGTCCATGATGGGGGCTTTGTCCTCTGTTCTGCACCCCTAGAATGAGCGAGAGGAGGCCCTCACCACCAACGTCTGGATAGAAATGGTAAGAAGCTGCTAGACTGCCCTCCTCCTTCTATCAGCCCCACTCTGGGCCCCCGAGGCCCCTTAGAGCTGCCTGTTTCCCTCTCACTCTATCCTGCCTCCTCTGCGCTCCCCCGCCCTGGGCGGGGCCCGGTTCCTGGGGGCAGGATGAAGTCTGGCAGACCCTCCCCCTGCAGCAGTGGTGTGACTACCGGCTTCGCTGGGACCCTCAAGACTACGGCGGCCTGTGGGTGCTGCGGGTGCCATCCACCATGGTGTGGCGGCCAGACATCGTGCTGGAGAACAAGTGAGGAGGGGGGCCCAGGCAGGGCAGGGCCTGCAGGACAAGGGGGCCTCCGGGAAAGAGACAGGTGAACAGAGGGTGCAGCTGGGGCCCCTGAGGGCGCCAGAGCCTGGGGACTAAGGGTGGGGCCCGGGAACCAGCAGCACTGATCCAGCCCCAGCTCCACAGCCTCAGGGCTGGGCTGCCTGGGTGGCTGCTCTCCCCATTACCATGGGTACAAGGACAGCTCGTTCGGGAGGCACAGAACAAGTGGGGAGCTTAACCACCATGGGTCGTGGTCATGACCCATATGGAGGAGAGGTGGGGCTAGGGAGCCTTGCAGGGTGGGTGTTGTGGGAGGTTGTTGGGGGAGGCAGTGGTCCCCGAGGTTGGGGTAGGGGGGGACCAGGCAGGGGCATGGTGGCTGGGAAGGGTGGGTGTCCCCGGGCCCCATCCACTCGGGGCAGAGGACTGGTCAGGGTTGTGGGGGGTATCTCAGTGTAGCAGGGACTGTTGGGGCGCGGGCCTCCAGCCCCACAACCTGGCCTGTCTGCAGTGTGGACGGTGTGTTCGAGGTGGCCCTCTACTGCAACGTGCTTGTGTCTCCCGACGGCTGTGTGTACTGGCTGCCACCGGCCATCTTCCGCTCCTCCTGCCCCGTCTCTGTCACCTACTTCCCCTTCGACTGGCAGAACTGCTCCCTCATCTTCCAGTGAGGAGACCCGTGCATGGGGGTTGGGGGGTTCTCCAAGCGGATCAAAGAGGGGCCCTGGCCGGGTGGGGACCTGAGGCTTCCGGCTGGGGGTGGGGAGATGGGCTCCACCTCTGTAGGGCCCAGACATCTGGAGATGCCCACGACCCTCCCTGCTATGCCCCAGACCCCTCACTTATCCTCCTTCACTGCCTCAGTTTCCCCACCAAAGACAGCCATCAGGGACTGTGGTGGGTGGGCGAAAAGGCACACAATGCCCATGACACATGTGCACACACGCATGCACACACGCGTCAGACCACTGTACCCTCAGACCCATGGAGAGGCCAGGGCTATCTCAGTGTCCTCCTCCATCAATGGGGGACGGTGGTCTGAGGGAGGGGTTCCCCGTATTTTAGAGAAGCAGTCTCTCTCTTTTTTTTTTTTAATAGGGAACCTGTCAGGAGACCCTCTTCAGTAAAAACAGATCAGAGAGGTACAGGCTGTATTTCCTGTTCTCACCATCGGCCCCTTCTGCCCTGGAGGCAATAGAAGGAAGGGATCCAGGGTGGCCCTCGGCTCTGTCTGCAACCTCCTGGTCCTTCAGTTCCGTTCAGTTCAGTCGCTCAGTCGTGTCCGACTCTGCAACCCCATGAATCGCAGCATGCCAGCCTCCCTGTTCATTACCATCTCTCGGAGTTCACTCAGACTCACGTCCATCTATAATTTTCCCAGACCTGGAGAGCCAGACTCCCTGCCCTGCTTTGCTCCGCCCCGCCCCATCTCATGCCAAGGTTTTGTGGAGAACTCAGAAATTCTTGACTGCGCTTTTTGAGACAAAACTGCCAACAGTTGCCCTCAGGAGATAGTCTGTGTGACTTCCTGGGTGAATCTACACACACTCCAGTTTATCCTCTTTCCCACCCCCATCTCCCAGGTCCCAGACCTACAGCACCAATGAGATCAATTTGCAGCTGAGCCAGGAAGACGGTCAGACCATCGAATGGATTTTCATCGACCCCGAGGCCTTCACAGGTAATCGCCATCCAAGGTCCAGTGCAGAACCTGGCTGTGGGGGCGGGGCCAGACCGAGACCACGCCCCTCCCGTGTCAAGCAAGGTGAAAGCTCCCGTAAACCATAAAATGCATGTCATTTAAAGGCCCAGCAAAGCTTATCTTCCTCATTGATAGTGACTCTGGTTTTGGCGGGAGGGGCGTCAAGCATCCTTCCCCGCACAGTGCTGCTCCTGTGGGCACTGGTTCCGTGGGCTGCCGGGATCGGCCCGCCCCCAGTCCCTGTGCCCATCCCTGCCTGCTGCCCACAGAAAATGGGGAGTGGGCCATCCGGCACCCGGCCAGCCAAGATGCTGCTGGACGAGACGGCCCCGGCCGAGGAGGCAGGCCACCAGAAGGTCGTCTTCTACCTGCTCATCCAGCGCAAGCCCCTCTTCTATGTCATCAACATCATCGCGCCCTGTGTCCTCATCTCCTCCGTGGCCATCCTCATCTACTTCCTTCCTGCCAAGGGTACCTAGTGCTGGTGGGAGGGGGGCTATGGCCCCGCCAGCGGCACAGGGAGCCGGGAGGGCAGAATGGCACCGTGACCTGGCACCAGGGGCATGGACTCCTTGTGGGGAGGGGACTGCCCCATGGTGGGGAGATTGAGATCCGCCCTGAGGGCCTCTTGGTCATGGGCAGCGGGGGGCCAGAAGTGTACCGTCGCCATCAACGTGCTCCTGGCCCAGACCGTCTTCCTCTTCCTCGTGGCTAAGAAGGTGCCTGAGACCTCCCAGGCGGTGCCACTCATCAGCAAGTAAGGCTGGCTCTCATGCTTGAGACCACCTCCCTTCCTCCCTTCTCAGGAACACAGGGTACTGCCCTCTTGCCACTCCCTACCATCCTCAATCCCAGGGATTTGGGGGAATTAGCCAATAGGGGTGGGACTGGTATCTGGTGATGAAGCACCAGCCCCAGCACCTGCCTATCCCGCCCTGCAGGTACCTGACCTTCCTCCTGGTGGTGACCATCCTCATTGTCGTGAACGCTGTGGTCGTGCTCAATGTGTCTTTGCGGTCCCCCACACACACTCCATGGCCCGAGGGGTCCGCAAGGCAAGCTCCCTTCCCTTGCCTACTTCAGCCTCTTCCTGCCCTGTCTGTTCACATGCCCTACTGGCCCTGGGCACATTCCTCACCCACCAAGTTCAGCAACAAACCTGCCCCATGTGTATCTTGAAGCACATGCCCAGATGGATCAAGAATAATATACAGTGCTTACTCTGTGGTAGGCATATTATGTATACTAACTTATTTAAGCTTCCTAAGACCTCTGTGAAATGAGTATTGGTCTCATCTCTGGTTTATACATGAGGAAATTGAGGCACAGAGAAGTTAAGTAGCCCAGCCGAGGTCGCACAGCAAGAAAGGGGATGAGGCAGGATTCTGCCTTGGCCGAGTGGCACCAGTGCCTTTGAGAGCTGTGGCCCACCTGCAGCAGTCAGCTGGGACCCTTGTTACAAAGGCAGATTCCCAGGCCTGCCCCAGACATCCTGGGTCAGAGGTGGGGCCCAGGAACCTGTGTTTATGACAAGTGTCCTGGTGATTCTGACGTGCACAGAAGTTTGGGGGCTCTGGGTCAGTGTCTGGCTCAAAACAGGTAAGCCGTAGCAGGGCCAAGCCACTGCCCCTGCCAGCAGGCTGCCTCAGGGTCCCCATCACGTGAACTCTTTGTGCCAATCGTTAGCTTCTGCTCCCAAGCCCGGTCACCCAGGAAGATCTGCTAGCCACTAGGCTAAGCCATGCACATCTCTCCAGGTGTTTCTGCAGCTCTTGCCCCAGCTGTTGCGGATGCATGTTCGTCCACTGGCCCCAGTGGCCATACAGGATGCCCGCCCCTGGCTACAGAATGGATCCTCTTCAGGGTGGCCAATCACAGCTGGGGAGGAGGTGGCCCTCTGCCTGCCCCGCAGTGAACTCCTCTTCCGGCAGCGCCAGCGCAATGGGCTGGTGAGAGCAGCGCTGGAGAAGCTCGGTAAGGCAGGGAGTGTGCTGGACAGGAAGGGTCATCTGTTGACCAAGGTGCCAGGCACAGTGGATGAGGGGTCGGCAAACATCCAGGTTGGGGAGAGAGGGGCTGGGGTCCCTAAGAAAGCGGGGGCCACTTTTTCAGACTGTTCCTCCCCCATTCTACTCCCAAACCTTACCCTTTCTCATCAACAGAGAAAGGCCCGGAGTCAGGGCAGAGCCCGGAGTGGTGTGGCAGTCTGAAGCAGGCCGCCCCGGCCATCCAGGCCTGTGTGGAGGCCTGCAACCTCATTGCCCGTGCCCGGCACCAGCAGACTCACTTTGACAGTGTAAGTCAGCAGGGAGTGCGGTGGGGCTTGCACACCTGGTGTGCAAACTTGAACCTGAGATGGGGGCGGGATGAGGGAGGTGGCCATGGTATGGCAATGGCATGAAAAATGTGGAATTGGGAGTGGCGCTGTGGGGCCATGGAGAAAGCCAGGGTCAGACCTGAAGTAGATGAGCAGGGTTCAAGGAAATGAAGAGCAGAAGCCTGCTGGATGGCTAAGGATGCTCCAGAGATCCAGCCTTGGTGTCACCTCTGGTCACCTCTTACCCTGCCTTCTACCCTCAGGGGAACAAGGAGTGGTTCCTGGTGGGCCGAGTGCTAGATCGAGTCTGCTTCCTGGCCATGCTCTCGCTCTTTGTCTGTGGCACTGCTGGCATCTTCCTCATGGCCCACTACAACCGAGTGCCCGCCCTGCCTTTTCCCGGGGACCCCCGTTCCTATCTGCCTTCCTCTGACTGAGCTGACCGATCACTGCTAGCCATGTGGAGTCTTATCAGCTGTGTTCTGCTCCTGGGGTCATGAGTATACTCTTTGGGAAACACTCTTGGGGAATATGTGAGAAAATCTGGGGAAATAAAGAGACAGAGCTGGAAGCCTGGAGTGGTTGGAGCAGAGTGTGCTAGTGGAATCAGCATGTATGTGGCACTGGCTTGCTTGTCCTGGCACTCCCCTCATTTCAGCAAAGTGTTGTCAACTCCCATCACTTCAGAAGCCCTAAGGACTCTGTTTATCCTATCCCCAGCTAGACAAGTTCCTAACCCTTCAGGCCTGGGCCTCTCTTCCCTTTTGCAAATTCCCTGCAGCCTCTTGAAGGAGGGGAGTCAAGAGAGAAATGAAGAGTGGCGGCCAATGCTCTCTTGAAAGGGAGGCAACTCACTCCAGGTGGCATCTGCCTGCTTTATGGGGGCTGTAGGCACCAAACATTTTATGAGTTTTATTCTCTTTTTTCATTCTCAAAAGCTCCTCATAGCATTACAGATAAGCAAGTCACTATTCCCCTGTGTTTAGGTTGGGCAAATTGGGGCCTAGATTAAGAGAGGCTTGCCAGAACAATGGTGGATAAATAAGGTTTGGAGTTTAGAATTCCCAACTCTGACCCAATCTTAGACATTCTAAAAAAGTTCTACGGCTTGTAAAATGGACCCCTCTTCTTTCTCTTCTCAAAGGCCAGAGAATTTGCACTGGTCTGAAGGGATGGTTAAGACAAGAAAGAGCTAGGGAGGGAAGTAGGGAGCCTGAGAGGAGACCTTGACCAGCCTCCCTTGGCCCTAGTTAGGAAACAAGGAGGCTAGCTGGTCTTTGGGGAAGGCCATGCTTTTAGAGTATGGCTGGAGCCTGAGCCCTGAGTTCTACTGGTGACAAGACACAAGCACATTTGTGCTTCCTGAAATTGCGTCTTCATCTGTAAATATGGGCACAGATATCAGTTCCTATCTACCTTCATCACAGGATCAAAGGTGCCGGTGAAGATTTAAAAAATGTTACAGTATCCTGACAACGGGACATTGCTGGGGGCAGGGAGCAAGACCCTGGAAATAGCCAGAGTTGCTGGCTTTCGGAATCACTCAGCGGCAGGTTCACTGCACTTACTGCAGAGCGTGTGTGTGCGCTGCACGCACTGCTGTGTATTTGGAGCAGCAGGTAACTCGATGATGAAGGGGCCACTGCTGGTTCCTGTAAGCTTCTTACAAGCTCGGCCACCTGGGTGAGTCTCTCGCCCTCTCTGATTGCCTCGGAAGGTGGAGAGGAGCTCTGCAGCTCCCGGCACAAGTAAGCAAAGATGAACAATCGCTACCGTTTGTTGAGGGCTACTTTGTGTAGAGCCTGACACTGATTATCTCGACCAATCCACAAGGCAACGTGAAGATACGGGTAGTATATCAAAGGACGGTCATTAGCAAAGAAACAGCGTCAGGGAGGTTAGGAGAGAGTCCAGGATCGCGCAGCTCCACTGCAGGTGGAGTCGGGATTTTTAGCAAGAGCCGGCTCCCTCAGCGACTCGGAGCTGCCCTTCTCGGAGGCCCCTCGGCTAAGCAGGGCGGGCGAGCGGGCGGCAGGAACAAGGACTGGGACAGGAACCGAGACCCGACTTCACGCCACACAGTCGACAAACCTAAGCGCCTCTGCTGAAGAGGAAGGCGTCCCGGCATATCCGCCCCCTACCCGGCCAAAGCGCCAACGTTCCGCTGTGCCCTGAGCAACCGGAAGTGGCCGGACCCTACGCGGAGGGACCTGGGGGAGCGGAAGTCACTTCGTGAGGCAGTGGCGACGGTGGCGGCGAGAGGATGAACAACAAGTTCGACGCGTGAGTGGCGCGTGGCCGCCCCCGGGGCCCCTTCCCCCAACTGTTCCCTGGGCCCACCCCCGCCCGCACTGCAGGCGGCGCAAACTGCGGCACAGGCCACAATCTCTGACTCGGGCTGCGGTCTGGCCGGCCCTGGGCGGCCAGCGGGGATGAGGGGGTTAGGGACGAGGGATGCAGGGCTCTCGGGGACCCCAGGGTCGTACGGACCCAGGGCGAAGTGCGGTGTCCTGGGGGCAGGAGGTGGCCGTGTGGCCCGGAAGGAGATTTTGGGACGCTCCGCCCGAGTGCGGGTTACCCGCGGCGTGGAGGGGGCGGAGACCTCGGCCGTTTGGGTGTTTCCGCAGACTGGCCGCCCTGCCACTGAATTCAGCTTTTCTCACACACCTCTCTGGCCCAAGCAGGTCACCTCTCCTCTGAGTCTCATTTGCAAAGTAGGGACCGTAACAGAGCCCATGTTACAGAGTTGCGAGGATGCAGTGAGGTAATGTGGCTGCCGCGTTTAGCACAGCGGCTGCTCTGTTACGGAATTTTCATCATCTTCCTGAGACTCCTTCCTACTTCCTTTCTTCTTTCTCCTCTTTTCGCCCTCTTCCAACACACTCTTCCAGAACTCAGTTTCTTGCTCAACGGGTGAACCATATCTATTGTTTGAGTCCTAGTTCCAGCATCAAACAGTTTGGAGGTGCAGAAAGGAAATGAGTAATATTTTTGCACATTTCCCTCCAGCGATTGTATCTGGAGGTAGATTTTTGTTCTTGGCTTTCTTCTAATAGTCTAGCAGTAAATCTGTCTTCTTTTCTGAAGACCTAGATTTCCAGCCTCAGACCCACTAGTTACCAGCTATTTGACAGTAGAAAAGTTACTCAGTCTCTGAGCCTCTGTTAATCCAAACTGCTTTAGTGATTTGTGTCTTGCTGCTGCACTGGGTGTGATAAGGATCAAATCACATTCAGCAGTGCTTAAAAGTACTTTGTAAAGTGTTAAATAGAGAGATATACATGTAAACTGGAAATACCGTTAGTTTAGTTTGTGCCCCACTGTTGCTGAGGGGAAATTGGAGTTTTTCCAGGACAGTGAGTGCTGGTGTGCAAATTCATAGGTCCTGGATTCCAGCACTCTTGGCAGCTCCTCAGGAATGTTTCCTCGTTGCTGAGAGGGCTCTACCACTTGAAAAAGTCTTTGGGAGTTTGCTTCTGTAGCCCACTGTGTAGCTGAGCTCATCCCCATACTGATTACCACTGCCCCACCCCCCATCTTCAGGGACTTCCCTGGTGGCTCACTGGTGAAGAATCTACCTGCCATTGCAGGAGATGCAGGTTTGATCCCTGGGTCAGGAAGATCCGCTGGAGAATGAAATGGCAACCCACTCCAGTATTCTTGCCTGGTAAATCCCATGGACAGAGGAACCTGGCAGGCTATAGTCCATGGGGTTGCAACAGAGTCCGACCCAACTTAGCAACTGAACAGCAAAAATCCCATCCTAAGCCCTGCAAGTCAAGATCGGAGTCCTTTCTCAGTGGAGCTTTCTGCCAACCCTATACTCCTTTCTCCACCAAACTGAAGAAATCAGAATTTCATCTTAAGACACTTTATGGGTCATCTGGCCCATTCCTACCCACATCATTTCTTGATCTGCTGCTGCTGCTGCTGCTTAGTTGCTTCAGTTGTGTCCGACTCTGTGCGACTCCTTAGACAGCAGCCCACCAGGCTCCTCTGTCTCTGGGATTCTCCAGGCAAGAATACTGGAGTGGATTGCCATTGCCTTCTCCAATACATGCATGCATGCTTGCTAAGGCGCTTCAGTCATGTCAGACTCTGTGCGACCCCATGGACAGCAGCTTACCAGGCACCCCCGTCCATAGGATTCTCCAGGCAAGAACACTAGAGTGGGTTGCCATTTCCTTCTCCATTTTTTGGTCTGTAGTAAGCTAATTTGAGAATGGCAATAATGGCTTCTATAGGCACTTTGCTGCTTTTCACATATTAACCGATTCAAACAACCCTGTAAGGGGGATCTTGTTACTTTGTTTTACAAATAGGGAAAATGAGACTCTCTGAGATGAAATAAGTTGCCCACAACAGGAAGGGCCACATCTGGTAAGATTCATATCCAGGTTGTTTTAACGTTGGTTCAAGCACATCTTGACAAAAATTAACCCGGATTCTTTTCTTTTCTGTCTGTGCCCTGTGGCTCGTGGGATCTTAGTTCCCTGACCAGAGTTTGAACTTGAGGCCCCTACATTGAAAGTATCATGCATCGAACCTGGTCCATGTCCAGTTCTTACTGTTGCTTCCTGACCTGCATACAGGTTTCTCAAGAGGCAGGTCAGGTGGTCTGGTATTCCTATCTCTTTCAGAATTTTCCACCATTTATTGTAATCCAAACAGTCAAAGGCGTTAGCATAGTCAATAAAGCAGAACCACTGGACCATCTAGGAAGTCCCTAACCTGGGTCATTTTTAATTAGTTCCAGTTATTAACTATTCATTATACTGAGGCAGATTTTTTAAACATCTGTCTTCTAGATATTCATGAGAAAAAAAAATTGTCTTTCATTTGAAATTAGCAATTGAAGAAAGCACTCCAACCCTTAGGGTTGTTTTTTTTTTTTTAATGCAAAAAGTGCAGCTTGTAGGCCACTGGTTGCCTGTTTGGTCTCTCTATGGTTCACCACTTGGCTCCTAAGGACATGTGGACATGTTTCAGTTTGCCAGAGTCCTACAAGTCCAGTGCCTGGACTTGAGTATTCTAGTCTAATCTCAGATTGCAGAGGAGTTCTAGTCTCCTTTTCTGTATGGCCTTCATATGTAACCTAATCTACCCCCACACCCCCTTCCTTTCCCCCCACCCCCATCAAGTCAGTAGGTGCCATTGCTGTCGATCCTATTCAAATGTAAAGCTGTTAAGATGCTTTCTAAGTATTTCAGTCCCTACTGGGTTGAGCTTGGTTTTCAAATCCAGGTGCCAGATTTTATTTTGTCCCTGTTCTCTTTGTTAGCGTTGGCCCATTCTTAGCTACTATCTGAACCACTTATTTGGCACTTATTATTCTGCCTTGTATTGCCTTGATCTTAGAAATCCGTATGTTAAACTTGTTTCTTTTCTGCCCGCATTTCCTGATACTGGACATGTGAAGGTAGATTAGCCAAATTTCCTACCTGCAGTGAATTGTCTAGTCAGAGTATGAGGACATACCTGGAGAGAAGCTTGGTGAGCTGATCAGGTGCCACTGAGCATGGATAGCTTCGGATGCTAATTGCCTGCCTGAGTCTAAGGAGCACTGATACTTCCACCTGGATAGTATCTTTGCTGGAGAAGGCAATGGCATCCCACTCCAGTACTCTTGCCTGGAAACTCCCATGGACAGAGGAGCCTGGTAGCCTGCAGTCCATGGGGTCGCTGAGTCAGACACAACTGAGTGACTTCACTTTAACTTTTCACTTTCATGCATTGGAGAAGGAAATGGCAACCCACTCCAGTGTTCTTGCCTGGAGAATCCCAGGGATGGCGGAGCCCAATGGGCTGCCGTCTGTGGGGTCACACAGAGTCGGACATGACTGAAGCGACTTAGCAGCAGCAGTATCTTTGCTCAAATCCAGCATCTAGCTGGGAAGAGTAGCCTCTGAAGATAGGATGTGAATGACTTGACTTAAATGTTGTTCCAGAGAGCAGAGCTCCACCCTCAAGAAATAACAGCAGTAGATGAAGGTCCATTATGGTTTCCAGTTACTGTTTTAGAAGGGAGTTGGTAGCTGAGGACCAGGGTCACAGTAGCATTGTTTCTTCTCTGACATAATTATTCTTGTTATTATTTCTCTGTTTCCCAGTAGTGGTTAGCAGCAAAAGCAAGGGAAAAAAAGGAGCTTACATGCTTTGCTTGGAGCTAGCAAAATGTGAGGTACTAGAGCAAACTCTGCCCTTTTTCAACCAAGATTGAAGGGAAAGGACCCCAGATGGTATAGTGGGAAGTTGGGGGCTGAGAAGAGAGAAATGGTTTGAGTCCCTGGGATATGCCCTAAAGAAGAGAATTAGGAGCTATCTTGGACCTAAGCAATAAAAAAGAAACAAAGACTTATGAAATATTTGTAATCAGGAGACAAAAAACTGACAGTATAGCAAGGACAAGTAAAACATTTATATGGGATGTTTAAAAGAAGGGGTCCCAACTCAGCTTAGAGAGAGATCAGGGAATATTTTCAAGAGAAAGTGGCCCTTAGTCTGGGTCCTAAAGGACAAGTTAAGTAGGGGAAGAGGAGCTCCTTGAAAGACCAAATGATGAGCACAGCAGAGGGGTGAGGCTGGGGACTGCAGGTGGATTGCTACTACTGGACGGAGAGGAGGAAAAGGACTGTGTCAGGTATTCATAGCATCTGATACATACAGTGTGCTGGTAATGCTGTGGGACTTGGATGCTAGGACAGGCCCCACTTCAAAAGGAAACCCTGCAGACTCAAATTTCATAATGGGGAAGGAGTTATTGTAAGCACCATTAGGTCTCCCAGGCGTCCAGGGACTCCAAAGAGATGGAAGCATCACGAAAAACCCCATTCTCCTCTCCGCTCATCTGCTCCATCCCCTTTGCCCTCCTGGCCTTCTCTGCTTTTGCTTATTGTCTTTATTCCCTCATGGCTTTTCTTACATGCAGCTCATATGACTGACTGCCCCAGCTCCTGAATCTGTAAAATCTTTCACCTCCCGGATGAAGACCTGAGGGAGGAGTTAGGAAAGCACTGAGACATAGGTTATTGGCCAGGCTGGGCAACCAGTGCCCTTCATCGTCTGCCTTGACCAGGGAGGGGCTGGGGCTGGGTGTGGCGCAGTGCATGACCTTGGGAGTATATCCTAAATGCGCAGAGCAGGCACTCCAGCACATAGGTAGTTTGTCCACTCTAAGGTTTGAATTAAGATACGTACTTTTTAGACATATTCCTAATGCCCTCTTAATAGACTACAGTATAGTGTCAACTAACTTTTAAATGCACTGAGAAACCAAACAATCTGTGTGACTCCATTTCTTGTGATACTTGCTTTATTGCTGTGATGTGGAATCAAACCCACAATAGCTCCAAGGTCTTCCTGTGTCTGAGTTACAGTTTGATCGCTTCTAGTAACTATCTTGAGAATTGCCAAATTCTGTGTGACTGGGTAGGGCCAGAAAAGTGATTTCAGAAAAGATCTATAAGTTGACGGTCCAGCTCTAGACTAAACAGCATTCTTACTATCTTTGTGAATTCACCATCCATTTATCTTTTTGTCTAGATCCAGTGAATTTTAGGTTCATTGAGAGCCTTAGTATTTTGTTTTGGAGGGTGACAGAATATGCTCAGGGGTAGATTTTCTTTGCCAGTAGTTTATTTAACACAGGTCCACTGTGGGAGTTACAGTAATTTCATAAGCCAGTAGCATGCTGATGCTAGTAAAGAAATAACATATTCCAAACCAGTGGTAGATTACTCACAGTATTGTTCCAGGCACAGGGAGATGAAAGGAATACAGTCCAAATTTAGTTCCAGGTGTACCTTTTTATGAATTGGCATTGGGTGAGAAGGCTTTGCCAATCAGGAACTGAAGTTCAGCTACCAGCTCAAAAATAAAAGTCAGTTGTTGCTAGAAAACTCCAGAACTGGTGGTGATGGGCAGGCTGATCTTTGCAGGGCCGCTAAACATTTTGTCACCACTGCTAAAGGAGTCAGCTTTACCACAGCAGAGCTAATGTCCCTTCTCTTCAGAGACAGCTGCAGGGTTTGACACCACTGCCCACCAAAGAGTTGCCTTGGTCACTGCAGGAGCGAGTGGCTCACGATTTTCAGAGAGCAAGATCAGCAAAGGACAGCTTTGCTCAGATGGAAACTCGGATATTCCTCACACAACACTCAGTATTTATAGTCTAAATGTCCTCTCACCATGCTTCCTTCTTTATCTGTCTTTGTTGATAAGCCCCCAGCAGGGTCTACTCACCTACTGAGCTGCTAGTACATATGAATGACTACACATAATATAGACTTCATTTTTTCAAGGTGGGTATAGAAAAAGGCAGAGATCAAATTGCCAGCATCTGTTGTATCATAGAAAAAACAAGAGAGTTCCAGGAAAACATCTACTTCGCTTTGACTCTGTGGATCACAACAAACTGTAGAAAATTCTTCAAGAGATAGAAATACTAGACCACCTTACCTGCCTCCTCAGAAATCTGTATTCAGGTCAAGAAGCAACAGTTAGAGCTGTACATGGGACAACAGACTGGTTCCAGATTGGGAAAGCAATGCGTCAAGGCTGTATATTGTCACCCTGCCTATTAAACTTGTATGCAGAGTACCTCATGTGAAATGCCAGGCTGGATGAAGCACAAGCTGGAATTAAGATTGCCGAGAAAAATATCAGTAGCCTCAGATATGCAGATGACACCACCCTTATGGAAGAAAGCAAAGAAGAACTAAAGAGCCTCTTGATGAAAGTGAAAGAGGAGAGTGAAAAAGCTGGCTTAAAGCTCATCATTCAGAAAATGAAGATCATGGCATCTGGTCTTATCACTTCATGGCAAAAAGATGGGAAACAATGGAAACAGTGACAGACTTTATTTTCCTGGACTCCAAAATCACTGCAGATTGTGACTGCCACCATGAAATTAAAAGACTTGCTGCTTGGAAGAAAAGCTATGACCAACCTAGACAGCATATTAAAACACAGAGATGTTACTTTGAGATGAAGGTCCGTCTAGTCAAAGCTTTCGTTTTTCCGATAGTCATCTATGGACGTGAGAGTTTGACCATAAGGAACGCTGAGCACCAAAGAATTAAAGCTTTTGAACTGTGGTGTTGGAGAAGACTCTTGAGAGTCTCTTGGACTGCAAAGAGATCCAACCAGTCACTCCTAAAGGAAATCAGTCCTGAATGTTCATTGGAAGGACTGATGCTGAAGCTGAAACTCCAATACTTTGGTCATCTGATGGGAAGAACTGACTCATTGGAAAAGACCCTGATGCTGGGAAAGATTGAAGGCAGGAGGAGAAGGGGACGGCAGAGGATGAGATAGCTGGATGGCATCACTGACTTGATGGACATGAGTTTGGAAGCTCCAGGAGTTGATGATGGACAGGGAAACTGGCATGCTGCAGTCCGTGGGGTTGCAAAGAGTTGGACACAACTGAGTGACTGAGTTGAACTGACATTTCATTCTTATCTCAAAATAGCATCTTCATTTAAGTCATTAATAAGTGAGTTTGAAGTCATAGCAAACCAATACACAGCACTTAGGGTAGTTTCACTGCTCCTGAAAGGGTGGTACCTGATGTACTTTTGACTGAACTTACAAGAAGACATTTCTTCCTTCCTTTCATTTCTTTTTCATTTAACATCAATCCAGCATCTTCTTGTCATTGTTGCTGAAGATACAAAGGTTAATAAGACACCAATATAGGCCCCCCTCTATCTAGTAGGAAAAACAGATGTGGGAGGAATGGTGCCTTGGGCTGAGGGGTGCTGTTTGCATATAGCACAGATGTGGGAATCTGGGTTGCTTTGGGAGGCTGGGAGAGGGAAAGAGGATGCCAGTTGACAGTCGAGTTGTAGAGGATCTTACATTTCCTTGTATTATATCCTGCGTGGTGGGCATGGAAGGGCACAGGACAGTGGAGAGTTCTAAGCTTAGAAATTAAATGATTAGCAGTAGCAATGGGGAATGGTAGGAAAGATAGAAGTGGCAGAATAGAGCGGGAAGTTTTTCAAGTTCATTTGAAATGCCGAAACAGTTATATAATCCAGAAATTCTCTTCGTTATTGACTATTTTTGGCATAGAAAACAACCCCTTACACTGTTTACCTCTTGCTTTTTGTGCAGACTTTTAGAAAACTAGGATATGGTACTTTCTGGAATTAACAAATTAGCTGATGGGCATTTTCATTTTTGCTTAATCCTCCCAGTTGCCTTTCTGCTTCCTTTTCCCTCTTTCATGGGCACCTCATTGCCAGTGACTTGAGTGACTTCTGGTTGGTTACATGGTGGTTCATCTGACCTGGTGGCCTTGTTAGATAAGCAAAAATCAGCTCAATCATGGGGTACTGTTGTTTTGCCTTCCCATTCAGATTGAAAGATGATGACAGTGGGGACCATGATCAGAATGAAGAAAACAGCACACAGAAAGATGGTGAGAAGGAAAAAACGGAACGAGACAAGAGTCAGAGCAACAGCAAGAGGAAGGTGAGTTCTGTGCTGTGCAGATGTCGTTGCCTTTGGACTTGGTGATCTTGTGAAATCTGAAGGATGCTGGATGAACTTGATGACACCCTGTTTTGTAGTATCTGATTTTCTCAAAAAGATTGTTGCATCACTGGAGTTCATCTTGGGACTTTGAAGATTTCCCTTGCCACAGGATCTTGAGTTCTTGCCTCGCTTTCCAACCTTCTCCTAGCCTGAGGTGGGGAAGATTAATCCTGGAATTTAGCAAGGGTGTTAGTTGCTTCAGAAGCTGCTGCTCAGTATTTCAAATCCTGCCCATCACTTAGAATGTTCAACTCTTTAGTCGGTAATAATTCAGGCTGAAAGTGACTTGGAAAAGAGGAATTTTAGCAAACGAGAGATAGATCTCTCGGTTTCTTTCTTGAAATATTAAAGCAATTATTAATTCATTTATCGCACAATATTTAGTACATTCCAGATGCAGGCATTTTACATGCTAAGAGGACACAGGTGAGTGAGCGTGAATCAAGGCCCTTATATTTAACAGTAGCAGTAATCCTAGGAGCTGTCTTTTATTGAGTACTTCCTGTGTGTCAGGCATGGTACTAAACACTTCACATCTGTTAATTTCATCCTCTCAGCAGCCCCTTGAGGGTGGTCATTATTGTTTTCCCTATTTTACAGATAAGGAACTGAGGCACAAACTGGTTAAGCAACTTGCCCAGTGTCCTGAGTCAGTAAGTGATAGGGTGTCATAGAGGAGGCAGTGTTTGGCCTGGGAATATGTTGAGATGAGATAGAAGCGTAATACTCATGGTAGGAGGTAGAAAGTTATGAAAGCATTAAGAACAGAGATAGTGTTACAGGAAGTTATAGTTAACGACTAATTTACCATGTAAGCAGAATCTTGAGCTTATTGCAGGTAATTGAGGATGTATCCTTTTAATGGAGGTGGTAAGGGGGTGACACTGGGAAATGTTTTCTCAGTCTCAGAGCACGTGGAAAATGCCCAAATTAACACGCCTCCTTTGATTCACAGGCTGTCGTCCCTGGGCCGGCCGAGCACCCCCTGCAGTATAACTACACTTTCTGGTACTCCAGGAGAACCCCCGGCCGTCCCACCAGCTCACAGAGCTATGAACAGAATATCAAGCAGATTGGCACCTTCGCCTCTGTGAGTACTTGGTGGTTTAATGTAGTAGCTTTGGCAGTACATTCTTGCCTGTATTTACATTGTTGTGTTTATCTACCATCCTGGTAACCTACATAGGATTCTGGTTTCCTTAGTTGACTGACCTGAGTCTGTAAAGCTAAATTGGCTCATTCTTCTATTTCTCATTATATATTTGTAGGCAACATATGTCAGAATCAGTAAGTGCACAAACTATGGAGCTGATCAGGTGGGGACAATACAAAAACACTGGTTTGTTTAAGTAGGTATTTATGAAGTCCTTTCTGTGTGCAAAATATCATGGGAGATACAAAATTTTATAGTACATGGTGTTCTCATGAAGCTTGTCAGTAAAATTGAGAATAAAATCTAAAAGTTTTTGTTTTAATAACCTCACATCGGGCTTCAGATATGTCCGTGATTATGCGTAAACTGGCGTCTCTGTTCTGTGTTCAGAAGGGAAAGGAGGTCTCTGTTTTTTGTGGGCACTGTCAGTACAGTGAGCCCACGCACTGTCTCATCTTCCTCACAGAAAACTAGAGTTGTAAACCGTGAGAGGATTGTCTGCGACTAAAGCCAGTCTTGTTTGGTGAAGATTGTTATGTATTTCGTACAATTGATCTGTGGGCTGAGTCAAATGCAGGATTCGTTATTTTCTTGAAGTTGTTAAGGTATTCGTTCTGTTTAAAATGCAGACACTGGAAAAGGAAACTATAATAGACAGTAAACTTTAAATTAGTAAAGAGGAAGGACACACAATAATAGTCACTTTGTATAGTTTCCTTTGATTGTTATGATAGCCCTATGAGGTCAGTGATGTTATCCATGTTTTACAAATGAGAAAAAATGAGACTTGGGTTAAGTATCTGATCTGAAGTCTCAAGTCAGTTATAATTAACTTGATTAAGTGGAGGAACCAGTATTGAGACTTAGTTGGGTAGGCTGTAAAAACCACCTTCCAAAGCCTACATTCTTCCAGTCTTCTGTATACCAAAATGCATGCCAGGATGCTCCAGTTTTTCAAAGTGTTTGTTTACCAGACAGGCTATATTTATTTATCTGTTTATTAATCAGATATCCATATATAATGATAATCATATCATCTGATTATGTTGAGTTGATATTTCAGCCACAAGCAAAGATCTTGTATTAGTAGGCCTGTGCTTTCTTATTACTGTTAAATTTAGACTTTTTGAATTATTAAAAGTAGCTGTGCACTGGTACATATTTGGTTCAAGAAAAGTTTGTTGAATGAATTTGGGGCATAATAGGGTTCTAAAATGGCTAAAAAACCTTGCCCTTAGGGAAATAAGACATGCCCAGGAATTTCTAATACAGGGAGGCAGTTTAGGAGGTGCATAAATAGCTAGAGTGCTCTTGCAGTTCAGAGTAAAGGGATTCATTTCAGCCTGGAGAAGCCTCTTTCGGAGGGAGATGGGTTTAAGATTGAATTCAGAAAATTTGAACAAGTGATAAGATGAAGGAATTCTTGGAAGAGAGAACAGTAGAATTAAACTATCCATGTCATCCTAACATTCCTGAATCCACAAAAATTTTGATAGCTTGCCAGACATTTCAGGTAAAATGGCAGCCATTATGTTATGAACAACTGATTAAGCACTTAGGATCAGAGAAGAAACTGAACTCAGGGGGTCAGTTTTCATTCAGGATTTTGTTCAATTATTTTAGCATAGTTATAACTACTTCTAGCATTTTTCTTTCCCACTAAAAAAAGCATGTGTGAATTTTCCCAGCTTGTACAGGAGAGTTTTTGTTTTCTTTGGGCATATATGCTAAGTTGAACAGTTTTATCATCAGCATCATCTAGGGATAATGCTGCTTTATACTCACCAATGCATGTAAGTCAAGGCATTGGGAAATGTCCCACAATATTCCTCACAGAAAAGTAACTACATTTTGAAACTAATGATGCTAAAGTAGTATTTCCCACTAGTCCTCGATCCTAGTATTTGGCAGCAAATGACAACCAACTCCAGTACTCTTGCTGGAGAATCCCATGGAGGGAGGAGCCGGTAGGCTACTAGTCCTTGGGGTTGCAAAGAGTCGGACATGACTAAGCGACTTCAATTTCACTTCAAAAGTTCTTGAGGTGACTAAGAAAACTATATCTTGAAATGAAAAAAGTGTTGGACTTGGGGATCACAAGTGTCATCTATTCTGCTGCTTGACTGTGATCTGGGGCAAGTTCTGAAACAGTTTTCTCAATTATAAAGCAAAGAAAGTGATTGAGATGATTTCTAAAGTCTTTTCTGCATTCCATGTTCTGAATCTAAACATTTATTTTTAGTTCCAGTTGAAAGTTTTAAAAATGCAAGTTGCCTTAAGAGAATGAAAAAAAAAGGTTTAATACTATTTCTCGACCTGCCTGTTATTTTATCTCTGTTGTGATTTGGGTATAGAATTCTGGCTATAAGATTGTAGAGAATGGCTCTCAGATTGGTGGAGACCAAACTGTTAATAAAGCAGTGCTCCACTGGAGGATTGGGGGTGATTGGTATGCTCTGTCCCCACCACTTACATCAAGTCCTTATTCACAATGAGCCACAGTTTCTAGAAGGCGGGCTTCATTTCTTTGCACTGTGTTGAAGTGAAGTGAAGTCACTCAATTGTGTCCGACTCTTTGCGACCCCATGGACTGTAGACTACCAGGCTCCTCTGTCCATGGGATTTTCTAGGCAATAGTCCTGGAGTGAATTGCCATTTCCTTCTCCAGGGGATCTTCCCAACCCAGTGATCGAACCTGGGTCTGCCACATTGTAGACAGACGCTTTACCGTCTGAGCCACCAGGGAAGTCCTCCTTTGCACTGTGTTAGAATGGGGAAAAGATTATTGCTCGTTGTATGCATAGGACCATTCACTGACCCAGATCCCTGGGTATCATTAAGCATGGCACTCGCTGAGGTGAAATACTGAGTTGAAGTCCTGCAGATGGCTTCGTTCCTAATTTCCTTGTAACATGAGATGTTTCCCATGTTTCTGTGCTCTAGAGGATTGAGAGGCACAGCCATTTCACACAGTCTAGGGTTTCTCCTCAGTTGCTATCCAGATATGGGAGTGTGACCTGAATCTGTCTGCATGGTAACTGTTTTTACCTGCGCATTATGGAATCTTGCTTCATGTTTATTTAGAGCCTTTTCAGCAGTTTCTTGGCAAATACCAGCTGTTTTCTTCAGACTGTTTCACATTTTTTCTTTACTTGTAAAGTGTGCACTTGACTGCCCAGTACTTTGTAGATGTTCTCTGAATTGCAGAGGAATGGGAAAGTGATCAAGGGCTTCCCCAATTGGGATGTGCCACTAGGCGCTAGTGGTCAAGAACCCACCTGTCAGTGCAGGAGATGTCAAAGAAGTGAATTTGATCCCTGGGGTGGGAAGATTCCCTAGAGGAAGGAATGGCAACTCACTCTAGTATTCTTGTCCTGGACAGTCCCATGGACAGAAGAACCTGGTGGGCTACAGTCTATAATGTCCCACAACTTGAGTGAGTTAGCATGAACGCATGCTTACACACAGGGAAGTAATTTCTTCTTATCAAATCATTAGTGAGAAAAACAGAAATAGTGTGATAAATATAAATAAGCACACATTTTATAGAGAAATATGTATGATTTTCTAACAGGACTGTGAAGGAGGAGCAAAGAGAAATTTTATAGCCAAGAAGAGAGACTTAAACCCTGAGTGAGGAAGCCTGCTTGGTTTTTGGACCATCTGGGCCTTAGCAAGGGCACCATGGTATGGAGTAGTCCCTGTGGTTGATTCTGTCACTTAATGCTCAGTAACTGTTTCTATAGAAATAAAGTGTACTTCAGAGTAGCTAATGCTGTATTTTGACAGTAAACCTCTGATCAAGAAGTACCCAAACTTGCAGTTATAAATAAGTCATGGGCATGTACTGTGGAGCACAATGACTAGTTGATTCACAATGTTAATAATACTGTATTTTTTTTTTAAGTGATTTGGTTCAAGCTGAGGTTATGTGGCCCTGAATATACCTCAAACCTAAGTGGTTTTTATTGTGTAAAACAAAGTCCTCCTACAGCCTGTGGGGATTCTCTTGCGGCTTCCACAGGAAGATGCGTATTGACATTTTACCAACTAAGGCTCCTGGCTGAGGCTGGCATTTCTCACCTAAAGAGTTTATTCTTGTGTCGACAGTATGACATCATTCTTTTATCAAAATAGATAGTCTGCTTCCCTTCAACATGTTGTTCTTCCCCCACAATCCTCAGAATGAACATCTGTCCTCCAAAAGTAGAGCCTCTAGCAGAGTGTCTTCCGTGGTTATGCTCTTCTCTTAAATCTCACATTCACTCAAAGAAAAAAGAAAGCACTTCTCTTGACTCTTCTGTGCTCTCTCTGCAGGTGGAGCAGTTCTGGAGGTTTTACAGCCACATGGTGCGTCCCGGGGACCTGACAGGCCACAGTGACTTCCATCTTTTCAAAGAAGGAATTAAACCCATGTGGGAGGTGAGAACTGAGACTGTTTTTCTGAGGAAGTTTTCTGTTTTTCAGGGGTTTTTGTTTGTTTGGTTTGGGGGTTAGTGCCAGCTATTGGTTAAAGTCTTCTTTGAAAGCTGCGTAGCAGTTTGGTACATCCTTGGAAATGGGAACTCTAGGAAAAAGCCCCAATTCCATTGTTTGTGTGGATGGTTTTCAAAAGATTGTTTTCTCACTAACATGGTGTTATAGCAACATTGAAGGATTTTTTTTTTTCATTCTTTCCATAGACTGGTTTTGTGTGTGTGTAATATATTACCATATAGTTAAACTGAGTAAAAATAAGCTTAGGGGCAGTCACCAGAGACCCAGAGCTGAGCTCTATGATCTCTTTGCTGTAGTCCATCTTCTCTATTCTGATGCCAGAGCATTCTTCCAGAAGACAGACATGATCACACACACACGTGCAGTGCTCTGCTTAGTCATTAGTCACTCCATCCTGTCTGACTCTTTGCGACCCCATGGACTGTAGCCCACCAGGATTCTCTGTTCACAGCAATTCTCCAGGCAAGAATACTGAAGTGGGTAGCCATTCCTTCCTTCAGGGGATCTTCTCGACCCAGGGATCGAACCCAGGTCTCCTGCATTGCAGGCTGATTCTTTACCATATGAGCCACCAGGGAACCCCCGCCCCTGCCACACACAAACACACCTTAATTAAAAATCTTATGCAATTTTCTGTTGCACACATGATCTTACACCTAATTACCTTTCAGCACTTGTCACCTGTCCTCTCCATACCTCCCTTCAGTGTAGCTAGATCTTCCTCTTTGCTTCTCTGTCTCACAGTCAGTGTTTGCACATAGCCATGTCCTTCCCAGTGCCCACAGAGCCCTTCACCTGGCTAACTCCTGTGTCCCTTACAACCCAGCTGAAATGTTTTCCTTTTCCTGGTTGTTTCTGACTGACTTGTTCTTCATAAACTCCCTGTATGTATCTCTGTTACAGCATTACTTGTCAGACTATACTGCTGTAGTTTGTTTTCTTGCCTGTCTGCTTCACTAGACTGGATCTGGGTAGAGATTGTGACTTCATGTCTGTATTTGGGGACATGGTGACACTTGATAAACTTTTAGCAAATGAAGTAAGGAATGATCTGTGTTTGAAATCTGACATTATTTCGTTTTAATGTAGTTTTCAAAAAAGAGGGTGGGTTGGTTGGTTTGTTTTGGCCACACTATATGGCTTGTGGGAGCTTAGTTCCCTGACCAGGGATTGAACCCAGACCCTGGCACTGAAAGTGCTGAGCCTTAACCACTAGACCGCCAGGGAGTTCCCAAAGAGGATTAGTTTAAAGGGCCTGTTTGGCTGTTTTTCTTTAATGGCTGGTTGCAAGGATCCCCGTCTTGTGTTTCTTTTTTCTTGTTTCTTCTGTCTGTAGTCCTACCACATTTTCCTATACAGTTGAATAGTTGCAAAACAGCAAAACTTTTCAGTGATCATGGATCCTTGGCCCTAATGCTATGAGACCATATTTTAACTTTTAATACTTTTTTTTTTTTACAGGATGATGCAAATAAAAATGGCGGAAAGTGGATAATTCGACTGCGGAAGGGCTTGGCCTCCCGCTGCTGGGAGAATCTCATCTTGGCTATGCTGGGGGAACAGTTCATGGTTGGGGAGGAGATCTGCGGGGCTGTGGTCTCTGTCCGCTTTCAGGTAAGCTGCGTTCACACGTGCTACCTCTGTTCTTCTCACTGCCTCAGTTTCCTTTGATAAATGCTTCTGTCGTCCCTCCTGTAGGAGGACATTATTTCCATATGGAATAAGACTGCCAGCGATCAAGCCACCACGGCCCGCATACGGGATACGCTTCGGCGAGTGCTTAACCTACCTCCCAACACCATTATGGAATACAAAACCCACACCGACAGCATCAAGTATGTGTTGTGGGGGATTGGGGGGTGTGTGTGGGGTCGTGTCCCTGAGTTCAGCAAAAGTAGGTCCTTAGTTGGGTCCAGAGGAATATGGTCCTCCAGGAGACTGACTTAAGGGAGAAGGGACAGACCAGTCTTCCCCCAGTGCTTCTGTCCACTCAAAGCAGTTCTCTGCTGGTGCAGCTCTCTGCCTGCCTGCACCCTGGGTGCTCTGGATGAGAGATCCCTTGTGCAGAGTCCCAGCTGAACCACTTGGGCTTGCTGTATTCACACAGGCTGTCTTGTCTTTCGTTCACTAACCATTGTCTTAAAATGAAAGACAAAGTGATCTTTTCTTGCAGTTTCTAAAATAATTTCACTGAACAGTGAGGCCCTCCTCCCTGTCTGTCCCTCACTCCACTTTTGCATGTCTTTTAACTTGTTAGCTTCAGTCTGCTCTCTTTGTCCTGGGAAATTGACTTCTTTACAGGAACGATGACTCCGTTTCCTTGTGTACAGAGCTAAAGTCGAAGTGGAAGCAGAACAGTGTGTGTTTGAGAGTAGACTCTAAGGGGAGCAGGAATGCCAGAGGGGAAGTTAGCTCGGCAGTCTACCTGAGACTCAGGGGAGTGGAGCTGGACGTCCACAAGTGAGAATCACTGGCCGGGGTTGCTCCTTCAGTGACTGAAGATCATAAATAAACGCAGGGTGTTATAGACATGTTGTGGGGAGTGGCTATTAAGAGTTTTCTCACATGTGAAGGGAGAGCAAGCCAGCTAGGAGTCAGGACCTATAGGTGTAGTTCTGTCCTCTGACTCAGATACTAGTGCGTGCCTTTGAAGTCGCTGCCACTCCGCTTCACCTGTCCCATCGGAAAAGTGGGCAGGGTTGTTTGTGAGGCTGATTCAGTGTTTGTAATTGAAGGTCCTCAGATGGAGAATGCTCTCACAGGGTCAAGGATTATTGCTCTCATCATCGTTAGTAATAACATCATCACGCTATTATTACAAGCATTATAGTAATGAGCCCAACGATGGCGCTCAGCAGGCAGATCGTTTGGGAATCTTTTCCCATGCATTTACAGATCATGTTGTGGGTGGAACTGGCTCATACCAGCTAAGCTCCAGTTTTTAACTGGGAATGCTGCCATAGGAGGTGGTCTGTCTGAAATGGCTGGGTGTGGCTCATCACAGCCACCAGCAGTTATTAGCCATTACGACCCTGAGGACTTGCCTTGGCAGCCCTGGGTCAGCACTGTTTTTCTCTTGGCAGATTTTTCTTATTCTTTGTTCTGGAATACAAGTAGTTTCTGCCCTCCAGCCAGACTCAGTCTAGGCTGGAGAGATTCACACCTGCTTTTCCTAGGACTCTTGTGTTTAGTATTCCCAAAAGCCCCCCATTCCCCTACCCCACCCCCAAGCAACCTTTTCACCCAGATAGGAAAGGGAAAGAGATATTTTTCAATTCCCCCCTCTCCACTGTTCTCCCTTTCAAATACCCCGAAGCAGCTCTTCCTGACTTCTGTAGCCATGTGTACAGGTCCATAGAGTCTAGGCTAGCCTTGGGGCTTGATGCCTTAGTCTGCTGCTTGCTGCTTTATCAGAGGTCTGCCTAGTCCTCCAGCCCTGCAGCCACAGGGGCCAGAAACCCCTCCTTGACACCTAGATGCCACTTTCCCCTCGCGGCTCCCTCTCTTTCTCTCCCAACATGCCAACCTTTTGCACTTCCACTAGAATGCCAGGCAGGCTGGGCTCCCAAAGGCTCCTTTTTCAAAACCTCTGGAAGCCGCGGTTGAATGTGCCATGACCCTCTCCCTCTCTGGATGGCACCGTCATTGAAGCCGGCGTCATCGGAGTCTCTTGTTCTGTTGGTGTGCTACCTGGAAGATCCTTCCGTCCTGGACAAGAGGAACTGGAAGAGCATTTTCTGTTTTAAGAACAGGCTGACACGCAGCAGCTACAACAACAGCTGAGATCACTTAATAAATGGTGCTAAACTAGCTTGTCTCATGCTCTTGCTCTTTACGGTGCATCAGAGAAGTGGCCTTTCAGACTGACTGTCACCATAGTAAAGAATGGCACAGACTGCTCCGTGGAGGGCCGTCCGGGGAATGCAGCCTCATTTCCATAAGCCCATGGTTTCACATCACACGGTATTTTGTTCCATCTCCACTGAGGTCCGACACTGAGGTGACATCTCAGAAAGAGACCCCGGTTTTTTGGTATTTAAGTTTCCACCAGTCATGCTGAGGACAGGAACAGAGTGATTTCTGATTTAGAATTCGGCTCAAAAGTCCATCAGGTTGGAAAGGGGGATCCTTGACCTTCGCTTGGCTGACTTCATTTGTCTTACTTCAAAGACATCTCTTGCTCGGAGGTAAAGCCCTGCTTCCATCTGTTTGCCGCTGTGTGTGTAGAGCTTCCTTGCTTTGTGTAAGTGGGCTTTCCTCACTGGCCAAAGCCTCCCAACCGCAAGCTCTCTGCCAGCCTTTCCCCCTTCTGTTCGCCCCGTGGAGCCAGCTCATCTTCCTCTCTGAGCTCACCCTGTAAACACTTTGCAAAGTTCTAGCCCTTCCCTTTCCCCAGTCCCTAGGGTTGTCGTGCATCAGGACCTGGGGGTGGGGACATGTCTTTGTCCTCTGTGACTTTGCTCCTTAGGACATCTGACCACAGCATGGCCCAGCCCCTCACGTGTTTTTGAGGCTCGGCATGTATGTGCTACAGCGTGGCCTTCAGGCCCCTAACCTGCATGGAGAAATCTAGCAAAGCTTAATGTGACTTGAGGTTTTCTTTAGAGCTTCCACCCAAACCATAAATAAACCACTTTTGCCCACACTAGGCCAGGTGGCCAGATAGCATCTGTGAAGGTGGCTGTGGGCGTAGCGTGGAGTTCTCCAAAGTGGCTGTGCTGCTCCAGTTTGGCAGCAACGCCCTGAGCTGTGCCATCCTGACTGCCCATCTGTCTCCATGAGGCCTGGGATCCCACAGACCACACATCAGGACTAGCACACGGGCTGAGCATCCTGGAGGTGGCTCTGTCATTGCTGCTTTTTGTGATCACTTACCCCAAATTACTTAAAGTTCCTGAAAGATGGAGATGGTTGATGTGTGGAAATATTTTCTATGTTTTCAGTGTTTGTCAAACAATGACGTTCTATGGCCCTTTCCCTCTTGCCTTCTGCTGTGATGTCCACATGTGTTGATCTTAATTTCAGCTAATATAGCTGGTCCAGAGGTTGAGCCTGATGCCACCTACCAGTGTAAGAGTTTATCAGAAAGCACCAAACTGACCTTGACTCCTCTGAGCCTTGCCACACCTGAATGGCAGCCAGGATTGTTCTTCTTTGTCCTTCCCCTGTGGCTGTCCCACAGGCGTGGCTGTGTTTGAGCCAAGGAACAGCAACTGCTTGGACTTGAGAATTGAAGGGACATGAGGAGGAAAGAGCCAACACTTACTCTCAACAGTACTCTGGAGATGAGGGGTCCTGGAAATGGTGAGGGGAGTGTTCCAGGGGTGCTCAGCTTTCTCAGGCAGGTGTCCCTCCCCCTTGCTGTGTTGCCATCCAGTCTCCAACGTCCTATTTCAAGTGTCTCGTTCCCCATCCTGCCTTCATCACCCTGCTTGTGGCCTTTTCCTGCTGCACTCCTTGCTAGTACCCCTTGCTGAGCTAAGAGGTGACCGCTGCCACTGCTCAAGGGGCATGGTGAGCTGCTTTGCTGCAGAGGGAACAATGCTTGCTGCCTCACACCCTTGCTTACTGCTAACAGTCAGTCCCTTAAGGGTGCACGGGCCCACTGAGAAGTGGGAAAATGGTTAAATCAAGTGTTAGATGTGTGGCTGAGGTTTCAGAGATTTGGGTCCTTGCAGGTGGACAGCCTCATAACACAGCCAGACTTGCACCCCAGAATCATGGGACCACCAGGAGAAGAGTTGGGTCACAGGGCCGTATAAAACAGCAGTGTCTTTTGTGAGGAAATTCCTCTTTGCAATAGTCTGTTGAGTCCTTTTGTGCCTCTGGCCTGGGATGGGAGGGGGAAGACAGGGCCTGTTGCACTCGGTGGGCCACAGTGTTGGGAAGACTGACCAGGCCCCTCTGCACAGACAGCTGAGGGTAGGTGACTTGTCTTTATTCATTTGTTTTAGAGGAGAAATGGGTCAAATCATGGGGACTCCACCACATCTAGATTTCATTGTATTTAAATATTGAACTTAGTAGGCAGGGACCAACCATCCTTTCTCTAGCCACAGCTAAATCAGCTAGGGGCGCTGCGTCACCCAGCATCATTGCTGGCCAGGCTTTGCTTTTGGGAAATGTCCCTCTACACTGATGTGGAAGGTAAAGCCCACACCAGCAGGAGGCCCAACTCATTTGTGAGTGTGAGAGCCAGCTGAGGGCAAGGCTGTGAAGTGGGGCTGGGCCAGAGGGGGCCAAATGCAGAGTTAAGGGGATGAGATTTCTGCCCTTAGAATTTGCTCTCCGGTAAGCCAGCTGGTGAAAAGTGATCTTGAAAGGCTCATTGTTACCCTGTCATTTGAATCTGTTTAGAATCCCCTATAGGTTGTATTAGGATAATAGGCGGAAAAAAAATGTTTTTAGGAAACTCAGTTTACATGACAGATACAACATTTAACTTGTTCTTTGTTTACCTTTCAAAGAAACAAGTTTTAAAATTACATATATGCCTGGGATGCCAGGTGAAAAATAGCCAGAACATTCTCACCTAGTTTTAGGCGGTTGGTTTACTTAGTCAAGCATTGAGAACCAGTGATTGTACCAATGACTGTGAGCAGTGATTTTATCTCCACTGAATCCACCTGAGGAAATTTCTCTGCCCAGATTCTTCATGTTGAAGTTTTCCATGTAAAGAATGTACTGCTGAAGAAAATAGGAGGGCACTTTAATGCTAAACTGGATCAGAGAGGAACTCTGAAATCCCTATTTCTGTAAGTTCTTGACATAGAGAACTTCCGTTTGGACTAGTGTAGGCCTTTCTGGAAACTAAAGGATAAATGAGGTGAACCTTCAGCACAGCCATGTAGTTTCTTGTTGACACCTAACTTGCTTAAATATAACTTAAACCTCACTCTTAGAATGAGAAGGGGGTTTCCTGGGTCATTGCCTGGGTGTCAGATTTTGCTTTCTCTTTATCTTCATTTGGATTGAAGAGTGAAATGACCTCCTGCCATCACTGATGGACTCTCAAAGTGCATCGTGTTGTCATCTCTCCAGAAAGAGCTATGAAACATGTCTTTCCGTGGAAACTGAGTTTGTGAACTGACAAGATACATGCTTACTGGATGTTCTAAACGTTTTCCTTCCATTCAGTGAACATAAACGTATCCGGATTTTGGCGATATTCTGAAGAAACCGTTAACTGTGGATCAGTCTCTTGTTCTGAGAGCTACATCATTAACTTATTAAGTGTTGCTCTTCAAAAGGGAAATAACTAATGAAACTGATGTGATGCTTGTGTGGAAGAATGAATTTATTGGACCAGGTCTTTGTTTCATCCCTTCCTATTTGGAAAAAGAAGAAAAGCTATCTGTAGGAAACCTAGTGATGAAGTGTAGTTTAGTGGCCATAATATTAAACCTGTAGTGAGCAAATTGGAGAAGGCGATGGCATCCCACTCCAGTACTCTTGTCTGGAAAATTCCATGGACGGAAAAGCCTGGTAGGCTATAGTCCATGGGGTCGCAAAGAGTCGGACACGACTGAACGACCTCACTTTCACTTTTCATGCATTGGAGAAGGAAATGGCAACCCACTCCAGTGTTCTTGCCTGGAGAATCCCAGGGACGGCGGAGCCTGGTGGGCTGTCGTCTATGGGGTCGCACAGAGTCGGACACGACTGAAGCGACTTAGCAGTAGCAGCAGCAGTGAGCAAATAATTTAGCATATTAAACCCTATATGTTGTTACCATGAGTATTTCACCCCTTTAAGCCACAAATGGGATAATTGACGGTAAAGGATTTAGATTCGAAGGCACCAAATTACCCATTTTATGTATAATTCCCAGGAAGTTACCTGACACTTTGTCCCTAAGTGGCTGAAAAATGGCTCAGGCAAAAAGGAAGGACGTCAGCTCCTCTCAGAGAACTTGAGGTAGGTCAGGGCTTCGGAGGCACGAGGGAGCCTCCTTTCCTGGTGTCTGGCCTGCGGCCACCAAGGCTTGTTCTCTGTGGAACATCATCCAAAAGACTCTGCCCTTCAGTCAAATTCCTTATCCCTTCCTAGCTCCAGATTCTAAATTTAGGTAACAAACATTAAAGTTGCGCTGAGCATCAGTCCTGGGGAATTTCAAGGAGTTTGGTCCTTGGAAATGCTGTATGTGGCGCATAAAACTTTTTAAGATAATCGTTACTTGAGTATTAGCAGAAACGCATGGAACCTGACATGAATTTGGGGTCTGAGTTGAAAAGGGTTAGAAGGTTTGAAGTATGGAAGCAGATGAAGCGGTCTTATTTCCTCACTGCGTCTTTGTATCAGCATCTTAATGCTGTTGGGTACCAGCCTTTACCCTCAGGGTGAGGCCTGATGGAGAAAAGCCATTTCTTCCTCCTCTCCTCACATCCCCAAGACAGAAAGCGCTGCTGCCCTCACCTCGGTGAACTGGAAGTGTCTCCCATGGTGGGTGAACTTAATCTGACCTCCGCGGCCTCCCCAGTAGACTCGTGGAAGGAGTGGCTGGAAGGATGTGAAAGTCCTCTCGGGGACAGTGAGGGCCGGACCGGCAGTAGCACAAGCCAGAAGTGCCAGGTGCTCCTGAAAGGTGTCAGCCACCCTGCTTAACAGGAAAGTCTAGGCGAGGACCCTCACTCCTGTGCTTCCAGGTTTCAGTGGGCCCCACATGACCTTGAGGGTATCTGAATTGGGGTGTGGGGTTATCTTGTCTGCTCTCTTTGTTAAAAAGCCTCTGATCTGAATGTGCTGTTGTGTTTTTTGTCTCTGGTTTGCCAGGGCCTGGGAGGAGTTTCATGGCCTGGTGAACAGCAGCGGCCGCTGATCGGACGCTCCCCCTCTGTCTCTCACACTCAGGGTAGGGCCTTGTCTATCTTACTCCGTAACCCTGTGATGTCCCTCCCAGTCGTAGGACCCTCCTCCCAAGGGCTTGCCCCTCCCCATCTGCCCCCGGGCTTATCTCTGCCAACACTGAGCCTGTGCCAGGCATCCACTGTCTTGGAGGGAAACACTGAGTCCAGCTGCTGACCTATCATCCCTCCCTGGGCCATGTGTCTCCCAGTGAAACCCTGGGAAGGTCGATGAGCCTCACTGCACCTCTGCTTTCTGATCTGGAAAATGAGGTTCCACAGACTAACATCTCTGGTCTCTTTGGATCCTGACATTTCATGACTATAAATGGGCCAGAGGTGTTTTTTGTTTGTTTTTTTTAATTCCCAGACATGGCCATGTTTAAGCTATCTGGCAGTGTCCTGTGACTAACAGGGCAGTTCCTCTGGCCGCTGTATGACTTAGACGAGAGGTGTGTCTCGTTTGCCGCTGGTATTTATCAGTTGTGAGGAAACAGTGGTGGAATCTCCAAGTTTCAAAGGCTAAAGTGAATGGTGGGGGATGGGGGAAATTTCAGGGCTGTGTAGGAAGCATGGTTCCGGGTTGTATTATGGCGAGACTAACGTGTTTGCTGGCAGAGAGGGGCCCTGGGATAGCAAAGGCTGGGTCAGTGAACCATTCATTTTAAGAATATTTATATTTCAGTTAAGGGAGTTCCAAGTCCATGTCTGTCTCTTTAGCAGAAGGGATTGGATGAATTTACTCTGGACGAGAGGAATGGCTACAGGGACAGGGTCTGCATGTGCCTGGCCCAAAAGCACATCCCTGGATGCTAACTATCCCCACCCCCAGCCCCGACCCCATTCCTAAGAAACGGAGAATTTCTAAAACTGGAAAAGAACATGCCCGGTGTAGTAGTTGTTTCTGAACTCCGCTTCAGAACAGGAAGCAGGAGACTTTTTCTAGGAAAGGAGACCTGCCCTCTTCCCTAGATGAGCCAAAGAGAGTATGACCCTGTGAGGGACAGAGCGAGTGACTGAGGTCTGAGGAACAGACAGTCCCGGAATTCCTGTACACTCACGCCACTCATATCTTTTTTCAAATAGTTTAATTCCTTCATCACAAATTCAGTTTTTAGATGATAATGCTAGGTTTTCAGAATTGAAATTCAAAGGGATTCTCTGTAAAGTATACTCAATATAGAATTTTAAGATAGTGGCTAGTATATCAAGGAGGGATGAAAACATGTATTAGTTTTAATACCAACATGTTGACTTGTAGGCTGGAAAATAGACATTCAAAATACATCCGTAAGTTAAATTTCCAGAGTCCTGGTGCAATACAGGACTTGCTTTAACAGCATTACCATATGTAAAATTCCTTTTTATTGCTTTGAAGATCCCTAAAATTGGGATTCTTACACTGAATGTGATAAGAAAGGTTTTTGTCATAGTTTAATGGCAGTGTTTACCTCTCAAAATACATAGTATGATGGTACCTTTAAAATTCAATAGCATCTTAGGTTCCATGGGGGCATGGTAGGGGGCTTTAAAATGAAGTTGGAAGAGACAGAAGAAAACTTAAAATTATTCCCTCTCCCTAGAGCTGGCACTAGATTCCCCAGGAAAAATACCTTTGAATTTTTTGGAACAGTCATATTTGCATAATTGCCATTTTGTAGGCTCTTTGTTCTTTTTGTTGTCCCACCCCACCCCCATATCATTTTTATGGGGCAGGCTTGAAGGGTGCATTCCTTCAATGGGTTAAGTATTCTCCTTGAAGCACAGACTTGGGAGAATAAGAGGAGTATTGAGTCTAAACCAAAAATCCCAGCTCACTTCCCTGTCACTACAGACTTGAGAAGGATTTTTTTTATTTCATGTGTTTTGATTTTACCTTGAAAGTGTTTAACTAGGTGTCCCAAGAAGGTGCACACATGCCAGCTGCCATTTCAGAGGCCCCCTAGGACTTTAGCCTCCTTGTCCTCCCTCCCTTTTCTCCCCCAAGTCAAAGGAATAAATGCTAGTTAAATAATTCTTGAACCACAAATACTTCTCAGTTTATCTGCTGTTTTGTGCCATTCCATGTAGCTGCTGATATTTTAGGACTGTGTTATGTGCCCTCTATTAGTGTTACAAATAAGCATGGCACTGTTAACCATAGCTTCAGCAGAAGTCCTGGTTAGCTGCTGGGGGATAGGGGCGGAGATTCTGGGGCCCTGTATGTCTAGATTGGCATGTGCAGAGCAGTGGTCTCTACTGATGGGGAATGAAGTTGATGTGGTCACTTGGCAGAGGTGAGAGATTGAAGTTTACCCGAGTGAACCTAGGTGGTTTACCGTTTAATTTACTATGCAGGGAGGGAGCGAGAGGAAGCCAGAGCTGGCCTGGGCTGGGCAGGTGAATAGCCAGAGAATGCTTCCCTGAAGACCATGATATAAAAAGTGTTATCATGTCCTTCTGAACACTTTTTGTATTATTGAAAACCACTGAAAAAACAAAACCAATAAATCTTCCCAATAGTCTGCCCATCACAAGGTGCCTGTAGGGTCTAACTTTCCAGTGCTCAGTCTTAATTGTCTAAATTTTAATTTGCTTTTAAAAGAACAGAAACCCATCTTTAGGGGTGGAAACAAGTTGCTTGTGGCCTCTGCCTTTTCTATCTACCTTCTCCCTTCCTGTCTTCTCATCTCTCTGTGTACTGCAGCCTGGGGTGAGGGACAGCTGAGGGTTAGTTCCCAGCTGCTTTGAGGTGAACACATTCCTCAGACTAAATTTGGCACTAGGCTGTTCTCAACCCACTTTTTTTTTTAAACAAAGGCTGGACCTGAGGGGCCCACTGCCACCAGCCTGCTTCAGCCTGTCATCAGGAGCCTGTTCCCCACCCTCGTTCCTCTCTGTTTTTCTTTTATATCAGATTCTGGAGGAAAAACAGCTTGATTCTCTTAGCTCTGTTACTCTGTTCCTCCCCATTTCTGTTTTGCAAATAAACTTTAAAATGCTTCTGAGTTCTTAGAATTTCTGTGAAGAGATCTATGACAGTAGAATTAAGTATTACCTCTATCTGAATGGGAACGTGTTGCAGAGCTCTTAGTTTACCTGCCACTCGAGAGAATTTGTTTCTGGCCTAGCTCCAGCCAGCACAGGAGTTCTAGGAGATAAGATGCCCTGCTCCCAGGGACGATTAATCCTGAGAATGCTCTTCTTTACATCACTAAAGAGCTGTGAAAGAACTGAGTCCAGATATTTGCCTGCCATCTCTCCCACTTCAAGACAGATCCTTCTCCCATAGTCAGAAGATTCTCTGATTCTGCCTTTCCGAAGTTCTGCCTTTCTGGTCTCCCTGTTGATTGACTTGTGATCCAGTTGATCTGTGGGGCTCTTCCCCACCCAGGGATCAAACCTGGGTCTTCTGCATTGCAGGAGGATTCTTTACCATCTGAGCCACCAGGTGGCCCATGGGGATCGAGATGGCATCAAAGGGGAAGAAGGAAGCCAAACAAATCCTTCCTTCCCAACCACTTCTTTGTTTTTAGAGGTGTTCTCCATCATACAACCCTCAGTGTTGCAGCACGGTGTTCCTGGGGCACTCAACTAGCACACCTCAGTGACTCCTGCTTTTCTGTTTTACTATCAGACGCCTACTTCTTCGCTAGCTATATGCGGCACCTCAGGGGAGTCTGTTCTATTTGGCGTTCCTTTAAAAAGACGATCACTCCACTAAGTTCTCTTTGTGTTCAGTCAACTCCTTAGATGGGAGTCACTCAAATTCTAGTAGCATTGATCATGGAGCTGCATGGTCATGCGTGTCAGTTACAAAATTGCCAGTGGGCTTTTGAGATAATATCAGTTTCTTCCCAGCCAGAGTTCACCCATGCCAGCTCCGGTTTCCCTCTCAGCGTTCTTATCTGCAGTTAGTTGTCTGTGTGGTAAGGGCTGTAAGTTACTGTCAGCCTGCCACCATCACGGGGAGACTTGGTTAGCCATTGGCAGGAAGACACTGCTCTTTGGCTGGGCTGAGCATACGTTTTCGTCAGTATTAACTCTCTCCAGTCCAGTTGCCAGATACCCAGACAATTGTAGCAATTCTCCGACAGGTCAATGAAAACCAAAGCTTCTAGAATGTGCCATTAAAATTAAATGGAGGAAAAAATAAATAAAAAATTAAATTAAATTAAATGGAGGAAATTATTCCAAAAAGAGAATTTATGTCTCAAAAATTCACACAAACTTAAGTCTGAAGCCTGGGGCCAGAGCAGTAGGTGCAGTGACTTTTAAAGCCCCTTCTAGCCCTGAGATTTTGGGATTAAAATGGCCAAGGTGTTGAATTTCTAGGCTGAAACAGGAGAGGTTATTAGTGGGCAGCCAAACCTGTCTGCATCCCCTAGAAGGCAACTAAGAAGATATCTTGTGATCTGTTACATGCACATATGCACACACGTGCACACATGGATGTACATACCAAGTTTTTAAAGTGAAAGGTGTCCAGATTTCACCTCCTGGAATATCCTTTTGTAAGCAGCTGTCAGTTTTGAAGAAAGGGATTTTTGGTTGGTTGGTTGTTTTTTGTTTTTTTTTTTTTTTTGAGTATATAATACAAATTGATGATTCAGTTTTTAAAACAATTTCTGTGTGTGCATATGTGTGTAAGAAAACAGAAAAAGAGGTTTCCCTTCCACTTTTTCTCCATTGTCCCAGTTTCCAGAGTCCCCTTCCTCTGCCAGCACATGCCCCAGGTAGCCACTGTTACTGGTTCCCATGGAGCCTTACAGCGTTTCAGTATGTATGGCTTAACTTGAGACAAATAAAAATCTTATTTCCTCCACCCCTACTTACACAGACAGTTGTGCGTCACGTGCACATGCTGTTCTGCACCTTACCCTATTGGTCTCTCTGGGAGAAAGGCTTCTTTTCAGAAGTCTCAGTAGAGAGCTTATTTCCCCTTTTTAAAAGCTGCACAGTATCATTAATATTTAGTCCCTTGCTCACATGCATTTGGGTTGTTTCTGCCCTCTTGCTATTACAGCCAGTTGAGCCCAAGCGTTTGAAGGGACTTGTGGGGCAGATGGCCATGCTGGATTAGATGAGCAAGGAAGGAAGATTCCAGGGTGTCAGGTGGGCCCCAGAGCTGCCGAGCTCAGTTTCCCGTGTGTGTGTGTTGCCTGGAGATGACACTGTGTATTGAATGTTCTCTTTTCTCCCATTTTTTCTTTCAGGGACAATTCAAGCTTTCGAAATACAAAAATCACCTTGTGAGAGTACACAAGCTGGCAATAATCCTTTCCTGTGTGTGTGTGTTTGTCCAAAGCAGATGGGAGGCCTCCAGCTGGCCCCTCCATCTGCTCACCGAAGGGACGTCCCAGAGCCGCGTGCTCCCCTTTTGCACTCATTCCTGGAGGACGGATTCCGCTAGACACCCTCCAGCGTCGCTGACTTTATAAAGCGGAAAAAAACGGAACACGTGACTTTGTAATAGACAGACTTTTTTTTTTTTTAACGGGGTTCTGTGGGGGGAGTTCAGCCTTTTGTCTTGCTGTGTGCTGTCCAGGTGCCTCCCGGGCACTCTGTCGTGCTCGCCTCTGCTGTACGAAGGGCATCGTGACCACGTGTACAAGCCAGAGCTGTCGACTGAGAGTGAGCAGTATTATGAATGTCTGTGCATCCAGGAAAAGCGTTTTGTTGGAGAGTCCCAGAATAGTTATAAACGCTCTCTTCTAGATCTGCCACTAAATTATTGGGACGTTTTGTTTATTTCATACCCTTGTCCCCCAAGGCCACCCTTTCGGAATGTGTGTTACTGATTCTGTAGTCTCCTGCCTTACGCCCTCCAGTCTTCCCTCCTGTGGGACTCTTTCCTTTTAGGCACTGCTGCACTTAGAATTGTAACCAGTGGGCCACACAGGTCTCACTGAGGCGGCTTAGAAGGTATGATTATAAATTAAGCTGCACCAAACTGCAGTTTGATGAGGAGCGAGGTTGTACTAGAGGTTCCAAGGGCAGGATTTGGAGCTGAGAGCAGTTTCTGACCCAGGTTCCCAGACAGGCAGGACCTGTTGTGTCCAGCCTGTTGGTGTGTGTTCTTGCATTCCCCTCGTGGAGGAAGGGAAGCAGAAGTTGGCTGCTGCCAGGTGTTAACGTGGTCAGTTCTGTGATCTCAAAACTGGGACATCTGGAGAAAAGGTTGACCGTGATGGATGGCTTTCTTTGCGTGGCTTTGCCTGTCTACAGTGGTAGAGAAATCTGCTGTCAGTCCTCATCACCTGGTACATGTGTTAGCTGGTGTGTGCTGATCCAGGAAGCCCAACACAAACCTTGTGGGCTGTTGCAGGCAGGCTCTAAAAGTGACCAGGCACATGCCAGAGAAGCCGAGTGATTTGACTCCAGAAGGACTGAAGTCAGAGAGGTCGGAGAACACCTAGGGTTGGACTAAGTATCAAGGACCAGTCCTCAGCAGCCTCCGAGGAGCGCCATCTTACTTGGCTCTTGTGAGCACAGATTGCAGTACCTTAAATTAAGGCCTCCCCTAAAACCTATCCGTACAGGCCGGGGTCCTTGGCCACCTGGTCTCAGAGAAATCATAGAGTAACAGGCATTTCCTTCTGGTATTTATATTAACTCTTCCTACTTTCCAGCTCCTGAACACTCTCATTACCACTGTCTTGGGGTGCTTATTCCTAAAAGAACAGAGGCATATAGGGGCCAAAAGGGAGGTGCTTCCATTGCAAGTGAAGTTAGAGAAGGTCTAGCAGTGATTTAAACTCCAGGAGTATGAAGAATAAACTCTAGTGCCCAGACAGCTGTGAGGGGCTCAGACAAATACAGGAGCAACGTTGGCCCAAGCAGAGGACAAACGCTGCTTCCTGAGTTTAGACCCAAGGGAGGTCTTTACTTTTGCCTAAACTCAGATTTGTCCTGAAAATCCCAAAGAGAGCGGACGTTTGGATTTGCCCTCTGGGCATCTACCTGACTGACTGTTAGCATGTGTGTGTGGGTGCATATGTTTGTTACGTGTTCACAAGTGAAGGTTTTGTCAGACCGAGTGCTTAGTTGTCCATATTTGTTTTTTTGTGGGGGTGCTCTCGTTTTAATTTCTTAGTCTCTTGTGTTTTCTAGAGCTGCTGATGTCACTCCCCGTCCCCTGCCTTCCTCTTTGTCTTTGCAGTATTTGAAAGTTATTTTTTCCCCATCAAAAATATGCTGGCTAGAACAAGAGTTATTTCTGCTAGGCAGTGTCTTACCCTGGAACGCTCCAGATATTCTGCCTAACAGCTTTAAATCAGAGATTTAAAGAGTCAGTTCTCCAAACCACCTGTTTTTCACACTAGCTTGCGAGGTCTTTTCAATTCCTAACGACTGAGACAGGACATAGTTGCAGTTATGGTATCACCATTTCCAGAGAAAAAGGAAGAATGGTGCACCAGGCATCTGCCAATCTAGCAGACGTATTGGGTGGCTGCTGGAGGGGGGCCGTCCAGTGTGCCCAGGTGGGCTGTTCCCAGGACCCCCAGAAACTGGCCCCATGCCTCGCCAGTGCTCTTCTCTTACTCTCCTGTTCATGTGTGTGTGTGTTTGCCCTGTGACATTGTCAGTGACAATTTTCCACCCAGAGAGACGCTTGTGGTCCATGATGCTCCTAGAATGAATTTCCAAGTGTTTGCCAGTGGAGGAGCAGAGGCTGTGACGAGTGATTTAGTGTTGCACTTTCAGAGCAATTGTCTACTGCAGTAATAAATGGAAAATATCAGCAAGAACCTGGTTCTGGACTCTTTAATACAATGGAAAGTGGGGATACTAGTAATGTTTTGCTTCCTGCTTCTACCCTTCAGCACGTGAGTCTTTAAGTGCATTCCAGAACAAAATACATGGAAGAGTCCAGACACTGCCAGTATCATTTACATGAAGGAAATATCAGAAAGCTGTTCTCTAATTGATATTAATCATTGTCAAAACTTAATTTACATTTTTAATACCAAAATATAGTTCTTAATTTTAATTCTGAATTTCGAATGAGGAGTGTTGGAATTCAAAGATTTGGATTTGGAAGTAAGAAGCCACCCTAGGTCTTAGCCTGGAATGTTTTATTTAGCCCAAAGGTGGGCATGTAGCACATTACAGTGGCCATTGCTCATGTGAAATACCAGGGGACAATGAAACTTAATGCAGAGCCTTACAAAAGATTTAAAACAGTGTAGTTTTGAGACTGCATTTCAATAGAAATTACTTTTCTGTCTGTTAGTCATGGTCCGAGTGGAAACACAAACCAGGTAAGTTATTTTAACAATGTAATCGAATTGTTGACTCAGCCACTGCTGCTGCTGCTGTTGCCAAGTTGCTTCAGTTGTGTCCGACTCTGTGCGACCCCATAGACACCAGGCTTCCCCAGCCCTGGGATTTTCCAGGCAAGAACACTGGAGTGAGGTGCCATTTCCTTCTCCAATTCATGAAAGCGAACAGTGAAAGTGAAGTCTCTCAGTCGTGTCCGACTCTTAGTGACCCCATGGACTACAGCCTACCAGGCTCCTCCATCCACGGGATTTTCCAGGCAAGTGTACTGGAGTGGGGTGCCATTGCCTTCTCTGTGACTCAGCCACTAAAAAGGCCTAACAGAGAGAAAACCAAGGAGGCACCTCGGGGTGGATACCACTCAGCTGGTGCTGGTGTCTGAGGGTGGAACAAAACTGGCCTGAGCTTGTTCAGCTTCAGGAACACATTGCTCCCACTGAGATGAGGCCAGAGCTCATCCCTTCTCCTCCAGCACTCAAGTGCACCCTGCTGGAGAAACCCAATGGTCCACCAGCTGCCAAAGTAGAAGTCTCTGCTCCGGGAACTAAGATCCCACAAGCTGCAAGGTGGTGCCAAAAGAGTAAGGAGGAGAAGAAGAAAAGACTCCCTTCTAATGAGAGAATGTGTGGAAAATAAAAGATAGTAGCTGTTAGTGGAGAAACCTGACAGAAACCCTCTTTGCCAAGTGGTCCAGGTTCATGGCACCACTGGGTCATGTTGACGCCATGTGTGCTGATACGTGTCGAGGACACTTCATCTCTGATGTCTTTCCCCCAAATTCTTAACCTGTTTACTCATGAGAAAACATCAGACAAATCAACACTGAGAGACAGTCTACAAAATACCAGCACACTTAACCAGTGCTATTCCCAAGGGTCAGCATCATGAAAGAAAAGGAAAGATCCAGAAACTATCAGATTGAGAGAAGGGAAGGAGACATGACTGATTAATGTGGAATCTTGGGCAAGAAAAAAGACACCAATGGAAAACGTGGGGAAATCTGAAAAAAGCCTGAAGTTTTGTAAAGAGTAATGTATCAGGGAGGGCTTCCCAGGTGGCATTTGTGGTAAAGAACCCACCTGCCAGTGCAGGCGATGTAAGAGAGATGCTGGAGATGTTTGATCAGGAAGGGTCAGGAAGATCCCCTGGACGAGGGCATGGCAATGCACTCCAGTATTCTTGCCTGGGAAGTCCCATGGACAGAGGAGCCTGGCAGGCTACAGTCCATAGGGTTGCAAAGAACTGGACACAACTGAAGCAACTTAGCACACTCACAATGTATCAGGGAGTTCCCTGGGGATCCAGTGGTTAGAACTCTGTGCTTCCACTGCAGGAGGCACAGGTTCGATCCCTGGTAGGGGAATTAAAATACCACATGCCACATGCATGCCCGCCTCCCAAAAAAAAGCAGTATACTAACGCTCACTTCTTAGTTCTGATCAGTGTACCATGGTTATATAAGATGCTGATACTAGGTGAAGCCAGGTGAAGTGTATATGGGAACTTTCAGTACTATTTCTGCAACTCTTGCATAAATTTAAAATTATTTCAATATAAGAAACCCAAGAAGTTTCTTGGGTGATGCTTGATTTGAATGCCCAGATCTTACTTTATGGTGGCACCTGGGTTTCTGCTTCCCAGAGCAGGTTCCAGCAGCTCCATCAGTGCCAGCACCAGGGGGAGTGCATGCAGGCCTTTTACTCAGGGAAACTGCCTGTTCTCCACCCACCAGCCTCCACCTTCCCCAATGTCTGTCCTAGGTCACCACCCAGCCCGCAATCGCTGTAGGTTTCCAGCCTGACAGTAAATCAACATGAGCCCCACTTGACACGAGGGAAATAGTTGCATGAGCTCAGATTTTAAAAAATGCTTATAAAGCTGAACAGGACCACCCCCAACCCTAACCACAGTGGGAGGGGAGGAACAGTAAGACCCAAAGGAGCAGAGGGTAAAGAAAGAGGCCCTGGAGAGCAGGTGTGGCTCCTAAAGGACCAGCAGAAAGGACAAAGTGGGAGCCCCAGGAGTGGGAGGCAGAGCCCTTCCCATCAAGGAGCATCACAGATCCCCCACCAGCCCTGCGTGGGCTCTGGGTGAGCCACACAAGGCAGGGGGCTGGAGGCCAAAAGGAAGGAGGCACCCCACCGGCTGACGGGTCAATGGTAAGACTGTCTTCTCCTAAGCTAAGGCTTGGTAAGGTGGTCACAGGTAAACCGTACCAGGGGGAAAGGCAGGGAAAGGGCACCATACCAAGACTGGACCTCTAGAACAACCATTGATAAGATGTAAGTCCCAAATGAGCGCAGGCCCGCCAACATCATGGACAACAGAAAGGATCATTTAATTGATGATCAGAGCATAAAAGGAATAAGGGCCAATTGGTGCGAGATCGTATTGTCAGAAAGGTTGGGCCCAGCAGCATGGGAGCAGACAAGAGCCCAGAAATATGGATGCTCAGCACTAAGCCAGGCAGGAGATAGGAGGTGTGCTGATAACTGGAGAAAGAGAAACCTAATTCAGTTCTCTGGAAGAAGAGAGACTCTAGCTAACTACACGCAGGGTTAATGCAGATGGTGGCTCTGGTGGGAGAAGGCGGGTGGCCACAGAAGTCCTCTAGTCTGGAGAAAGGAACAGTGACAGGTGAATGGCTTCATATGGCTCGCTGACTATGGAAAAATGGCCTTGTGCCATGGAACCAGGACCTCTGGGTAGATAGAGACAGTCTTTCAGTTTCAGAAAAGCTTCCTGATAATTTGAGCTGTCTATAGATGGAGTGACTGGTGCAGGCAGTGCAGGTGAACAAGCAGAGGCCGGAAGGTCACGTATTTGGGGGATTTACCGGGAAGATTCCAATGGCCCATTCCAGAGTAGACCAGATGGCCTTTAAGGCCACAGTCACCCCTGGGATCTATTTGACAGTCTTAGAATTCAGGGAGCAACTTCTCTGCCAACTCCTATAGCCACCCTGCTTCTAGAGATGCAGTGGCGTCAGGCTCTTAGCCTGTTGTTAGCTGGTGAATTACACCCCAGCACCAGTGACAACCAGCAGCCTGCCAGTTTGGCCACGAAGGTGCTAAATGTCCAGGCTCTGAGCCTCTGGCCTCCTGGGAAATTCTTACCAGCATATTTATAAATTGACAGCTCAGTGGTGAGCTTTTCCAGGTTGCAGCTGCTAGGAAGGGGTAGGATGAGTGGTTTGAAACCCACCATAAGCTGGGCAGGAAATTCCTCAAGACACAGGTCAACATGAAGCAACATAAGATCTAACTGCTCTAGCACCTGTCACGCTTCTGCCCTCTCTCCTAGGACCCAGAGGCCCAAGGCTCCAGCGAAGCACCTCCTCCGGTGCCCTTCCTTCCGCAGTCCCCTCTCCAGCCCAGGCAAGCTGATGTCTGCCTCCTGGAAGCCCGGCTGTGCCCAGCCCACAGCACCATCATATGGTGCCTCTGCCACACGGTCTCATTTTCCCTTGAATGTGCTTTATACCCCTTTCTAAGAAAGGGTGTTTTTTAACTTATTTTAATAAGTGATCAATAGATAAACAAACTGCTCCATCTATACAGAGGGATGTTTTTAAGTACCGTAAAAAGAAATGAACTATCAAGCTATGAAAAGACATGAAGGAAACTTAAAATGCATAGTACTAAATGAAAGAAGCCAGTCTGAAGAGGCTACTTACCATGTGTTTCCATGACATGCTGGAAAAGATAAAATTATGGAGACAGCAAAAAAACCCCACAAAACACAATAATAGTTGCAGGGAGAGGGGAGAATAATGAGGGGGGACATAGGACTTTTAGGGCAGTGAAACTGCTATTCTGTATGATACTGTTTAAGAGTGGGTAACGTTATTATACAAACTGTAAAAATCCATAGGATGTGCCACACCAAGAGTGAACCCTAATGTAAAGCATGGGCTTTAGTTTAATAATAATGTACCAATACTGGCTTGTCAATTGTGACACATACACCACACTAAGATGTGAAAAATACGGGAAGTTGGGGGAGGGTGGTAGAGAGGATCTGGCGACTCTCTATAACTTTTGCTCAAATTTTCTTGTAACCCTAAAACTGCTCTGTTACAGGAAGTACAAAAAGGGATGATGTGATCTAGAAAAATCCATTATCTCACTCAGAAAAACATTTTTACTACCAAGATATGTGAAACTTTTACTCAGTTTGGTTCAGTTCAGTTGCTCAATAGTGTTTGACTCTTTGCGACCCTATGGACCACAGCATGCCAGGCCTCCCTGTCCATCACCAACTCCTGGAGTTCATTTAAACTCATGTCCATTGAGTTGGTGGTGCCATCCAACAATCTCATCCTCTGTCATCCCCTTCTTCTCCTGCCTTCAATCTTTCCCAGTATCAGGGTCTTTTTCAGTAAGTCAGCTCTTAGCATCAGGTGGCCAAAGTATTGGAGCTTCAGCTTCAGCATCAGTCCTTCCAATGAATATTCAGGATTGATTTCCTTTAGGATTGACTGGTTTGATCTCCTTGAAGTCTAAGGCACTCTCAAGAGTCTTCTCCAGCACAGCAGTTCAAAGCACACTTGTTCATGGGTCCACTTACTGATTTTCTGTTAAGTTCCTTGGATATGAATGATTGTTTCTCTCTTTTTTTCTTTTACCTTTAGAAATGATTTCTTTTTTCTTAACTGTGATACTGCATTTACAATATGCAAAAACACAAATAAAACTATCCAAGTTTTTGGTCACTAAATGGCTATTTCTATGCGTATGCACATAGTTTTAATAACCATAGGTTAAAAATACATTTTAGTAACTGTAAGAAGGTCTGCTATCACATTATTTTTTAAAATTTTCTTGACTATTTTCATACATGTATTAGAATTTATTGTTAATTAAAAAGAATGAATGGAATTAAAATCTGAATATTTTAATAACATTAGATATTCTTTTCTTTTTTCTGTTTTTTTTTAATACTTTATTCTGCATTTCAGTACTGTATTTGTTTTGCCATACGTTGACATGAATCAGCCACAGGTGTACACGATCTCCCAATGCCGGAGCCCCCTCCCACATTCCACCCCATACCATCCCCCCTGGATCATCCCGTTCACCAGCCCCAAGCATCATGTATCCTGTATTGAACATAGACTGGCGCTTCGTTTCTTACATGATAGTATACCTATTTCAATGCCATTCTCCCAAATCATCCCACCCTCTCCCTCTCCCTCAGAGTCCAAAAGTCCGTTCTATACCTCTGTGTCTCTTTTGTTGTCTCACATAGAGGGTCATCATCACTATCTTTCTAAATTCCATATATATGTGTCAGTATACTGTATTGGTGTTTTTCTTTCTGGCTTACTTCACTCTGTATAATCGGCTCCAGTTTCATCCATCTCATTAGAACTAAATCAAATTTATTATTTCTAAGGGCTGAGTAATACTCCATTGTGTATATGTACCACAGCTTTCTTATCCATTCATCTGTTGATGGACATCTAGGTTGTTTCCATGTCCTGGCTATTATAAACAGTGCTGCAATGAACATTGGGGTACATGTGTCTCTTTCAATTCTGGTTTCCTCGGTGTGTATGCCCAGCAGTGGGATTGCTGGGTCATAAGGCAGTTCTATTTGCAATTTTTAAGGAATCTCCACATTGTTTTCCATAGTGGCTGTACTAGTTTGCATTCCCACCAGCAGTGTAAGAGGGTTCCCTTTTCTCCACATCCTCTCCAGCATTTATTGCTTGTAGAGTTTTGGATCGCAGCCATTCTGACTGGTGTGAAATGGTACCTCATTGTGGTCTTGATTTGCATTTCTCTGATAATGAGTGATGTTGAGCATCTTTTCATGTGTTTGTTAGCCATCCGTATGTCTTCTTCGGAGAAATGCCTATTTAGTTCTTTGGCCCATTTTTTTATTGGTTCGTTTATTTTTCTGGAGTTGAGCTGCATAAGTTGCTTGTATATCTTTGAGATTAGTTGTTTGTCAATTGTTTCATTTGCTATTGTTTTCTCCCATTCAGAAGGCTGTCTTTTCACCTTTCTTATAGTTTCCTTTGTTGTGCAGAAGCTTTTAATTTTAATTAGATCCCATTTGTTTATTTTTGCTTTTATTTCCAGTATACTGGGAGGTGGATCATAGAGGATCCTGCTGTGATTTATGTCGGAGAGTGTTTTGCCTGTTTTCCTCTAGGAGTTTTATAGTTTCTGGTCTTACATTTAGATCTTTAATGCATTTTGAGTTTATTTTTGTGTATGGTGTTAGAAAGAGGTCTAGTTTCATTCTTTTACAAGTGGTTGACCAGTTTTCCCAGCACCACCTGTTAAAGAGACTGTCTTTACTCCATTGTATATTCTTGCCTCCTTTGTCGAAGATAAGGTGTCCATAGATGTGTGGGTTTATCTCAGGGCTTTCTATTTTGTTCCATTGATCTATATTTCTGTCTGTGCCAGTACCATACTGTCTTAATGACTGTGGCTTTGTAGTAGAGCCTGAAGTCAGGCAAGTTGATTCCTCCAGTTCCATTCTTCTTTCTCAAGATTGCTTTTGCTATTCGAGGTTTTTTGTATTTCCATACAAATCTTGAGATTATTTGATCTAGTTCTGTGAAAAATACTGCTGGTAGCTTGATAGGAATTGCATTGAATCTATAGATTGCTTTGGGTAGTATACTCATTTCACTATATTGACTCTTCCGACCCATGAACATGGTATATTTCTCCATCTATTAGTGTCCTCTTTGATTTCTTTCATCAGTGTTTTATAGTTTTCAATATATAGATCTTTAGTTTCTTTAGATAGGTATATTCCTAAGTATTTTATTCTTTTCGTTGCACTGGTGAATGGAATTGTTTCCTTAACTTCTTTTCTACTTTCTCATTATTAGTGTATAGGAATGCAAGGGATTTCTGAGTGTTGATTTTATATCCTGCAACTTTACTATATTCATTGATTAGCTCTAGTAGTTTTCTCGTCGAGTCTTTAGGATTTTCTATGTAGAGGATCATGTCATCTGCAAACAGTGAGAGTTTTACTTCTTCTTTTCCAATTTGGATTCCTTTTATTTCTTTTTCTGTTCTGATTGCTGTGGCCAAAACGTCCAGAACTATATTGAATAGAAGTGGTGAAAGTGGACACCCTTCTCTTGTTCCTGACTTTAGGGGAAAAGCTTTCAATTTTTCACCATTGAGGATAATGTTAGCTGTGGGTTTGTCATATATAGCTTTTATTATGTTGAGGTACGTCCCTTCTATTCCTGCTTTCTGGAGAGCTTTTATCATAAATGGATGTTGAATTTTGTCAAAGGCTTTTTCTGCATCTATTGAGATAATCATATGATTTTTATTTTTCAATTTGTTAATGTGGTGAATTACATTGATTGATTTGCAGATATTGAAGAATCCTCGCATCCCTGGGATAAAGCCCACTTGGTCATGGTGTATGATCTTTTAATGTGTTGCTGGATTCTGACTGCTAGGATTTTGTTAAGGATTTTTGCATCTATGTTCATCAGTGATATTGGCCTGTAGTTTTCTTTTTTTGTGGAGTCTTTGTCAGGTTTTGGTATTAGGGTGATGGTGGCCTCATAGAATGAGTTTGGAAGTTTACCTTCCTCTGCAATTTTCTGGAATAGTTTCAGTAAGATAGGTGTTAGCTCTTCTCGAAATTTTTGGAAGAATTCAGCTGTGAAGCTGTCTGGACCTGGGCTTTTGTTTGCTGGAAGATTTCTGATTACAGTTTCAATTTCCATGCTTGTGATGGGTCTGTTAAGATTTTCTATTTCTTCCTGGTTCAGTTTTGGAAAGTTGTACTTTTCTAAGAATTTGTCCATTTCTTCCAAGTTGTCCATTTTATTGGCATATAATCGCTGATAGTAGTCTCTTATGATTCTTTGTATTTCTGTGCTGTCTGTCGTGATCTCTCCATTTTCATCTCTAATTTTATTGATTTGATTTTTTTCTCTTTGTTTCTTGATGAGTCTGGCTAATGGTTTGTCAATTTTATTTATCCTTTCAAAGAACCAGCTTTTGCTTTGTTCATCTTTGCTATGGTCTCTTTGTTTCTTTTGCATTTATTTCTGCCCTAATTTTTAGGATTTCTTTCCTTCTACTAACTCTGAGGTTCTCTATTTCTTCCTTTTCTAGTTGCTTTAGGTGTAGAGTTAGGTTATTTATTTGACTTTTTTCTTGTTTCTTGAGATATGCCTGTATTGCTATGAACTTTCCTCTTAGCACTGCTTTTATAGTGTCCCACAGGTTCTGTGTAGTTGTGTTTTCATTTTCATTCGTTTTGATGCATAATTTGATTTCTTTTTGATTTCTTCTGTGATTTGTTAATTATTCAGAAGGGTGTTGTTCAGCCTCCAAATGTTGGAATTTTTAATAGTTTTTCTCCTGTAATTGAGATCTAACCTTAGTGCATTATGGTCAGAAAAGATGCTTGGAATAATTTCGATTTTTTTTGAATTTATCAAGGTTAGATTTATGACCCAGGATGTGATCTATCCTGGAAAAGGTTCCGTGTGCACTTGAGAAAAAGGTGAAATTCATTGTTTTGGGGTGAAATGTCCTATAGATATCAATTAGGTCTAACTGGTCAATTGTATCGTTTAACGTTTACGTTTCTTTGTTAATTTTCTGTTTAGTTGATTTGTCCATAGGTGTGAGTGGGGTATTAAAGTCTCCCACTATTATTGTGTTATTATTAATTTCCCTTTCATGCTTGTTAGCATTTGTCTTACATATTGCGGTGCTCCTATGTTAGGTGCATATATATTTATAATTGTTATATCTTCTTGGATTGATCCTTTAATCATTATGTAGTGGCCTTCTTTGTCCCTTTTCACAGCCTTTGTTTTAAAGTCTATTTTATCGGATATGAGTATTGCTACTCCTGCTTTCTTTTGGTCTTTATTTGCATGGAATATCTTTTTCCAGCCCTTCACTTTCAGTCTGTATGTGTCCGTTGTTTTGAGGTGGGTCTCTTGTAAGCAGCATATATAGGGATCTTGTTTTGGTATCCATTTAGCCAGTCTTTGCCTTTTGGTTGGGGCATTCAACCCATTTACATTTAAGGTAATTATTGATAAGTATGCTCCTGTTGCCATTTACTTTATTGTTTTGGGTTCGGGTTTATACGCCCTTTTTGTGTTTCCTGTCCAAAGTCTATCCTTTAGTATTTGTTGGAGAGCTGGTTTGGTGGTGCTGAATTCTCTCAGCTTTTGCTTGTCTGTAAAGTTTTTGATTTCTCCTCCATATTTTAATGAGATCCTTGCTGGGTACAGTAGTCTTGGCTGAAGGTTGTTATCTTTCATCACTTTAAGTATGTCTTGCCATTCCCTCCTGGCCTGAAGAGTTTCTATTGAGAGATCTGCAGTTATTCTTATGGGGATCCCCTTGTGTGTTATTTGTTGTTTTTCCCTTGCTGCTTTTAATATTTGTTCTTTGTGTTTGGTCTTTGTTAGCTTGATTAATAAATGTCTTGGGGTGTTTCGCCTTGGGTTTATCCTGTTTGGCACTCTCTGGGTTTCTTGGACTTGGGTGATTATTTCCTTCCCCATTTTAGGGAAGTTTTCAACTATTATCTCCTCAAGTATTTTCTCATGGTCTTTATTTTTGTCTTCTTCTGGGACTCCTATAATTCGAATGTTGGAGCGTTTCATATTGTCTTGGAGGTCTCTGAGGTTGTCCTCATTTCTTTTTTCTTTTTTTACTTTTTTAAAATACTTTATTCTACATTACAATACTGTATTTGTTTTGCCATACATTGACATGAATCAGCCACAGGTGTCCACGATCTCCCAATGCCAAAGCCCCCTCCCACCTCCCACCCCACATCCTCTCCCTGAATCATCCCGTGCACCAGCCCCATGCATCCTGCATCCTGCATCCTGCATCGAACATAGACTGGTGCTTCATTCTTACAAGATAGTATACATGTTTCAATGCCGTTCTCCCAAATCATCCCACCCTCTCCATCTCCCTCAGAGTCCAAAAGTCCGTTCTATACCTCTGAGTCTCTTTTTGTTGTCTCACATAGAGGGTCTTCATTACTATCCTTCTAAATTCCATATATATGTGTCAGTATATTGTATTGGTGTTTTTCTTTCTGGCTTACTTCACTCTGTATAATCGGCTCCAATTTCATCCATCTCATTAGAACTGAGTCGAATTTATTCTTTTTAAGGGCTGAGTAGTACTCCATTGTATATATGTACCACAGCTTTCTTATCCATTCATCTGCTGATGGACATCTAGGTTGTTTCCATGTCCTGGCTATTATAAACAGTGCTGCAATGAACATTGGGGTACATGTGTCTCTTTCAATTCTGGTTTCCTCAGTGTGTATGCCCAGCAGTGGGATTGCTGGATCATAAGGCAATTCTATTTGCAATTTTTAAGGAATCTCCACACTGTTTTCCATAGTGGCTGTACTAGTTTGCATTCCCACCAGCAGTGTAAGAGGGTTCCCTTTTCTCCACATCCTCTCCAGCATTTATTGCTTGTAGAGTTTTGGATCCCAGCCATTCTGACTGGTGTGAAATGGTACCTCATTGTGGTCTTGATTTGCATTTCTCTGTTAATAAGTGATGTTGAGCATCTTTTCATGTGTTTGTTAGCCATCCGTATGTCTTCTTTGGAGAAATGCCTGTTTAGTTCTTTGGCTCATTTTTTTATTGGTTCGTTTATTTTTCTGGAGTTGAGCTGCATAAGTTGCTTGTATACCATTCTATCTTCTATTTCACTAATCCTATCTTCTGCCTCCGATATTCTACTATTTGTTGCCTCCAGAGTGTTTCTGATCTCATTTATTGCATTATTCATTATATGTTGACTCTTTTTTATTTCTTCTAGGTCCTTGTTAAACCTTTCTTGCATCTTCTCAATCCTTGACCCCAGGCTATTTATCTGTGATTCCATTTTGATTTCAAGATTTTGGATCATTTTCACTATCAGTATTTGGAATTCTTTCTCAGGTAGATTCCCTATCTCTTCCTCTCTTTGTTTGGTTTGGTGGGCATGTCTCCTGTTCTTTTACCTGCTGGGTATTCCTCTGTCTCTTCATCTTGGTTATATTGCTGCGTTTGGGGTGGCCTTTCTATATTCTGGGGAATTTGTGGAATTCTCTTTATTATTGAGCTTCCTCTCTGTGTGTGGGGTTATATCAGTGGCTTGTCAAAGTTTCTTGATTAGGGAGGCCTGTGTTGGAGTTCTGGTGGGTGGAGCTGGATTTCCTCTCTCTGGAGTGCTGTGAAGTGTCTAGTAATGGGTTATGAGACTTCAGTGGTTTTGGAGTATTTTGAGCTGCCTGTATATTGAAGCTCAGGGGCTTGTTCTTGTGTTGCTGGAGAATTTGTGTGGTATGTCTTGCTCTGGAACTTGTTGGCCCTTGGGTGGTACTCAATTTCAGTATAGGTATGAAGGCGTTTGATGAGCTCCTATTGGATAATGTTTCCTGTATTCAGGAATTCTCTGATGATCTCAGGATTTGGATTTAAGCCTCCTGATTCTGGTTTTCAGATTTATTTTTACAATAGCCTCATGATTTATCCATCTACACAGCACTAATGTTAAAACATCTAGGTTAATGATGATAGGTTTCTCTACCTTGAGGGTTGCCCCTAGAGGATCGCTGAGTTACTGGTTTTGAAGCCAATGATCTGCTTTGCTGGATGCCTGATGTCCTCTGCCAGCAATCAGAAGCTGCCTTGTGGAATTTACTCAGCGTTGAAATGTTCTTTTGATGAAGTAGTGAGGGAGAAAGTGTTCTCCCCATCCTATTCCTCCGCCATCTCTTTCCCCCTCCCCCTAGATATTCTTTTCAAAGCCATAGTATATAATCTCTAATCAAGTCTGTTATGTTTCTCTGAAAAGCGCTATTGTTTAGTTTTATTTTTGTTTACTTTTAAATTTAGGTTCTATTCATATTTGTTAAAGTCATTCGTGTAATTCATACTTTATATCTGTGAATTTTTTTCATTATATTTTAAACTAATAATATAGTGGAGGGAAGAAGTATTGTTTTTGTACATTTCTCTTTATAATCACCTTTTGCTGATAATCAGTTTATTAGTTCTAAAGTTTCTTGAGTTTGTAGAGTATGCCTGTGTGTGTGTGTATCTGTAGAGGGTGGTTGAGTCTTTGGACTTTTCCAGCTAAATCTATCATTTTCATCTCCAGCTTCCTATTTCCCATAGTTCCTCAAGACAGAGGAGGTACAGAAGTTCTTTGTCCTGATCCTGCAGCTTTTCTGTAACTTTGAAGCTATTTTACCTTAAAATGTTGGAAACAATTAGAGGATGGGGCTGCCGGCTCCAGTGAAGATTAGAATATTCTGCTTCCTGCCCTGAGAGCATCAGATAGTCCACACATGCACCCTGTCAGAAACAGCTGGATCAGTTCAGTTCAGTTCAGTCGCTCAGTCGTGTCCGACTCTGCGACCCCATGAATCGCAGCACGCCAGGCCTCCCTGTTCATCACCATCTCTCGGAGTTCACTCAGACTCACGTCCATCGAGTCTGTGATGCCATCCAGCCATCTCATCCTCGGTCGTCCCCTTCTCCTCCTGCCTCCAATTCCTCCCAGCATCAGAGTCTTTTCCAATGAGTCAACGCTTCGCATGAGGTGGCCAAAGTACTGGAGTTTCAGCTTCAGCATCATTCCTTTCAAAGAAATCCCAGGGTTGATCTCCTTCAGAATGGACTGGTTGGATCTCCTTGCAGTCCAAGGGACTCTCAAGAGTCTTCTCCAACACCACAGTTCAAAAGCATCAGTTCTTTGGCACTCAGCCTTCTTCACAGTCCAACTCTCACATCCATACATGACCACAGGAAAAACCATAGCCTTAACTAGATGGACCTTAGTCGGCAAAGTAATGTCTCTGCTTTTGAATATACTATCTAGGTTGGTCATAACTTTTCTTCCAAGGAGTAAGCGTCTTTAATTTCATGGCTGCAGTCACCATCTGCAGTGATTTTGGAGCCCCCCAAAATAAAGTCTGTCACTGTTTCCACTGTTTCTCCATCTATTTCCTATGAAGTGATGGGACCGGATGCCATGATCTTCGTTTTCTGAATGTTGAGCTTTAAGCCAGCTTTTTCACTCTCCTCTTTCACTTTCATCAAGAGGCTTTTAGTTCCTCTTCACTTTCTGCCATAAGGGTGGTGTCATCTGCATATCTGAGGTTATTGATATTTCTCCTGGCAATCTTGATTCCAGCTTGTGTTTCTTCCAGTCCAGCGTTTCTCATGATGTACTCTGCATAGAAGTTAAATAAGCAGGGTGACAATATACAGCCTTGACGTACTCCTTTTCCTATTTGGAGCCAGTCTGTTGTTCCATGTCCAGGTCTAACTGTTGCTTCTTGACCCGCATACAGATTTCTCAAGAGGCAGGTCAGGTGGTCTGGTATTCCCATCTCTTTCAGAATTTTCCACAGTTTATTGTGATCCAGACAGTCAAAGGCTTTGGCATAGTCAATAAAGCAGAAATAGATGTTTTTCTGGAACTCTCCTGCTTTTTCCATGATGCAGCAGATGTTGGCAATTTGATCTCTGGTTCCTCTGCCTTTTCTAAAACCAGCTTGAACATCAGGGAGTTCACGGTTCAAGTATTGTTGAAGCCTGGCTTGGAGAATTTTGAACATTACTTTACTAGCGTGTGAGATGAGTGCAATTGTGCAGTAGTTTGAGCATTCTTTGGCATTGCCTTTCTTTGGAATTGGAATGAAAACTGACCTTTTCCAGTCCTGCGGCCATGGCTGAGTTTTCCAAATTTGCTGGCATATTGAGTGCAGCACTTTCACAGCATCATCTTTCAGGATTTGAAAGAGCTCAACTGGAATTCCATCTCCTCCACTAGCTTGTTCGTAGTGATACTTTCTTTCTAAGGCCCACTTGACTTCAGATTCCAAGATGTCTGGCTCTAGATGAGTGACCACATCATCATGATTATCTGGGTCATGAAGATCTTTTTATACAGTTCTTCCATGTATTCTTGCCACCTCTTCTTAATATCTTCAGCTTCTGTTAGGTCCATACCATTTCTGTCCTTTATTGAGCCCATCTTTGCATGAAATGTTCCCTTGGTATCTCTAATTTTCTTGGAGAGATCTCTAGTCTTTCCCATTCTGTTCTTTTCCTCTATTTCTTTGCATTGATTGCTGAGGAAGGCTTTCTTATCTCTTCTTGCTATTCTTTGGAACTCTGCATTCAGATGCTTATATCTTCCCTTTTCTCCTTTGCTTTTCGCCTCTCTTCTTTTCACAGGTATTTGTAAGGCCTCCCCAGACAGCCATTTTGCTTTTTTGCATTTCTTTTCCATGGGGATGGTCTTAATCCCTGTCTCCCGTACAATGTCACGAACCTCATTCCATAGTTCATCGGCACTTTATCTATCAGATCTAGGCCCGTAAATCTATTTTTCACTTCCACTGTATAATCATAAGGGATTTGATTTAGGTCATACCTGAATGGTCTAGATGTTTTTTCTACTTTCTTCAATTTAAGTCTGAATCTGCGCAGGCGCAGGAGCGCCTAGAGGAGCTATCCCACATTGAAGGTCAGGAACGGTGGCTGTAAGGAGATACCCCTCGTCCAAGGTAAGGAGCAGCAGCTGTGCTTTGCTGGAGCAGCCGTGAAGAGATACCCCACACCCAATGTAAGAGAAACTCAAGTAAGATGGTAGGTGTTTCAAGAGGGCATCAGACAGCAGACACACTGAAACCATACTCACAGAAAACTAGTCAATCTAATCACACTAGGACCACAGCCTTGTCTAACTCAATGAGACCAAGCCACGCCTGCGGGGCAACCCAAGACGGGCGGGTCATGGTGGAGAGGTCTGACAGAACGTGGTCCAGTGTAAAAGGGAATGGCAAGCCACTTCAGTATTCTTGCCTTGAGAACCCCATGAATAGTATAAAAAGGCAAAATGACAGGATACCAAAAAAGGAACTCCCCAGGTCATTAGGTGCCCAATATGCTACTGGAGATCAGTGAAGAAATAACTCCAGAAAGAATGAAGGGATGGAGCCAAAGCCAAAACAATACTGAGTTGTGTATGTGACTGGTGATAGAAGCAAGATCCAATGCTGTAAAGAGCAATATTGCATAGGAACCTGGAATGTCAGGTCCATGAATCAAGGCAAATTGGAAGTGGTCAAACAAGAGATGGCAAGGGTGAACGTCGACATTCTAGGAATCAGTAAACTAAAATGGATTGGAATGGGTAAATTTAACTCAGACGACCATTGTATCTACTACTGCGGGCAGGCATCCCTCAGAAGAAATGGAGTAGCCATCATGGTCAACAAAAGAGTCTGAAATGCAGTACTTGGATGCCATCTCAAAAATGACAGAATGATCTCTGTTCGTTTCCAAGGCAAACCATTCAATATGACAGTTATCCAAGTCTATGCCCCAACCAGTAATGCTAAAGAAGCTGAAGTTGAACGGTTCTATGAAGACCTACAAGACCTTTTAGAACTAACACCCCAAAAAGATGTCCTTTTCATTATAGGGGACTGGAATGCTAAAGTAGGAAGTCAAGAAACACCTGGAGTAACAGGCAAATTTGGCCTTGGAATGCGGAATGAAGCAGGGCAAAGACTAATAGAGTTTTGCCAAGAAAATGCACTGGTCATAGCAAATACCCTCTTCCAACAACACAAGAGAAGACTCTACACATGGACATCACCAGATGGTCAACACTGAAATCAGATTGATTACATTCTATGCAGCCAAAGATGGAGAAGCTCTATATAGTCAACAAAAACAAGACCAGGAGCTGACTGTGACTCAGATCATGAACAGCTGGATAACTAGGTAAAATGCTCAAAAGGCCTTGGAAAGCAGGCATCACAGGAGAAGAGGGAGGAAATGAGGCGAGTTCTGCAGTGGCTCAGATGGTAAAAAGTCTGCCTGCAATGCAGGGGACACGGGTTAGTTACCTGGGTCAGGACGATCCCCTGGAGAAGGAAATAGCAACCCACTCCAGTGTTCTTGCCTGGAGAATTCCATGACAGAGGAGCCTAGCAGGCTACAGTCCATGGGGTTGCAAAGCATCAGACACGACCAAGCGACTAACACCTTCTTTTCTTTTCTTATTCTCTTTTTCTGCTGGAAGGTAAAATCCAAATTGGCAAAAAGAAGGAAACCCAAGCAGAGCCCAGTAATCTCACTGAGTTAGAGTCAGAGATGGAAATTTGCAGAGGTCAAGACAACCAGAACTGACAGGACAGAGCAAGCAGGCAGAGGGAAAGCAGATGAAGAGCTCTCATGGGGTCCCCCGAGTCTTTGGCTAAATATGAATTGTACACACATAGGGGGAAATGCCATGAGGGGAGATGAAAACACTTCCAGGGCAGGAGCAATTACTGCAGAGCCAGTTCCCCAAACTCAGAAACATCGGGAACTGTATTTTATTCCCATCAGCCAAAGTGAAGAGATTTCACTGAATGCATACGGTGTTGGGTAGAGAGTCCAGACACACCACACCTTAAAAGTGGGCTGAACTGGCCATAAAGGAAACGCTAGACCAACCTTGAAAGAGCTTAAAAACAAGTCTTAAAAGATCAAAGTGATTTGCAAATAAACTACTAATAACTGCTTCCCATAAAAATTCCAACACTCTTTATTAGGTGTTCTTTAAAGCCCCTTTCAGTTTTGAAAGTCCATGATTTTTCATGTTAACCAGCTAATCTTTTTGAATTTTAGCTTTATTGAAGTATAGTTGACAGATATAAGTGGTGGGTTACAGTCCATGGACAAGAGACGGACACGACTGAGCGACTTCACTGACATATGTAAAGTGTACACTGCGATGCTTTGATATATGTATACATTGTGAAAGCGTTCCTCATCTAGTTAATTAACACATCCATCACCTCACATAATTTTCTTTCTTTCTTTCTTGGTTAAAGTTCTACTCTAGCAAATTTCTTGTAGCTGTGTAGGGACATGGTGATTCTTCATTGCCGCCACTGGGTGGCACTTACAGTTTTAAAATTGCCTGCCAGGCGGGGATTGACTTGACTGTGTGGATCACAAAAACTGTGCAAAATTCTCAAAGAGAAGGGAATACCAGACCATCTGACTTGCCTTTTGAGAAATCTGTTTGCAGGTCAGGAAGCAACAGTTAGACCTGGACATGGAACAACAGACTGGTTCCAAATAGGGAAAGGAGTACGTCAAGGCTGTATATTGTCACCCTGCTTACTTAACTTACATGGAGTAATGCTGGGCTTGATGAGGCACAAGCTGGAATCCAGATTGCTGGAAGAAATATCAATAACCTCAGATATGCAGATGACACCACCCTTATGGCAGAAAGCAAAGAAGAACTAAAGAGGCTCTTGATGAAAGTGAACGAGGAGAGTAAAAAAGTTGGCTTAAAGCTCAACATTCAGAAAACTAAATCATGGCATCTGGCCCCGTCACTTCATGGCAAATAGTTGGGGAAACAGTGGAAACAGAGACAGACTTTATTTTTGGGCTCCAAAATCACTGCAGATGGTGATTACAGCCATGAAATTAAAAGACGCTTACTCCTTGGAAGGAAAGTTATGACCAATCTAGATAGCATATTAAAAAGCAGAGACATTACTTTGCCAATAAAGGTCCATCTAGTCAAAGCTATGGTTTTTCCAGTAGTCATGTATGGGTGCGACTATATGGATGTACAAACTATAAAGAAAGCTGAGCACGGAAGGATTGATACTATTGAACTGTGGTGTTGGAGAAGGCTCTTGAGAGTCCCTTGGACTGCAAGGAGATCCAACGAGTCCATGATAGAAAGAAAATCAGTCCTAAATATTCATTGGAAGGACTGATGCTGAATCTGAAACTCCAATATTGGGACAACAGAGGATGAGATGGTTGGATGGCATCACTGACTCAATGGACATGAGTTTGCATAAACTCTGGGAGTTGGTGATGGATAGGGAATCCTGGCTTGCCATAGTCCATGGGGTCGCAAAGAGTCGGACACGACTGAGCAACCGAATGGAACTGAACTGAACTCACTATGGCTCAGCTGGTAAAGAATCTTCCTGCAATTTGGGAGACCTGGATTTGATCCCTGGGTGGGGAAGATCCCTGGAGAAGGGAAAGGCTACCCACTCCAATATTCTGGCCAGGAGAATTCAGTGGACCGAATAGTCCATGGGGTTGCAAAGAGTCAGATACGACTGAAAGACTTTTTCACTTTTAAACCCATATTCGAGTTTGTCTTGTATAGAAGAGAGTATTGGTAACTAAAAGTTTATAAGATCTCGTTGTCTCCTGAAACCCTGGGATGTGGGTGAATCCACAGTGGACTCACCTGGAATAGTAGTGAAGGGGGTCCCTACACTGTCCCTCCTCCTAGGCTCATGACTCACCTGCCTTCTCCCTCCAAGGGGTGGTTCCAGTGAGGAGACCCACAGGGCTGGAGAAGCCCTGAGCAAATTCTGCCCTGCACAGACCCTCATCTTTAAAGTTAGGGTCACAAGATCCACCTTCTAGATATACTCCAAACATGGGACACCCCAGAACGTCTTATTTCTAAAATAGAGATCCTGACTCCATCTCCAGGGATCCTGATTCTGGTTAGAGTGAGGGTATTTCCCAGGCTATGGGAAGACTAAATAAGACTCCTCAGGATTTTGGGGAAATCAAATGAGCCATATATGGAAAGTTCCTAGTGTCATGTGCAACACGGAGTAAGTGTTGGCTGATTGGGAGCTTTAATTGTTTTTACCACCAGGAGTTAGCAGCCCAGGTGCCTATGACTGTGTCTGTATACAGTAGATACCAGTGTGTGCATGTGTGCATATTTGCTCAGTTGTGTCTGACTCTTTGCAACCCCATGGACCGTAGTCGACAGGCTTCTCTGTCCATGAGATTTCCCAGGCAAGAATATTGCAGTGAGTTGCCCTTCCCTTCTCCAGAGGATCTTCCCATCCCAGGGATCAAAGCTGGGTCTTCTGCCTTGCAGGAAGGTTCTTTACCATTTGAGCCAGCAAGGAATCCCAGATACCCAGTAAATATTGTCAAATAAGTGGGGGAAAAATAAAAACCTTCCAGGCAGACCCCAGGGGTGGAGGCTCCAGACCCCATCCATAGGGACAAGGGAAACAGTAGGACCACCTGCCCCACCAGGACCCCTACCTCCAGCTCCATGGTCATGGTCTTCACTGGCTCCTTCCTGGGAACTGATAAGTGGTTTCCCTGTCCTCATTTTGCCCTGAGTTAGAACCATCTTTCTAAACTGTAAAGTGTTTCTAGCATCTTCCCTCAGGTTTTGGCTCCCCGCCTTCAGTTTTCCTTCAGTTTTTGACTCTCCAGTGTGTTGTGTCCCTGTTTTCTCTAGGATGGCAAACGAGCAGGGAAATGCTATGTGAAAACCTGTGGGAAAGTTCTGGTGTGGAAAGTCCGCTGGTAAACGATGCCGAGCTTTCTGAACTGCAAGTGGGCTCTGGACTGGGTGCACACGATGGTGAGTCACAAGACAATTGGCCAAGATCCGACTATGGACACCAAGTCTACTCGACCCTGAGTGCGGAAGAATTGGTACTTTTGAACTGTGTTGTTAGGAGAAGACTCTTGAGAGTCCCTTGGACTGCAAGGAGATCCAACCAGTCCATTATGAAGGAGATCAGCCCTGGGATTTCTTTGGAAGGAATGATGCTGAAGTTGAAGGTCCAATTTTTGGCCATCTGTTTTGAAGAACTGACTCATTGGAAAAGACCCTGATGCTGGGAAAGATTGAAGGCGGGAGGAGAAGGGGATGACAGAGGATGAGATGGTTGGATGCATCACCAACTCAACGGACATGACTTTGAGTATGCTCCAGGAGTTGGTGATGGACAGGGAGGCCTGGTGTGCTGCAGTTCATGGTGTGGTAAAGAGTGGGATACAACTGAGTGACTGAACTGAACTGAACTGCCTAAAAGGATTTTTCAAAAGAAATTGCTTTCTAAGAAGAGGGCCTTTGAAATACTTCAGACTATTTGAAAATATAGAGAAATTAATTTCCTTTGAAATTTAGACACAGATCATTAAGAAATATAACCTGGAAGAAGTATTTTTGTTTTTGTTTTTGTTTAGATTTAAAGTTTTTATTGGAGTATATTTGATTTACAATGTTGTGTTAGCTTCAGATGTCCAGCAAAGTGAGTCAGTTAAACATAATACATATCTCCACTTTTTAAAGATGCTTTTCTCATATAGGCCATTACAGGATATTGACTAGAGTTCCCTGTGCTATATAGTAGGTCCTTGCTGCTAAGTCGCTTCAGTCGTGTCCTACTCTGTGTGACCCCATAGACAAGCAGCCCACCAGGTTCCTCTGTCCCTGGGATTCTCCAGGCAAAACCACTGAAGTGGGGTGCCATCGCCCTCTCCAATAGTAGGTCCTTACTAGTCACCTGTTCTATATGTAGTAGTGTGTGTATGTCAGTCTCAGTCCCTATTCATCCTTCCCTGCCTTCCCTCCCTGTTGACTCTAAGACTGATTTCTACATCCATGACTCTATTTCTATTCTGTAAATAAGTTTGTTTTTTTTTTTAAAGATTCCACATAGAAGTGATATTTGTCCTTCTTTGACTTACTTCTGGAGAAGGAAATGGCAACCCACTCCAGTGGTTTTGCCTGGAGAATCCCAGGGACAGAGGAACCTGGTGGGCTGCTTGTCTATGGGGTCACACAGAGTCGGACACAACTGAAGCGACTTAGCGCAGCAGCAGACTTACTTCACTCATTATGACAATCTCCATGCCCATGTATCTTGCTGCAGATGGCATTGTCTTGTTCTTTTTTACAGCTGAGTAATATTTCATGGTATATATGTATTGCATCTTCTTTATCCATTCCTCTGTTGATGGACTCAATGCATTTAAAAAATTACTTATTTAGTTTTGGCTGTGCTGGGTCTTCATTGCTCCTTGAGCCTTCTCCAGTTGCAGCAAGCCTGGGCTACTCTTCCTTGCCGTGGGCAGGTTTCTCATTGCTGTGGCTTCCTTTGTCGCCGAGCATTGGCTCCAGGGCACGTGGGCTTCAGTAGCTGCAGCACACAGCCTCAGTAGTTGTGGTGCATGGGCTTAGTTGCCCCATGGTACATGGAATCTTCCTGGACCAGGGAGTAAACCTGAGTCCCCTATATTGGCAGGCCGATTCTTATCCACTGCACCACCAAGGAAGCACGACTCATTGCATTTTAAATAAATAAAGGGTTTTTTTAGGTTTTCTTTTTATTTATTTATTTTTATTTTACTTTACAATACTGTATTGGTTTTGCCATACACTGACATGAATCCGCCACGGGTGTACATGAGTTCCCAATCCTGAACCCCCCCTCCCACCTCTCTCCCCATATATTGACCACTTACAGTGATGGGATTCTGATGTTGGAAAGTTCTGGAATAAAGTAATTGTATGCAGGTTCAGTACCTATGAAAAAATAAAACAGTTAAATAGCAAAAATAAATAAATAAAGATATATTCTTGAGTAAAGAAGTCCAGCCCAGCCAGTGACTTCAAAACTCTTCAAAACTGCCCTGCTTATCCACTCCCGGAGGAATGAGCAAGAATTCTTTGGGTTTATTCCTTGATCACCCAGTGCGCAGATTTATTTTCCCTAGCCATTTCAGGCTGTATGCTTACTGAGGCCAAGTTACCTGGCTTTAAGATGCATGTGGAGCTAGATACAAACTGCTGAAGCTCCCCAGGCCCCAAAGCCATCTGTTCTCACCAAAGCCTTGGAAAATGAAAGTGACCATGATGAGAAGGCTGGCCATCTTTTCTTACCATAGGGAGAGCAGACCCCAAACTGATTCTTATCATGAGATTCTGGGGACAGAGGGAATTTAGACTTGCGGTTGTATAGTGAGCTGCGAGCCCAACTCTCTGGAAGGCAGATTTCACGCGTCATTTTTTTGTGTAACATATCTCCTCCTTTCAATGGAAGAAATGTTTTAACTCACATTTTTAATGGTAAAGAATTCCTCTTAATGATTTCTGTGTTGAATTTAAATTCTTTTAGGATGAGGAGAGAAGCCAACAGAGCATCTATAGTATTTTTGAAGATATGTCATAAAAGTATAATTAATGTAGAAATAAATAGCATTTTGTGAAATTTCATACAATACTGTGTGATACAGAGAGATGTAGACAACTTGACTTATGATGATTTCCTGGAGAGTTGAGGAAGGAGTTCTTTGTTAGTTCTTTAGGATAAATATTTAGCAATGGAGCCTAATTTTGCTTCATGAATTTTTGTCATTAGTAGATGTGTTAACAGATCATATTTTAAGAATTATTTTTAAAAGTTTGCATGTTTAAAAATGAGGATACCTGGTATTGTCATACAGGTGGGTGCGGAAGGAAAATGTGTTTCCTGCTCTCATAGATGGAGAATGTCATTTTATTTTTGTATCTTGAAGTATAGGAGTTAATGTTGAAAAGAAACAAACTTTCTTTGACATGTATGAATAACCTCAGCTATGCAGATGACACCACCCTTATGGCAGAAAGCGAAGATGATGAACTAAAGAACCTCAAAGAAGGTAAAAGAGGAGAGTGAAAATCTGGCTTAAAACTCAGCATTGAAAAACGAAGATCATGGTATCCGATCCCATCACTTTATGGCAAATAGATGGGGAAACAATGGAAACAGTGACAGACTTTATGTACTTGGGCTCCAAAATCACTACAGATGGTGACTGTAGCCATGAAATTAAAAGTCGTTTGCTCCTGGTAAGAAAAGCTATGACAGCCTAGACAGCGTCTTAAAAAGCAAAGACATTACTTTGTCGACAAAGTCCATCTAGTCAAAGCTATGGTTTTTCCATTAGTCGTGTATGGTGTGAGAGTTGGACTGTAAAGATGTCTGAGCACCAAGGAACTGCTGCCTTTGAACTGTGATGTTGGAGAAGACTCTTGGACAGCAAGGAGATCAAACCAGTCAATCAAGCCTGAATATTCATTGGAAGGACTAATGCTGAAACTGAAGCTCCAATACTTTGGCCACCTGATGTGAAGAGCCGACTCATTGAGAAGACCCTGATACTGGGAAAGATTGAGGGCAGAAGGAGAAGAAGACGACAGGATGAGATGGTTGGAGAGCATCACTGACTTAATGGTCCTGAGTTTCAGCAAGCTCCGGAAGATGGTGAAGGACAGGGAAACTTGGCATGCTGTAGTCCATGGAGTTGCAAAGAGTCATACATAACGACTCATAGGGACTAAACAGCATATTTGCTTTACCTTTAATTTTTTTCTTTCTCCTTTACCTCTAATTTTATTTTTTCTCTTTCTCCATATGTGCAGTTATATATGTATATAATTTTAATATAATTTTAAATTTTTATAATTTTTTTTTCTATTCCATTTGAGAGTCCTCAAATGGACTTACATGACCTCATGCACCTTTTCCTCCAAACATTTCAGTGTTATTTTCTAAGAATGAGAACATTCTTCTATATAGTCACAATAAAAATTTCAGAATCATAGAAAAGTAACATTGGTATGATACTGTTGTCTAATTCATATTTCCTATTCAAATTGTGCTAATTATCTCTTTAATGCATCATAGCATTTGTTTTCCTGTTCAGGGTAGAATCAAGAATTATAACTTACGCTTAGTTTTTACATCTCTTTAGTCTCCCTTAATCTGGAATCATTCTTCAGCCTTTGTCTTTTGTGACGCTGGTGTTTTTGGTGACTATGGTAGATTGATTTTGTGTCTGTCAATTTGGACTTACCTGATTTTTTTTTCAAAATTAATTTCAGTTTATGCATTTTTGTAGGAATATAACATAAATGATACTGTGTCCTTGCCAGTGTCATCAGGAGGCACGTGGTGCCAGTTTGTCTCATTATTAGTGATGTTCCCTAAGTCAGTAACAGCCGGGTGGCAGGGATGCATAGGGCAAGGTGTGTGGGAAAGCGCACATCAGAGTGCTTTATGCCATCCTTCCCACATCTTCACCAACCCTGAAGCTCCCGTGTATTTGCTTACTCATTCACCTGTTGATGGGCATTTGTGTTGGTAACCATGAGAGCCACATGTCAGGTATGAATAAAGCTACTATGCATATCTTATACTCATCTCTGGGTAGAAATTTTCTTTGGTGAATGTATGTCTAGCAGTGGATTGTGGGGTCACCAAGTAGGTGTATGTTTCGATGTAATAGATAACTGCTAAACGGTTTTTTGAAGGGGTTGAACGAATTTGCAGAAATGGAGTTAATCTCGTGCTAATCCGGGTCTGGCTAAGATATGAATAGCTGGTTGCTGAAATTCATGCTGTCTGACAGTACAGCTATCTCTTCCCCTTATTATCATCAGATCTGGACCCTGTGGCATCGTCCTTCATCTTCTTTCTTCTCTCTGCCATTATCCTGAGGTTACTTCAGAGTCCATGGGATGACCCATCCAGTCTTCCCAGGCTCCTGATTCTGCGACTTACCTCCCACCTCTTATTCTTCTAGTGCTTTCATTTTTATTTCTACTGTTCCTGCTTTTTTAACAGCAAATTTGTAAACTGTTTTGTTTTTTCCTTTCTTCCTTATTGTGCCTCAGTCACGCTTTTGCCAGTACCCTCCCTTTGCCTTCGTATTCATCATTTATTGTGATGACAAAATCCTAACCCAGATTCAGTCATGTTGTCAGCTCACTCTTAGGCTAAGCTGGAGAAAGAAGCCCACAACCATGCAGGTAGGGGCCATCTCCATCTTGACTGGGCCTTCAGAACTACTGTCGGTAACTGCAGTGTGGAGTCCTGGATTAGATCCTGGAACAGAACAAGGACGTTGTTGGAAAAATGGGTTAAGTCTGAGTATAGTTACTAGTGGTGTACCAATGTTGGTGTCTTAGTCTTGACAGGTGTACTGTGGTAATGTAAGTTGTTTATATTAGGGGAAAGTGAGGGAGTATCTGTAATATCTTTGTAACATTCCTATAAACCCAGAATTATTCCTAAATAAAGTTTATTTTAAAAACCAATACTATTGTAGATACAGCAGCTAACATTTCTGCATCCTTCTCAAACCTTACCCTGCCACCTACTGTCATTTGCCTACTTATCTGAGAAAACTGAGGCCATTGAATGTGAATTCCCCACCACTTGCTATTCCACCACAAAAAGCCTGCCGACCAGTCATTTGAACATACTTTGCTCTTGTCACAAGTGGATAAGCATGGCGTGTCTTTTTTCCCCATTTGCTTTTTGAAGCCCCATCCAACCTGCTTGCTGAGAGCGGCATTTCCATCATATTTTTCCTAAATTGTTTCTTCACTTTTTGATTGTACTAATACTTTTCCTTTAGGATATTCTCCTCTCAAATGAAAGTGGAAATTTTCTTTCTACCCCCGCTTCATTTCTCTTCACCTTTCACAGCTAAGATTCTAAAAAAGTTGACTGCATTTGTAGTCTTCCCTTTCTTACCTCCCAACCTCTGAAATCTGGCTCTGTCCCCACCAAACTTCTTTAATTGTACTCAAGTCACCGATGACTTCATCATGGAAGCCAATGAAGACTTTCCAGCCTTTCTCTTTTTACTTCAATATTTGAAACTTCTGAACTCTTCCATTCTTCTTCTTCTTCTTCTTCTTCTTCTTTTTTTTTGGCCAGTGTTATCTCTGTTTCAAACAAAAATTAGAAACTTACTAGGAAAAGAGTTACTCATAATTCCACTATTCAGAAGTAAATATTACATCTAGGGACATATAGGTAAATACCCACTAAGAATGTATTTTAAGACATCTTGATTGTGATTAAACCCTCTGTATCTGTCAGTCAGTTCAGTCCTCAGTCGTGTGTGACTCTTTGCGACCCCATAGACTGCGGCACGCCAGGCTTTGCTGTCCATAACCAACTTCCGGAGCTTGCTCAAACTCATGTCCATCGAGTCGGTAATACCATCCAACCATCTCACCCTCTGTTGTCCTGTTCTCCTGCCTTCAATCTTTCCTGGCATCAGAGTCTTTTCCAATATGTTTCAATTTAGAATCATAGCATAATCTTTCTGAAGGTGTTGTAAGCAGTCCTTAAAATCAGCTACTAGGAACAACACAATTGAGAAGATGATGATAATGAGCAGCTCTGACCACATTTATCCTTGAGCACATAATGACAACTGGGATACAATTTCCATTGTGGGCCAGCAGCAGTTGTAACATGGTGCTCATTAAGGTGCATTAATGACTGCAGTTGAGGTAATAAGTGTGAACAATAGTAGGTTACTTGGTCAGAGGGTGGTTTGAGAGATTTAGGATTTAAAATGGTTGTTTAGTCACTAAGTCATATCTGACTCTTGTGGCCCCATAGACTGTAGCCAGCCAGCCTGCTCTTTCCATGCTGTTTCCCAGGCAAGAATACTGGAGTGGGTTGCCATTTCCCTTCTCCAGGGGATCTTCCTGACCCAGGAATTGAACCCATGTCTCCTGCATTGGCAGATGGGTTCTTTACACTGAGCCACCAGGGAAGCCCTTAAAACAAGTAGAATGTGATAATTGAGTACGGGAGATGATCAAGTAGGAGTAAAGGATGATTCCAAGACTCTTAATCCATTCGCTCAGTAGATGATGGTATCCTTACCTGTCTTTGGGAATACAGGTGATGAAGGAGGTTTTGATGAGTGGTTGAATAAGAAAGCCTTGCTCTGTAGGGGAGAGTTCACACCTGGAACTGAGAATCATGATCTTACAGAGAAGTGCTATTAGATTTGTACATCTTCACATATCTACAGGGACATTCTAAGATGAAGTTTGGATTTTGAACAATAGTTAACAAGTGAGGATTGTGGTTATTAGGGAAGGGTTGTTTTAGAAGGCCCTGCTGCTGCTACCTGTCAGGTACCACTAGTACTTCTGGGAGTAGCACTGGGCCTCCTGTGTTAAACAGATCTCCGTATGGCCAGGAAGGTGAAGATGATAAGGAGAAGGAAATTTCATCTGGGCCTAGTGTTGAGATTGTTGAACTTTTCTGGAGCAGTGGAGTGGTGCAGGGGAAGCCAGGTTGCACTGGGTCTTGAAAGTGGTTGGGATGTGAGGCAGTGAAGACATCTCTGAAATGAAGCCAGGAAAGACGACCAGTGCTGCATTGCCAGAGAGGGATGCTGCATTAGAGGACTTTAAGCAAATCAATATTAGATATACTTAGAGATGATAGGGAAGGAATGCTGATAGGGAAGGATTGAGTTTCTAGAAGAGAGGGCTATATGGAGCACAGTTCTAGAGGAGGAAAAGATCACTGGTGGGTTTTTAGGGAAGGACGTCATCCAGATATGTTTCAGTTTTTCCAGATATTTGTGAATGAAGAAGGACTTGGGACAGGATTTATTGATTATCGAATGGAGCACAACCATTCTCCTGGTTCAGGCTACCGTCTTCTCTAGGTTGCATTACACTTAGCTTGCCTTCACAGTAGCTGGAGAAGTCTCTTAAGTATGAATTCTTGTTCATGTTACTCTTTAGGTCTGGTACCTATGAGAAGTGTTCAGTTCCTAGGCATGGAAAGCCCTTGGGGGTCGTTGTTCAGTTTCTCAGTCGTGTCCGACTCTTTGTGACCCCATGGACCTCAGCATGCCAGGCTTCCCTGTCCTCGCTATTTCCCGGAGGTATCAAACTCATCTCCATTGAGCTGATGATGCCATCCAACCATCTCATTCTCTGGGAGTTGGTGGATGGATTTGAAACCTTGTGAGGAGCAGATGAAGAAATGAGGGGTGTTGGGCAGTGAGTGGGAAAGCCTCTAGTATTGCAGATACTGGGATGGTTTTCCCTTAGAAAAGGGAAGAGAGCTTAGATGTGCCCTCTAGAGGTAGACACTCTTAGGGAGCATACTGATTCAGTATAAGATGGCTTAAACTGATTTCTAATTACATAGATGTGTATTTTAAAATTAATTTTTGGCAGACTGAACCATGACTATTTTGAATAGAAATTTGAGACCTCGTTGTTGGAAAGATTTTGGTCATTTTAGTCATAAAAACCTAGTTTTGACTCTTGGTTCTGCTGACTGTGATTGTGGGTAAATGGCTTAACTCCTTGGCTTTGTTTTTCTCATCTGTTATATTGGGAGTGATTGTGAAACTTAAATGAGTATGTGTAACATTCCCAGCTTCAGTTCTCAGTGGGTATTAAGTCCACGTTTTCAGGAAGAGCCCAGATGTTCACGAATTTGATGTGAACCACTGTACTGGCAGGTTCTTCAGCAGAGGTTGGGTCCTCTTTTGTGAGCATGTTGTTTTCTTACTGACTTGTTTAGCCTGTCTTATAGGAGTTGGACTCAATGACCTCTAAGTCCAAGAATAATTGGAAAGAAAACAAAAGACCAACCCAATAGTAGTGAACACTTCTAGCGCCCAAACTGTAATCTTAATATGTGTATTACCAAAGAGAATCAAGCTCCCTGGTGAAACGGTTGATTCCACATCTGAGGCAAGAAATATGCTGGTTTTGGAACATTTGACATACCAGATAGAAATGAAGCTCTCAAAGACTACTAGCATTGGGTCAGAAGGACTTGGGAGCAAACCTGAAGCCTCTTCCACTAGGCAAAGATGAGACAGTTTGAATATTGTTAAGAATCATTGCAGTGAACTGAAATACATTAATGAATATAACTTTACTGTTGGAGGATTGTTAGCGAACCAAGTCATTATTATGAAAACTAATAAATGAAAAGGAAGAATGAAAGCTTTTTCTTTTCTTATGTGAGCTATATTCTACTAGGTAATACCAGATAGTAAAAAGGGAAGTTTCTCTTTGTAGAACTACTCTACCTAGTAAATAAAGAAGAAATGATAGAATAAAGTCAGCCTGCAACCTTAGTGAATTTGGGGATCTCAGCTTGGCTCGTGAGGGACTGCTTAGCCTTGCAAAATGCACCAGGCGGTGCATGCCTCATGCTGGGATGACATATCACCATATGTACATGGTCTTTTCAGGTCTGATCAGGCCTCTACATCCAGCCACCAATTTACATGAACTGCAGAGAACAGAGAAATGTAGTAAACTATATCACAGGGATAAAGTTAGCAAAATCCAGACTTAAAGAAAAACCTGTGTATTTTAGAGATAACATTCTGAAATATTTACAGATGAAATGATAACTTTTCTTAAAAGAATTTTCTCCACACTTAAAAATAATTTCCTTTAAAAATCTTGAAAGCCAAAGAGTTCCTTTAGAATAACATTAAAGGAGGGTTAGATGGGGCTGTAGAAGGAGTCAGGTGGACTGCAGACTGGGTTGATGTGTATGGGGGAGTTTCTTCTTGGTGGTTTTATATATGTTCAAAATTGTCTGAAATAAAACATTAAAAAAATAAGTAAAACATTGACATAAAAAAACCTTGTTCGTCTTACTGTACTAATATATTCTCCTTTTTTTTTTAATTCTGGTATTGCTTTCTACATGTAAACACATTCTGTATATTTACTGTGAACATGCTACTTTTTCTGCCATTGTTGAATAATTTGCAAGCATTTATTGTGCTTGGCCTTCATACTTTTTAATGTACAAGTTGTAGACTAGTCCTTTATTTTTTTGTTTTTGTCAATACGACTTAGCAATTTTGGGGACATATTTCAGTCAGTTCAGTTCAGTCAGTCTGACTCTTTGCAACCCTATGGACTGCAGCACACCAGGCTTCCCTGTCCATCACCAACTCCCAGAACTTGCTCGAACTCATGTCCATAGAGTCAGTGATGCCATCCAACCAACTCATCCTCTGTCATCCCCTTCTCCTCTGCCCTCAATCTTTCCCAGCTTCAGGGTCTTTTCCAGAGAGTCAATTCTTTGAATCAGGTAGCCAAAGTATTGGAGTTTCAGCTTCAGCATCTTCCAGTGAATATTCAGGACTGATTTCCTTTAGAATTGACTGCTTTCATCTCTTTGCAGTTCAAGGGACTCTGAAGGGTCTTCTCCAACACCATAGTTCAAAAGCAGCACTTCTTTGGCGCTCGGCTTTCTTTATGGCCCAACTCTCACATCCATACACGAATACTGGAAAACCATAGCTTTGACTGGATGGACTTTGTTAGCAAAATAATGTCTCTGCATTTTACTATGCTGTCTAGGTTGGTCATAGATTTTCTTCCAAGCAGCAAGCATCTTTTAACTTTATGGCTGCAGACACCATCTGCAGTGATTTGGGAGCCCAAGAAAATAGTCTGTCACTGTTTCCATTGTTCCCCCATTGATATGCCTTGAAGTGATGGGACCAGATGCCATGATGTTAGTTTTCTGAATGCTGAGTTTTAAGCCAGCTTTTTCATGCTCCTCTTTCACTTTCGTCAAGAGGCTTTCTGCCATAAGGGTGGTGTCATCTGCAATCTGAGGTTATTGATATTTCTCCCAGACATCTTGATTCCAGCTTGTGCTTCATCCAGCCTGGCATTTCACATGATGTACTCTACATACAAGTTAAGTAGGCAGGGTGACCATATTCAGCCTTGACGTACTCCTTTCCCAGTCTGGAACCAGTCCATTGTTCCATGCCAGGTTCTAACTGTTGCTTCTTGACCTACATACAGATTTCTCAGGAGGCAGGTAAGGTGGTCTAGTATTCCCATCTATTGAAGAATTTTCCAGTTTGTTGTGATCCACACAGTCAAAGCCTTTGGTATAGTCAATAAAGCAGAAGTAGATGTCTTTCTGGAGCTCTCTTGCTTTTTTGATGATCCAACGGATGTTGTCAATTTGATCTCTGGTTCCTCTGCCTTTTCTAAATCCAGCCTGAACATCTGGAAGTTCATGGTTCATGAACTGTTGAAGCCTGGCTTAGAGAATTTTGAGCATTACTTTGCTAGTGTGTGAGATGAGTGCAGTTTTGCTGTAGTTTGAACATTCTTTGGTATTGCCTTTCTTTGTGTTGGAATGAAAATTGAGCTTTTGCAGTCCTGTGGTCCCTGCTGAGTTTTCCAAATTTGCTGGCATATTGAGTACAGCACTTTAACATCATCTATGGTATTTGAAATAGCTTAGCTGGGATTCCTCACCTCCACTAGCTTCGTTCGTAGTGATGTCTCCTAAGGCCCACCTGACTTTGGACTCCAGGACGTCTGGCTCAAAGTGAGTTTTCACACCATCGTGGTTGTCTGGGTCATGATCTTTTTGCATAGTTCTTCTGTGTATTCTTGCCACCTTTTCTTAATATCTTCTGCTTCTGTTAGGTCCATATCATCTCTGTCCTTTATTGAGCCCATCTTTGCATGAAATGTTCCCTTGGTATCTCTAATTTTCTTGAAGAGATCTCTAATCTTTCCCATTCTGTTGTTTTCCTCTATTTCTTTACATTGATCACTGAGGAAGGCTTTCTTATCTCTCCTTGTTATTCTTTGGAATTCTGCATTCAGATGGGTATATCTTTCCTTTTTTCCTTTGCCTTTCTCTTCTCTTCTTTTCTCAACTGTTTGTAAAGCCTCCTCAGACAACTATTTTGCCTTTTGCATTTATTTTTCTTAGGGATGGTCTTAATCACTGTCTCCTGTACAATGTCGTGAACCTCTGTCCATAGTTCTTCGGGCACTCTTGTCTATCAGATCTAACCCCTTGAATCTGTTTGTCACTCCCACTGTATAATCATAAGGGATTTGATTTAGGTCGTACCTGGATGATCTAGTGGTTTTCCCTACTTTCTTCAATTTAACTGTGAATTTGCCAATAAGGAGTTCATGATCTGAGCCACAGTCAGGCCCTGGTCTTGTTTTTGCTGGCCATATAGGGCTTCTCCATCTTTGGCTGCAAAGAATATAATCAATTTGATTTCAATATTGACCATCTGGTGATGTCCATGTGTATGTAGAGTCTTCTCTTGAGTTGTTGGAAGAGGGTGTTTGCTATGACCAGTGCATTCTCTTGGCAGAACTCTGTTAGCCTTTGCCCTCCTTCATTTGAATTTCAGGGCCAAACTTGCCTGTTACTCCAGGTATCTCTTGGTTTCCTACTTTTGTATTCCAGTCCCCTATATTTCAGTGCTTCTGTTGGATTTTCCTTTGGGCTAAACTACTGACTTGCAGTACTTTGGCTCCTTTTACCCTTGTTATCAATCCACTCCTCGATAATCAGCTATTCCTGATTCAGCTACTCGGTACTCTTGCCTGGAAAAATCCCATAGACGAGGAGCCTGGTAGGCTACAGTCCATGGGGTTGCTAAGAGTCGGACACGACTGAGCGACTTCACTTTGACTTTTCATTTGCGTGCATTGGAGAAGGAAATGGCAACCCACTTCAGTGTTCTTGCCTTGAGAATCCCAGGGATGGGGGAGCCTGGTGGGCTGCCATCTATGGGATCACACAGGGTCGGACATGACTGAAATGACTTAGCAGCAGCAGCTCCTTTTAAAAATAATATGTTATAAAATTGTGTTCCTCTTTTTCCAGTTTCCTTCCTTTGCGGTAACTTCTGTTATCAGCTTGAAGTATATTTTTACTTTTTTTTCCCTTAGCAGTAAATATGGGTTTTGTATGTTTTTCTCCTTGTACTTCACTGGGTTTTTTTTCACTGCATTTTCAAATTCTCTACACTCATCATTAATTGCTTTTATTAAAAGTGAGTTATCTAATACTGTGGACGTATATAAAAGTATCATTTTCTTTACAAGTGTCTGTATTTTGCATTTTCTGTTGGGGGAGCAAAAGAAATATTTAAAAAAATAGTTTGTTAAATATTAGGAAATCATTCTTTGAAGTGACTGTTCTAGTTTATAATTCCACAAGTACTACTTGAGAATTTGCATTGTTTTACATACTTGCCAACAGCTGGCACTGTCAGATTTATTAATTTCTATTAATCCAATGATGTAAGTTGCTGTCTCATTTTTAATTATGTTTTAGTTTTATAGTTCAGAAAAACGTGTCCCCTCCTCACTCCCTAAGCTTCTTAGGGACATGCTACGATACTTTTTGAGTTAAGGAATTTCCACACAGTTGTCTACTTATTTCTCAATGAACTCAGTAAACTATTTTCTTAGTGAGCTATTACAGTAGATTGCATTAGAGCTAAAATCTTGGATTCCTTGACATAATGACTTTTCCTTTCTGTTCTTTTGAAGAACTAAAATGAAAATTTATAGTATATAGTATAGTGGAAATAAAAGGCCTTTACTGCAGCACATTTGACACTTTGGTTTTCTATGCTGTCTACTGTTTTAGGCTCTGAGCTCTGTCCAGCGGTGGGAGTATCACATCCCCCTCTTTCTCCAGCATTGCCGAAGAATGTGTTAGCAGACTATCATTACAGGAGAGAAGAAATGTTAGCACTTTTCCTTGAAGACAACAAGGTAAGAAAGTAGGGAAGAGTTCAAAATTGCAAATGCGATTTCAGAGTATGTACAGTTATGTGCTGATATATGAAATATCTATGGTTTTTCTCTCTTTTCTTCCTTTGTTGAAACCTGCAGTAGTTCACAGAGGCTCTTCTAAATGATGCACTCTCTATGTTTTAGAGAAAACCTAAGATTTCATCACAGAAGTAGAAAGCTCCATGGAAGCAGAAGAGTGGTCAGGACTTAATGCTTTGTCTAACTGATTTCCAAACAACCTTTATTTTTATCCCACTGTGATGGCTGAGACATTTTTGTCTTCTCTTTATTGCATCTGTCATTCTTCTTTCCAGTTAGACCTTAGGAGCCAGAAGGGCAGATGCCTCTCTTGTTCTTCCCATTTGAGTTAAATATAAAATTTTTAGTGGGGAGAAAATCTTAAAATATGACACCTGATTTGAATTACTTATAAATGATCAAAACTTATACAGTATAAACTACACTTCTGTCATGTGATTAGTGAGAAATAACATTTTCTACTTAAGTGTACCTTGTTTTTAACTTTATTAATGGATTAAGAATAAAATTTTAATGATGGTGCTAAGAACAGATATGGCTGCTTGTAAAATTCTCCTTACCACCTTGTGCTTTGAGTTAAATGTGCACTCTGGAGTATCGGAGTCAGTGAAAGTGAAAGTTGCTCAGTTGTGTATGACTCTTTGCGACACCATGGACTATACATGGAATTCTCCAGGCCAGAATAATGGAGTGGGTAGCCTTTCCCTTCTCCAGGGGATCTTCCCAACCTAGGGATCGAACCCAGGTTTCCCACGTTGTAGCTGGATTCTTTACAGCTGAGCCACAAGGGAAGCCCAAGAATACTGGAGTCAGTAGCCTATCCCTACTTCAGTGGATCTTCCCAACCCAGGAATCGAACCAGAGTCTCCTGCATTGCAGGCAAATTCTTTACCAACTGAGATATCAGGGTCACTTTCACTTTTCACTTTCATGCATTGGAGAAGGAAATGGCAACCCACTCCAGTGTTCTTTCCTGGAGAATCCCAGGGACAGGGAAGCCTGGTGGGCTGCCATATATGGGGTCGCACAGAGTCAGACACGACTGAAGTGACTTAGCAGCAGCAGCAGCAGCTGTATATCAAATCTGAGAGTAGTAGTCTGAAGGGAGAACGAGGTGACTGACTGGCCCTTTTAATGTCTGACCCTGTCAGAATATTAACTGTAACTGAATAAGCTTTTATTCTGTATTTTGATAATTAGCAGCAGATAAACCAAACAATATTTTCTTGTTTTGACTTCTTAGAATTGCAGCAAGAGCATTAACCTCATGGTCATATGTTTGGTTCAACAGATCCCAGTGGATATTGCCCTCCTCCCCAGGGCCCAGAGCATCCCGACCCCCAGACCTTCTGGATAAAGAGTTTCTGCCTATTCTACAGAAGGAGCCCCTGCTGCCACTGACTCTTGTGCCCTTCACGGAAGAACAGGTGTGTGCATAGCTTTGAGCCTCAGGTCCCACCCTTGTTCCTTCCCACTGAGACATGAAAATAGGAAGTTCCCCCTTAGGCTCTCAGGAGTGTCCTTCCCCATGTCTGCTTCCTTCTTACTCTTCTTGGCATCTGGATGCCTCTCTTGAGTTGACTATATTTTGCTTTAGATCTGAGGCTGTTGAATACTATGTAGAGATAAGGAGGTGTGTTAGAATAGAGAGAAAAGGGTATTTTGCAGGGAAGAGGAGCTTCTTTTCAGAAACATGTAGTTTTTCAGAAGTAATCTGCTAAATCTGAATTCATACCAGTTTTTACCACTGGAAAAAAAATGTAAATATTCAGCCCACAGTGTGCTTAAACCCATACTTTTCTGTCACAAACTTTTAAAATGATATTGTGAGAAAAAGTTTTGGGCTGTAAAATAACAGATTTTGTGTTTGTCCTATTATAGTATATGATGTCCATAAATAAATAATAGAGTTTCTGACTTTAAGGAACTGTGGTGATTATAGTAAAATAGAGATATAAAGAGCTTTTTTAGAATACCACTTTAAATGAGGAATCATCATTACTCTTAAAAAAGAAAACCTGCTTTATTGGGACCTAAGTTATGTGCCATAAAATTTTACAATTTTGTAGTTTTTAGTATATGCACAGAGTTGTATAACACATCACCACTATCTAATTCAGAACTTTTTTTCATCATTATGTTTTTGTGACAACTCTGGGTATTTTTCTGCACTCTTGCCATGCTTCACATGGTGAAGTCAGTCTATTAAGAAGAAAAAGTCTATTAAAAGAACTCTATTAAGATTTCCCTGGTGGTTCAGAACTAATGGGGAGCTAAGATCTCACAAGCCACGAGGCATGGCCAAAAACCATTAGACCTCTATTCAGTTCAGTTCAGTTGCTCAGTCATGTCTGACTCTTTGCGACCCCATGAATCGCAGCACACCAGGCCTCCCTGTCCATCACCAACTTCCGGAGTTCACTCAGACTCACGTCCATTGAGTCGGTGATGCCATGCAGCCATCTCATCCTCTGTCATCTCCTTCTCCTCCTGCCCCCAATCCCTCCCAGCATCAGAGTCTTTTCCAATGAGTCACCTCTTCGCATGAGGTGGCCAAAGTACTGGAGTTTCAGCTTTAGCATCATTCCTTCCAAAGAACACCCAGGGCTGATCTCCTTTAGAATGGACTGGTTGGATCTCCTTGCAGTCCAAGGGACTCTCAAGAGTCTTTTCCAATACCACAGTTCAAGAGCATCAATTCTTTGGTGCTCAGCTTTCTTCACAGTCCAACTCTCACATCCATACATGACCACTGGAAAAACCATAGCCTTGACTAGACGGACCTTTGTTGGCAAAGTAATGTCTCTGCTTTTCTTTTTTTCTTTTTTTTTTTTGTATAGACTTCTTTTTTTTTTTTTGGATATACCATATTTTTTATTTATTTATTTTTTTAATTACAATACTGTATTTGTTTTGCCATACATTGACACAAATCAGCCATAGGTGTACACAATCTCCCAATGCCGAATCCCCTCCCACCTTGCCGAATCCCCCTCCCACCTTTTCTGCTTTTCAATATGCTATCTAGGTTGGTCATAACTTTCCTTCCAAGGAGTAAGCGTCTTTTAATTTTATGGCTGTATTCACCATCTGCAGTGATTTTGGAGCCCCCCAAAATAAAGTCTGTCACTGTTTCCACTGTTCTCCCATCTATTTCCCATGAAGTGATGGGACCAGATGCCATGATATTCATTTTCTGAATGTTGAGCTTTAACCCAACTTTTTCACTCTCCTCTTTCACTTTCATCAAGAGGCTTTTTAGTTCCTCTTTACTTTCTGCCATAAGGGTGGTGTCATATGCATATCTGAGGTTATTGATATTTCTCCCGGCAAACTTGATTCCAGCTTGTGCTTCTTCCAGCCCAGCATTTCTCATGATGTACTCTGCATATAAGTTAAATAAGCAGGGTGACAATGTACAGCCTTGAAGTACTCCTTTTCCCATTTGGAACCTGCATTAAGAGTTAAGAAAGGCATATCTATTTGGTGACTTGTAGCATCATACTTTTATAAGTAATTTTGTTTCATTTGTGATTTCTCCTCAATCAGGCTGTGCTGTGTGCTTAGTTGCTCAGTTATGTCCAAATCTTCACGACAGCTTGGACTATAGCCCACCAAGCTCCTCAGTCCATGGGGATTCTCTAGGCAAAAATATTGAAGTGGGTGGCCATGCCATCCTCCAGGGGATTTTCCCAACTCAGGGATCGAACTCAGGTCTCCCACCTTGCAGGTGGATTCTTAACTGTCTGAGCTGCCATGGAAGCCCAAGAATTCTAGAGTGGGTATCCTATCCCTTTTCCAGGGGCTCTTCCCAACCCTGGAAACAAACTGGGGTCTCCTGCATTACAGGTGGATTCTTTACCAGCTGAGCTACCAGGGAAGTCCAAAATCAGCATAGTAATTCTGTCTTTATTCATGAAACCCAGTATCATCTAGAAGCATCAGAAAATATTTTCATTGATCAAAAAGTGTTACTGTTATAAAGAATACATGGGAAAGGAAGGGTCCTATCTCTAGTGGTTGCTGGAAAGTTCCTTTTCAAAAGTGGTAAATTTCCTTAAAAAAATCTGACATCTGGTTTAATTTTTCTCAAAATATTTTTATTTTGAAGCATGTCAAATAGTATAGAGAATATAATTACAAAGATCTGACTATTTTCAACTCAAATAAATCTAATCTTAAAATAATCTGTGTATACCTTTGAAGAAACCAAATTTCTCATCCACTTGAGACTTCCTGGGGTGTGCCCCTCTTTGCATTCCCAGGGATTACTATGAATCAGATTACTTTCATTATTAATGTTTTATATTGTCATTACATATTTGTGTATCCATCTGCTCCTAAGAATTTCATTTTATAGGGTTATAAATGTTACGTGGACTGTAGCCTGCTAGGCTCCTCAGTTCACGGAATTACTCAGGGAAGAATACTGGAGCAGGTAGCCATTTCCTTCTCCAAGGGATCTTCCTGACCCAGAGACTGAACCCATGTCTCCCTCATTGCAGGCAGATTCTTTAATACATAAGCCACCAGGGAAGGCCATACTGAAGATAGTTTACTGTACATTATTTTCTGCAGCTTGTTTTTTCTTTCAGTAATGATTTTTAGATTTCATTGTTTTTAGATTTCATATTCATACACATGGCTTCAATTTGTTCATCTCTGCTATATAATATTTCATATATGAGAAAAATTAGTAAAATATTTATTCTTTTGCTATAAAAGATATTCATATTGGTAATAGAAAATACAGAAAATATGAAGAGGGAAATCTTAACCTATAAACTTACCATGTAGAAATAATTACTTGTTAACATTTAGTATGTTTAAGCAATTTATTTTTGTGTATGTATCTTTAATTGTCAAAATACACCTGTCAAAATACAGACTGAATGCAACAGCATATCAAAAGGATTAATCACCATGCCTAAGTTGGGTTTATCCCCAGAATTCCAGGGTGGTACAACATAAAATCAATATAACATACTCCATTAATAGAATGAAGAAAAGAAAACCACTTGATCACTTCAGTTGCCTCAGAAGAGGCATTTGACGAAATTCAACACCATTTCATGATAAGCAAACTTAACAAACTAGGAATAGAAGTGAACTTAGTATAATTAAGGGAATTTATGACAAACACATAACCAACATTATACTCAGTGATGAAAAATTGAAAGCTTTTCTTCTTAGATTGGAAAGAAGATAATTATGTCTGTTTTCACAGGCATAATTGATATTGAACACTGTGTTGGAAGTTTTAGCCAAGCTCTCAGGCTAGAAAAGGAAATAAAAAGGATCCAGATTAGAAGGGAAGAAGTAAAATTATCTCTGTTTGAAGATGACATGATATAGAAAATCTTAAAGAATCCACAGAACAGTTATTAACGCCAGTAAGTGAATACAGCACAGTTGTATGCTTCCGAATTAGCACACAAAAATCAGTTGTGTTTCCATAGACTGTGTGCCTAGTCACTCAGTCATGTCTGACTCTTTGCAGTCCCATGGACTGTAGCCTGCCAAGCTCCTCTGTCCATGTCAGTTTTCCATGCAAGAATATCGGAGAGGTTGCCATGCCCCTCCTTCAGGGGATAAACCCAGGTCTCCACATTTCAGGTGGATTCTTTACTATCTCTGCCACCAGGGAAGCCCTTACTAGGTCCTAAGTATATAGAAAGTATTCAGGTAAAGATAAATTCCAAGAATTTTTGAGTTTAAAACTCTCATTAAATTGTTTCATATGCCTAGAGTTTTGCTGTTTCATAGATTATTTTCCAGTATTTTTGTAATTGCCTCGTGCTTTACCTTTTCCTAAGCTTTGTGTGTTCCATCTATCCGGAAGTATGGACTAAACATATTTTTGAATCCCAGACCTCTGTCCCCTGGCCCCCTTCATGTTTGAAGGATGCCCACCTACTACTATTCTTGTCTTATTTGACCCTTTTCTGCAGGAGTCTAGCTCCAGCAGCCAGGAAATCAGCCTGAAGGGATGAGCGGTGTCGGTGGGGAATGATGTAGCCTCTGACTCGAGGTATGGGACTACGTGTTTATTTCAAGCATCAGGTCTTCTTTCATACTTTTTCAAAAGCATTAGGTCAGAGGTTTTACATTTTCAGCTTCCCCACACCCAGATTTATTATCTCCTTGTTGCCCTTCCATCAGAGTTCTTGTTTCAGCAGTTCTCTCAGAATCGTGTTTACTTGTGATCACATTGTAATTCATGTTTATGTCTGGGCTGCATACCACTTTCCTCAGTTTATTTTTTATCTTTCTAAATCCTGTTTGCCCCTCGTATCCTAATCTCACTATCTCCTAAAAAGGCTTCTATTTTTAATTATTCCTAAACCCTGAACTCAGCAAACTTCCTTTGCCATAAACATCTCCCTCACAAACAGGTCTCAGATAACAGTCTTTCCCATGGCCTCAAGCTGAGGCCTATGTGCTCATCCTGGGACATTATTTGTAAAAATCCTTGAATAAATGTCAATGGTTACTTTATAGATTACTTTCTGGGCACAACTGCAGAACGCTTTGTGCTTTCTCATGCTTCTCTCAAGAACAATAAGCACCTTAACATTCTTTCCAGCCAACTCAACTGAAGAAACGAAAGAACAATCAGAATCACAAAACTTAACTCCTTCATCCCGGGACCGTGCCTATAGAATGATGAGAGGGGGCTGGGGCCATGCCTCCATTTTGTCAGTAATGCCTAATGCAGCTCCTGACACTTTTCCACGTTGACTGTGGGTGCAAATGTAGGGTAATGACCAAGTGATTGGGATTTTGTTTATTCTTTTCGAGCATTCTCTTCTCCTATTCACTTCTTACTTTGCCCTTCCCCATTCATCCCCGATACCTGTCATTCTATTAAACACTAGTTGGAGTTCCTGATTCACATTGGTCAGCAGCATGAGGCAAAATGAGCAATTTTTTTTTCTTTATCCTGTTACTATTGATTCAGACCTTTTGTGACACCCACTCATTTCCACCTTTCAGTAGTTAAAGGACCCTTTCAAATCAGATTTCCTTTACTGTGTATTCTCTGTTTATTATGATGATGCATACATATCTTGCCTCCTTCTGGGTACATACAGAGCCTAACATGGTGTAAGGCATTGGTTGTTTATGTTTGTTGATCTGAAATGTTAATTTAAAATTTTCAGCTAAAATCAGGTTTGGGACATCTTGTGTTGTGTGGTGATCATTTCCCATTGCTAGCGGTCATTAGATGCCATTTTATAGATGCAGTGGAATAACATGCAGTTTTATCTGTTTTATCCATTTTTCTTTCTTTTCTTTTTTTTGGCAGAGAAACTTTTCCATGTCCGTAAATAGTGCTGCTCTCCTGCAACTGACAGGACGAGGAGGAGGAAGAACAGCGGTGGGGGCTCCTAGAGGTCAAAGTTCTTCACGAGGGCGAGGTGAGCCTTCACGTGAAAAAAAAGTAATAACGGAACAGTGGAGACAGAGGAGACGGAAAGAAATAAATCACTTAAAAATAGTTTGATATTTGATTTTCAATAACTGCCCTTTGACATTAGCTGCATAATAAATGTCCTGAACATTTTTTTTCGGAACCATTTCTCAGTGTATCTATTCCACAACCCCTGGTTTTGAGTAGAAGAGGGTAATTTGAGCCTAGAGACTTCAGTGTGAATGATTCTAGATGGTCCTAATTCTCTTTGGCAAATATTCATGATCCGTATTCCTCACCCCCAGGGGACCTTATGCTGTGAGGGCCAGGGCTCCCTGAAGTGCCTTGGCTGCTGGAGTGGCACCCAGGTCCCTGCAGGCCTCTGTGACTTGGGTCTCCATATCAGACCAGGTGCCAGGAGTGTCCCCAGCTAGAGAGAGGCTTTTGTAAAAGCCGTCTCCTCGGGACAAGACCTATTTTAGGGTGTAGAAGAAAGAAAAAATTATGCAACAATCCTTTATATAATCTGTAGTTTTAAATTTTATAGAATTGTGTCTTTTCTTAGAAGAATAATTGATATTACTTGATCTTTGATATCTGTTCCCTACTTGGAGTTTATTGATCTTTTGCTACTTAAGGGCATTCTTAATGTTTGTAACATAAATATTTACTTGGGCTTTTACTTCTAAGTTGGCCTAATCATAGCAGAAGTCTGAACATACCTTGCAATTTTAAGAGGTGCTTTAGGAAGAATTGGGTGTCTGCAAAAACAGAAGCGATTTTCGCAACAGCTTGCACTGTCCAGGTTGGCATGATCATGAGTGTGGAGTATCTAAATTCTTTTTTCTTAAAGTTATGCTTTTATGAACAGAGTAATGTATACACACTCTTTATAGGGACTGTATTAAATTGTGCATTCCTGTGGCGGGGTTTCGTTCAGAATGTGGGAAAGCAGCTGTTGTGAACAATGAAGAGTCTAACTGAAACTCTGCTTGTAGATCAAGTGCTGTTACTGAGTTGTCCATGTGTTTTCCTTCTAAATTTGTCAGTCTCTAGAACGGTGGTTTTTAACCTGGGGAGTTGTTAGAATCATCTATAAAACTCAACAAGAAATAATATCTGCAGCAGAATATACTGGGTGGTGAGATTTAAACATATGTGTTTCAGAAGGTTCACAGGCCATTTAGATTCCCAAATGCATTTAGTTCAGTTGGTCCAGAAATTGTCTGAAGTCTGTGCTTCTTGGTGGCATGATGATGGTGTTTTGAGGATGACTGTGGCCCACTCCTTGGATGTTGCCTGTGTTTTTCTGCAGTGGGCTTGCACTGAGAAGAAGTTGTCCTTGGGGAGCTTTTCCTCTAGTGCTTTTCAGGGCATGGTGGTGAGAGGTCTTATTAATTAAGAAGTGTGGCCCGTTCCTCAAGTGAGCACCAATGTTGTGTGTTGCAAGTACCAACCAATCTCTAAATAGGTGTTAAAAAATTCCAGGTCAAGAAACTGAGAAAGGGTTGACAAATTTCTCTGTGCCTTCTAGTTTCTTTGAAGTATTGTTATCACATAGGATAGAACTCTTACATTCAGAATTTAAATGAGACATATATGAAAGATAGATGCTGTGATAAAAACAGTGACTTAATTAACATTGATATGAATGGATGACATGAAACTAGTTAAATGAATGAACTGACTTAGTGAGAAATACTTCTGACACCATTGTCCCAACTGTGATTCTTAATGCTTTCATGAGACCTTTAATCTGTGGTTTTGTTTTCTTCGCTTATTGCTTAATTTTGACCTGTTAGTTAAATAAATAGTGATTAGTGTAGCTTTTCTTTTTTTGGTATGAGCAGAACTGACATCAGAGGACTGGCCTGGCTCTTTTCAACTTGAGAGAAGTTTGATGTGAAAATCAATTGACTTTCATACTTCTAAATATCATGAAGCAGTAAAATGTAATAAATGAACAGGGAAATAAAACAGATTTGTCTTTTTATTTTATCTGGTGAAGATGTTTAAAAATGAAACATATATACACATTGTCAGTACTGTCTTCATCATTATTAAAGGAAATATATTTTAATCCCCCTAAAGAAGAGGGTGAAATCTCAGATAGGACAGTCATTTAGATTTAACTTTGTGAAAGATTCTCCATGTTATATTCACTTACTTCTTGTCATATGGGAACTAATTTTATAGATGTTTCTGGGCCTTGCACTTTGAAGAGTGCTCCTTACATTTGACAAGTGGAGAGCTCTAGAATCAGATTCTTTTTTGTGCCCACTTATAAAGCTCTGGGCTCATAAGGAGGACCAGTGCCAGTGGTAGTCATAACTGGCAGGACATAGTTTGTGGTTTGCTTATTTTTCTGGCAAATTTTGAACACTGTTTTTCATAATCACATGTTTCCAGAATAAAATACTTTTTCAGGGTGCTTTGTGCTTAATGGTTTTCTTGAGAAAATTGTTCTCTAAAAGGACAAGGGACTTTTTTTCTTTCATCCTAAAAATATCTTTGTAGAGATCACCACAGTGTTACATAACAATTTGTATTAGACTGTTTTAAGATAGATCTTAAATAATACATCTGTATTTCCTAAGGATAGAAGTAGAAAACTGGACATGAAGTTGAAGTTAAGTTGGTACAACTGGAAGGTAACTTTAGGATTATTATAGTTCAATTCTAGTCCTCACTTCCATTTTACAGGTGAATATATTGAATCTTGGACTAGTTAAGAGGGTACTCATTATTCTAAGATTCAGTTCAGTTCAGTCGCTCAGTCGTGTCTGACTCTTTGTGACCCCATGAATCGCAGCATGCCAGGCCTCCCTGTTCATCACCATCTCCCCGGAGTTCACTCAGACTCATGTCCATCGAGTCAGTGATGCCATCCAGCCATCTCCTCCTCTGTCGTCCCCTTCTCCTCCTGCCCCCAATCCCTCCCAGCATCAGAGTCTTTCCAATGAGTCAACTCTTCTCATGAGGTGGCCAAAATACTGGAGTTTCAGCTTTAGCATCATTCCTTCCAAAGAAATCCCAGGGTTGATCTCCTTCAGAATGGACTAGTTGGATCTCCTTGCAGATTACATACATAAAATTCTATGCATTATTCTTATATTCCATAATAAGGTCATATAGAAGTATTATTGTATTTGGAGCCAATTCTTGATAAATAATGCTAAAAAGTAGAAATGCTGTATGGATATTTGAAACATTTATTTAACTCAGTTGTATTTAGCTTTGGAATGCATTCATACTTTTATTCAAGATTCATCATTTTTCCTTGGGTGGTTTTAATGTTGGAGAAGTTGAGGTGGGGATAATGGCTAAGATTTTATCTAGGTATAAATACATCCCTCAGTTCACTTCAGTCACTCAGTCATGTCCAACACTTTGCGATCCGTGGACTGCAGCACGCCAGGCCTCCCTGTCCATTGCCAGCTCCCAGAGTTTACTCAAACTCATATCCATAGAGTCGGTGATGCCATTGAACCATCTCATTCTCTGTTGTCCCCTTCTCCTCCTGCCTTCAATCTTTCCCAGCATCAGGATCTTTTCCAATGAATCAGTTCTTCGCATCAGGTGGCCAAATTTTTGGAGTTTAAGCTTCAGCATTGGTCCTTCCAATGAATATTCAGGACTGATTTCCTTTAGGATGGATTGGTTGGATCTCCTCGCAGTCCAAGGGCATCCCTAGGCACAGTTCTTACCCCCTCCCCCAGTTTTCTAACTTACGTGTTGGATACAAATGGCATACATTAGCTGGAAAATCCTCACACTACACAGAAAATAAAAAGCTGAAAGTGCACACGGCCTTCTGCTCCCAGATGTAGCATTTGAATTTATATCCTTCTTGATCCTAACCATTCAGTCATACCATTTATACACATGGTAATTTTTTTTAATAAGTATTGTTCTTTGGCATGCTTTAGTCATTCAACAGAAAAATTTAGATTTCTTTTATCTTCTGTGGCTTCCTAGCATTCTACAGATGGAAAAAACAATGGCAACCCACTCCAGTACCCTTGCCTGGAAAATCCCATGGACAGAGGAGCCTGGTAGGCTGCAGTCCATGGGATCACTAATAATCAGGCATGACTGAGTGACTTCACTTTCACTTTTCACTTTCATGCATTGGAGAAGGAAATGGCAACCCACTCCAGTATTCTTGCCTGGAGAATCCCAGGTAAAGAGGAGCCTAGTGGGCTGCCGTCTATGGGGTTGCACAGAGTCGGACACGACTGAAGTGACTTAGCAGCATCAGCAACAGTATTCTACTGAACTGCTTTATCAAAATTTACTTAGCCAGTCCTTTAGTGATTATGTTTCTGTTTTTTAAAAATTTGCAACTAAAGATCTTCCACGTATGTGTATATATATATATATATACACACACACACACACACACACACACACATATATATTTGCATATTTGTGCAAATATTTCTATTAGGATAAATTCTAATTAGAATGTTGAATCAAATTTTGATAAATCTAATCAGATTGCTTTCAGTAAAGGCCAGTGTACATTTGAGCCACTGGAGCCTCATAAATTCCTACATCCACACTTTCTTACCAGCTTTGTGGTTTGAATTTAGTGCTGCCTGATATTTTTCTCCAAGATCTGCGCAAATGGGAAAGAGTGACTTTGGTTGCTGTGGAACATTCTTTAAGGAGTTATTTCACAAAATTGATAGTTTAGAGTTGACCCTATTAAATTATCCTTTCTCTGGAATTAAAGAAATTAACATTTGTGCCTGGTTTTTGTACTTTATCTGCTCTCTTCTCAAACTCCTCACATTTTCCATTTTTACTGAAAATAATACAATAGAAGGTGTGATTTGTCATAATGGTTTACTGATCTTAGAATTCCACTATTGACTTTTCTGTCAAGGAACTCAGTGTTGACACTGCTTCTTGTTCAGGACTGGAACTGGGACTCTTACACAGTTTTCTAACTTTTTTTTTTTAATCCTCCTGTGGTCTAGCTACTTCACTGCTGTCATTGCTATTACTGGTCTCACTGGTAAAGGTTCATTGGGCCTTGCTAAATATTTACATGTAGATATCCTGCTTCCCTGGTGGCTCGGACGGTAAAGCGGCTGTCTACAATACGGGAGACCCAGGTTCAATCCCTGGGTTGGCAAGATCCCCTGAGAAGGAAATGGCAATCCACTCTAGGACTATTGCCTGGAAAATCCCATGGACAGAGGAGCCTTGTAGGCTACAGTCCATGGGGTTGCAAAGAGTCGGACTCTACTGAGCGACTTCACTTCATCCTGCTTTGTATATAGACAGCACTTCAAAGATTAATGTTTGGTGCTGAACTTGTGCCAAATGTTGACATCTGACCATCATTTTCTGTGTGTTCTTGTTTTTAGGCAGAGGCAGAGGTGAATGTGGTTTCTACCAAGGAAGTTTTGATGAAGTGGGTGTTTGACCGAGGAGGCATGAAATGCACAGGTCACAGAGCTGGGAGGAAAGGTAACTGAAGGAGTCATGTCTTGGGATAAAGATTCTTGGTGTAAAAACATTTCCTCTCTGCTTTCTGCAGAGGAGAGGGCTCTTTGTACAGTTACAAGGTGTCGTTTTTCAAAAAAATGCTAACTGAATAAGAGTTATATTAGAAGTGTTTAAATGATCCTCACTTAAAGGAAGAAACATTCTCGATAAATACATTAATATCTTCATGCCAGCATGGATATTTAATAGTTAATTAGATGTGCTGTGTGATTAGCACTCAGTGAGATACAGTTTCATTTTATTGTTTGTTGCTATTAATCAAAGCATCTTCTCTATATTGCTTGTGACTTTATATGACGTCTTTCAAGCTGAGCAAAGGCAGTTGCACAGATACATATACAAAGATGTCCGTGTGATAACATGTATAATATAAAACAATGGGAAATAAGCCAAACAACTTAATTTCAGTGTAGTTTCTTATATAATGGCATAGCCACAGTTGTTGTTTGGTCACTAAGTCATGTCTGACTCTTCTGTGACCCGATGAACTGTAGCCCAACCAAGCTCCTTTGTCCATGGGATTTCCCAGGCAAAAATACTGGAGTGGGTTGCCATTTCCTCTTCCAGGGGATCTTCCCAACCTGGGAATCAAACCTGCATCTCCTACACTGGCAGGTGGATTCTTTACCTCCGAGCCACCAAGGAAGCCCTGTCTGCACAGTAGAATACTGTATGTACCATATAAGATAAAAGTTAGGATGAGTTTGAAAATATTTAATCCTGTGTAAAAACACATTCTGAAAGCAGTTTATAAAGCTCTGTATATCAGATACCTAAAATCAAACATGAATTTAGCTAAAAATGTATCTAATAAAAAAGTTTCTGGGTCTGTAGAAGCTAGCTTTTGGTAGATGAGATGGATATTTTGTTTTTATAGTTGTGTTTTTCTGTGTTTTCCAAATGTTAGGCAAACCATATATTTGTTTTATAATTTGAAAAAAATGCTATTAAAGATAAGAAATAGGTGTCATGGATGGGAAATCTATGTATTACTCTCACATTTTGTTTGAAATTGTTTTTTTACCTTTTCTATGGGTGACAGATGTTTTGACAAATCAGGACAAAAAGATGTAGGTAAGACTTTCTTACTGTTTTGAAGTATTTTTATCTGGATTTCCATGGCATTAGTTCTTAAGGCTCACAGAGGATACCTTTATTAAAAATTGACTCAGTTACTTGCCTCACTTCAGTAGATGGGGTTGTAGCATTGCTTGCATTTAAAGTTCCCTAGTTATTTGAAGGCTGTATTGCATGAAACCAAGGATAATAATTACAACCATTAGAATTGGTGTAACTTTTTAAGTCTGTGAGTTATCTTCAAGACATATATTCTGTATTAAGGTTACCTTATGAAGTGAAACTTCAAGTTAGGAAGCAGCCTATTAACTCCTTTTCCAATGCAGATAGCATCTCACAGGTAAGAAAAAAATAGAGAAAATAGTAGAATGTTTGCTTTTGTATATGGGGTCGCAAAGAGTCGGACACGACTGAGCGACTGAACTGAACTGAACTGAACTTGCTTTTGTATTTGAGAGCAAAGACTAAAACTATGACTGTTCTTACGTTAGTCATTTATTCAGCTAGTCTTTTGATTAATGACAGTCTTTCTTTCTTAAAGGGCAGTTTTCACATAGATCTATAAAAATATTTTATAGTGGCTTTTATTGAATGCTTTTTAATAAGATGTTCACTTTAGTTTATTAAACTATGCTAATGAAACAGCGAACTAAAATGGACTAGAATGGGTGACTTTAACTCAGATGACCATTATATATACTACTGCAGGCAGGAATCTCTTAGAAGAAATGGAGTAGCCATCATGGTCAACAAAACAGTATGAAATGCAGTACTTGGATGCAATCTCAAAACGACAGAATGATCTCTGTTTGTTTCCAAGGCAAACCATTCAACATCACAGTAATCCAAGTCTATGCCCCGACCAGTAACGGTGAAGAAGCTGAAGTTGAATGGTTCTATGAAGACCTACAAGACCTTTTAGAACTAACACCCAAAAGAGATGTCCTTTTCATTATAGGGGACTGGAATAAAAAAGTAGGAAGTCAAGAAACACCTGGAGTAACAGGCAAATTTGGCCTTGGAATACGGAATGAAGCAGGGCAAAGGCTAACAGAGTTCTGCCAAGAGAACGCACTAGTCATAGCAAACACCCTCTTCCAACAACACAAGAGAAGACTCTCCACATGGACATCACCAGATGGTCAACACTGAAATCAGATTGATTATATCCTTTGCAGCGAAAGATGGAGAAGCTCTATAGAGTCAGTAAAAATAAGACCAGGAGTGGACTGTGGCTCAGATCATGAACTCCTTATTGCCAAATTCAGACTTAAATTGAAGAAAGTGGGGAAAACCACTAGACCATTCAGGTATGACCTAAATTAAATCCCCCTATGGTTATACAGTGGAAATGAGAAATAGATTTAAGGGACTAGATCTGATAGATAGAGTGCCTCATGAACTATGGACGGTGGTTCTTGACATTGTACAGGAGACAGGGATCAAGACCATCCCCATGGAAAAGAAATGCCAAAAAGCAAACTGGCTCTGTGGGGAGGCCTCACAAATAGCTGTGAAAAGAAGAGAAGTGAAAAGCAAAGGAGAAAAGGAAAGATATAAGCATCTGAATGCAGAGTTCCAAGGAGTAGCAAGAAGAGATAAGAAAGCCTTCCTCAGCAATCAATACAAAAAATAGAGGAAAAGAACAGAATGGGAAAGACTAGAGATCTCTTCAAGAAAATTAGAGATACCAAGGGAATATTTCATGCAAAGATGGGCACAATAAAGGACAGAAATGGTATGGACCTAACAGAAGCAGAAGATATTAAGAAGAGGTGGCAAGAATACACAGAAGAACTGTACAAAAAGATCTTCATGACCCAGATAATCACAATGGTGTGATCCCTCACCTAGAGGCAGACATCCTGGAACGTGAAGTCAAGTGGGCCTTAGGAAACATCACTACAAACAAAGCTAGTGGGGGTGATGGAATTCCAGTTGAGCTCTTTCAAATCCTGAAAGATGATGCTGTGGAAGTGCTGCACTCAATATGGAAACAAATTTGGAAAACTCAGTAGTGGCCACAGGACTGGAAAAAGTCAATTTTCATTCCAATCCCAAAGAAAGGCAATGCCAAAGAGTGCTCAAACTACCGCACAATTGCACTCATCTCACACGCTAGTAAAGTAATGTTCAAAATTCTCCAAGCCAGGCTTCAACAATATGTGAACCGTGAATTTCCAGATGTTCAAGCTGATTTTAGAAAAGGCAGAGGAACCAGAGATCAAATTGACAACATCCGCTGGATCATCAAAAAAGCAAGAGAGCTCCAGAAAAACATCTACTTCTGCTTTATTGACTATACCAAAGGCTTTGACTGTGTGGATCACAACAAACTGTGGAAAATTCTGAAAGAGAAGGGAATACTAGACCACCTTACCTGCCTCCTGGAGAAATCTGTAGGTAGGTCAAGAAACAGTTAGAACTGGACGTGGAACAATGGACTGATTCCAAATTGGGAACCTGCACTGGCAAGCGGGTTCTTTACCACTAGCACCACCTGGGAACCCCTGGTAGGGAAGAGTACTTGGTAATTGTTTAGGGAAGAGAGGGAGGGAAGGAAGAAAAAAGGAAGGAAGGAAAGAAGGAAGGGAGGGAGGAAGGGAGAGAAGGATTGTGATCTAAATCACTCATAGAGCTTGGTACAAAGAAAGATAATCATAAGTAACATTTATTGAGCACTTAGTATTCTAAGACTTTGCATGTGTTAAATCATTAATCCTCACATACTATCAATTGACTGAATATTATTGTTCTCTTTTATTCTATTCTTTTATCCTATTCTCTTTCATAGATAAGATACTGAAGCTCACAAAAGTGAAGTTCACCCAGGTTCACCATGTTAATGGCAAAACCATTGCAAATCTAAGCAGTCTGGCTCCAGAGCCTCCACCCTGAACCACTGCACCACACAGTCTTTCTAGGTGTCAGTAGCTCACTCAGAGAATCAGAATCCTTGGGGGTAGGACCTGGGGATCTGTATTTGAGCCAGGGTTCCCAGCTGATCCTGGATGCATAACCAGCATTAGACCTAAAACCATAAATTTAAAAATTAGCAGCAGGCCTGGGGCCATGTGACTAAAACAAACAAGACTGTGTCCAGGCTTTTAAAGTTTATCTGATCATATGAACATGAGACTTGCCAAATAATGTTGATTGATTGTATCCCCTTTGTGAGGAGGGAACCCAGACCCAGATCAATTACAAAAACCCTCCAGGGACCTTTGAGCAGGAGGCCAGCTCAGAGGACCTGCCTATGAGACATTTTCCAAAGGGGCTCCAGTCACAGGCCACCATCCTTGGGAGAGCCAGGATTGACTGTGTACCTGCCTAGTTCCTGGACTTTGATCTCCCATCTGACCTCCTTCTCACCCCTGCTCTCATCTGACAACTCCTGCTGGGTTGACCCCATCTCTGACCCTAGCCTGCCCCAGTTTTCAGCCTCACTGCTCCAGGCTGCAATCTCACACGATGACAGCTTGAGGCAGGACAATATTTGTATCAGCCACCAATAATAGGAGCAAAATGCCATCTCTTCTAATAATGTAGTGACAAATGGAATATTCATGTCAAAAGAACTGTGTCTTTCAGAGTGGAATTGAGGTATCTTAAACCAACTCTGCAACTGTCACTGAAAATTAGATGTAGAAACAGTGAGAAATAAACGGCCCTTTGTACTAACTGGAGCAAATGTTCTTTCATTGATTAAACAAATGGTTATTGAGAGCCAATTTTATGATGGTTTTTATGTAAACACTGGGGGAAAAAAAGATGAACAAGACACTGTCTGCCCCCAAGGAGTTCCCTCATGCTCATCTGTTGCAGGATTCAGAGAAGTGATGCTTCCAAGATTAGTCAATGGATGTGACTAAAGAGAAGAAAGGTTGCAGAATTGCACTGTCAGAGAGGGGATGGTTCTAGATTTTTCTGAAGTTCCAAAGTCCCTCAAATACTGGACCAGCCTATGGAAGCTTGGAGGAGCTGGTAATGAGCCTTGGAACACAAACACCTTTAAAAACCTAGTGTCTTTGCAGATATAATCAAGTTACGATGAGGTTTTAGAGCTTCTTTGTGGCTCAGCTGGTAAAGAATCCACCTGCAATGCGAGAGACCTGGGTTTGATCCCTGGGTTGGGAAGATCCCCTGGAGAAGGGAAAGGCTACCCACTCCAGTATTCTGGCCTGGAGAATTCCGTGGATTGTATAGTGGACACGGCTGAGCGACTTTCACTTTCACTTTACTGGATTAGAGTGGGTCCTACTCCAACCTGGAGAAGGAAATGGCAATCCACTCCAGTATTCTTGCCTGGAGAATCCCATGGATGGAGAAGCCTAGTAGGTTACAGTCCACGGGGTCGCAAAGAGTCAGACACGACTGAGCGACTTCACCTTCACCTTCACCTACTCCAACAGGACTAGTATCCTTATAAGAAGAGGTAAGTTGGACACAGACATACAGGGAGAATGCTGTGTGATGATGGAGGCAGAGATTGGAGTGATACACGAATAAGCCAAGGATTGCTGACAACCACCAAAAGCTAGGAGAGAGGCACTGCTTAGATTTTCCCTCTTCGCCCACAGGAAAGAACCAATCCTGCTAGCACTTTGATTTTGGACTTCTGGTCTCCTGAATTGTGAGAGTAAATTTTTACGTTGTTTTAAGTCACCTGGTTTGTGGTATTTTGTTACAGCAGCCCTAGTAAACTAATACACTTATCCAAGGCCATTATTTGGAAATGATCTCACTGATGGATATTAACAGAGCCCTTAAAAGCACCAGTGGCCCTGACATCTCTCCAAATGTTCACTGAAAATGAGTCATCATTGTAGATCTCGGCGGGGGGCGGGGGGGGAGCAGCAGCAGCCTGATTCCCCCAGGGAGAGGGAGGAGAGCCTTCCACATGATTATTTAGCAGGAAGAGGATGCTAGGTGGTGGGGAGGAGCATTGCCAGCTGCTTCTCTTCCCCAGTGGGGACAGTCCAAGTAAAAAGGAGGCTTTCATCACTGTAAGAGGATGTCACAGTCATTTACTTTCACCCATTCAGTAAACACACATGGAGCACTTACTGTGCTGGGCACTGCTAGCCACCAGGGAGAGTGTGTGTATGGATGGGAGAGGAATGCTAAAGAAAGAGAACTGGGTTCCAAGAGCTGAGCTGAAGTGGAAAGCCTGTGGCATGGAGGGTCATTAGCGTGGACTTGGGTATTAGACAATCCAGGCTAGAATCCTGGTTCCACCACTGACTTCCACTGTGTTTTTGGGCAAGTTCACATCTTGGACTCCAGGTGTTCATTCTACTCTAAGTATATATGATACATAGCACAAGGCCAGTGTAAGTGCTCACTAAATATTAGTTCATTACTAGAAAGTAAAGACATCACTGGAAATATCTCAGTAAAAGAGAAACGTGATTATGATCAAGAAGGATCTCTGTCCTGAGAGTAGGAGGTTCTCATCACCTCCTACCAGATACGATCTGACTGAATGCTCAGAAGAACTCCAGGAGGAAGTAAGTCTCATTCTACAAATAATGTAACTCTGGTTTGAGGGTGTAAAATAACTTGACCAATTTCACAGAACAGAATGCGGCAGAGTCTACACTGAAAGTAGAACCCTGAAGCATATCTTCTTCCTATTGCAAGTCAGAGGGGAAAGGGGCAGCATATAGTTAGGAAAGGGTCCAAAGCATTTTGCTTAGGGCTGTGGTTGCCTCTACAAAAGTACAGTTTGTATTTGACTCCATGTTTATTTTGTTGAATTAGCAAACATATCTCCAGGGCTTCCTATTGGGTGTTCTAAGCCCTTATGTTAGTCACTCATTTATCTTCACAAGGTGTAAGGTGGGCACTGTATTTTTCCCATTTTGCAGATGTGGAAATTGAGACAGAGAGAGGTTAAGCAAGTTTCCCAAGGACACAGAGATAGAGAATAATGGAAGCAGGGTTCACACTTGTATCTTCAACTGCAGAGGCAGTGCTCTTAAATACTGTCTATACTGTTCCATCTTTCAGGATGGTGGCAGATTGGCTGTTGAAGTGTGTGCATGGAGGGATGGGGAAAGGATTAACATCCACCCCTGCAAGCCACCCTTTGGTACTATTGCTGCAATAAGCCTTGAGTAATTTGACCCTATAAGGTGAATGGCAGGATGGGGGCTGTTTAGCCCTGGGATTCTCTGAGTCAACAGCTTCTCATCACTGCCCCACTTCCTGAAAACTCTTTACGCCTCAGCTTTGGAAACCCTTTGAGCACAAAGAACTCATTTCCTGTGGCCAGGAAGGTCGAGAAGAGTTCCTGATGACAGCTCATCTCCTCATTAAGGCGCTCATAAAAGTGTTTCAAGACGCCTGACTTATGGCTCCACTGTTTGTCAAGATCCCTTTCTGCAAGGAGCCACCTCCGGTAATTTGGTGCTAGGAGATGTACAGGAGAAACCAGCTCCTTTGAGTCCAGGAATTATTTATGATCCTAAGAAGAGAGGATGTCATTTGGAGAGATAACAAGCCTTCACCAGCACAACAGGCTGTTTAATATGCCACAAGGGATGAGAGACAGCTCCAGAATTCCAAAGCCAGCTAGGAAACCTTGAGAGATTCTGTACATGTGGGTTGTCTGTTCCTGTGAAAGCTCCTGTGTCAATAACAGCTAACAGTTATGGAGGTTTACTTCTAAGCCATAGCTTGTGCTAAATACTTTTGTTCATTAATTCATTTGATTCTCACACCATTCCTATCCTATTTTATAAATGAGGACATTGAGGCAGAGCAGTTAAGTAACTTTCCCTAGGTCACACAATTAGTGAGTAGGCAAATTAGGATTTTAACCCAATTAGGTCTGCCTCCAAGTTTGGGCTCTTGAATACCAAACATCACAGCTTGGGAGAAAATTGGGTTTTAAGTCAGCCCAATAAGGCTAAATGTATTTACAGGCAAAATTACATTTGCTAATCTCTTAAAATGCCTATAAAGTTTAGTATATTTGGTTTGAGGTATTACTATTTTGTCCAATAATTAGAGATCCACTGAGATAAACTAGAGGAAGAAGTAGAGGAAAGCCTAAATGTAGGTGCCTATTCTTTTAAGCGATTCTGCCTTCACCAAACTATCACATTGCCCAGGGGTAAAATTGAAGAGCTGAGAGTTACAATGTCCTTATGGCACCTCACTCCAGCACTCTTGTCTGGAAAATCCCATGGACGGAGGAGCCTGGTGGGCTGCAGTCCATGGGGTCACTAAGAGTCGGACACGACTGAGCGACTTCACTTTCACTTTTCTCTTTCATGCATTGGAGAAGGAAATGGCAACCCACTCCAGTATTCTTGCCTAGAGAATCCCAGGGATGGGGGAGCCGGGTGGGCTGCCGTCTATGGGGTCGCACAGAGTCGGACACGACTGAAGCGACTTAGCAGCAGCAGCAGCAACCCACCTGCAGGGGTGACTCTGTTTTCCTTTAATATTTAGCATCTGTGACCTTAACACGTATCACCTGTCATGTAATATTTTGCAAGATTAATAGAGAACATGGTCACATCTTATGAGGATAGGAGAGAAAGTTCTGTTTGAGAAGGAGTTCTGAAGTCTGAATCTAAATTAAATGAGCCTAGTGCCAGTGAGACTCTAGGAGACTAGCTTTGGAGCCAGATAAACCTGTATTTGAACCCTTATCTGTTACTTCCTAGCTGTGCCAACTTGGGCAATTTACTTAACTTCCCAAAGCTTCAGTTTCTTAATATGTAAAATAGTGATAGCAATACCATCATGTTTGAATTTAAAAGTTTATAAAGTAGCAAGCTTGAGAGTAAATCATAGTGATTAAGCACTAGCTCTTAATAGCTGTTTGACCAAAGATAGATCACTGTCACCTCTCAGAGCCTCATTTATTCTCATCTGCAATTTGGGCATCATTGTTTTGCCTACTAATCTCAAAGGTCATTGTAAGGAAACATTAAAGCCCTGTACAGAGTTTCTATGAGGATTCTTTCAGCTGCTTGGTATACCCGGAATTGTGAGGAGGTGCTGGGAGACCCCTACTGGAGAAAATAACTCGGGGGCCCTGAAGTCAGAAATGGGCTCCAATCTCTAGTTTTGTCATTCAGTGTGCCTCTGTGGCTTTGGGTAAGTGACCCACCCTCTCTGAGCCTCCTCTTTCTCTTCTACCAAGTGGGGTTACAGACATCACAGGGTTATCCAGGGAATCATATTCTGCAGAAAAGTGTTAGACCCATGGCAAACGCACGATAAATGTCTGCTGAATCTGAATGCTTCTGAGAGGAGCCAAAGGAGCCAAATTCAGCCCCTCGCCTTCCACGGGATGGGAAATTTGGGGATGCCTTCACATCAGCTCAGGTAGGGAAGATGCTCTGTGCCTCCTCCCTTCACCCCCTCCCCTCCCAGACGTTGCCATGGCCACCGGTTCAGGCCCGGAGCAGCACCTAGGCGTGTTCAACCCACTCCCGCCTCTCCACAGTGCCAATTGGCTGGAGAGGCCACGTGACGCACGCTGGTATGCTAATATATGGTAATCGCCCCCACGCCCCTCCTCCCCAGGCCTTGGCCGAGTAGCCAGCAGGGTGCGCGGCGCCGAGCCGAGGGGGCGGGCTGAGGGGCGGCCCCCGGGAGAGAGCAGCCAGGGTGGAGGAGGAGCGCGAACGCGACCGCAGGTAACGGGCGGGCGCGTGCGCGCTGGGGCCGGCTCGCGGCGGACTGGCAGCGCGCGGGGCACTCCGGCCGCCGCGCTGCCGGCTTAACCCTTTGGGCACCCAGCTGTCAAGGCCGAGCCGGGCCGGGCCGCTCTGGGCGGGGCATTGCCGTGGGCACCGGCAGGCAGGCGGCGGCGGCCTGACCCGGGATCCGCGCCGTGGGGCCCGCGTGGGGGCCGAGCAACCCTGGCGAGCGGATCGACCGGCCGCCGCGCGCCCTCGGGGTCGGGACGCAGCCGGGCGAGGACTGCGGGGCAGCTCTGGGGCCGCGACTCGGGGGTCCTGCGGGGAATCGACTGGTGTACCCGCACTCGCGCGGTTTCTCTGGGTGGGGGGCGGAGTCCCCACCCCGCCACCCCCACCGCCCGGGAGGCCCGCGCCTGAGTAGCCCGTGGCCTTGCGCGGCCTGCGTCTACTCCGCGCGTCCCGCAGAGTGCGAGGAGTCCCGGGGTCGGGCCTGACCTCGGCGTCCCCTCCCAGCCGCGGCCTGACAGCCCAGCCGCCGGCACTTTTGACCCGGAGTCAAGCTGGGGCCCCAGTGGGACGAAGGCAAGAGCGGTGCTTGGGGGCACCAGCCAAGGGACCTGGGGGTTGTCGGTGCTGGGAGGGAACTGACAGTTCCCTAAAGGAAAAGCAGGCCCCCCAAGATTTGCCAGGTTTCAGAAGGAGGGATGCCCAAGAAAGGCACTGGGCCCTGGTTTTCTGTGCTGGGTGATGACCTGACACTCATGGGAAAAGGTCACTGCTGGACACCTGGATCGGGTCTGTCATGTCCAGAGGAAGCGGCTGTTTGCGTGAGTTTCTAACAAATTTCTTATTAGGCCAGGATTAAATTTATCTTCCTCCCTCACTCCCCTATTAGGTCTGCTAGAGAAGTGTGTTTTTTAATTACCCACCACCACCAATTCACTAAGAATGGTGGCAGCTTTAGGCTTACAGTGTAATTTAGCTTTCACTACAATAGAAATGGTAGGATGGGCCATGTGCCACTAATACTAGGCTTGCCCTGGGAGCTTCTTGGAAGTGGGGGTTGGGGGTGGTGGTGGGGGAAGACGGCTATTTCTCTCACCAGTGCAGATGACCAGTGATATCAATAGAATTTTTTTTTTTTTTTAGTCTAAAGTCCTTTCTTTTGAATCAAGGGAAAGTGCAATTACACATGAAAAGTACCAGGAACCAATTTGATTTTTGCAAGTGAAGTGCAGGTTTCACTTTCATGTTGCTCTTGATGTCTTTTATCACACAACAACAAATTCTTGCTGTTTGCCAGGCACTCTGCTATGTCTTGGGGATGCAAAGATGAATAAGATAATTAAGCCTTGTCCTCAGAGAAGTATTAGGAGAGACAGAAATAAAATTGCCAGTTAAAGTGGTAACAGCATAATAGATGTATCCATAAAGAAGCACAGAGGAGGGAACAGATAGCTGTGTGAGATGATCCGGAAAGGCTTCTTAGACAAGAACACGTTTAAGTAAGGTCTTGAAGGATGAATAGGAGTTTGCCTTGCAGGGAAGATTGGGAAGAACAGAAACAGCAGCCAAAGCCGAGGAAACTGTGAATATAGATGCTTTAGTTTAGTTTAGTTGCTCAGTGGTGTCTGACTCTTTGTGACCCCATGGACTGTAGCCTACCAGGCTTCTCCATCCTTGGGATTTTCCAGGCAAGCGCACTGGAGTGGGTTGCCATTTCCTTCTCCAGAGGATCTTCCCGACTCAGGAATCGAACCCCGGTCTCCCATATTGTAGGCAGATGCTGTACTGTCTGAGCCACCAGGGAAGTCCTAGATACTTTAGGAGTATGGTATCTCTAGGCAACGGCTTTAATGCAGCCGTAGCCTTTTTCCTTTCTTGACAAAGTAACCTAGAATTTCTAATTCCCACCACAGTTTCGAGTGGTAGATTCCATCTTGTTGATCTTCTCCCCCACATTTTTCCCTCATCATTTTTTTGAGCTTCACTCCTGGGCTTTATCACTCATATCTTTCCAAGAAGGGTCCAACCATATGAAGGTGGGAAAGAAGTCATTTGCTATAGCTCCAAGGTAGAGGACTGGAACACTGGGCGTAGACCATCCCAGGAGGGCGAGCCTAAACTACACAGTAAGGGAGCAGTACGGGTCACGCCCAGGGAAGCCATGCTGAACATCCAGTCTGTGAGGTCAGATCTGTGAAGCCTTGGGAAGTGCGTAATCAGATGAGAACCTGGAAGGAGCTGGACTGTGATGTGGGTCAGAACAAACAGTTTGGGACTGAGACCATAAATCATGCCGAGATGATAGAGCCTGCTGGTAGTGGTCCAGCACTGCAGAACACAGTTGGATCTGACAGCTTCAAGCAACTGAAGAAAAGGACACCACCATCTCTTCAGCAGAATATTTCCAGTACTTCCTTCTTTCTGTTCTTACTTCTTTTTACTATTATCTTACCAGTATCCTCTTTGATCCAGTTTCCACTCATGATTCACTTTGATTAGGCTTCTTTTACTGAGGTCTTAGCTACCAGAGCAGAGAAAATACTCTTCTGCTGCCTTAGCCTCTGTTTCTAGAACCGTAAATAGTCCATTTTTCTCTCATAAGTCATCAACTTAGCCAGCCTGTTTTTACTTCCTGCTCATTTGGAAACAGAGGAAGGGTGTACCCAGAGGTGGTCAAGTAGACCTCATCCCCAGAACTCACCTAATGTCTGACTCAGAGAAGGGGCCTTTTAGCTTTGCTGAAATCAAAATTTATTTTTAGAATGGAACATGGTGAATTTTTGGCAAATCCCCTCTTGAACTCAATTACAGATCAAGCCTCATAAAGAACATGACACTGGGTTGATATGCTTAATTTTCTCTGCTGAGATTGACAATTCTGTAAGTGCTGAGAATCACAGGTGCTACTTAAGCAATCTTCTCAATCAGCATGTTTACTGAGCACCTGCTTGTGTGTAAATACTGTGCTGTCTTTGAGCTTTGGAGGAGACAGGAAAATGAGAGAGGTGGTATAGTCCAGGGGTTATTTTCAGCTAAACAAGGATTTGGATCCCAGTTCTAGAAGATACTTGCTGTGTGGCTTAGGCACGTTATTTGACGTTGTTTCTTTGTGTGTAATAATGCCACCTACTTTATAAACTTGTGAGAATTCAGCATAAAGCATACTTCCGTACATTTTCAAGGTACTAAACATATGATATTATCAGAATTGCAAAAAGAGATCATTGTGGACTATGATTATCAAGGAAGGCTTTTTTTCAGAGATATTGTGGATTTTGTTACATACAGAGAAGGAAAGTGGGAGGGGTTTCTAGACAGGAGAAAATATGTTCATAAAACACAGGACTGGCGCATGGAGGAGCGTTTCCAGGGGCCAGCTGATGACACTGACCAGTGTGGCACAGTCAGAAGATTTAACTATAGAAGCTGTAAGATTGGAAGTGCTGACTGAAGCTAGATTTTTAAAATTAAAGAATAATTGCTTTACAGTATTTTGTTGTTTTCTGTCTGAAACTGGATTTTAACAGGCATTGAATGCCAAACTAAGGAGTTGGGGCTTTATCCTGTATGATGGGAAGTCTGAAGATGTTTGGTTAAGGAAATGGGGGTTATAAAAGTAGTATGTTAAGATTCTCAACAACAGTGTATAGAATAAACTTTAGAAGGGGTAGAAAGAGAACTGTACAACCAATTAGCTGGTTATTTAAATCGTTTGGATGTAAGGGGAGAAGGAATAAAATTAGGATGATGGCAGTGAAGATATAAAGAGGTAGGTTCAATGAGTGTTATAAAGCCGGGGCCGCGAGCCCCTGGGCTGTGGTCTGTTAGGTCAGCTGCACAGCAGGCAGTGAGCAGCAGGTAAGGGAAAGAAGCTTCCTCGGTGCTTGCAGCCACTCCCCATCACTCACATTACCACCTGAACTCTGCCTCCTGTCGGATCAGTAGTGGCATTAGATTCTCATAGGAGCTTGAACCCATCTGTGAACTTAGCATGTGAGGGATCAAGGTTGTGTGTTCCTTATGAGAATCATCCTGAAACCATCCCCCGACCAGCCCCGGTCCATGAAAAAGTATCTTTCATGAGACTGGTCCCTGATGCCAAAAAAGGTTGGAGACCACTGTTATAAAGGAAGCATGAACGGTACTCTGACTGATATGGAGAACAAGAAGGAAGGAAGAATCAAATATAGCCTTGAACTTGAGTGACAAGATCAACAGAAATAAGACAGATGGAAAGAAAAGGCAGTTTGGGGGACAAGAGGAAAAGCTAAGTGCTAGATATCTTGAGGTGATACTGGAATTTATAAGCGGGTGCATCCCCTAATTATTTGGAAGCTGATGGGGGAGGCACTAGTGTTCAAAAGAGAGAAGTCAAGGAGTCTTATGTGTAGGTGATAATTAAAGCCATGTGATTAGTGTAGTTCCTGCTTGATTCTTAGTGGTGTGACAGCATAGAAATAGAGGTGTAGAGGACCAAGGCTAAGCATGGAGATTGCCTGCATTCAAGGAGGTAAAAAGAAATGAGGTCAGTATGGTGAAAAATAAGGAATATCACAGAAACAAGAGAATTATCTAATTTACTCACCCCACAACTGCATCCTCTTCATGGCCATTTATTTAGGTACCTGATAGATACCTGTCAGACGTGCTGTTGGCCATGAGGGTATATTATTGTAGAAGTGAAGCAAAGAGAGGGTTTCAATGAAGGGATTGATCAGCAGTATGAAATTTTAAATAAAAAGTGGGAAATGTCCATTCTATTTAGTGAACAGGAGTCATTAGTAACTTTTAAAAATAACCTCAATTTTGTGGAGGATAACCATAGGGCTATTAAATACCAGATTAAAGAGGATGGGGGCATGACATGTGGGTAAGAAATGGAGACAGCATGTATTTACCTTCTGCATGTTGGCAGTAAAAGGAAAAAGAGAAATAGGGAAGAGATTAGAGAAGGCAGAAGAGTCAAAAGATTTGCTCTTTTCTGTCTACTTCATTATTTTAATTGTCCTGAAATATCATTTTCATTCCTTCATATCCTAACAGCAGTTCAGCAATTCATTTCTTAAACTTACTGCTTTGAGAATTACCTGTACATTTCATTGAACAATAATAGATAGCTACCATTTATTGAGTGCTTACCTGTGTTAAGCCCCTTGTATACATTCTATTCATTATCCCATTTAATCCTCACAGTACTGGACTGCAACCATACAACCTACTAGAAGCATGGAGAGGCCAATTGAATTGCCTAATCACGTAATTAATGAGGGGCAAAGATGGGATGTGGACCCAGCTTTGACTCTCAAGCTCTACAAAAGGACCATACTATACCGTCCCTGAAGGCCAGGCTGGCTTTATGGGTGTATGACCTGTGCAGTCTCCCGGGGCCCTGAGTTTACACAGACCCCACACTCAGTTGAATGCTCTGTTGTTGCTCTCTTGAAATTCTTGATAATTTTTATCAAGGAGACCTGCCCTTTTATTTTGTACTGGTATGCAAGTTATTCTACCCAAATGTATCAGTAGTCCCTCCTAAAGCTATGAAAGCATTTTGTCCTGATAATTCCTTTCGGTTGCATAACCTGAAGTCCTTGCTGTATCATGGTACACTATCACATTTTCCTGTCTTTTCATTTTGACTCCTGATATAAAGGGCAAAGGGGGGGCTATTTTGAAATTCAAGTATTAATAGATATCCAGTATGAAAAGAAAAAAGAGGCAAGGAATTATTTACCCAGAATGGCTTCTGGACCCTCATTCATCATATCATGAGAGTATGATTGGATCGAGTTACTGTCCTGATCCTGTTGTTACTCCCAATTCAAGTAAGAAATAGTTAATTTCTATTTCTTGTTTAGTGAGATGTTCCCAACTGCTAGGAAGACCATTTCATAACCTGCTGAAACAAAAATTGGGGTTGAACAGGTATTTGCCCTTATCTGATAACTTTAACCAGACCGGTGCCACTGGGGCCTACCCAGCAGGTTTGAAACATGTGGCTCTGTCCTCCACATTTATCATGAATGTTACTATTCCTTTCTTGGCTTCTTTGCCCACTCTGCTCCTTCATCTACCTGTATGGATCATGAAAACCAGAAACACTTAAGTTTTGGTATTGTCTCTTATCTTAGGCTTTATAATCACTACTTGGAACTGACAACAAGTTAAGTTTTTCTGGGTTTCATGGTTATTGCTCTCTAGAAAACAACATTTACTCATTCTCAGGCTCCTCCCACTCCCAGTCTCTCTGAGTAATCATTTGACCAGGTACTGACCAAATCCTGACACCACTTGATACTAGCTGACTGCTTGACCAAGTCCCAGCACCAGCCGACATAGATTGCTTTGTGAAGGATCTCAGGCAGGATTTTGCAGTTGTGTCGCTTTCTCTATCACCAGAGTCATTCCCGTTCCAGAACAAGCTACTTCCTTTCACTCCACTCCCATCATGGGTCAGGTGAGCCCAAGAATCTGTGAAATTAAAAACATGAAGAGATTTAGAGTATGGCCTATAGTGTGCGTCAGGAAAGAGTCTAGGTGGCCCGGTGTTCTCCATAATCTCCTGCTTGTGCGGCTCCTAAAGTCTCCATAAGGCACTGCAGGAATTGTCTATTGCTTAAACAATTATTCCCGGATCTATCAGCCTAAAACAACAATCTTTTCTGTCTTTTAAGATCAAGGTATTACATCTCAGAAGCATTTCCCAATTTGCTTTTAATGAGTTGTATCCTTGCTCTCTGATCTTCCTTTGTGCTGTTGTTCAGTTGCTCAGTCATGTCTGACTGTTTGAGATCCGAGGGCATACAGGGTCTGCCAGGCATACGCCAGGCTTCCCTGTCCTTCCCATCTCCTGGAGCTTGCTCAAACTCATGTCCATTAAGTTGGTGATGCCATCCAGTCATCTTGTCCTCTGTCATCCCCTTCTCCTGCCTTCAATCTTTCCCAGCATCAGAGTCTTTTCTAATGAGTTGGCTCTTCCCATCAGGTGGCCAAAGTATTGGAGCTTCAGCTTTAGCATCAGTCCTTCCAATGAATATTTGGGGTTGATTTCCTGTAGGATTGACTAGTTAGATCTCCTTGCAGTCCAAGGGACTCTCAAGAGTCTTCTCCAACACCACAGTTCAAAAGCATCAATTCTTTGGCACTCAGCCTTCTTTATGGCCTAACTCCCACATCTACACATGAGTATGGAAGAACCATAGCTTTGACTATACGGACCTTTGTTGGTAAAGTAATGTCTCTGCTTTTTAATATGCTATCTAGGTTTGTCAGACAAACCTAGACCTGTTTGTAACATCTTATTAATAGCACTTAAAACATTGTTATAATTGCTAGGCACCCTGTCTTTTCATACCTATAGCTTTCTGAGTATACTTAAGAATGGCTGATACCTTTATATGCTTTTAATTTATTTAATTTTTTATGTACACTCTCTTCTTCAGTATGTATACTACAAAGTACCTAACTTTGTGCCCTATGACAAATACATTCTTCTTTATCTCTCTTGTCTAGAAGCTCATGTGTCATTGTTGTTGAAGATATAAAAAATTATTGTATATGTCAAAGATTTGACTTGTCAACTCACCTTCTCCAAAGAGGACTTTTGAGCTTGTTTCTGTCTGGAAGTTCCTGCTCTATCCTGAAACTAATTCTGGCCTTTGTAGGAAATCATATAATGAGTCCCTATTGGTTCAATAGCAAAGCCAGTGCTGGTTCACTACTGAAATATTTGACTATAAACTTTATGAAAGCAAGACCTGGGTCTGGCTTATCCACTGCTATATTCCCAACACCAAGCACTGTTAGATGTTTAATAAATACTTGGTGATTGAATTAGGGACACTTTATTCTTAATATTCGTATCACATGCCTTTACCCAGGTCCTGAGCTCTGATCACCCAGAATCTTAGGCCTGAATTCATCATTTCATAGGGCCCAGACATTTTTGTCTTGGTCCTTGACTCGTCTCTTCTAGCTCTTTATCATAGTTGATCTTGCTTAATTTAGAAGTAAAGTACATCCTCCTCTCTTAATCTTCCTTAACTAATAATATTGACCAGATGCCATTAGGAGAATTTTCTTTTCTTTACCTATAGCCAGAAATATCCAGCATACATATTTGATGTGTTTAAAAATATTTGAACTGAACAGAATTACAATTCAGATTTCAAAAGAAAGGGGACAGTCCCTGAAAGAAGCGAGCTCTGGCTAGAAACCAAATTCTAACATTTTGTGAGTCTGTTAAACTGATTAACTTGTAAGCTTCAGCGATTCAATGCAAATTAATTTTTATACCAACCAGCGAATCAGAGGAGGGGAGGGAATTGAGTGTGTAAATATGGTTGCCAGGGAAACTTTTCCTAACAGAAGAGAGAACCTCCCAGGAATTTATACAGGCCCAAGACACCAATGTAACCTGATCTTCCTGTGTTCTCTTTCTGATGGGGGAAGAAACCAATGTAGAAACCGTGGATACAGAGAAAGGTGGCTGTAGGCTTTTCAAAGACTTGAGGAGTTGAGTTGTCCCTCTTGAAGTGGGAATGAATATTTTCTCCAGAGAAAAGATGACTATTATAAGGCACCCATTCCTTCTGAAGAAACATCTAGAAATGCAGAGCTTCTCTGAATCCATGTGTGAAAGAGTTTTCATTTATTCACAGATATTTATTCAGCAGGAAATATGCTTATAAGAGATTGATAGTAATTTGACGATATTCTACTGTACATAGTGGATGTTCCTTAAATTTTGTCTAAATTAATCTTTTGAGGGGAGGGTAATATGGACTTACACATTTAATGCTTTTTTAAAAAAGTAAAATTATGTTTTTGTAGAAAAAGCATAAATGCAGTTGTATCCTCTGAAAAGTGAAAGTGTTAGTCACACGGTTGTATCCGACTCTTTGCGACCCCATGGACTCCAGCCCGCCAGGTTCCTCTGCCTGTGGAATTCTCCAGGCAAGAATACTGGAGTGGGTTGCCATTCCCTTCTCCAGGGTATCTTCCCGACATAGGGATCAAACCCGTGTCTCTCATGTCTCCTGCACTGGCCGGTGGGTTCTTTACCTCTAGCGCCACCTTCACAGCCCTCTTCAAGTCTTCACCCTCTCTGTGCTCCATCTTCTTGTGCATAATGGGGATAATAATAGTACCTGCCTCAAAGGATTGTAGAATTAAATGGGTTAATACCTGTAAGATGCACAGGAACACCTTTACTATTTCCTGTGACCTCCTGGATATAGGGTCAATTGCATTTTAAGGAGGAGACTGTTGCAATGTAGAGGAGTAGGGTAACTTCCCTAAAGTTGTACATTAAGTTTGGGCTCAGAATATTTTCATGCTTAATTTAGTGCTGAAATTTCCCTTACTATTCTGTAAGAGACAAAATGCGAGCATGACAGAGGGACTTGGCTTTTGGAACATTTTGAAGTGGTGACACTAAAGCGTACGAAAATGAAATTGCTTTCTCAAAGGCAAAATGAGTGTGAGAAATGGTTGGGGAAAATATAAGATAAGAAGTACCATACTGGGCCAGGCCTCCAGTATATCCAGCCCCAAATTCTGTCTCTGATCAGTAACAAGGGACAGGTGGAGGGGAGCACTGCAGCTGCCATCCGTGAACAACCTTCTGATTATAGGGAGGTGCTTGTGCCTCCCTAAGTGTCTCTTGGGCTTCCCTGGTGGCTCAGCAGGTAGAGAACCCTTCTGCAGCTCAGGAGACCTGGGTTCCATCCCTGGGTTGGGAAGATCCCTTGGAGAAGGGAATGGCTACCCGCTCCAGTATTCTGGCCTGGAGAATCCCATGGGGTCACAAAGAATAGTCCACGGGGTCACAAAGAGTTGGACACAACAGAATGACTTTCAGAATGTCTCTTAGTAGTACTGCTACATCCTGTTCACCCAAGTGTTTAAGCTTTATTTCTACTTTTGGCCTTTAAAATCTGTTCTTTTCTTTTTTGTTGTTCAAGAAACATTTTTGAAGCTTCCATACCCCCATACTAGTAGCTAAGGATGCAAAGATGACTCGAACCCAGTCTTGGCAGTCTGGAAGTTTATGAAGGAAGAGAGACATGGAAACATCAATTATGGTATTGTACTTAGTGCTCTAATAGAAGTATAGACAAGGTATCCCTGATAGCTCAGTTGGTAAAGAATCCACCTGCAATGCAATGCAGGAGACCCTGGTTCAATTCCTAGGTCGGGAAGATCCCCTGGAGAAGGGATAGGCTACCCACTCCAGTATTCTTGGGCTTCCCTTGTGGCTCAGCTGGTAAAGAATCTGCCCGCAATGCGGGAGACCTGGGTTCAATCCCTGGGTTGGGAAGATTCTCTGGAGAAGGGAATGGCAACCCACTCCAGTATTCTGGCCTGGAGAAAATTCCTTGGACTGTATAGTCCACCGGGTTGCAAAGAGTCGGACATGACTGGGTGACTTTCACTTTCATTTTTTAAAAGGTTAGAGGAGGGATCACTTAGTACTGCTTAGATGTGTCACCATCTGGAGGAAGAGACATTTGAAATGAGGAGTGCCTCAGGCAGAGAGAGCACCTCAGAGAGGAGAGTGGCATGTGCAAAGGTGGGGTGTACATGTGAGACTGTAGTACATGTGGGGGATTTCAGTGGTCCCATGTGATGGGAGCATGACATATGTTGGGCAGGGACAGAAACAAAACTGGAAAGTAGGCCAGCATCAAACACAGAAGGCTGGTTTTCAGGCCAAGGAATTCGGACTTCGTGCTGAAAGCCACAGGGAGCTGTTGAAACACTTAAGAAACGTGATCAGATTCTCCTTTTCAAGGGATCACACCCCCATTGTGGAGGCTGGTTTGGATAGTAGTGAGACAGGAGGCAGAACCCTGGGATAAAGAGGAATTCCACTCCAGTTCAGCTTCTCTACTGCCAGTAGTTTTACTATCAAGTGTATATATTCACATCTGTTCCTTCAACCCGGATTTACTGACGTCATGCAGGGTGCTGGGCTAACTGCTGGGGATGTAAGACAACAACCGTCTGTATCTTGGAGTTGCTTGCGGAGGTTGTTTGCCCTGATCCCAAGCTTTCCTGAGTTTGGAGCATTCCTCCTGGTCTGTTTGCTGCTTCACCTCAGTCCCAGTGCTGGTGTCTGGGTATAAAAGCATCTCGTGTGTGTTTGTCTTGTCTGTGCTCTTTATGACTCACTACACTATCCCCATCATAACTCCTACCTCTCCACCTTCATCTCTCCAGAGTGCAAGATGCCAACCATTTCACGAATTCCTATAAAAAATGAATAGATTGTATCCCTTTTCTAGACTTTGCTGTTTAAATCTTTAATTTTCTCTCATTTCCCCCAAATCTCCAGTGCTGTATATTAGCATTCTCAGTCACACACTTGACTCTTCGGGCCCTACTTCTTGTCCTTTCCTGGCTTATAAAATCCTTACTTTCTTTGCTCTTCTTTTCTTGTTTTCCCAAAGATATGATATCAGAATTGCAGATTGCTTTATTGTCTTTGCTTTTTTATATGGTGTTAAGGCCTTTTGCTGGGAGAAATATTAATAACCTCAGATATGCAGATGACACCACCCTTATGGCAGAAAGTGAAGAGGAACTAAAAAGCCTCTTGATGAAAGTGAAAGAGGAGAGTGAAAAAGTTGGCTTAAAGCTCAACATTCAGAAAACGAAGATCATGGCATCCGGTCCCATCACTTCATGGGAAATAGATGGGGAAACAGTGGAAACAGTGTCAGGCTTTATTTTTTGGGCTCTAAAATCACTGTGGATGGTGACTGCAGCCATGAAATTAAAAGACGCTTACTCTTTGGAAGGAAAGTTATAGCATATTGAAAAGCAGAGACATTACTTTGCCAACAAAGGTCTGTCTATTCAAGGCTATGTTTTTTCCTGTGGTCATGTATGGATGTGAGAGTTGGACAGTGAAGAAAGCTGAGCACCGAAGAATTGATGCTTTTGAACTGTGGTGTTGGAGAAGACTCTTGAGAGTCCCTTGGACTGCAAGGAGATTCAACCAGTCCATTCTAAAGGAGATCAGCCCTGGGTGTTCTTTGGAAGGAATGATGCTAAAGCTGAAACTCCAGTACTTTGGCCACCTCATGCAAAGAGTTGACTCATTGGAAAAGACTTTGATGCTGGGAGGGATTGGGGGCAGGAGGAGAAGGGGGACAACAGAGGATGAGATGGCTGGATGGCATCACCGACTTGATGGATGTGAGTTTGAGTGAACTCCAGGAGCTGGTGATGGACAGGGAGGCCTGGAGTGCTGCAATTCATAAGGTCACAAAGAGTCAGACACAACTGAGCGACTAAGGAAAAACTCCTCTATCCCTGAAAATTAATAAATGAAGAGACAATATTTCTATTTACAATAGAATGAAAGAGTTTTATGAGAATAGTGTTTGTTACATAAAAATAAATCATGATTACAGTTTATCAAGTACCTAATATATGTGCTCATCTCCATGCTGGGACATTATGTGAGTTCTTATTTAATTCTTACAACAACTGTGCAAGGCAAATACTCTTCTTATTACTCCCACTTTACAGATAAAGAGACTAGCTTTAAGGAGTGAAATGATTTGTCCACAATAATATTACTAATATATAATGGAGACAGAAACTCAGGCCTCAAACTCAGGCCTGATTCCAAAAGTGAAGTTCTTCACTATTCCCTGGAAGAGTTTATATATTATTGGTATTATTTATTTTTGAATCTTTAGTAGAATTTACCAGTAAAACCATCTGGGCCTGGAGTTTGCTTTGTGAAACGGTTTTAAACCAAGGATTCAGGCTCTTTAATAAATAAAGGGCTATTCAGGTTATCTGTTTTTTCTTGAGTGTGCCTTACAAGGAATTTGTCTATTTCACCTAAGTTGTTTACTTTGTTGGCACAAAATTGCTCGTATTCCCTTATTATCCTTATAATATCTGCCAAATCTTTCATTCCTATTATTGATAATCTATGCCTCCTCTGTTTTATTTTTCTCATCAGTCTGACTAGAGGCTTATCAAATTTTATTAATCTTTTCAAAGCCAGCTTTTCCTTTTGTTGATTTTTCTCTGTAGTTTTTCTGCTTTCGATTTCACTGATTTCCAGTCTACTTAGGTAGAAGCTGAGATTAATAATTTGAGATGTTTCTTCTTTTCTGTTATATATATTTAATGCTACAAAATTTCCTCCAAGTTATGCTTTAGTTATAGTATATAAATTTTGATATGTAATTTTTTTCATTTCATTTGGTTCAAAGTATTTTCTAATTTCCCTTTTGATTTTCTTCTTTGATCCATGGATTACTTTGAAGTATGTTGTTTTGTTTCCAAATATTAGGGATTTTCTCAATATCTTTCTATTATTGATTTCAAATATAATTCTATTATGCTCAGAAAATGTACCTTGTATGATTTTGATTCTTTCAAATTTATTGAGACTTATTTTATGATCCAGAATACGTGTATTCTGTTGTCACTGAGTGTAGTGTTCTAACTAAATTAGGCTGGTGATGTTCCAGATTTTTACACCTTTATAAATTTTTCTGTCCACTTGTTTTATCAGTTACTAAGATAAGAGTATTCAAATTCCTATAACTGTGAGTTTTTTTCTTTTTGGTTCTGTCAATTATAACTTTTATGTGTTCTGATATTCTGATGCTGAGTGCATACACATTTAGGATTATAAGCCTTCTTGATGAGTTTGACCCCTTTATCACTCTGAAATGATCTTCTTTTTCTCCTGGTAATATTTCTTGTTTTGAAGCCTACTTTGCCTGATATTGATTTGGTCGTGCAGCTTTCCTGTGCTTTTTGTGTGTGTGGTATATCTTTTCCATCCTTTTGCTTTTAACCTATATATGTTTTTAACCTTTAAAGTAGGTTTCTTTTAAAAGCTTATAGTTGGGGCTTGCTTTTTATCCAGTATTAAAATTTCTGCCTTTTAATTGGAATGTTTAAACAATATATATTTATTGTAATTATTGATATGGTTGCATTTAAATTGACTATCTGGCTGTTTTATTTCTATTTATCTCATCTGTTGTTTTTTCCCCTCTTTTGCCTGAGTTTGGATTATTCAAGTTTCTTATTTCTTTTTCATTGTATCTTTATTATTGACTTATTGCCTATGTCTTTGTCCTCAAACAAGATTATATCACTTTGTGTCTAAGGTAGAACTTTAAAACTGCATCCTTCCTTTTCTCCCTTCCTGTCATCTGTGCTGTTATCATATATTTTATTTAATACGTTACTACATTTGTCTTAAATAATTATATTTTTTGAGAAACAGCTTTTATATTTACCTACTTATTTACTGTTTTGGACAATCTTTTTTTCCTTTGCTTTTCCATCTTTTATCAATTTCCTTTAGCCTAAAGAACTTCCTTTAACATATTCGGTAGTGCAGGTGTGCTAGGATTAGTTATTTCCATGTTTTTCTGTTTTAAAAGTTCTATTTTACATTCAGTTTGAGAAGATTTTCACTGAGTAAAGAATTATCAGTTGATGAGGTGTCCCCCCGCCCCCCCTCAGTGCTTTAAAGCTGTCTGACTGTCTTCTACGGGCTTGGATACTTTGTGATGAGAAATATGCTGTAATTCTTATCTTTGGTCCTCTGTAATGTGTCTCTTTTCTCTGGCTGCTTCTAAGATTTTCTTTTTATCATTTCCTCTATTTGATTATGATGTTCCTTGGAACTGTTTTCTTTATATTTACTTGGATTTGGGCTCCTTGGACCTCTGGGTTTATAATTTTCATTAGATTTGGAAAAATTTTAGTCATTATTTCTTCAGATGTTTTTCTCTGTCCCTTTCCTCACAGACATCTTTTCCCTCTGGAACTCCATGTGTGTTACGCTGCTGAGACTGTCTCACAGGCCACTGGTGCGCTGTCCATTTTTATTCTGTCTTCTGTCTGTGCTTCATCTCAGATGGTTTCCAATGTGGTGTCTTTGCATTTACTTCTGAGGTTCCTACTCTATTGTTAATCTAATTCAGTGTATTTGTGATTTCCGATGGTATATTTTAATCTCCAGATGTTTGTGGTTTTGCATCTCTTTTCTCTTGTCCTCATGTTTGTTTCCCTCCACTTTTTGAGCATGTGGAACGTATTTATTATAGGTGTTTTAACAACCGTGTCTGCTAGTTCTTTCATCCTTGTCATTTCTGACTGTGTTTTTATTTATATTATTTTCTTCTGGCTCATGACTTTCTTTTCCTGCCTGGTTGTTTTTATCGGATACTGGACAGTGTTAATTTTATATTCTTGTTTGCTATACTTTGCTTTGGAATGTAGTTAAGTTACCTGGAATCAGCTGGATCCTTTTAGGGACTGGTTTTAAGCTTTGTTATGGTGGGTCCAAAGCAGTCTTTATTCTAGGACTAACATAGCTCCCACGACTCTGGCAATACCCTTCTGAAGATTCTCATTCCTTGTATATTACAAGGTCTTTCTGCTCCAATGTGAATCCCAGCCCTGTGTGAACTCTGAGAATGGGTCTCCTAACTCGCTTATATAGTGGAATTGAGTAGTTTCCTCTCATGCCTGTGCAGATCTGTATTCAGCCAAAGACTCCAGGGAGGCCTGTCTATAAACAGAACTGCGGAGTGCGTGCCTCTCTGTCTTTCGCCTTCTCCAGTGTAGCACCCATCTCTCTGGTTCTCTGGTTCACAAATTCTAGCCACTGTACCCTCCTGGATCTCTGATCTCGCTCTCTTCAGCCCAGCGAGAGCACTGAGCTGTTTCAGTTCCCCTTCCTTGGGACATTCTCTGGAAACTGCCTCCAGGCAGTAAACTGACACAACCTCAGGACTCACTTTGTTTCTCTTTTCTCTGATCACAGGCCTGCTCCGTCTGCCAGGCAGTGTCTGAAAAACATTGCTTTTATGTATTTTGTCCACTTTTTTAGTTGTTCAAGGAAGGCGGGTCCTTGTTTCTCCAGTTTTTAAGTGAAAGTCTCTAACATCTTTTCTAGGGTCTTTACATGTTGATTGTTGGGGTCCTTTCTTTAAAGAAACTCTGTCACTTCAGCCTTGGTTTTTGAATAGTTAAAAAGAAGATCTATACTTAAAATAACAAAGCCATACAATCTAGGTGAATCAAAATAGGGTTTAGGGGATTGAGAAACTAATTCATTGTTATTAGAATGGCAGAGTCGAAAAGGAATTTCAAAATAGAGCTGAGACTGCCCAGATGGTGATTTATTGAGGTTCCATGGTTGTACAGAGCTGTAACCAGCTCCATCTTGGCTTTAATAAGCTCCTTAACTGCCCCACTGTCTGTTTAAATTCCTTCTTTGTTGATGGTCTTCAGTGTTTAAATGCTCAGTTTCATGGTTCATCCCAACATTCAAACAAGGAGTGAAACATTCAGAACTTTATTGAGATAAAGATCAAAAGTGTAGTGAGGTCAAAGAAAATGCTGATGGTGTTTAAACTGTGGGACCTTCCACCAACTACTGACTGTCTGGCCCCAGAAGGAATATTTTTCTCCAAGTTCTTACTGGCCACACTGAAAATAAGTGAAGCCAATTATAGCAGTCTATCCTTGGGCCACATTATGGCCAGTAAATCGACCTCAACTATTAACCTTTGCATGTGCATGAGCGTGTGTGTGTATGAGAAACAGAGTTAGCGAGTGTGGGTATATCATGCTTACATTTTAATATAGCATCTTCTATCTGCCAGGCATCCCATTTAATCTTTATAATAACCCTATAAATTCAAACTTTTATTGATGTTATACATTAGGTATTCAGTGAAACAGCTGAGATCCAGAGATACCAAATGACTTGTTCAAATTTTCCCGCCACACCATGCTACCTCTCACAATGCCATACTGTATTCCCCTCAGTAGCACCATAATTCTGTTGTCAGTAGACCATAAACGTAGCCTTGTGCCATTCGTGTTACAATCATGTACTCTAGGCAACTAGAGGCGCAAGACAGAGTTGGAGAGACAATCGGTGTCTTTCATTAGAAGAAGAATTCAAAGTTCATAATTTACATGCAGTGAAACAAAGCAACAATAAGGCAACGAGGACAATATGTTATTTTCCACAGAGGCCAATTTAACTGAAAAAAACCTGATACATTCTTAGTACCATACCACTTGTCACTCAAAGACAGACCTTTTAGTTTGAGGTTGCAGTTACCATTAGCAGAGCCTAACAGTGCTGCGACTCTGTATTTTAAACTTATGATCTTCATAAAGAGCCTTCACATTTGAGGTTGCTATCATGGAATGGTTTTTCTGTAGCTGTTTTCTAGCGACACCAAATTCATACAATCTTATCTACTTTCCTGGCAGTGATATTGGCTTACAGGAACACTTGAGAGCCAGGCTGCCTGGGTTTGAGTTCTGGCTTTTCTCTTACTATTTGAGGCAGCTTGGTCAAATTGCCTCTTCCTGTTATTGTATCCTGTGACTTTGATAAATTCACTTTGATTCTAATAGGTTTTTTTGAGTAGATTCCGTAAGATTTTTACAAACACAATCATGTTATCTGCAAATAAGTACAAATAAGTACTTCTTCCTTTTAATTTCTATGCCTTTTCCCCTAACTTTGTCAAGGACCTCCAGTATCATATTGAATAGATTATTGAATAGTTCCCAATCTTAGGAAGGACATACTTAGTCTTTAACTAAAAAATGTGATGTTAGTTGTAGGTTTTTGTTACATGTCCTTTATCAAACTGAGGACATTTTCTTCTATCCCTAGTATGCTTAGAGCTCTCGCAATTGGTTATTGAATTTCGTTAAGTGCTTTATCTTCATCTGTAGGGGTCATCAGATCTTGAGTCTATTAATCTGGTGATTTCTTAATGTAAAAACAAGAAAATAGAGCTATTTCAGCACATATTTCCTTGGTTTTTTTTTTTTTGGAAATTGGCAATATCTTAAAGTAATTTAAAATCTCTAGGCTTATTCCGTAGTTTTCTCTCAATTATAAAGCTATATGTTGGGCTTCTCTTCTCAATTATAAAGCTATATGTGGCTCAGCTGGGAAAGAATCTGCCTACAATGTGGGAGACCCGGGTTCAATCCCTGGGTTGGGAAGATCGCCTGGAGAAGGGAAAGGCTACCCACTCTAGTATTCTGGCCTGGAACATAGATAATTTTCTCTCAGTTATAGAGCTATATGTTAAAGACATAATAATCAACAGTAATACATTTTTCTGGAGAAGGAAATGGCAACCCACTCCAGTATTCTTGCCTGGAAAATCCATGGACAGAGGAGCCTGGCGGGTTACAGCCCATGGGGTCTCAAAGAGTTGGACATGACTTAGCGACTAAACCACAACAATACACCTTTCAAAGGATAAACAAATGATTATACTGAGTCTTCATAATTAATAATTTAAATACATTTTAGTGAAATCTGAATCAATGTCTATGATAATATATCAGTAGTACTTATACAGACTTCCTGCTTCCCTGATAGCTCAGTTTGTAAAGAATCCACCTTCAATGCAGGAGACCCCAGTTCGATTCCTGGGTCAGGAAGATCTTCTAGAGAAGGGATAGGCTACCCAGTCCAGTATTCTTGGGCTTCCCTTATGGCTCAGCTGGTAAAGAATCTGCCTGCAATGCAAGAGATCTGGGTTCGATCCCTGGGTTGGGAAGATCCCCTGGAGAAGGGAACGGCTACCCACTCTGTTATTCTAGCCTGAAGAATTCCACTGACTGTATAGTCCATGGGGTCACAAAGAGTTGGATATGACTGAGCGAATTTACTTTCACTTTCCCGATTATTTATTTCTCCTATAATCCACAGAAAAGTAATCTTAACTCTATCGAGATCGCATATTTTAAAGAAATGAGTGTACTAGATACTGAAGCTATCTGGGTAACACACAGTTGTTGAGAAGTAGTTCTGTGTGTATTTAGAAATTATTTTGGAGTAGTAATCATAAGCAGAAGTTTCTAGATAAAGAAAATCTTGGTTCTTCATCTGGTGATAAAGAAAAACAGGAAACCCCCCCACCGCATAGTTGGGGCCTTGATTTTTCATTCTTGCTTTTTAACTGTGACCATTATATGATGTTCATTCTCTTTATAGGAAGATATCTTTATTGTTTGTTACTAGGTATTTCTGGGGCTGCTTTTTTATAGCACCTGCTAATTTTGTAAGGAAGCCACTCAAATATAGTAAGAGTGATTCATCGCCTCCTTCTGCCAATTCCAGTCCTACAAATGGAAAAGCACTGAAGGGGGACCTCAGCTGACTTAATCTTCCATTAAGGTTCTATTTGCATAGCCCATGATCTCGAAAGGCTTAGTGTGCTTTTGCCTTAGTCGACCTTTTGTACAAATAAAATTGAATCAAACAGATGAGTGGATAACTGTGTCTGGAGAGCAGCCCTGGGTCTCACTGCCTGGCTCACGTGCATAGCTGTGTTTCACATCCCTCTCTGTGCACACACGGCCCCTGGGGTCAGACCCGATGAGGTGCTCTCATCGACTCCTTTACAGGATTTGCCTTTTCAGCCTCAGAAGCAGCATGACCCATTCCATTCAGCCGCCGCTCTCAGCCCATTCTTAGTTTCTCCTCTCCTGTTCCCATGGAGGGAGGCTCTGGGCTGTTCCCGCACATGCTCCCTGAGCCAGTCATTCACAAACACCAGTCTGCTCTCCAAGGCATAGCAGCAGAGCCAGGGAGGAAGCAGACGAGGAGTCACGCCAACCAGGGCGGGAGAGGAAGGTATGAAATGGCACTGAAATGGCATCAGTGCAGTTATCCTACAGGGGCTTGAACTGAGCTCAGACATTTCTCCTGGAAATTCCAGTTCATTCCAGGCATTTGTTTTTCTTCTGTAAAGGCGTGGGGGCAGGTCTTATCCGCTCCCCCGAGCACTCCCGATGCAGGAGAGGCCGTTAAGCCTTATTGAGCAGCTCTTCACAGAATGGCCAAGTACGTAGAACAGACTCACTTTCCAGGGACAGTGCATGAAGTCATCATAACCATAACTTTCCCCGTGGTGATTCTCTCAAAACATTTTTATATAGTTTGGGTATAAGAGAACATAAAATGCTATAAGGATGGTATAAAATGCAGATTATTTGGTAGAAAATGATCATATTTTAAATATGTGATATTCTGTTACCATTATGTGGGTAATTTCTGACTTTAGCAATCTCTTTTCAGTTCAACAAATATCTATGAGCCACCTATATTTTATGACCCACCTACCCACTCCTGATGACGAAATGTTTCTCTGTATTCTGGGTGGCCCAAAAGCTGAGAAAAGCTGTGTTTGGACTAAGCATGGTAACAGGATAGAATTAAGGGAATATAGACTTTTCTGCTAATTTGATGGACTGGACCCAGAAATAACTGGTCGGAGGTGGAGGATTAGATGTATCCATAAGCGAAAAGAACTCTATTTTATAATCAATCAATTTTTTTCTTATTATAGAATCCATTTTCATTATAGAAGGTGGGGGGGTGGGGAATAAGCAAAGCCGAGGGGAAAAAACCCTGCTATCCTACCACCCCAAAGGGATGCTGCTAACATTTTATTTTAGATCCTCCATGAGTATATGAGGAAAGTCATGGAGGCTGGACATCATTGTAAGCTGGACATCACTGGCCAGTATCAGACTGTATTTGTGTTTACTTATTCACGCATCCCTGCACTCTGATTAAATCCTCAGACTTAATGTACAGTCATTTTCATTGCTCTCAGTATTCAGCAAATGCCCAACCATAAGGAGGTAGGAGATGAGGGAAGAGATGAATTGGAGAATGTAGTTTTCCTAAGGTGGCCTGAAGGCCCAGGAGAGTGACAAAGAAGACAAGACTGGCGTTTTATTTTGTCCTAGATCCTAGAGAAAGGAATGGATGCTCACGAAACAGGATCTTTACTCTTTAAGAGCTTACTTTCTAGTCTGGAGGAAACACACAATCCTGTAAAGCAGACGTGCAAATTCACACAATTCAAACTGTTATTTTCTTTTCTTGGTTAATGTTTTAAATATGTTATCCCTTCTGCTTATAAACAGAGTCTGACAAAATGTGACCAAAATAAACTTAGTTGATTATCTTCCTCCTTTATTTCAAAGTCCTCTGATGGCTTCTCATCTCACTTAATCTAGGAATTTTCATATCTGATAATGTTGGGCTAGGTAATTAGGACCACTGAGGACAACTATAAAAGTTGAAAGAAATGCTCTTTTTAATTTTCTTAAGTGTACTGAAGAGCTAACAAAATAGCAAGATTTATAGGCCTGAGTCAAAATCTTGGTTAAAGCAAGAACTCAGAGATATAAGCTGAGCACTCAAAGCCTCTTTTTCTCTAAAAACATTTGCTAGTCTGGGAGGAATATCTGTGAAATCAAACTGGGTTGTTGGTAGCCTTACAGGACAAGGGTAGATAGGAATCAAATCTAATAAGCCCTTCCCTTCATAAACTGAGACCATGAAGAGCTATACCTTCAGTGTAAGAGTAAAGTGGAAGTAAACCAGCCCTGGAGCAGTTCAGGTTTGTTGACACAGGTGACCCAGGGAGCCTCACACTTTTATTAACTTAGGCCAGAATGAATGCTAGTCATCTCCCCTGATCCCCAGCAGAAGTAAAAGAAAATCCTTTATAGAAATCTGTACCATTATCCTAAGGACTCAACCTCAAAATGATTTTTTCCAAGTATAATAACCAGCAGTCAAAGATAATCAGTTCTAAAACATAACAGGCTATGCTGAGTAATAACCAATAGAAACAGCAGACAACATAAAGTCCCACAAAAACTTCAGATATTGTGGTTTTTAGGCAGACTTTAAAACAACTCTGGTGACTACATGTAAATAATTTTTTTAATGAGCTTGAAAATATCTGCAGGAACCAGAATCTATAAAAAGTGTTGTAACAGATTGGAAAAATAACTAAATAGAACTTCCAAAAGTGAAAAATACAATCACCAAAATTAAGAACTCAGTGAATATATTAATCAACACATTATACACAGCTGAGGAGAGAACTGAATGATGGTTCTGAAGAATTTACCCATATTGCAGGAGAGAAAATGGTAGAACATATACAAGATAGAATAAGAAACTAAATAGACTTAACATGCTTTTAGTGAGAGTCCCAGAAGGTAAAGAGAAGCAGCTGGAGACAGAGGCATATTTGAAGAGATGATGGCTGAGAATTCTTTCAAACTAATATAAAACAACAATCCATAGAATCAGGAAGCCTAATGAGTCCCAAGCTGGTAAATGAAAAGAAATACGCACTTAAAATACATCATAGTAAAACTGCAGACAACCAAAGACAAACCTGTGATAAATAAATGTTATCTTCAAAGAAGTAGCAGACAGGCTGATGGCTAATTTCTCAATATCGACAGTGGAAGCCAGAAGACCAAGACTTCGGTAATTGTTTCTGCAGATGGTTTGCTTTACAAGGATCTCCTGCCGGGGAGTTAATGGAAGCAAAAATCTAGTCCTCATTCCAGTCACCAGAACGCTGCCTGGCCCTGAGCTGCTTCTGCCCAGAGAAAAAGGGTGTCTTTTTCTCTTTCCTACGAGGATATCTTCCATTTGTCAAGCCATGTGCCAGGGGGCAGCAAATGCCCAAAGGAGATGTTTGAGCTTGTGCAAAATCACCAGATGGCCTGGCCAGTGTTCTGCAGTGGAAGTGGAATCACACTGCCATGCCTCTGCGAGTTTTGAGGGTTTGCATTCTTTCTGATCTCGCTGTCAGTGGACCAAACGAGAGGAAAACGGCTCAGGTGGACATCCCAGAAGGAAACTGAAAGATGTTTTGAGGCAAACAAAAACTGAGAATTTACTAATATGACGTTAAGTGTGAATAGACTAAGTGTTCCCATTAAAAGACAAAGATTGTCACTCTGAATAATAATTGAGTTGTATACTGTTTACCGAAGACTACCTAAAATAGCAGCATCAGCCAGTGTTTCTCAGCTGACGGTGATTTTGCCCTCAAAGGCTGTCTGGAGATTTTTTTGGCTGTCATAACTGGGAAGGAGGGGGTGTACTGTGGACAAGCAGTAGCTTGGGGTGGTGCTAAACTGCAGTGGGCAGGACTGCTCCCACCAAGAAGAATTAGCTGGTCCAAAGTGGCAGCAGAGCCACGGTCGAGAAACTTTGATGTAAGTAAACAGAAGGTTTGAAATTTTAAAAATGGAAAAAGCACATATCGTGAAAATATACACCAAAAGGATGATATACTAATAATGAACAAAACTGTCTTAAGGCAGGAAACATTTCTAGAGATAAAAGTTATCACTTCAAAAAATAAAAGTTTCCATTTATTGGGAATATATATAAATTTAAAATTTTGTAATTATCCAATAAAATGACTCAAAATAACAGCAAGCAAGAATTTGCAGGACAAAAATTCACAATTGAGGTGTTTTATGTTTACATTTCTCTCACAGCATTTGATATACAAGCAGTCAAAAAAACAGGATATAGGGACTTCCCTGGTGGTCCAGTGGCTAAGACTCCATGCTCCCTTGCAAGGGACCTGGGTTCAATCCCTGGTCAGGGAACTAGACCCCACCTGCTACAACTAAAGATCGCACAATGAAGATCTTACATGCCACAACTAAAACCCGGTGCAGCCAAATAAGTATATTTTTAAAAATAGAATATATAGGATTTGAATAACAACTAATTTCACTGATGGACTTTTATAGAGTCCTGTACCTAACGGTGGCTCAGTGGTAAAGAATCCGCCTGCCAGTGCAGGAGGCACAAGGTTCAGTCCCTTTGTTGAAAATATCCCCTGGAGGAAAGAAATGGCAGCCCACTCCAGTATTGTTGCCTGGGAAATCCCATGGACAGAGGAGCCTGGTGGCTAAAGTCCATGGGGTCACAAAAGAGTTGGACACGACTTAGCAACTAGACAACAACGACCTATCATCTAAAGAGTACATATTTTCTTCAAGAGCACATGTGGAGCATTTATAAAAGTTGACCATGTATGTCCTGGACATGGAGCTAGTTCAGCACATTCCAAGAGATTAAAACTGCACATAATTACACATAATTATGCTCTGTGACATCAGTGTAATTAAGAACAATAAGAAAAGGGTGACTGAAAACACATACTCTGCCCCAAGTATTTCAGTGTTAAGCAGTCCATTTCTATATAACCCCTGGATCAAAGAACAAATCACAGTAGAAGTTAGAAGTAACTGAATGATAATGAAAAATACTGTATATAAAAAACTCCTGGGGTATAAATAAAGTTGAGTTAAAGAGAATTTTATTCCTTTAAACTCACCCATCTCAAGAAGTAGGGGAAAAACAGCAAATTAAACCCCTAAAAAGTAGAAGGGAGGAAGTAAGGCAAAAACAGAAATTAATGAAAGAAAACATTCATAGAGAAGATCAGCAAAACCAAGAACTGGTGCTTCGTAAAGACTAATAGGGCTTCCCTGGTGGCTCAGGCGGTGAAGAATCCACCCAGAATACGAGAGTCGTGGGTTCGATCCCTGGATCAGGAAGATCCCCCGGAGGACAGCGTGGCAACCCACTCCAGTACTCTTGCCTGGAGAATCCCACGGACAGAGAAGCTACAGTCCATGGGGTCACAGAGAGTCGGACACGACTGAGCTACTAAGCACCCAAAGACTAATAGGGTTAAAAATCCTTATGAAGACTGATGAAGGGAATAAAAGGCAGAGATTCACCAAGATCCAGCGGCTAGGGCTCCGCACTTCCACTGCAGGAGGCGCAAGTCCTAGCCCCGGCCAGGAGCTGAGATGCCACATGCTGCGCGGCATGACAGGGCGGTGTGGGGGTGCAGAGAAAGAAAGCGAGAGCATCCCCATAGGACCTAGAGGCATAAAAGTAATATCTTTCCAAGAGAGTGAACCCCAGCTTCTTACCCTGGTTGTACACAGCCCCGTGTGATCTAAGCCTTGCATTCCTCTCATTTTATACCACTGGCCCACTTGTCTGCTGTGCAGTCGTCAGTCATGCTAAGTCTGTTTCTGCCTTAGGGACTTTGCACCAACTCCTCGCTTTTTCTGGAACACAGTTGCTGTCTTTGTAGTTTGATCTCAGTCTTAACCCTAACCCTCTGCAGGGCCTCCCCTGACCACTAGCCTAATGAAGCCGCTAGTCATTCCCCATCATGTGCTGCTGAGTTGCTCTGGTCGTGTCCAACTCTGTGCGACCCCATAGACAGCAGCCCACTAGGCTCCCCCATCCCTGGGATTCTCCAGGCAAGAATGCAGAAGTGGGTTGCCTTTTCCTTCTCCAATGCATGCAAGTGAAAAATGAAAGTAAAGTCGCTCAATCCTGTCTGACGCTTAGCAACCCCATGGAGTGCAGCCTATCAGGCTCCTCTGTCCATGGGATTTTCCAGGCAAGAGTACTGGAGTGGGGTGCCATTGCCTTCTCTGACCCCATCACGTGACCCAATTTTAATTCCCTAATGAGTGCATTACTATCTGGCTTTTTAATCGTTTGCTTTCTGCCCCAGATAAAAACACATGAGAGTAGGAATCTTATCTTGCTCACCGCTCTGTTCCAGAATGCACACAGTAGGTGCCCAGTAAATGTTTATTGGTTGAAATAGCATCTTCTCATTCAGTCTGAGAGAGGTGAGCTAGGACAAACAGGAAAAAAGTAGAAACTGATAATGAAGAAAAATCAAACTATCTAAGAACTTATTATGTACAAAACTATAGTGTTTTTTAAAGAGAAAAAGAAGAGACAAGAAAATGTGCACAATGGGTTGAAAGGAGGAGGGTGTAAAATACTTTAATTATATAGGAGTACTATTGTGTTTGAGAAACTCTTGTAATTAGAGGGAAAGGAACTAACTTTACTGAGCTCCCTCTATGGAGGAAACCTAAATTGCCCGGTGATGATGTTTTTTGAAAGGTTTCATTTCTACTTAGAGCTGTAACCAAAATAATTTTCTTTGTTTTCAACTCTTTTCTAGAGAGAAAAGAGCAAGTTCTTTCATCTATTTACTATTTACTATAGCCTTTCATCTAAAGGCTATTTACTTTCATGGTGTAATATTTGTCCAGGATTACTGGCAGTGCCGTTCACTAAGAGAGAACACAAGAACACCCATTTTGGAGAGAAATCATAAGTTTCCCTTTTAACAGGTTAAGATTTAGAGGGTTTTGGAGCATCCAAGTAGAGAGAGATATTGACTAGATAAGGGATACATCAGCCTAGATCTCAAAGGAGAGGTCTTAGCTAGAGATCTAAATCTTTGATGTACAGAAGATAATTGAAACCATGAGCATGGATGTGAATGTCTAGAGAGGGAGAGAAGGAAGTGTTAAAAATGAGGTTCCAGAGATGATCCTTGAGAAACTCCAGCATGGAATGGTTAGGTGGTGAGAAACAAGCCCACTGAAGGATCTTGAGAAGGAATGGCCAGGAGAATGTGGTTTCAAGAGAACCAAGGTTGACACCATTCCAAGGAGAGATGGGCGTCAGTAGTGCTGAATGCTGCTGAGACACCAAGGAGAACAAGGAATGAACATGTTTGTTAGAATGAGTGACATGAAAGCCTGTGACCTCAGTGGAAGTCATTTTAGCAGAATAGTGGTAGAATCTGAGTCAGTCTTAGCTCTGCCTCCACAGTGTCTTTGCACAAGGTACACGCTGGGTGTACTTGTTCATTTGTTTTACTGTGTAATGTCTAATGCAGAAATATGTATAATACGTGTACATAGGATATAAAGAGTAATTATAAAGTGAGGATATTTACTGATCACCCAAGTTAAGAGAAACTTAGGAGACATCTATCTGCCCCTCCCTGGTTGCAGCCTCTCTGCTCAGAGATACCACTCTGCCAACCATGGCAATAAGTATTCCCTTGCTTTTTCTTTATAGTTTTATGACATGATGTTTCCCTAAACAATACACTGTTATTTTTACAATAAACTTTTTAGTTTTGGCTATTCTGAATTCTGTGTAAATGGATTCGTACTGTGTCCATTCCTTTCAGTCTTGCTTCTGTTGCCCAACTTTCTGTTTTTCTCATGTCAGGGGTGAGATGAGGCTGTATGTCATTTGTTTTCACTGTTGTATAAATATACCACAGTTTATTTTTATATTCTGCTCTGATGGGCATGTGTTCTAGGATAGGTGTGTACATAGGAATAGAATCTCTGGGTCACACAGGTATTTTCAACTTTACTGGGAAGTGCTAAGCTGTTCCATAAAGCGGTGTTTCAGTTTATACTCCTGCCTTCTCAGGGTGAGTAACCACTGCCACGGCTCCTCCCCAGTGTTTGACGTTATCAGACTCTAAAATTGCTACCAGTCTGATGGCTATGAAGTTTTACCTCATTGTGGTTTTAATTCACATTTTCCTGTTTATTAATAAGGTGAATTTTTTTGTATACTTATTGACCACATAGTATTTCACCAAAGGGAAAATCCAATAGAGTCTATTGTCTGTTTTTCTGTTGTACCTTTTTCTCATTGGTGCTTAGGTATTCTTTAATATTTTGGATGCAAATTCTTTTTTGGTGATGTGTGTCAAAAACATGTTTATCAGTTATAAGGTTTGAATTTGACTTTATCATGTCTTTTAATGAACAAAAGCTTTTAATTTTAATATAGTCAAATTTATCAATCTTTTCTTATTTAAAAACCCTTTTCTAGAGACTTCCCTGGAGGTTCCGTGGTTAAGATTTCGCCTTCCAATGCAAGGAGTAAGGGTTTAATCCCTGGTAGGGTAAATAAGACTCCACATACCTCAGGGCCAAAAAAAAAAAAAAACAAAAACATTAAACAGAAGCAATACTGTAACAAATTCAAAAGACTTTAAAAATGGGCCACATCAAACAGTCTTTTCCAGAAGTTCCTGGTGGTCTAGTGCTTAATTCAGTGCCTTCCTGCTGTGGCCTGGGTTCAGTCCCTCATCAGTGACCTGAGATCCCACAAGCCACATATCACAGCCAGAACAAACAAACAAAACAAAAAAGCTTTCCGGCACTGAAATCATTATGATTTTCTTCTAAAGTCTTGTGTTTTTATCTTTTCTACTTAAGCATTTAATCTACCTAAAATTAATTGGGGGATTGGTGTGAAATGAGGTATCAGTTTCATTTTTTTCCTGCACAGATACCTGATTTTCCCAGCACTGTTTAATGAAATGTCCATCCCTTCTTTCCTGATCTGACATACCCATGGGTCAGGTAACAAGTGTTCTTAAATGTGTGGATCTGTTCTGGGAAGCCCTACGGGGCTTCATTCAGGGGTTTAGCAGACAGCTCTTCTCTCTCCTCTCTTGTACACTTAAAAAGCCCTGATTTGCAGCATATGTTGATTTCTGGTGGGGTCTAAATACCTTCACCATGACCAGTTTCAAGCTACCAACATGATGTCACAGAATGCAGACTCTGGAAGAGGTACCAAACTCTTGGGTTCTCAAGAACAGAGTATATTCCAGTGAGAAACCCAAACTCTCTTAATGATTATAGCTTGATAACAGGTAGCACAATTTCCCTACATTGTCATTCTCTTCAAGAGTGTCTTGCTTATTCTTGATCTTTTGCATTTTCATATAAATTTTAGAATCAGGTTGTCAAGTTTAAAATAAAAAAAACTTGGGATTTATATTGAAATTACACTTAATCTATGGATTGATTTAGGAAGAAATTTCTTTATGATGGAGTTTTCCATCATAGTATATGTCTCCATTTGTTTGGGTCTTTGTAAGTGTCTTTCACTAAATTTTTATAATTTTTCCCCGTAAGTGTCTTGGACTCATGATAGACATTCAGCAGCATTTTTTGTTAGACTTTGCCTAAGTACCTTATATATTTTTTTGTTTCTTTTTAAATTTCATTTTTAAATCATTGTTTCTAATATAAAGAAATACAGTTGATTTTATATATTGATTTTATAGTCAGAAATGTGAAAAACTCATATTCTAATCACAGATATAGATTCAGTTGGATTTTCTATGTGTACTGTCATGTAATCTGCAAATAATGGCAACTTTGTTTCTTCCTTCCCTATGCTTCTACTTTATACATTTGATTCATTTTTCTTGATCTCTACTCTTGCCTGGAAAATCCCATGGACGGAGGAGACTGGTGGGCTGCAGTCCATGGGGTTACAAAGAGTCGGACACGACTGAGCAACTTCACTTTCGCTTTTCACTTTCATGCACTGGAAAAGGAAATGGCAACCCACTCCAGTGTTCTTGCCTGGAGAATCCCAGGGACAGGGGAGCCTGGTGGGCTGCCATCTATGGGGTCGCACAGAGTTGGACACGACTGAAGCGACTTAGCAGCAGCAGTACAGTATTAACTAAATGGTGATAGCAAGCACCCTGTCAGCTTTCACCATAAAATATGAACTCTCAATACATATTTATACAGTAGAAAGCATACTGAGGGTTAAATTGAGGTGTGACTTTTAAACTGAAGTGTGGATTGTTGAAGTGTGGACTAGAAAAGCTTTCAAGAAGAAAGTGCTCTGTTGGTCAAGAAAGACTCTTGCTTGACATTCTGAAATCCAAATTCTGATGTGCCTCTCCGGGGCAGGAGGAGGGGAATAACTAGAACAAAGGCAGGGATAAGCTTGGCATGTAGGTGGTAGAGTAAGAAGACTAAATGGTTACAATTCCTTTTGATAACATCAGCAAATCCTACCAGCTCAACCTTCAAGACACATCCAGAAGCAGACTGTTTCTTTTTGCCTTTATCATAGCATCCTAGTTCAAACTACCAGTATCTCTTGCCCAGATGGTTATAAAAGCCTGCTAAGAGGTCCCTGCTTCAGTCTTTGCCCCTCTAGTCTGTTCTCCGTGTGGAAACCAAAGTGATACTTTAAAAATATAACCTAGACTCTGTTACCTGTCTGCTCACACCACAGGTGACTCCCCAGCTTGTTGCTGATGTTCAGTCACTCAGTCATATCTGACTCTTTGCGACCCCATGGACTGTAGCACACCAGGCTTCCATGCCCTTCACTGTCTCCCAGAGTGTGCTCAAACTCATGCCCATTGATTCAGTGATGCCATCCAACCATCTCATCCTCTGTTGCCCACTTTTCCTCCTGCCCTCAATCTTTCCCAGCATGAAGGTCGTTCCCAGTGAGTCGGCTCTTTGCAGCAGATAGCCAAAGTATTGGAGCTTCAGCTTTAGCGTCTGTCCTTCCAGTGAATATTCAGCGTTGATTTCCTTTAGGATTGACTGGTTTGATCTCTTTTCAGTCCAAGGGACTCTCAAGAGTATTCTCCAGCAACGCAATTCAAAAGCATAAATTCTTTGGCACTCAGCCTTCTTTATGGTCCAACTCTCACATCCATACATGACTACTGGAAGAACCACAGCTTTGACTGGATAGACCTTTGTCGGCAAAGTGATGGCTTTGGTGTCTAGGTTGGTCATAGCTTTTCTTCCAAGGAGCAAGCAACTTTTAATTTCATGGCTGCAGTCACCATCCACAGTGATTTTGGAACCCAAGAAAATAAAATTTTCCACTGTTTCCATTGTTCCCCCATCTATTTGCCATGAAGTGATGGGACTGGATGCCATGATCTTAGTTTTTGAATGTTGAGTTTTAAGCCAACTTTTTCTCTCTCCTCTTTCACTTTCATCAAGAGATTCTTTAGTTCCTCTTTGCTTTCTGCCATTAGGGTAGTATCATGTGCATATCTGATGTTGCTGACATTTCTCTCCACAGTCTTGATTCCAATATGTGATTTATCCAGCCCAGCATTTCACATGATGTATTCTGCCTGTAAGTTAAGTAAGCAGAGTGACAATATACAGCCTTGATGTGCTCCTTTCCCAATTCCCAGCTTATTTGGAATAAAATTCGAAGTTCCTGCATGGCCCTCCACCAGTATTTTCCAGCCTCAACATTATTGACATTTTGGCCAGACACTTTTTTGATGTAGGGGCGGTCCTGAACATGCAAGGTATTTAGCAGCATCGCGGGCCTCTACCCATCAGCGCCAAAATGCCAACATGACCTCAGCCCCAACTGTGACAACCAAATATATCTGCGCACATGGCCCAGTATCCCTTGGAGGGAGAAACTGCCCTCAGCTGAGAACCACTGGCCCACATGATTCAATCTGGACTGTTTCCCCCTCAGCCTCCCTGACCCCTGATCAGCCACACTGAGGTATCTTTTTTTTTTAACTTGACTCTTTGAACACATGGAGCATGCCCCCACCTCAGGCCCCTTGCAGCCTTTCTTCTCTTGGCCTGGGATGCTCGTCCTCCTGAGACTCCATGGCTCTATGGCTCTCTCCCTGCTTTCCTTTGGGTTTCTATTCAAATGTCCCTAAATGGAGTGTTTTTTGTTGTTGTTGTTGTTACCACCCTATATTATGGCTCCCCTGGGGCTTCCCTGGTGGCTCAGACAGTAAAGAACCCACCTGCAGTGCAGCAGACATGATCCCTAGGTTGGGAAGATCCCTTGGAGAAGGGAATGGCTACCCACTCTAGCATTCTTGCCTGGAGAATTCAGTAGACAGAGCAGCCTGGCAGGCTAGAGTCTATGGGGTCTCAAAGAGTTGGATACAACTGAGCAATGAACACTTATGTGATGGCAACCTCCCCTCCACCCCAGAGCCCTGTCGTGTTGACTCTGCTTTACTTTCTCCAATGCATGTGACACAGCCTAGTACTCATTTCTGCCTCCCTCAACTGAAATGTAAACTTCACTAGGCAGGGACTTTGTCTGCTGTATCCCCAGTGTTGAGAGCAGTGTCTGGCCCGTGACTGAGGCTCAGTCCTTGGCTGAGCGAGTAAACAAGGATGTTGTGTGGGTGGGTCCTGTTGGGTGGCAGGTGCATGAATTCTTTCCTAAGCCTTCATTATTATGGTCTTTAAGGGAGCACAGCACAGCTGTGTGCAAAAAGTCAGTAAAATTATAGATTTATGCAGAAATATTAAGCCAGTGAAGGTAGGTGTGATGAACTAGAAAAGAGGTGACATTATGAAGAGGGAGAACCTGTGAGAACTATAATAGCAACTCAGCCACGTGATGAGGAGGGCCCAGATGAAGACGGCAGTCCTTAGAGTGCCCAAGAATTGAGAGAAGAGAGAAAAAGTGGACAAGGAGCTACCTGCTGTACCAGGAAGAGGGGCACACGTTTGGTCTCATCCAGACACCCATCAGCTGGGCTGCATCTCCCTACCAATTGCATATCCGCAGACTGGTCCAGACTTTCTCGACCTTCTGCTCACATTGCAGTTAACCTCCCCACATGCTCTTGCTTCATTTTTTGTAGCTTGCTCTGTGCCACATATGGCCTTTGAAACAGTCCTCCTCAAAAAGGGTAATCAGATTGATCAGGTCTCTCTATAAACAAGTCTGATGGCTCTGTGTTTCACTGTATCTCTAGACGTTTAGTTTGGCCTTCCAGATTCAGTACCCATTCTCCTCTCATTTCTTCAACACTCATTCCCTTACTACACTGAAGAGATCATTTAGTTTAGGAAAACGCACTGTTAAAATTTACATGGACAAGCCCTCCTAAACAAAATGGTTACCTTTTTTTTAAGAGTTCTTTTATTTTGGCTGCACCTTGCAGCATGTGGGATCTTACTTCCCCCAACAGGGATTGAACTCGTGCCCTCTGCATTGGAAGTCTGAACCACTCACTGGACCACTGGGGAAGTCCCAGTTGCAGTTTTTACTTTACAAAAGAATTTATATTTTTATTGGGACTTGAGTCCTCTGATTTTCAGACAGTTCCCCAAATGCTTTTCTTTCTTTCTTATTTTTTAAATATAAAGAAGGATGTAATCACCCATTGACATATCTCCTTTTTATTAACACAGGGAGGGCCAACTAAAGCACATTATTCTAATCTGAATCTTTTCAGTTAGTAATATATCTTCAAGATCTTTCCATAACAATGTGTACAATTCTAATTGTACAATTCTAACTCTTTTTAAGTGATGCAGAGTGTGCCAGGGTGTGTGTGTATGTGCATGTGTGTGATTAAGAACATGCACTCCAGACCCTGTTAGGCGGTAGTTGACAAGTTTCTTAACCTCCATCCGTCTCATTTTCCTCATTTTAAAATGGCCAGTTGACAATACCTACGTCAGAGTGGATGTGAAGATTAAATGAGATAATGCAAAGCATTAGAGCCTGCCTACCATGTAAGTAAGTGCTCAATTAACATTAACTGCTGCCATTTTCATTCTTCCTACTGCTGGTATTTTTATGATTCCCACTATGGCATTGCTTGGGTTTCTCTTACCTTGGAGGTGAGGTATCTCTTCACGGCCGCTCCAGCAAAGCTCAGCCACTGCTCCTTACCTTAAACGTGGGGTAGCTCCTCTCGGCCACTGCCCCTGACCTTGGACAGTGGGGGGGGTGGGGTAGCTTCTCTCAGCTGCACTCATGCACCCCCACCTCTGCAGGCACTCGTGTGCTGCCGCCCCGCTTGTAACCCAAGTAAGACGGTAGTCACTGAGAGAGGGCATCAGAGGGCAGACAGACTGAAACCACAATCACAGACAACTAGCCAATCTGATCACATGGACCACAGCCTTGTCTAACTCAATGAAACTAAGCCATGCCATGTGGGACCATCCAAACCTGTCATGGTGGAGAGGTCTGACAGAATGCGGTCCACTGGAGAAGGGAATGGCAAACCACTTTAGTATTCTTGCCTTGAGAACCCCATGAACAGTATGAAAAGACAAAATGATAGGATACTGAAAGGGAACTCCCCAGGTCAGTAGGTGCCCAACATGCTACTGGAGATCAGTGGAGAAATAACTCCAGAAAGGATGAAGTGGTGGAGCCAAAGCAAAAACAATACCCAGCTGTGGATGTGACTAGTGATAGAAGCAAGGTCTGATGCTGTAACAGCAGTATTGCATAGAAACCTGGAATGTCAGGTCCATGATTCAAGGCAAATTGGCAGTAGTCAAACAAGAGATGGCAAGAGTGAACGTCAACATTCTAGGAATCAGCAAACTAAAATGGACTGGAATGGGTGAATTTAACTCAGATGACCATTATATCTACTACTGTGGGCAGGAATCCCGTAGAAGAAATGCAGTAGCCATCATAGTCAACAAAAGAGTCCGAAATGCAATACTTGGATGCAATCTCAAAACGACAGGATAATCTCTATTCGTTTCTAAGGCAAACCATTCAACATCACAGTAATCCAAGTCTATGCCCCAATGAGTAATGCTAAAGAAGCTGAAGTTGAATGGTTATATGAAGACCTATAAGACTTGCTAGAGCTAACACCCAAAAAAGATGTCCTTTTCCTTATAGGGGACTGGGAAGCAAAAGTAGGAAGTCAAGAAACACCTGGAGGAACAGGCAGATTTGGCCTTGGAGTACAGAATGAAGCAAGGCAAAGGCTAACAGAGTTCTGCCAAGAGAATGCACTGGTCTTAGCAAACACCCTCTTCCAGCAACACAAGAGAAGACTCCACATGGACATCACCAGATGGTCAACACTGAAATCAGACTGATTATATCCTTTGTAGCCAGAGATGGAGGAGCTGTATACAGTTAGCAAAAACAAGACCGGGAGTGGACTGTGGCTCAGATCATGAACTCCTTATTGCCAAATTCAGACTTAAATTGAAGAAAGTAGGGAAAACCACTAGACTATTCAGGTATGACCTAAATCAAATCCCTTATGATTATACAGTGGAAGGGACAAATAGATTTAAGGGCCTAGATCTGATAGAGTGCCTGATGAACTATGGATAGAGGTTCTTGACATTGTACAGGAGACAGGGATCAAGACCATCCTCAAGAAAAAGAAATGCTAAAAAGCAAAATGACTGTCTGAGGAGACCTTACAAATAGCTGTGATAAGAAGAGAAGTGAAAAGCAAAGGAGAAAAGGAAAGATATAAGCATCTGAATGCAGAGTTCCAAAGAGTAGCAAGGAGAGATAAGAAAGCCTTCCCCAGTCATCAATAAAAAGAAATTGAGGAAGACAATAGAATGGGAAAAACTAGAGATCTCTTCAGGGAAATTAGAGATACCAAGGGAACATTTCATGCAAAGATGGGCTCAATAAAGGACAGAAATGTTATGGACCTAACAGAAGCAGAAGATATTAAGAAGAGGTTGCAAGAATGCACAGAAGAACTGTACAAAAAGATCTTCACGACCCAGATAGTCACAAAGGTTTGATCACTCCCACTCACCTAGAGCTGGACATCCTGGAATGTGAAGTCAGGTGGGCCTTAGGAAGCATCACTAAGAACAAAGCTAGTGGAGGTGATGGAATTCCAGTGGAGCTATTTCCAATTCTAAAAGATGATGCTGTGTAAGTGCTGTACTCAATACGTCAGCAAGTTTGGAAAATTCAGCCATGGCCGCAGGACTGGAAAATGTCAGTTTTCATTCCAATTCCAAAGAAAAGTAATGCCAAAGAATGCTCAAACTACCGCACAATTGCACTCATCTTACATGCTAGTAAAGTAATGCTCAAAATTCTCCAAGCCGGGCTTCAGCAATACGTGAACTGTGAACTTCCAGATTTTCAAGCTGGTTTTAGAAAAGGCAGAGGAACCAGAGATCAAATTTCCAACATTCGCTGGGTCATGGCAAGAGCAAGAGAGTTCCAGAAAATCATCTATTTCTGCTTTATTGACTATGCCAAAGCCTTTGACTGTGTGGATCACAAAAACTGGAAAATTCTTCAAGAGATGGGAGTACCAGACCACCTGACCTGCCTCTTGAGAAATTAGTATGCAGGTCAGGAAGCAACAGTTAGAACTGGACATGGAACAACAGGCTGGTTCCAAATAGGAAAAGGAGTACGTCAAGGCTGTATATTGTCACCCTGCTTATTTAACTTATATGCAGAGTACATCATAAGAAACACTGGGCTGGAAGAAGCACAGCTGGAATCAAGATTGCTGGGAGAAATATCAATAACCTCAGATATGCAGATGACACCATCCTTATAGCAGAAAGTGAAGAAGAACTAAAAGAGCCTCTTGATGAAAGTGAAAGAGGAGAGTGAAAAAGTTGGCTTAAAGCTCAACATTCAGAAAACGAAGATCATGGCATATGGTCCTATCACTTCATGGTAAATAAATGGGGAAACGGTGGTTGACTTAATTTTTCTGGGCTCCAAAATCACTGCAGATGGTGATTGCAGCCATGAAATTAAAAGACACTTATTCCCTGGAAGGAAAGTTATGACCAACCTAGATAGCATATTAAAAGCAGAGACATTACTTTGTCAACAAAGGTCTGTCTAGTCAAGGCTATGGTTTTTCCAGTGGTCACGTATGGATGTGAGAATTGGATTATAAAGAACGCTGAGCGCCAAAGAATTGATGCACTTGAATTGTGGTGTTGGAGAAGACTCTTGAGAGTCCCTTGGACTGCAAGGAGATCCAACCAGTCCATCCTAAAGGAGACCAGTCCTGGGTGTTCATTAGTAGGACTGATGTGGAAGCTGAAACTCCAATACTTTGGCCACCTGATGTGAAGAGCTGACTCACTTGAGAAGACCCTGATGCTGGGAAAGATTGAGGGCAGGAGGAGAAGGGGACAACAGAGGATGAGATGGTTGGATGGCATCACCAACACAGTGGACATGGGTTTAGGTGGACTCCAGGAGTTGGTGATGGTCAGGGAGGCCTGGCATACTGGTTCCTGGGGTCACAAAGAGTGGGACACGACTGAGTGACTAAACTGAACTGATGGCATTGTTGATGAATATTAATTGTTTCTAGGTTCTTGCTATGACAGTGGTGGCCATCTAGTACATGTATCTTAAAATACTTGGGAGTATATATCCTTGGTAGATTTCTAGGAGCAGAGTTTCTTAAGATGTGCTTTAAAATGTTGATATCTATTGCCAAATTGTCCTCCCAAAAGGATATACCAAATTACATTCCCACCAGCAAGTAGTATGAGAAATGTATCTACCCACCTTACATAAGCCCTGGTTATTAATCAAATTTCTGAATGTTTGCCAATCTTATATATATTGTTTTATTTTACATCTCTTTAAATATGAGTGAGGTTAAACATCCCTTTATAGGTTTACCACCTTTTTTTTTTTAACAAATGATGATGAACTGCTTGTTCATATCCTTTGCCTGCTGCTGCTGCTGTTGCTAAGTCGCTTCAGTCGTGTCCGCATAGATGGCAGCCCACCAGGCTCCCCCATCCCTGGGATTCTCCAGGCAAGAACACTGGAGTGGGTTGCCATTTCCTTCTCCAATGCATGAAAGTGAAAAGTGAAGGTAGAGTCGCTCAGTCATGTCCAACTGTTAGTGACCCCATGGACTGCAGCCCACCAGGCTCCTCCATCCATGGGATTTTCCAGGCAAGAGTACTGGAGTTGGGTGCCATTGCCTTCTCCAATCCTTTGCCTATATTCCTTCTAAATCATATTTTTTAATTTTATCGAATATTGTTGATTGGTGTTAATTTCTGCTATACAGAAAGTGATTCAGTTATATATATGTGCTCTTTTTCATATTCCACAGGATATTGAATATATATAGTTCCCCTGTGCTACACAGTAGGACCTTGTTGTTTATCTATCCTGTATATACTAGATTGCATCTGCTGATCCCAAGCTCCCAGTCCTGTTACTGATTTCTATGAGCTCCTAGGACCTTTTAAATACAAATATTAACACATGAATTTTCAGAAACATAGTTACTTGGAAAGTAAGACTTAACTATGAATTAGTTCCATTCGTTTAATATTATCTTATAAACATTTTAAAGCTACCTTCATCCCCACCCCCGCCTCCACATATATCCTGATCATTCCCACCTAAGAGTTCTTGGGGTCAGAGTTGTGACTTCTATCCTTTATTCTCTCCTTTCCCTTCTTCCCAGTAGCATCAGCTTCTTTGCCAAATCCAGTGACTGGTAGAGGAGCCTTGCTAGAGAAATTTTGAAAGCGTGGACCAAGTCACCATTCTAGGATATAAACTGGTCATCAGATCATTTGCAGCCTGGGAAACAGACAGTTGTCTAGAGGCGAAGCAGACTCTTGACATACGTCCAAGAGCCATGTTCAAGTGTAACAGCAAAGGAAAAGACTGGCCTTTTGTGTGGCATCATCCAGGAAACCTTGGCACCAGTGACTGAACTTTTTCGTGTCCGTTCCCCTGTAACTGTGTGTCTCCGTAGAGCTTTTTCTAACGGGAACAGTGGTGGAAGCATCTGTAATGTGGCCCTCATGACCCTTGTTGGCTTAGCGTCCGAAGCAACAGCAACTGCAGCAGTTCCTGTGAGTGCCTGCTGTGTGAGCGCTGTTCTAGAAGTTTTACAGGGATCCCCTCTGTTGCTCACGGTGTCCCTTTGAGGGTGGTTATTCCATTTTACAGACGAGGAGATAGTGACACATCAAGGTGCGGCACCTTGTCCTCGGTCACACTGGTGACGGTGTGTCCCAGGCCTGAGTCACCCCAGAGCCACTGCCCCATACTGCCTGGTTCCACCCTTCACTTTGTGCATCCGTGCTAGGATTCTCCACGTTGTGCCTTGCGTTGCAGTTCCCTGTATGTATTTCTATTGTCCTTACAATATTGTCCAAGTCCTTGCACTCAGAATCCACGTCTTTTCCATCTGCCATCTAAGCAATGCTAAGTAGGGCTGACAAGGTGAATTGGGTTGAGTGACCTGCTGCAGGAATACTTCAGGGCCAGTGCTGGGTCACGAGTTATACTCTTTGCTTGGGAATGATCCCAGGAGTCCATGCCTCCCATCTTTGTGTGCTTCCTCACTCTGACAACGACCTGGTAGTCCCTGGAATGTCCACTGGCAAGTGGACCGGAGAGAGGAGGACTGCCCCCAGCCCCGGTCAGCAGGATCCTGTGGACAGACCTGCACCTCTAGCATCTGAATGACTGACCACATGTTGTTCAGATGGGGATAAACACCATTTACCTGAGATTTTCATTTTTCACTTATGCTTTCTTCTAAGAATATTGTGATATTTAAGCCCAGATACTTTTAAAAATATAGGCAATTTGGAAAATAAATAAGAGCATAAATGAATAGACAAAAATCAACAGTAACTATATCATCCCATGCAACCATTATTAACATTTTGGTCCATATCCTCCCAGCTAGCTATACATTCAGTAATGAGGGATTAACAAAAATGAATTATGTTATGCATATTATGTTTGTGATGTGCTTCATCCCCTTCCATTTTGACTGGCTGTTCCAAACCCAGTGAAACCCCTGTTAGAGAAAAGTCCTCTCCTTCTACTCTCTGTGATCTAGTGGGTGAGGTGGGGTTAAATCATAATTACACTTATTTAATGTCATTTAAAGGTTTGTAAAGCACTTCACATCCTAGTGGGGAAAAAACTTAGTCTGACTCATAATGCAGAGGCAAGATCAATGTTTATATCTGCACACCAGCCTCAGAATCTTTCCACCACTGTTAATTCCGTCTTTCCACAAATGCTTTGAAGCTTCAGGTTTCGGGAGGAGAGACAAAAAAAAAAAAGTACAGCTGTAAGTAGAGCTAGATCAAATGGCAGGGCCAGATGGGGTGTTGTTTTTAACTGCACATCTATCTAAAGTATTCTTTTAAAAATTATTATTGACTAATTTCTGAATGTTTTACATGCATAGGGAACAAAATTTAAAAGATTTAAAGGATATAAGACAAAATTGTTATAACTTAAAAGATATTTGAAAGAATTGAAAGCAGCCCCCCGCACAGACACCCTCTCAGCCTCTGGGTTCCTCAGCTGTGTAGTCACCACCTCTGGAGCATCCCTGTTAGCAGTTCCTGTGCGTCCTCATCCAAAGCATTCTGAGTTCAAAGGGCAGGAGCTTGCAGAGGTGATCACGGCGAGAAGAATGCGTTCCTCTATCTTCTTCCATCACATCTGCATCCTCTGGTGAGGTCATTCCAGTAACTGGGATGCAGTATTCCAAATGGAACAGAATCTCCGCCTGCTAAAGCCCATAGTGGATGCATCTCAAGGCAACACCAAGACTACCACCACCGAGACCACTGCAAGGGGAAGAAGGGCATGTGCCGCAGGAGGCCCTGCCGAACCTGGACCCTGCTCAGGGCCAGAGGACCGAAAGCCTTGCCTGGGCTCTGCCCTGGGCTGGCTCCAGGCAAGTCACCTGACTTTTCTGAGCTGCATGTTCTAACTAGGTAATCTCCAAGTCCCTTTCTTCTCTAACCGGGTAAGATTATCTTAGCTTGGGCTGCTGTGACAAAATAGCATAAACTGGTAGCTTATAAACAGCGGACATTTATTTCTTACAGTGTTGGAGGCTCAAGACTGAAGTCAGGGTGCCAGCATCATAGGGTTCAAGGAGAGCCCTCTTCTGGGTTGTTGTCAGCTAACTTCTTATATCCTCACATGGCAGAGAGCAGAGCAGAGGAAGCAAACTCTCTAGTGGCTCTTTTTTTTTTTTTTAATTGGAGGATAATTGCTTTACAATATTGTCTTGGTCTCTGCCATACATCAACATGAATCAGCCATAAGTATACATATGTGTACCCTCTTGGACCTCCCGCCCACCTCCCACCCCATCCCACCCCTCTAGGTCTGATGGCTCTTATAAGGGCATTAATCCCATTTGTGAGGGCTCCACCCTCATGACTTCATCTAATCCTAATTACTTCCTAATGCCATCAAACTGAGGGGTAGGGACTCAACATATGTATTTGTGGGGGACACAAGCATTCAGTCCATAACAAGGGATAACTTAAAACAGTGTTTCTCAAGTTTTAATAGGCATATGAATACCCCAGGAATCCTGTTACAAGGCAGATTCTGACTCCACTGATTGAGGATGGGGCCTAAGAGTCTTAATTTTAAACCTGCTCCCACGTGATATGATCTTGCTCATCTGAGGCTCAGGTCTTGAGTAGCAAGAACCAAGTTGGCCTGGCTAATGGCCCATGACCTATTCTTGGGATTAGACTCCTGGGAGTTTGGAGTAACATTTTGGTTTGAAGCTGAAAGCTCTCTCTGGGGAATTCTGGTGCCTCGTGTTCTAAGATCCTTCTTTGCTGAACCGTGCTGACACTCCCTGAGGTCTACTGCACGCTGGGCACTGTGCTGAGCAGTGCTCTGAATACATTCTCTTAATCCTCACAGCTCCGCAATAAAGTCAGCATTGTGACTGTCCCCATTTTACTGATGAGGACACTAAGCATTAGAGATGTTGAAATGCTCGAGATGACATGGCTGGTAAGGGACAGAGCAAGCATTCCAACCCAGATGATGATTCCAGAGCCCTTATCTTACTGCTGAACTAAATTGCAGAATGGCATTCTTCTGCACACATGTGAAGCCTTGGAAGTAAACACCATGGCATCACATGTGTGCAGAAGCAGTGCAGAGTGTCTCCTCCAAGGGAACATAGCTCCACTTGCAGATCCAGCCTCTGCCTCAGATTCTCTTGGTAACTCCAAGGAGGTCTGATGGCAGCCATGGCAGCCAGTGGGGTGGGAAGGCTGCTCTCGCCCCAAGGAGAGGATTCCTTGGCTGTGAACAGCACTTAGATCATGTCATGGTAAGACCATGGACCTTAACAGGCCACATCCATTTTCATTTACCTTCTGAAAGAAGATTAAGGAGAAAATTCAATTTTGCCTAATGCTTCCCCCAAATGGCTAATTTATATGCTAATTAGCAAGATAAGAATCGATGAAACTGGTAATCAATATGATAGCCAAGGCACCAGTAATGAAATACTTCTGGAGATGAACCGCCAGTGGAAATGAAGCAATTACGCAGAATAAATGGGGCAGCTCGGGAATAGGGGTCCATATTGCTCTTGACAGCGTTATTCCCCCAATTAATCCTCCCCTCACTCTCTCCCCACCCCATTGAAATCAGCTGTCCACTCAGATCTTTCAGGGCGCCACACGCCAGCTTCTCCTCTCTAGTACCTGACCTTGCATGATCCCTGTGGATTTGTGGTAACCAGGAGAAAATGAAGGAGGGAAAATTATAGTCTGAGAAGATGTACAAGCCCTGAAGGAGAATTAGGGGCTGAATAGGGGCTTTTAAGTCAAATGCTGAGTTGCGAATAACACTTTACTCTCATACTTGCTGAGTGTAGTTTAAAGCTTTCCAATTCTAGAGCTTAAATGTAACCACTCTATTGCCTAGATTTTCCATTGCTGTCCTGATTCCAGACATTTTGTCTCATCACACCATATGTCAAATGGTGTGTCCTATTTAAGTCCAGTGTGAAGCAGGCCATAGTGTGTCCATAAGATTTAGTCTGACTCTTGGAAGTCTTATTTCAAATTGCCTATTTATTCCAGGGCTCTAGGTTTTCTTTTCTTTTCTCTGTGTGCGTGTATGTGTGTGTGTGTGTGTGTTTGTGTATTAAGGGTGTGATTACAGTCATCTCAGAAGGTTAGTCACACAGCATTATTCATTTTGGACTTTTCAATAAGACATTTACAATTTGTCTTTTATCCCAATGTCTGCTCATTGGTATCATCTGAGGATCTTTTTTCCCCAAAATGTATTTATTTATGAAAATTTTTAAATATGAAAAAGTTGGAAGAATTGTGAAAACTAAGATCATGGCATCTGGTCCTGTCACTTCATGGCAAATTGATGGGGAAACAGTGGCTAACTTTATTTTTCTGGGCTCCAAAATCACTGCAGATGGTGATTGCAGCCATGAAATTAAAAGACACTTATTCCTTGGAAGGAAAGTTATGACCAACCTAGATGGCATATTAAAAAACAGAGACATTACTTTGTCAACAAAGGTCCGTCTAGTCAAGGCTATGGTTTTTCCAGTAATCATGTATGGATGTGAGAGTTGGATTATAAAGAAAGCTGAGCACCAAAGAATTGATGCTTTTAAACTGTGGTGTTGGAGAAGACTCTTGGGAGTCCCTTGGACTGCAAGGAGATCCAACCAGTCCATCCTAAAGGAGATCAGTCCTAGGTGTTCATTGGAAGGACTGATGTGGAAGCTGAAACTCCAATACATTGGCTACCTGATGTGAAGAGCTGACTCATTTGAGAAGACCCTGATGCTGGGAAAGATTGAGGGCAGGAGGAGAGGGAGATGACAGAGGATGAGACTGTTGGATGGCATCACCGACTCAATGAACACAGGTTTGGTTAGACTCTGGGAGCTGGTGATGGACAGGGAGGCCTGGCATACTGTGGTCCATGGGGTCACAAAGAGTCGGACATGACTGAGCGACTGAACTTAACTAAACTGACACAGTGAATATTATATTATGTATGTTCATCTAGATTCTACAGTTAGCATCTTACCATACTTGCCTTATCACATATCTATCCAACTGTCCATCTCCCCATCCATTATGAGTCCATCTTCTATTTTATGCAATTTTAAAGTAAGTTTCAGGCATCAGAATGCTTCACCCCTAAACACTTCAGCATAAGTGAAGTCACTCTGTCATGTCTGACTCTTTGCAACCCCAGGAACTGTAGCTTACCAGGCTCCTCCATCCATGGGATTTTCTAGGCAAGAGTACTGGAGTGGGTTGCCATTTCCTTCTCCAGGGGATCTTCCTGACCCAGGGATCGAACCCAGGTCTCCCTCATTGCAGGCAGACACTTTACCATCTGAGCCACCAGGGGAGCCCCTTCATTAATTAGAGTTCAATATTTCTTTTTTTCTTTTGAAGACAATTATGTGTATAATGAAATGCACAGAGCTGAAGTACACCATTCTGTTAAGTTTTGACAGATACATACATATAATATATATTAATATAATATCAACCCCTATCACCATATAAAACATTGCCATTCACCCTAGAAGTACCCCCTGCCCAGTTATCCACCACACCCCACTTCCAGAGGTAATCACTAGTCTGATTTTGCCCACCCTAGTTTAACTTTTCCTATTTCTAGAATTTCGTGTAAGTGGAACCATACAGTATGCACTCTTGCATAAGGTTTCTTGCATCCAGCATAGCACCTTTGAGATTCATCTGAGGTATTGCCTGTATTGATAGTTTGTTCCTTTCTATTGCTGAATGGTAGTCCACTGTATGGATATACCACAGTTTTTTTAGCTAGTATGAATAAGGCAGCTAGGAACATGTTTGTGTAAGACTTTTATGGACAAATGGTTTCATTTTCCTGGAATAAATTCCTAAGAATGGACTTTCTGAGTTTTAGGGTAGGTATATGTTCAGTTTTATAAGAAATTGCCAGACCATTTTCCAAAGCAGTTGTGCCTGGGAAGCTTTTTTTTTTTCCCCTGGGAAGCTTTTAAAACACAACTCCTCCCCCTTATCCTCAGAAATTCTTAATTAGGGCCTAGGTGTAAGTATGTGTGAAATAATCATCTAGTGGTTCTAATGTGCAGCCAGAGGTGAGAATCCCTGGAGATACATTGCACTATGCATGTACGGGCTCAGTTGTTCAGTCGTGTCTGACTCTTTGTGACCCCATGGACTGCAGCCTGCCAGGCTCCTCTGTCCATGGAATTTTCCAGGCAAGAATACTGGAGTGGGTTGCCATTTCCTCCTCCAGGGAATCTTCCCAACCCAGGGATCGAGCCCGTGTCTCCTGCATCTTTTGTATTGTCAGGCAAATTCATTACCACTGTACTACCTGGGAAGCCCCATATTGCACTATATTAAATGCAAATGGATTTTTTTAAACTTTGAAAAGTGGCTTTCTGTTGCTGTTTCCTTTTTTCCTTTATTTTTCCTGCTATAAAGACCTGGGCGTAGTCTAGGATGATCTGAATGTCATAGTGCAGACTTCAGAGTGAGAAGACCAGCTTTCTTGTCCCAGCTGTCCCACTTGTATCACTTGACCAAGCTTCTCATCAGTTTCTTCTATAAAATGGAGCTTATAGTGTGATTTCCAAGAAGGATAAAAGTGCCTTGACTCCAAGAATTTTCTGAAATTCACCATAGGATTGGGATGGGAAGAGAATTTCCAGCCCCTCAGATGAATGAGATTCCTCAGCCCTTGCCTTTCTGAACAAAGGCAGATTGACAGTTCTTTTCTTTGGTTCCATAATAGGGCTCTGGATGGTGAGGCTGTGAATGTCAGGGGTTGGAAAGCTGTCACCACGTCCCTGCAATGACTGAAGTCTAATTATCTCGTCTTACAAATATGTAAAAGATAAAGTCAGCAGTATAAGAATTCTGAGTTGGTTTTTCATCCCAGTGGTAACTTGGGCTGCTCTGTCTATTCACCGTGTGACCAACAACACACCTTTGTGAGACTGCTGGCTGAGACAACGGTAAGGAGCTATCCAGCAGCTGATTACTGAGCTTTGAGTCAACAGTGACAACAAAACAAAATCACTGAAATCTGATGCCTACCATCTGAAGCCTGGCTCACTCCCCCAGGGGAGAGACCTGGACTCTGTCTCCTGAGTTCACCTTTTATGACCCCAGTTTTAGATCTCAGTGAACCAGCCCCTGAGCCTTACAGAAAGCTGGTATCTGTGACTCCTGACAGTGTTTTATATCAAATACTCAATCCTTGTTGGGAAAACAACAACAAAGATCTCTTTAATGAGGTCTTCTGAGAGATGTAGCTTCACTCATTGTTCAACCCTATGAACAAGGATTTGCCAGTGGGCTTCCAGGTGGCTCAGATGGTAAAGAATCTGCCTGCAATTCAGGAGACCCAGGTTCAATCCCTGGTTTGGGAAGATCCCCTGAAGAAGGGAATGGCCTGGAGAATTCCATGGACAGAGGAACCTGGAAGGCTACAGTCCATGGGGTTGCAAAAAGTCGGGCACGACTGAAGCGACTTAGCACACATGCACCAGGAAGAATGCAGTTGTGAACAATGGGCTTTCCCACGTGAGACAGGCCAACATGGGCATAGATGAGGCTGTTTAAAAATTTTTTATTGGAGTATGAGTGCTTTATAATGTTGTGTTAGCTTCTGCTAAACAGTGAAGTGAATCGGCTGTATGTATACATATCTCCCCTCCCTCTTGAGTCTCCCTCCCATCCCCCCATCCCACCCTAGAGGGTCAGCAAACACCAAGCTGAGCTCCCTGTGCTATACAGCAGGTTCCCACTAGCTCTCTATTTTAACACAGTAGTGTATATATGTCAATCCTGCTCTCCCAATCCCGCTTACCCTTCCCTTCCCCCACTGTGTCCACATCTTCTCTCTATGTCTGCGTCTGTCTTCCAGGCCTGCAAACAGGCTCATCTGTAAAATCTTTCTAGATACCATACATAGGCATTCATATACTATATTAATTTTTCTCTTTCTAACTTACTTCATCTGAGAAAACCATAATTCAAAGAGACACATGTATCCTAGTGTTCACTGCAGCAGTTTTTACAATAGCCAGGACATAGAAGCAGCCTAAATGTCTGTCAAAAGATGAATGGATAAAGAAGATATGGTACATAGATGAGGCTCTTAAATCAGCCTAGAACCACGAGGTTTTAGCTTCCTTCTGAACAGAGGGCTGTGGAGGCTCCTCCATCACATCCTGCACAGACAACTACTGAGAATGCAGCCTTCTTGCCTTCCCAGGAAAGTAGGTTTCCAGAGTATCAGAGGTTGTGCTGTGCTCCGGTTATCAGTACAGAGATTCAGGGTAAAGGATGGCTGCTAATGAGCCCCTTTTCAACTTTTTTGGCCTCCATGAGTGTCTTTCTGTGCAACCCTCATGTTCTGTTAGGAGGTGCAGGGCAGAGGGGGTAAGAAAAAGCAATCAGATGGCCTGCTATCTGAGGCATGTGACTGGCTTCAGTCACCCCCCCTTTGGCTTGGTTTTATTCTGTAATGCGTCCCCTGAGAAGACAGACTAAGCAGCCTGGGTTACCCTGCAATTTCTCCAAACTATTTGCATGAAATACTGCAGGCAAAAAGCCCAGCCCCCGATTGGCTGTTGCTAGGTAACGACATAATCATCAGGAAATTAGGCTGTCTTTTTTTTTTTTCCCCAGCCCCGAGTATGTGTGTGATTGCAGCATTGTGCAGGAAGAGAGAGGGAGTGAAACAAAGAGAGATAAAGGGGATGGTCTTGAAGGCGGGGACACCACAGCCACACACCTGCATCCCACGGTAGGACAATCTGCTTCGGGTTGGGCTTTACTCAGTCAAGCCAGTATTGGTACATTTTCCTTTCTTAAGAGAATGACAAAGCTAGCAGGTCCTGCAGACAGCAGGAACAGAAGCTAGGGAAGCAACTCTGACATTTGAAGTGATTTTTAGAAGCAGGAGATAGTGCTTAATATATGAGAATGAATCCAGGTGATGATGAACAAATGAATGTGTCTGGAGAGTGTGTGCAGGCAGATAAGCATCCATTCACATGGCTGCAGGATGCCTGGAAGGAACAGAGAATGTGCTCATGAATGAGGCGTGAAACAGGAAAACCAAGCATGCTTTCCAGTGTGTTAAGGAAGCCCCATAAACTGAAGTTTGGGATCGTGTCTGTGATGACCCTACCAATGTTTAGGCATGTGGTCTTATTGTTATTGAGCCAGGCAGTCCTCAGCCTACCCTTCTGTCTCGTTGGAATTGGCTAATGAACGAAGAGTAATGTGAAGAGAATATTTGTATGTGAGTGTGTGTGTGCATGTGTGTGTGTGCTTGTACACACACATGCATGCACTTTGGAGCACCTAGATCATTTTCAAGATCACTTCCTTGAACAAGAGCATAGCAAGCCCTGACAGGTGTACAGCTACACGTGGACATGTCCACTGGGTAATGAGTTGCCATGGAGACTACGAACACTCTCCTTCCCTTCCTGCTAGTCCCAGATGGCTTTCCCACCTCTAACCTCCCTTATCTTGTCCTCTTTTTGAGTTCCCTGGCAATGACCCTGCCCGTACACCAGACTCTCCACTGGAGTACTGCACACTTCGTTGGCTGCTACAAACCCCAGCAAACTAATTGCTTTTTGCTATTCATGTCTGCAGATTAATGATTCCTCTCGTGTCTGGTTGCCCACAGCCGCCTCTAAGATTCCTCTGTGAACTCCCTCTGGCTTGTCTTTCCCTTCTTTACCTGCCTCCTCAGCTCAGTCTCTCTGAATTCCACATCTGAATTTTTAGAAGTCATTTAAATCCCAAAATAAAGGCATTGTCATATTTTTTGTTGTTTTTTGGCCTGATCAATGGAGGTAGTCCCCAGCTCAATGCAGTGGGGACAGTTTGGTAACAGTGATAAAAATATACAAATGTATCAGGAGTAAGATGGAATGCATGCCAATAACCAAGAAGCAGAAGGGAATGCCCTCCCAAGCACACAGCCACCACCAGTGAGCAGCTGCCTCCAGTAGATGAGCCTAACAATGTTCAAAGCCCCTGCCTCAGAGGAAGAAGTCATCAACTTCAGTTCAGTTCAGTCACTCAGTCGTGTCCGACTCTTTGCGACCTCATGGACTGCAGCACACCAGGCTTCCCTGTCCATCACCAACTCCCAGAGCTTGCTCAAACTCATGTCCATTGAGTCGGTGAACTATTTCATCCTCTATCATCCCCTTCTCCTCTTGCCTTCAATCTTTCCCAGCATCAGGGTCTTTTCCAACGAGTCAGTTCTTTGTATCAGGTGGCCAAGGTATTGGAGTTTCAGCTTCAGCATCAGTCCTTTCAATTAATCTATGAACTCTGAACTCCCTCTGGCTTGTCTTTCCCTTCTTTACCTGCCTCCTCAGCTCAGTCTCTCTGAATTCCACATCTGAATTTTCAGAAGTCATTTAAATCCCAAAATAAAGGCATTGTCATATTTTTTATTTGACACTTGATTTCAGCACTGATTTCCTCTAGGATTGACTGATTGGATCTCCTTGCTGTCCAAGGGACTCTCAAGAGTCTTCTCCAACAACACAGTTTAAAAACATCAGTTCTTTGGTGCTCAGCTTTATGGTCCAGCTCTCACATCCATACATGACTACTGGAAAAACCATAGCTTTGACTAGATGAACCCTTGTTGGCAAAGTAATGTCTCTGCTTTTTAATATACTGTCTAAGTTTGTCATAGCTTTTCTTCCAAGGAGCACGTGTCTTTTAATTTCATGGCTGCAGTCACCATCTGCAGTGATTTGGGGGCCCAAGAAAGTAAAATCTCTCACTGTTCCTATTGTTCCCCCATCTGTTTGCCATGAAGTGATGGGACTGGATGCCATGATCTTATTTTTCTGAATGCTGAGTTTTAAGCCAGCTTTTTCATGCTCCTCTTTCACTTTCATCTAGAGACTCTCTAGTTCCTGTTTGCTTTCTGGCATAATGGTGGTGCCATCTGCATCTGAGGTTATTGATATTTACCCAGCAGTCTTGATTTCAGCTTGTGCTTCATCCAGTCCAGCATTTTGCATGATGTACTCTGCATATAAGTTAAATAAGCAGGGTGACAATACACAGCCTTGACATACTCCTTTCCCAGTTTGGAAGCAGTCCACTGTTTCATGTCCAGTTCTAACTGTTGCTTCTTGACCTGCATACAGATTTCTCAGGTGGCAGGTCAGGTGATCTGGTATTCCCATCTCTTTAAGAATTTTCCACAGTTTATTGTGAGCCACACAGTCAAAGGCTTTGGTGTAGTCAATAAAGCAGAAGTAGATGTTTTCCTGGAACTCTCTTCCTTTTTCTGTGATCCAGTGGGTATTGGCAATTTGATCTCTGGTTCCTCTGCCTTTTCTAAATCCAGCTTGAACATCTGAAAGTCCTCAGTTCACATACTATTGAAGCCTTGCTTGAAGAATTTTGAACATTACTTTGCTAGCGTGTGAGAGGAGTGCAATTGAGCAGTAAGTTTGAACATTCTTTGGCATGGCCTTTCTTTGGGATTGGAATGAAAACTGACCTTTGCCAGTCCTGTGGCCACTGCTGAGTTTTCCAAATTTGCTGGCACATTGAGTTCAGCACTTTACCTGCATCATCTTTTAGGATTTGAAATAGCTCAACTGAAATTCCACCACCTCTGCTAGGTTTATAGTGATGCTTCCTACTGCCTGCTTAACTTCACACTCCAGGATGTCTGGCTCTAGGTGAGTGATCACACCATCATGGTTACCTGGGACATGAAGATCTTTTCTGCATAGTTCTTCTGTGTATTTGTGCCACCTCTTAATATCTTCTGTTTCTGTTAGATCCATACCATTTCTGTCCTTTAATATGCCCCTTTTTGCATGAAATGTTCCCTTGGTATCTCTAATTTTCCTAAATAGATCTCTAGTCTTTCCCATTCTGTTGTTTTCCTCTACTTCTTTGCATTGATCACTGAGGAATGCTTTCTTGTCTCTCCTTGCTATTCTTTGGAACTCTGCATTCAGGTGGGTATATCTTTCCTTTTCTCCTTTGCTTTTCGTGTCTCTTCTCAGCTATTTGTAAGACCTCCTCAGACAACCATTTTACCTTTTTGCATTTCTTTTTCTTGGAGATGTTCTTGATCACTGCCTCCTGTACAGTGTCACAAACCTCTGTCCATAGTTCTTCAGGTACTCTATTAGACTAATCCCTTGAATCTATTTGTCCCTTCCACTGTATAATCATAAGGGATTTGATTTAGGTCTAGTGGTTTTCCCTACTTTCTTCAATTCAAATTTGAATTTTGCAGTAAGAAGTTCATGATTTGAGCCACAGTCAGCTCCCAGTCTTGTTTTTGCTGACTGTATAGAGGTTCTCCATCTTTGGCTGCAAAGAATATAATCAATCTGATTTCAGTGTTGACCATCCGGTGATATCCTTATGTAGAATTGTCTCTTGTGTTGTTGGAAGAGGGTGTTTGCTTTGGCCAGTGCATTCTCTTGGCAAAACTCTGTTAGCCTTTGCTCTGCTTCATTTTGTACTCCAAGGCCAAACTTGCCTGTAAATCCAAATATCTCTTGACGGCCTACTTTTACATTCCATTCCCCATGATGAAACATCTTTTTGGGGTGTTAGTTCTAGAAGATCTTGTAGGCCACCATAGAACCAGTCAACTTCAGCTTCTTAGGCATTAGTGGTTGGGGCACAGACTTGGATTACTGTGATATTGAATGGTTTGCCTTGGAAACAAACAGAAATTATCTGCCCCGTACCACACTCGTGCCCTTTAGTGCATGTACTCAGAAAGGGGCATGTACCCAAGTACTGCATTTCAGACTCTTTTGTTGTCTGTGAGGGCCACTCCATTTCTTCTAAGGGCTTCTTTGCCAAGGAGTGGCTATAATGGTCATCTAAATTGAGTTTGCCCATTCCCATCCATTCACTGATTCCTAAAATGTCAGTGTTCACTCTTGTCATCTCCTGTTTGACCTCTTCCAATTTACCTTAATTCATGGACCTAACATTCCAGGTTCCTATGCAGTATTGCTCTTTACAGCATCGGACTTTACTTCCATCACCAGTCACATCCACAACTGGGCACTGTTTTCACTTTGGCTCCATCTTTTCATTGTTTCTGGAGTTATTTCTCCACTCTTCTCCAGTAGTATATTAGGCACCTACCGACCTGGGGAGTTCATGTTTCAATGTTATATCTTTTTGCCTTTTCATACTGATCATGGGGTTCTCAAGGCAAGAATACTGAAGTGGTTTGCCATTCCCTTCTTCAGTGGACCACATTTTGTCAGAACTTTCCACCATGACCCATCTGTCTTAGGTGGCCCTACATGGCATGGTTCATAGTTTGATTGAATTAGACAAGGCTGTGGTCCACGTGATAAGTTGAGCCAACTTACAGTGACTCAAAGCCCCTTTCTGTGTACGTGCACTAAAGGGCATGAGCCTGGTACAGGGCAAAGCTTCCAAACCGGTATGTACAGATTTGAGAGATGATGTGATAGTGGTGCCTAAACCACCTGCATCAGAGATCGGTAGGTGGGATTGGCAGTCAGTTTTGACAAACTCTCCAGTGGGTTTTCAGGTATGCTAAACTTTGGGAACCACTGTGGGCCTGAAAATTAACATTTTTAATAAGTGCCCAAATGATACTTACTGCTCTTTGAAAACCTTTGCTCTAAGAATAGAGAACAGGGGACAGTGTGTAATGGGGATAATCTCCTTCCCCCTAGAATGCAACCTCACCACTTCTAGAGTCCTAATCAAACCCATCTTTGAAGGCCCACTCCAAGAGAAACTTCTAGCTAACTCGACAGTAGGTTATCACATTACACCTTATTACATTTCAAGGATCAGCAGACTAGGAATGGTTGGGGAGGGAGATCCAATAAGAAGTATGCAGCAGAGACCAGATGTGGCCTCAGAGCCTGAGCTGTTTACTGTCTGGCCCTTTAAAGAAAATGTTTGCCCATCCCTCTTATATTTATTTATATACTTTTCTTATTTCTCCTCATAAACTGCTAACTCCAAAGTCAATATCTGAATCATATTTGTGTTTCATTCAGTACCAAGCACATGATAGTTGTTCAACAAACATGGAGAGGATGGATGTTGGTTGCGTGAGCCAGTTTTGTGTTTAGCCAGTGTTCTGAGGTCCAAAAGAAATGATCAGCCTTTCTACTTAGCTATCTTTGTGGCTGCCATGTCCACGAAATAAGAACAATAGTTTCTCATTTGAGTAGGTGATGAGAATCAAGAAGTTTACACTAATGGAATTTATTCTTTTTGTTAGCAACTTGAATGATGAAAACCAGTTAGGAGTTGTCCTTTTGCTTGAAAAACAAGACTAGCATTTTAGAATGTTCATAAATGGAAGTGTTAAAAATAAGCTAAAAGCTTGAATTTTCACTTGGATTTCTGGTGTCCAGTAAAAGATTTTCATGGTTACACACTACCAAAGTTAAACAGAGACCCTGGAGGGACTTCCCTGGTGGTCCAGTGGTTAAGATTTTGCCTTCCAAGTCAGGGAGTTTGGGTTTGGTCCTTGATCCCTGATTGAGGAGCTAAGATCCCACATGCCTTGTGGTCAAAAAACCAAAACATAAAACAGAAATGATATTATGACAAATTCAATAAAGACTTTATAAAATGTTCCACATTTAAAAAGAAAATCTTTGAAAAGAGAGAGAGAGACCCTAGAGGCAACACTGCGTGGATCACACAGTCCTGGCTCACCCTCTGCTTGAATGCCTCCACCAACTGGAAATTCATTTCTTCACAAAGCAGCCCACTCCACTTTTAACCACTCCGACTGTTAGGAAGCACTTTTTTTTCTGCTGAGTTGAAGTCTATCTCTTTACAGGTTCCACTCTGTAGTCCTATTCTAGCTACCACAATTAGCTACCGAGGTTTTTATAATTATGAGGGGGAAAGTAAGGTAAACGTACACTTGGCGGGAAAGAGTGGAAAGTTGAAGAGGATCTACCCGTATTAAGATAGTTTTCTTCTGCAGATAGTAGCAAGGTGGCCTAAAAATACCAGAAGCTAAAAGCCAGCAGGTATGCCAAAAGAGATAAAGCAAACATGGGTATAGAACATAACATTCCAAATATAATAGGAAGCCAAAGACTGGTGGTGACAGTAGATCATAGGCTGACCACAGACGTGCCGCGTGTTTCCGCTCGAGGGGAATGTTAATAGCAATTAGAGGCTATTCTTTGGGACAAATGAGGGAAAGAGCTGGGCTGGGGCTGGGACGGGTGTGGGAGTGGGGGAAACTCTGAATTGCTTTGTGATCCCAAAGCTCTGAACTGGCTGCCAGGACGAGTTGCTAGGGAGATGCACAGCAAGAGAAAGCCTCTCAGGAATGGCTGAGCCCTGTAACTGGTGGGCTGGGCCAAAGCAGTGAGGGCCTCAGGAGGAAGAGGTTCCAAAGGAGGGAGCTGTTCCAAAGGAGACAGGAGGATTGGGTGGAGGAAGGAGGCTCAGTACCCGCTCACAGTGGGATGTTGGCTGAGTGCTCATCCAGACACCTTGTGAGCTGCAGCCAATCACTGCGCGAAGAGAAGCTCCAGGACCCGTTTTTGTTTCCATTTTTCTGTTCATTTTTGTTAAAGTACAGGTGCTTTACAATGTTGTGTCAGTTTCTGCCATACAGCAAAGTAAATATCCCCTCTTAGAGTTCTTTCCCACTTAGGTCACCAGAGAGCCCTGAGTAGAGTTCCCTATGCTATAAAGCAGGTTATGTTACTGTTATAACTTTGTTATCTGTTTTATGCATGTGAATTCACTCAGTCGTGTCCAGCTCTTTGCGACCCCATTGACTGTAGCCCACCAGGCTCCTCCATCCATGGAATTTTCTAGGCAAGAGCACTGGAATGGGTTGCCATTTCCTCTCCAGGGGATCTTCCCAACCCAGGGATCGAACCCGGGTCTCCTGCATTGTGGGCAGACGCTTTACTGTCTGAGCCACCAGGGAAGCCCATTTTATGTATAGTAGTGCATATATGTCAATCCTAATCTCCCAGTTTGTCCATTCCCAGTCCCTTGGTATCCATACATTTCTTCTCTACATCTGTGTCTCCGTAAGAACAATGTTTATTGATCACTTACTCTCTGCTTTTCTAAAGCACTGTTACAACTCAGAGCCTGGGGTCGTGTGGGGCACTTAATCTAAAACTAGCAGACGCTAATAAGCTTCTGGTCTCTTACCTTCTGCGTGTCTTCCCAGCACACATGTGCATGAGTGCGCATGCGTGAACCTGCCCCTCTCTCACGCACGCACACCATACATAGCATGGTTAAATCTACATAATTATCACCTCTTCCAATTTCACCTGTAAGTGTGACGGGATTTTTTTCCCTTTTTCCCCCCACCCTTTCCTTAGGAAGAAAATACCTTACATTTGAGAAAGGGGCTTTTAGGATGCAGGGGAAGAGTTTATAATCAAGCCTAGAATAGGAGTATGTTCAATAATTGTAAAGGGTTAAAAGCCCAAGTTGTTGAGGGTCTTCCCTTCTCCACATTCAAGGAGCTCCCATATGACAGTTCAGAACTGAGTTCTAGATTCAGACTGTTCTGGTTTATGCCATTTAATAGCTGTGTGATCTTGGACAAGCCACTTGACTTCTCAGAACCTGCTTCCTCAGCAGGTTCCTCAGCAGTGGTGGTTGTTGTTCAGTTGCCAAGTCATGTCCAACTCTTCACAGCCCCATGGACTAGCAGGCCAGGCTTCCCTGTCCCTCACCATCTCCAGGAGTTTGCCCAAGTTCATGTCCATTAAATCCATGATGCCATCCAATCATCTCCTCCTCTGTTGCCCTCTTCTCCTTCTGATTTTAATCTTTCCCAGCATCAGGGTCTTTTCCAATAGATCAGCTGTTTGCATCAGGTGACCAAACTATTGGAGCTTCAGCTTCAAAATCAGTCCTTCCAAAGAGTATTCAGGGTTGACTTCCTTTAAGATTGACTTGTTTGATATCATTGCTTTCCAAGGGACTCTCAAGAGTCTTTTCCAGCACCACAGATCAAAAGCATCAATTCTTTAGCACTCTGCCTTTTTATGGTCTCACATCCATACATGACTACTGGAAAGACCATAGCTTTGACTATATGAACCTTTGTCAGCAAAGTGATATCTTTGCTTTTATTACCCTGCTTCCTCAGCAGTAATAATCAGTAATTACTACTCCAAAACAATGCCAGGAAGAGTAAGTGGGTGAGGAGGCTGATGACTATTAAATGCCTATTCTGTGCTGCAAACTGTACTTGCATTTTATTATTCAATTTTCCCAGTCAGTCTTAAAAATCTGTATCAGTAGCACTGTTTACAAATGAGGAAACTGAAGGCCATGGACTTAAGTAACCTAAGGTTTCCCAGCTAAAGCAGAGGCAGGAATAGAAGTAGCCTTCTCTAAATACAGAACTCTTTCTTTTTCTCTCTAAATCATGTTGCTCCCTGAGACTGTGCCCGGCACATAGTGGGCTTTCAGGAAAGGTAGGTGTTCTTCATCCCCCAAATGATTTTGTAAACAACACAAACAGGACCAGACTTATATGTAAATAAGATAATTATTTGAAAATAGATACAGAAAAGGGTTACAAATGTTAGACACACCCTAATTCCAGGTGTGATTTCTGGGGTACACAGAGGCAAGCCTGGGGACAGTTACAGTTGACAGATCTGCTGTGGACTGACCCCCTGCTTGAGATAACACCTGTGAGACAGTCTATCAGACAGAAGGCCATAGGAGCCAAGTTAAACTGGCAAGAAATTCACTGCCCCAGAGAGACCTAGACTGGAGTGCACGTAAGTCACTCTGCCATTTGTATGTAGACTTGCAACCCTGGTTTCAGACCCTGCATGCGCCATTTGCAAGCTCCATGGCCTCATGTAATTTATTAGACTGCTCTGAACCTCAGTTTTCTTGTGGGAAGAACGAAGACATAATCCCTGTATCATAGGTTTATTGTGAGGAATAAATAAGATCATGCATTTCAGGCTCCTGTCACTAACCAGGTACCCCCAGAATGGCAAGAATTATCAGTTACCAGCACCAGATCTAAGGCCACTGGCCTCCTAGTGCATAAAAGGTCATTCACATACAGACCAAGAGTCTTCATGACAGGAGGTATCACTTCTACCCCAAGCCATCTATCTCTCTATAATATCTCAAAGCCCCATTTTTTAAGCTCCTCATAGGGAATAATAAAGGAAACTCTGAAGGAGGAAGGCTGCACTCTTGGAGTAAGCTCTGGGGGAGCATGTTCAAGGGGCAGTGCCCCAACATAGCCCCTGCTTTTTCAAGGGACTCTTGACCCTGGTGTTCATAATGTGAGCAAATGCCAAGAGTCAAGTGATAGCTACAGGGCCACTGGTAGATCCAAGGTATATCCAGTTTGGAGCGTAGGACAAGAGGGAAATAAAGTCTGGTGAAGACTTTATAGAGGGTCGTCCTTGGTGGTCCAGTGGTTAAAAATCCACCTTCCAGGGCAGGGGACACAGGTTCAATCCCTGGTTAGGGAATTAAGATCCCACATGCCTCAGAGGTACTGAGCCCACACACAGTCTGTACTCTCCAAAGCCTGTGCTCCACAACAAGAGAAGCTCTGCCCTTTACACACACACACACACACACACACACACACACACACACACACACACACATTGCAACAAAGACTCAGCACAACCGGAAAAAAAAAAAAAACAAAAACACTTTATAGATAAATGTCCATGTCCTTGAACAATTATTTGAAAGCCTGGCTATTTCCCCTAATCTCTGTCCTGGCTCAGTTATGTTTGTCAGAAAGTAGCAATAGTAGACAGACTAGTCTACTGTGACAACCCAATATCAGGCCAGTTCCAGGATGAGATGGGGTGGCAGAAAATGGAATGCTCTAGAAATGGGGAGGGAGATGTGAGCTTGGTGGAGAAACTTAGTATGGAGAGGTTTTTATAGAGGTCTTTTTATAGCCTTGGCTCCTGAGGCTTCTATGTACAAATCCCAGGAATGCATAATTCTGGTAAAACTGCACAGGGGAAAACTGACTGAAACCATCAGATGAAGAGTTTACTTCATTCCCAGACATATGAAAGCAGAGTTTTCTAAGTTTGAGGTTATTGGTGGAAATTGAAGTATCTTTTTTCTCATAAAAGAGTCTTCTTTTACCCTACGATGGCTAAGTGGGTAAAGAATCCACCTGCAGTGCAGGAGACACAGGAGATGCTGGTTCTATCCCTGGATTGGGAAGATCCTGTGGAGGAAGAAATGGCAACCCACTCTGGTATTCTTGCCTGAAAAATTCCATGGATAGAGGAACCTGGTGGGCTACAGTCCATGAGACTGAAGAGTCGGACACAACTTAGCAGCTAAACAACAACAGCCTACTCTCTTTTGAGTCTGTGCCATAATCTAGGAGGCTGTTCAAACATCTCCCATAGTTCTGGGGATTATAAGTCCAAAGTCAAGGTCTTAATGCAGGTCAGCAGGGCCATGCTTCCCCTGACAGGCTTCCTTGCCTCTTCCTGGCTTCTGGTGACCCCAGGTATCCCCTGATTTATGAAAACATTACTCCACTCTCTGCACACATCTTCACATGGCTACTTTCTCTTCTTGTGTGTCTGCCTCTTCACCCTGCACTCTTTCATAAGGACACCAGTCACTGGATGAGGGGCCTACCCTATGCAGGTATGACCTCATGTTAACGTATTATATCTATTGTGCTTCCAAATTAGGTCTCTTTCTGACATGTCAGCATTAAGAATTGGGCATCTTTTAAGGGGACGCAGTTCAGCCCATAACAAAGAGTATTTGAAGTGAGAGAAAAAAGGACACGGATACAGTGTATGATGGCTGGCTGGGGAATTAAAGAGATGAATATCCTAACATTGGGCACCAACTTAAATAACAACTGGATTCAGGTTTGCCTGAACCAATAGAATAGCATCCATCTTCAAACCCTGGAGTTAAGATTGAAGTCCTTTAATAATGTCAATAATAATACTGCTAAGTCACTTCAGTTGTGTCCGACTCTGTGCGACCCCGTAGACAGCAGCCCACCAGGCACCCCCATCCCTGGGATTCTCCAGGCAAGAACACTGGAAGGGGTTTCCATTTCCTTCTCCAATATCAATAATAATAGCAATTGATAATAATCATGATGGCAGCAAATAGCATTTATTAAGAGTTTATTAAGTGCCAGTTACATATCTAACTGCTGTCTCTGTATTAACTCATCTAATACTCCGAGCATTTCATGCAAAGATGGGCTCGATAAAGGACAGAAATGGTATGGACCTAACAGAAGCAGAAGATATTAAGAAGAGGTGGCAAGAATACATGGAAGAACTGTACAAAATAGATCTTCACGACCCAGATAATCATGATGATGTGATCACTATCTAGAGCCAGACATCTTGGAATCTGAAGTCAAGTGGGCCTTAGAAAGCATCACTATGAACAAAGCTAGTGGAGGTGATGGAATTCCAGTTGAGCTCTTTCAAATCCTGAAAGATGATGCTGTGAAAGTGCTGCACTCAATATGGCAACAAATTTGGAAAACTCAGCAGTGGCCACAGGACTGGAAAAGGTCAGTTTTCATTCCAGTTCCAAAGAAAGGCAATGCCAAAGAGTGCTCAAACTACCGCACAATTGCACTCATCTCACATGCTAGTAAAGTAATGCTCAAAATTCCCCAAGCCAGGCTTCAGCAGTATGTGAATCGCGAACTCCCTGATGTTCAAGCTGGCTTTAGAAAAGGCAGAGGAACCAGAGATCAAATTGCCAACATCTGCTGGATCATGTAAAAAGCAAGAGAGTTCCAGAAAAACATCTATTTCTGCTCTATTGACTATGCCAAAGCCTTTGACTGTGGAAAATTCTGAGAAAGATGGGAATACCAGACCACCTGACCTGCTTCCTGAGAAGTCTGTATGCAGGTCAGGAAGCAACAGTTAGAACTGGACATGGAACAACAGATTGGTTCCAAATAGGAAAAGGAGTACATCAAGGCTGTATATTGCCACCCTGCTTATTTAACTTATATGCAGGGTACATCATGAGAAACGCTGGACTGGAAGAAACACAAGCTGGGATCAAGATTGCTGGGAGAAATATCAATAACCTCAGATATGCAGATGACACCACCCTTATGAGAGAAAGTGAAGAGGAGCTAAAAAGCCTCTTGATGAAAGTGAAAGAGGAGAACGAAAAAGTTGGCTTAAAGCTCAACATTCAGAAAATGAAGATCATGGCATCCGGTCCCATCACTTCATGGGAAATAGATGGGGAAACAGTGGAAACAGTGTCAGACTTTATTTTTTTAGGCTCCAAAATAACTGCAGATGGTGACTACAGCCATGAAATTAGAAGACACTTACTCCTTGGAAGAAAAGTTATGACCAACCTAGATAGTATATTCAAAAGCAGAGATATTACTTTGCCGACTAAGGTCCATCTAGTCAAGGCTATGGTTTTTCCTGTGGTCATGTATGGATATGAGAGTTGGACTGTGAAGAAGGCTGAGTGCTGAAGAATTGATGCTTTTGATCTATGGTGTTGGAGAAGACTCTTGAGAGTCCCTTGGACTTCAAGGAGATCCAACCAGTCTATTCTGAAGGAGATCAGCCCTGGGATTTCTTTGGAAGGAATGATGCTAAAGCTGAAACTCCAGTACTTTGGCCACCTCATGCAAAGAGTTGACTCATTGGAAAAGACTCTGATGCTGGGAGGGATTGGGGGCAGGAGGAGAAGGGGACGACCGAGGATGAGATGGCTGGATGGCATCACTGACTCGATGGACGCGAGTCTGAGTGAACTCCAGGAGTTGGTGATGGCGTGCTGCGATTCATGGGGTTGCAAAGAGTCGGACACGACTGAGCTACTGATCTGAACTGAACTGAGTACTCCGAACAACCCTAGAAGGTGATATCGTTGCCCCAGTTTTACAGTTGAGGGGACCGAAGCCTGGATGTGGCAGGGAGAGGACTTCCCAACTTTCTTGGAGTCAAACTGAGAAGCTGAAGGTGGAGCCCAGGCAGGCTGGTTCGAGAGCACACATTCTTACTACGGAGATCAACCATCTAAATCTTCTGCTCCTAAAGAGCCTTCTGGAAAATGCCCTTTTAAAAACAGGGATAAATGTAAACAGATAAAACAGACCAGACCATGGTTCTTTATAAAGAGACTTTTGAATGTGACTGTGACCTATGACAGAAACAACCTTTGGGATCTTCACTATTGACCACGTTTAAAGTAATCATTGTCCAAGTCCCAAATCAGGCTTGCCTCCTCAAATTCATCACGCGCTTACTATTTGCTCAGTGTGGCCCTCGGTGCTTTACAGATATCATTTACCCCACAGAACCAGCCTATGAGGGAAATGGGATCTCATTTCTCTGCTGAAAAAACTGAGGCCCAACAGATGATATGACTTGCTCAAGGACACGTGGCTAGTGTGTGTCCTGCTCAGAATTTGAAGCCAGGTCTTTCTAACACCAGAGCCCATGCTGTTAGGCAGCCTGGTGCAGGCGCGCAGTCAGCCATGTGGGTCTGCACAAACCAGGGGCCCTGAAAACTATAGGCCGCGTGCCAAACCCAGCCCACCTCCTTTTTCGTAACTGTTTTATCGGAATACAGCTACACTCTTCTTAGGGCTTGTCCGTGGCTGCTTTTGCACAGCAGAGCTGAGTGGTCACAGCAGAGCCTAAAATATTTGCTCTCAGGCCCATTTCAGAAGTCCCGGTCCTGCCGCAGAAGATGCAGGCGCTCTGGCTGCCCTGTCCTAGAGCAGTGGGACTAAGGCTGCCTCCATCCCCAAACACCCAGGGCCGGCATAACGTGGCGTTAACTGCATGTTCCTTCCAAAAGAGATCAAACCCCTTTTCCCCTTCATATTCTTCAGCCAACCAGCACCAGCTTGTTTTAGAAACACTTGATAGAGTCTGCCGTCTATAAATTACAAACAAAACAATGGGGTTTCAGAAAAAGTTTGTTCGTTTAAATTTATAGGGTTCTGACCTTAACCAAGTAACTGAGGTTAACATCACCAGTAATAGACCTATCAATAACATGTCACCCTGGAGATGAGGTACTGGGAAAGACACAGCAACACTTTGCTGAAAAAAGGCTAACCTCAGTCTGCTGCTGCTGCTGCCAAGTTGCCTCAGTTGTGTCCCACTCTGTGCGCCCCCAGAGACGGCAGCCCACCAGGCTCCCCCATCCCCGGGATTCTCCAGGCAAGAACACTGGAGTGGGTTGCCATTTCCTTCTCCAGTGCATGAAACTGAAAAGTGAAAGTGAAGCTGCTCGGTCATGCCTGACTCTTAGCGACCCCATGGACTGCAGCCTACCAGGCTCCTCCGTCCATGGGATTTTCCAGGCAAGAGTACTGAAGTGGGGTGCCATTGCCTTCTCCGAACCTCAATCTAACCATGAGGAAAAAAAAAAAACCCACCAAGTAAACTGAAATTGAAGGACATTCTGGGGAATAGGAATAATTGACCAGTTCTCACCAAAAAATATCAGTGGCATGAAAGACTGGTAAGGACTAAACTGTCGCAGGTCAGAGGAGACTGAGGAGGCGAGAAAATCAAATGCCATGTGGTATCCAGGGCCAGTGGTGGTTTACTCACTAAGTCGTGTCTGACTCTTGTGACCCCATGGACTGAGCCCACCAGGCTCCTCTGTCCGTAGGATTTTCCAGGCAAAAATACTGGAGTGGGTTGCCCTTTCCATCTCCAAGGGATCTTCCTAACCCAGGGAGTAAACCCGGGCCTCCTGCACTGCAGGCAGTTTCTTTACTGACTGAGCTGCCAGGGAAGCCCATTCCAAGGACTAAAAGGAGGACCAAATATGGTCTGTAATTTGTTTAATAACAGTGTGTCTATGTGACTTTCCTGGTTTTGATGATTATACTGTGGTTCATAAGAGTGTATGGGAGCTCTTGCCTATTCTCCTAACTTTCCTATAAATCTAAAATTATTTCCAAGTACAAAATAAGAGAGATGCATCCCATGGGCATGCTTAGTCATATCCAACCCTTTGTACCCCATGGACTCTTCTGTCCATGGAATTTTCCAAGTAAGAATACCTAGTGGGTTGCCATTTCCTCCTCTAGGGAATCTTCCCAACCCAGGAATTGAAAGTGCATCTCTCAGTGTGTCTCTTAAAAATACTTTTTAAAATATTTTTAAAATATTTTTTTATTTGTTGGGTTCTATTTCACAGTGAAATTGTTCTATTTTGATGGCTAGGACTGCATGACCAGTTTTAAACTCTCATCCTTCATTTCTGCCTTTGTGGACCTTCTTTTATGTACTTGGGTTTCTAGAGACACTAAAGGAGACAACATATAGAGGACTGGGGAGAGAGAAAAACTTTTTGCAGCAGTTTGAGCTAAATCCATCTGGGCTGTTTCCAGTGTGTCAGTAACCTCAGACAGCTGCCAGAGGCATAATCACATGAGTGCAAATCAGGACACTTATGTTGATGCAGAAACTGTAGGAAGGTGCAAGGAGTTCTCCTTTTGGGCCCCTGAGTCTAGAGAGCTTGAACACTTTGTTAACACTGACTTGTACCTGGACGGAGAGGCAGATCCGCAGCAAAGAGCACTGTCCCCTGCCTCTTCAAACTCCCCGTCCCCGCGCCAGCAGCCTCTGAGGGGCACTAGACTGCTCACCTCCCATCAGTCAGTCTCCGCTTCTATTAGGGGAGCCGACCCCACTCCACCCCCAGGCTTTAAACTCCGTCTAGAGAGCTCTGTTTTCAGTTTCTTCTCCTCTACTTCCCTGGAATCCCCTGTCACAGCTGTAATCCGCAGCAAATGGATTTATTTCCCTGACTCTCGGGACAAAAGCCTAGTGTTCCCCAGACTTGGTGGCTCCTGGGAGGGCAGAACCATCAGTGTTTCTCCAGCTGCTGGTCTCAGGCCCTCTGGGCAGCAGGGACCTGTAATCAGATCACTATCGGAGCCGGTTACACTCAGCATATCATTCAAAGTGGTCCCTTACGGTGGGGAAGGGGAAATTGACTAAAATACCAATCACAGCCTCCAGAGCACCAGCTCACACAAAACCACACAGTAAGTTGGAACCCAGAGAAAAAGACTACCAGTTCTAGATGTTAGCCATTCATCCGATCTGGCTGCGTTTGCAGTGGGAGTACACAGGGGTGGGTGGCCTGGGGAGAAGTAAGGAACTAGTTAGGAGAAGGGGGGAATAAGGGCAGGAATTGAAAAGGAAATTGAATAGGGTGTGTGAGATGTTGAAAGCCGAGTTAAGTTTAAAGTGTTCGGATTTTCTCATGTGGGTCCCCAGGGTAGGGGTGTAAGGAGACTCCACTCGTGGCTCCCACGAGCCTTCAGAGCATCTGCTGCTTCCCACAGAGCAGGGCTTCGGGGCAGAAGGCCCTGCAAGCTGGCTTCAAAGAGTGGACTGTAGTCAAAAATGTCTAAAAGCTGCTAAATTGTTCTATGCTTACTAATTACTTCTGTTTCTTTCTAACCCTAGTTTCTTTCTACCAGGAGGCCAGTGAGAAAGTGACATATGGCAGGACCCTAGCTTCAGATGTCTCCTTAGGACAAACTCCAGTCCTCCAGTTGAGCAAATTCAACCACAGGTCCAGTAGGTTTGCCAGGGGTGCCTCCATGACCATGCTTCTGGAGGACAGTCAGCGGAGCCCAGTCTCCATAAGTGACTCACTTCCCCAAACGCTAGGCTTCAATTTTTGCATAGGGAAAACAAGGGGGATTATGGTAATGTTTGATTTCTTAAATTGATTGGTGAGTGCCCTTGTGTATTATCCTTTGTATATTATATACATGCTTGCTCAGTCCCTCAGCCATGTCTAACTCTCTGCAGCCCCATGGACTGTAGCCTGCTCGGCTCCTCTGTCCACGAGATTTCCCAGGCAGGACTACTGGAGTGGGTGGCCATTTCCTACTCCAGGGGATCTTCCTAACCCAGGAATGACCTCGTCTCCTGCATTGGCAGGCAGATTCTTTACCACTAAGCCAGCTGGGAAGCCCATATTATATGCAGAGAGAGGTTGTTTTGTAAGTATGCAATATTTAATAGACATTAATTAATAATTAGGGGTTAAATTCAGTGACCACAATTCTTTGCCACCTCTAAAAATCTAGTTTGCTCCAGTATAGAATTTGGCCAGTGTCATTGAAATAATTGCTCAAGATGAGATCATGAATGACATCTCAGAGGGTGTAGTGTGGGAAGAGCTCTGGCTTTGGAGTCAGACTGAGTTTTGCATCCTAGTTCTGTGATGAACTTAGATAAGTTACTTTGATAAATTCTACATTGACAAAACTGAGATAATATCTATCCTGTAAGAGAGATCATGTGTATTTAAAAAGCATCTACTATAGAGATTGATACATAATAGGTGCTCAATAAATAATCAATATTTTAGTGCAGATACTAATAGAAGGTACTGAAATTAAAACACCCATAGTATATGCTTTAAAGGAGTTGGTAAGAATTCTGCAGATGAGATAGAAATTTAACAAAGCTTTCCAGCAAGAAGTAGTATGGAGTGTGGTATGTTTCGAGCAATTTTATTCAACAAAAATTTATGAAAGAAAACACTAGGTATAAATGGGAAAACAGGGTATGATTCTTGTTCCCAGAAGTTCAGAGTCTAGTGAGAAAGACAAGACATATAAACAGATCAGTTTCATGTGACATGACATTACAAGAGCTGGGAGAGAGGTAAGCACAAAGTGTCATGGAATAGCCAACCAACTGGACGGCTCTAAGGGAGACATTAAAATCTAGTTTGAAGGAAGCAAGAGAAATGTTAGAGGAATCTGTGTTCAGTAAAATTTTCACAGAAGAGCCTCAGGTTGTTCTGATGATCTGAGGAGCTCGTTCAGTGACAAATGGAAGGCGGGCATTTCAGGGAGGAGGGAACAACATAAGTAAAAGCATGGAGGTCAGAAATAACTAGATGTCCAAAACTTCAAGTCTTTTGGAATCACACAGTTCCCAGTGACAGTGTGGTGTGGAAAGTGAGGCCAGGGAGGCAGGCAGGGTCAGCTCATGGGCGTCCGTATGCCACATTGAGAAGCAGTGGGGAAACTGTGAGAGCCCAAGAACAGAGAAGACTGAACAGATGGTGCAGGGACAACAGGAATATCAAAGAATGAAGTTGAGGGAAGCTGTTTGGTAGTTCCTCAAAAGCTAAATATTGAACTCCCATCAGTTCAGTTCAGTCACTCAGTCAGGTCCGACTCTTTGTGACCCCATGAACCGCAGCATGCCAGGCCTCCCTGTCCATCTCCAACTGTCAGAGTCTACCCAAATCCATGTCCATTGAGTCGGTGATGCCATCCAACCATCTCATCCTCTGTCATTAGAGTCTTTTCATATGAGTCAGCTCTTTGCATGAGGTGGTCAAAGTTTTGGAGTTTCAGCTTCAACATCAGTCCTTCCAGTGAACACCCAGGACTTATCTCCTCCAGGATGGACTGGTTGGATCTTCTTGCAGCCCAAGGGACTCTCTAGAGTCTTCTCCAGCACCACAGTTCAAAAGCATCAATTCTTCATGCTCAGCTTTCGTTATAGTCCAACTCTCACATCCATACATGACCACTGGAAAAACCATAGCCTTGACTAGATGGACCTTTGTTGACGAAGTAATGTCTGGTTTTTAATATGCTGTCTTATGGTCTAGCGATTCCACTGTTGAGTATTTACCCGAGAAGAATTGAAAGCAGGGGCTCAGACAGGTACTTGTACGCCCATGTTTGAAGCAGTATTATTCACAGTGGCCAAAATGTGGAAACAACCCAAGTGTGCATCAGTGGATGCACTGATACACAAAATGTGATAGATACATACAATGGGACATTCTTCAACCCTAAGAACGGATGAAATTCTGATACCTGCCACAACACGGATAGACCTTGAAAAGTGAAAGTGAAATGTGAAAGTGTTAGTCACTCGACCATGTCCCACTCTTTGCGGCCCCATGGACTGCAGCCCACCAGGCTCCTCTGTCCCTGGGGGTTCTCCAGGCACGAATACTGAAATGGGTTGCCATTCCATTCTCCAGTCTTTGGAAACATACTAAATAAAGTAAACTAGACACAAAAGGTCAAATATTACACAATTCCACTTATATGAGATATCTAGAAGAGACATTTATATAGCGAGAAAGTAGATTAGAATTCATCAGGGGCTGGACATTCAGTTATTGCTAAATGATGACGGGGTTTATGTTTGGGGGGTGAAGATTCTGGAAATAGATAGTGGTTGCCCAAGGCCATGCAGCTAGTCACGGTAGAGCTGGGATTCCCAAAGCCAGGATTACCAGTCTCCTAAGTCCATGCTCTGTCTCCTTTAGCATGTCTCCTCTCCTAGGACAACGAGCACCAGAGAATGGGCAGAGGGAAAGGCTGGGGATCTGTTCACCTGCAGCAGTAACTACTCTGCACGCACGAAACCTAGGGAAACCCTCCCTCTCTTTCCCTCCACCACACTGGGCACATCCCTCAACACACCACTCTTCTGAATGCCAGTACATGTGCTCTTATCACTCACTTGGAACTCAGATCAGGGTGGGCAACATTATTTTTACTTTTAAATTTGTACTTTATGCCCAATCCCACCAACTAAGAAATGGAGTCAGGAGTTAAGGGACAGGCTTCCAAAGATTCATTAACCTCTACAATTGTAAGCACATTTTTATATATCTGTGCATTTTTTTTTCTGGGCTACAGGGCTTAGGTGTCATCATTTCTGATAAGCCTCCAAAAGTTATGAATGTTGAGATGAGGGTCCATGTCTCTTTTCAGTTCCCAGTACTTAGCAAGCATACCTCGCATTCTATAGGTGCTCATCAGATGTTTAGGTTGTGGGAAAACTAGGAATGTGTTGATTGGGGGACATTCTAGAAGTGGTTGAGGAGTGGAAGGTGGGGACTGGGCAGCTTCCTGCTTTGAAAGCAGAGACACAGTGTAGGTTTGGGCAGCTCAAGTGTTACTTCTCCTTTGAAGTGATCCCTAGTCTGTATGGCAGAGTCTATTCTCCCCTCCTCTGTGCTCCGCAGAAGAGACTGCAAGGGAGCCAGAGAGAGAGAGAGTAACTGGAGAGACAGTGGTAGCCTTCAAAAGTGAGAGCTAGAACAGAGAGAAACAGCCAGCAGAAAGGGAGGAAGAGGAAGTCTCCCTTCCTTTCCTTGTGCCTGAGAATGAAAAAGAGGACGTGTCTGATCGGGCCTGGGGGAGAGAGAGAGCCAGGCAGGGGGACCGCAAGAGAGAGAAGAGGGAACTGGAGCCCGGGGAGTGGGACCAGGAGTGAGCAGAGGGGAGAGGTGCGGGAGAGAAAGCAGAGGGGAGGAGGAGGGAGAGAGCGCCTCTGAGTAACTGGAGTAGCCGGTCAGGGTCCACGGGAGGAGGGCAAGGGGGGAGAGGGAGGGGGGATACTAGTCAAGAGGAGAGGTGAGTTTGAGCACATGGTGGGGGGCAGCTGTGAGCACGGGGGTGAGAAAGGATAGGGTTGAGGGGGTAGCAACAAGAATGGGCAAACCAAGGGCTGGGGGCAAAAATCACAAGACAGAAGAGGAGTGCAGAAGCTAAGATTGAGGGGACGACGAAGAAAGGAGGGAGAGGCGTGCCTGGGAGCGGAAGGAACAGGCGGACGGGCAAGAGAGTTCAGGAAACATACTGCGTCCCCATGTTGCTGAAGTCAGTCTCTCTCTCTCTTTCTCTTTCTCTTTCCCGGCTCTCTTTCTCTTTCTCTCTCTTTGTCTCTCTTTCTCCCTCTCTCTTTCTCTTTCCCTCTCTCTTTTTCTTTCTTTCTCTTTCCCTCTCTCTCTTTCTCTTTCCCTCTCTTTCTCTCTCTCTCTTTCTCTTTCCCTCTCTCTCTTTCTTTCCCTCTCTCTCTTTCTCTTTCCCCCCTCTCTCTTTCTCTTTCCCTCTCTTTCTCTCTCTCTTTCTCTTTCCCCCTCTCTCTTTCTTTCCCTCTCTCTTTCTCTTTCCCTCTCTCTCTTTCTCTTTCCCTCTCTTTCTCTCTCTCTCTTTCTCCCCCTCTCTTTCTCTCCTCTCTCTTTCTCTTTCCCTCTCTCTCTTTCTCTTTCCCTCTCTCTCCTCTTTCCTTCTCTTTCTCTTTCCCCCTCTCTCTCTTTCTCTCTCTTTCTTTTTCTCCCTCTCTCTTTCTCTTTCCCTTTCCCTCTCTCTCTCTCTCTCACATGGGGAACAGCTGCTCTCTTGCCTGTGCAGTTTTTCCATAAACAAATGCCCTGCTGTCTTTAGAATGTTGTCTTCTTTTATTTCTCATCAAGAATTCAACACACACTGTGCCCAAGATCTGCCCTGGCCACTGCAAAAACACAAGCCAAGGCCTGACCACTCAGGATGTAGAGTGCCCCCTCCTTTATTTGCTGTGGCTTCTGCCTTGTTTCATTTTATTTGTTTATGTCTATAAGTATACTGCTTCCATTGGGATTTCCTAGGGTGGGACGCAAAGCAAGAACTGAAACCCAATTCTGGCCAACAGTTTGGAAAAGGGAGGTGGACATTGAACTAAAAGAAGACTTTGAGATTCTGTGGGATATTCCAAGTTTGAACATAACTCTCATTTACTGATTTGTTGCTTGGTAAGCCTCCTATTTCCAACAGAGACTCATCTCTACAACTAGGTTGTCAGTTTCTGCAAGATCAGAAGTATGCCTTCTGTCCCTTTTATCGAGCCAACCCTTCCTTCCATGGAACATAAGGTAAATTTCAACTGAGCAGAGCACAGGAAATACTTGTTGGCTTTGCTGTTTCATCAGCCTGCACCACCATTGTCATCATAAGCGTTCTTAACAAGTGAGTGGCCAAAGTGAGTCCTAGAGCTGCGTGCAGTTCAGGACAAAGAGAATCCATGGAGGGCGGCCTTGCCCTGTGGCTGTAAAAGCAGACATAGAAATTAAAAGAGGGCCTTCCCTAGCAGTCCAGTGGTTAAGACTCCACATTTCCAGTGCAAGGGGGTGCAGGTTCAACCCCTGATCTGGGAAATTGGATCTCACATGTTTTGTTTCTTTGAGTGTGGCAAAACCTTTACTGACAGCTCAAACCTCAGTAGACTTCAGAAAATTTATACAGGAAAGAAATTATTTAAATGTGATATATGTGACAAAGTCTTCAGCCGAAATGCACACCAGAATCTCACATGTTGTACAGCATGGCCAAGAAATTTTTAAAAAGAATAAAATTAAATTTTAAAAAGCTAGGGGAAATCACTGTTTAAGGACCAGGTCATGAGTATTGTTTGCTTTGCCTTGGAAGCCATAGGCCTCTGAATTTCAACTTGTTGCCTTCCACTGGGAGTAACCTGGATTTCCTCACCTCCAACCTTCCTGTCTTTGAGCCTTCACCCATACTTTTTGCAGCCCGTGGTAAAACTTACCCAGTCTGAGAACAGCATCCTGAGGAATGCTGACAACCTCCAAACTAAGCATGTTGGGAAGAAGATGGCAGGGTGTTATTAATGACTATTTTAGTTCTTTGCACTAAGGTTCTCAATATGTTATTATTTCCTTCATTTATTAAGTTGGCATAATCCTCAAGCAGAGAATTGAATTCTGTGATAGAATGACCAAGAAGTATGGTTTTAGATGTAGGGAGGAGTGGGTAGAAGGAAAGCTTATACACACACATATATATTAGGATTTTTAGGAATAGCATGAAAGAAGAAAAAGAGAGGAATTTGACCTGAGACCTGGGCATGACTTCCCGTGACTCCTTCCTTTCTCTCAGTTCTTCTCCACTCCCAGTCACATTGCCTTGAGGGGATGCACGGCTTCCAGTTCTGAATCCCAAGCATACAATGGTCTCTGAAGGAATTTCTGGCACTTCTGTCCTTAGTGCCCAGGATAGAAGTTCTAGGAGACTCTGCCAGTTCTACCTTGGAAGGGGATCGATCTGTTGGAACTGGACAGTGGGAACCAGGCTGGGGACAGTTTTAATAAGCACAACAGCCAGTGAATAAGGAACTCTCAGTATATGCTCGATTCCCCACTTAGCACTTTGTATCGTTAATATCTTCCCAGCAATCCACACAGTCTTGTGTCTGCCAGGTTAAGACAGAAGGCTAGAGAAGTGTGACTTGCCAAGGCTCCCCAGCTGGTAAGTGGCAGAGCCAGGACTCAAACCCAAGCCTCTCTGACTGCAAAGCCTGTGGTTTTCACCTCATTGTTCACCGTGGTGTCCTGCTCAGCATAGACCGGGAGCATTCGCTGAGTACTTTGGGAAGGAAACAGACTCTAAACATACTCGAAGCTCTTCTGTCTTGGCAAACAAGACAAATAGTACAGTTTATTTTATTGCCTCTTTCTTTCATTCTGTTCTCTCTAGATTTTTGATCCCATTTCTTTCAAGAACTGCCTGTATAAATACAGACAAGTAATAATTTCTCTGATGTTCAGTTTCTCCAGCCCACTGATGAAAATGTTGCTGGTGCGAAGGATGCTGCCTAAGATCACATGGGCTCCCTAAGGAAGCCCACCATAGGGGACCCTCCGTGGCTGTCTTTCACCTCCCCAGGCAGAATAACAGGTCATAGGGTTTAGATTCAGGCTGACCTGATTTCACATCGCGCCTCGCAAGCCTTGTCCTGATGGCAGGGGTGGCTCAAGACCTCGGTTCAAAAGAGGTCCCACCACGGGCTAGGGGAGACAGATGCCTACTTGTGCGTTCTCTAGTTAGTTAAGCATTTCCCTTCTGCCTCTTTCCTCCCAGCACCTGCCTGCTCATCCGCTACCTGAGCACCCTGACTGTGCCGTCCCATAGGCCATGGAGAACGAGCTGCCGGCCCCCCACACGTCCAGCAGCGCAAGCGTCGCCAGCGGTGCCGGCAGCGGCGGCGGCAGCAGTGGCCGGCCCACGGGGCCCCAGATTTCTGTGTACAGCGGCATTCCTGACCGGCAGACTGTGCAGGTAAGATGCCACCTGACTACTTGTTAACCAGGAGGACGTGTTGGCATGGTCCAGTCGGACAGCCAGGGTGCCAAAGCAAGAATGAGCACAAGGGTGTATGTTAGTGGCAGATGTCTGTGCATCACTGGAGAAGCAGTGATGCGGGATGGCTCCCTCAAGGAGGTCTGCGGGGAATGGAAATACTCAGCAGAGCCGGAAAATTCCTTTCTTACCTAGCGACTCAGACCCCACAGGGTCATTTGGGGAGGAGATGCACGTGAAATTTTTAAGGGCAGACAAGTGAAACTAGCAAACAGAAAAAAATGATCAGGATCAGCTCAGCTGCAACCTGAACCCACTATCTAAGTGACCATTGCCCCATGACAAATCTAAGTCTCTAACACACAGGACCAAAAAGGACCCCCAAACAACCCTTTGTCTTTGCAGCCTTCTCCATTCTTCCCTAAAGTAATGGTTTGCAAAATGTCACCCGTGAGGCCTTCTGGGTGACTACATACTCTTCCAAAATGCAGTCATGACCACACATTGCCTGCCATCTGCCATGCACCCCATGCTGTCCAAAGCATTTTGCCTATTTATCTTCTCCAGCTGGGAGGAGGGTTCTTATTAGGCACAATTCTATAGTTGAGAAAACTGAGGCTCAGAGAAAATGGTGTCTTATCCAGAGTCATGCAAGTAAAGACAAAAATGCTGAACCTGATTCTCGCCCTCCACCCCAACCCCAAATCTGTGTTCTTATTCCCTACAATGTCTGGTTGAAGTTCCTGGATAAAATAGGCAGGAAAAGAAAGACCACAGCGGAGAAATGTGTTTTCTGATGGCTTCGCCATTGCAGTTTGAGTGTACCAGATGAATGTCCTTACCCTGCTTTGGCCCTAGGCCCAGATTAGGGGATGGAGAGGAAGCCACAGCAGATGGTGGGAGAGCCCGAGAAGTCTAGCTAGGGCAGACCCCATCAGATACTCTGGAATCTTTCCTCTCCTAGCTATCTCTGCCTCACAGTTAAGAGCACCATGCTTCCATCCTTGCCACCTCCTGCAGAGCCTCCTCCCCTGGGCCCTTTGCACATGAGTATTTTAGCGCATTTCTAGCTACTGACATTAGGAGGTGCCCTCCTGCCCCTCCTGCCTCTCACCACAATTCCAGGCAAAGGGGATCTGAGATTTCTGCTCTGGCAAATGGAGTGACCCGAAGTTGTGTTCTGCACCCAAGCAGAACCAGTGGGGTCCCTCCTACTTCCATTTGTTCATATCCTCCAGGGAGGAAGAGTCTGTCTCTACCACTGCTATCTGGATGCTGGGAGGTGCTTTTAGGAGTCTAAGGGAAATAGAAAGGCTAGATAAAGGGAATAGGAGAAAGAATTATGGGGAGAACAAGATATAAGAAGAACTGAGTGCATGTAAAGCAGGAGCCTCAGAGGGGAAAATGCACTGAAGGAAGTGTATGGAGGAGATGGTATGTGGAAAGGGTATCTGGGGAGACCCCAGAGCCCATGGAGAATCTGTGATATCAGCCTGTTTTTATAAAACCCCAGTCTGAGCCCCAAGGTGATTTTGTCCAAGAGCTACCAGGCCCTGGAAATCACTCTGAGCCAAAGAGAGCTAGACTGGAGGCTCACTGCCAGGGGGCAGAACCCAGGGTAGGAGCAGCCCTGTACCCAAGGGATTCAGCAGAATAAGGGTGGGAAGTGGGCCAAAGCCTGGCCAGGGCCCAAGTAGGGCACCCTCCACCCTGGGAAAATGACAGGAGAATGAACAGGTAAAAAGAAAGGAGAATAGAAAAGATACAGGGTCTCAGGGCTGGAGGACAGGCGTTTACTTTTCCTTCTTCCTGAGGGTGGAGGAGAGGCTTTGAGGAACGGGAGCGTGGGAGAGTGTGGCTCAACCAATCCCATCCGAAAAGAGGGAATAGCAGTAAGACTAGTGGGAGATGGTGGCTCGAGAGAGGGAGCAATGGAGAGGAGGAGGGAGAAAGTAAAAGAGGAACACAGCATCCTATGGCTGCAGAGGCATCCTTGTCCTGCAGCATCTCTGTGGCTGTAGCATCCCTGCTCCGCAAGCCAGAGAGGCAGTCTCCTGAGGGACCAGTAGGACCTCTCAGCAGCTGGGGGCAGACCCTGCAAGGATGGTGTTGCCCTTGGACAGATTTTAGTTTGGCTGGCTGGAATAGGCCCCCACTTCCAGCTTGTCTCTCTTTCTTCCATCCCTTTCCCCCTCTCTGCCTTGTTGAGCTTCGGTTCCCTCTGTCATCATCACCCCTGTGGTCCTGTTACTCTCATCTGAGGCTGCAGAGTGGTGGAGAGGGGGTACCTAACAAGCCTGCCATAGGACCCGGTGGTACAGGTCTCCTGTCTCCTGACCTGAGGGTTGTTGGAGGGGCATGTGCCGCCCGTATCCAGACAGAACAGGGAGTGTGTACCCTGAAGAGAGATGGAGATAGATCAGGTGGGAGCATGTGGAGCTGTGCAGACAGCCACCTCCTTGCTCCCTGGCGAGTGGGGGTCACAGAACTGGCCATCTGGAGGGAGGTGTTGGAGCAGGCCTGGCCGCAGAAGGGGCTCTTCCCCCCCGGCCCCACCCTCTGCAGGTGATCCAGCAGGCCCTGCACCGGCAGCCCAGCACAGCGGCCCAGTACCTGCAGCAGATGTATGCAGCCCAGCAGCAGCACCTCATGCTGCAGACGGCGGCCTTGCAGCAGCAGCACCTCAGCAGCGCCCAGCTCCAGAGCCTGGCAGCCGTGCAGCAGGTGAGGCCAAGGATGCCGCCAAAGGAAGCAGGGGAGGAGGCAGGTGCCCCGAGGTCCCCACACATCCTCTAACTGCCTCCTCATGGCACCCCCTGCGAAATAGGCACCACTGTCATCTGCATCCTTCAGCAGATAAGGAGAGAGGCTCTGGGAGGCTCGGACCTCCCTCGGGGTCCACAGAGCTCTCGAGCAGAGCTGGCCTTACTCAAGAAAGGACTGCCTGCCTCACCACAGCACCGCACTGCAGGAAGGGGACTGAGGGTGCGAGACGGTGTCCACAGAAGGCCGTCACCCATGCAGCCCACCCGTCTGCCCTCAGTGGCTGAGAAGAGCTCAGTCATCAGTCAACAGAATGCTTATGCACCTACTGTATGCCAGAGTTCATGTCAGCCCCGGGTGCACCATGGACCATGGCCTCCTGGAGCTTGTGGTGGGGAGACAGCAAGTAGACAGAAACCCAAATAGACAAGAAAGTAAAGTAGCTAAATATCAGAGTGCTGACAAGCTCTCCCAAAGAGAAGAGTAACAAGGAGGCCCACCTTAGTCTGGGGGTGGGTGGGGGCCTGTCTGCTGGAGAAATGGTGAATGAATGAATGAATGTCTGCTGGAGGAACTGAAGGATGAGAGGAAGCTGGCCAAGGGGAGGGCACAGGCTGGATATTCCAGACAGTCTGTGCCCAGCTCACCATGCGGGAGCCTGTGAGCTGGGTATAATAGAGGGGGTGGGGTGAGGGGCTGAAGAAAGCTGGAAACATGGGTGATGGTCCTAGCTGACAGCTGGAGTGCTTCTCTGTAAATGCTCGGCCTCATGTAAGCCTTTCGGCAATCCTGCAAGCAGTCCCCACTGTATAAAAGAGGAAGCCGAGGCACTTGCTTGAGGCCCCATAGATGAGCCAGAGTAAGGACGTGACTCCTCATCACTGCCCTGCAGTGCATCCTGTGGCGGGTGAGGGCTGAGGGGCTGGCTGGAGGAGATCTGGGCCTCAGTGACGGGATTCTTCTTTCCCAGGCAAGCCTGGTGGCCAGCAGACAAGGGAGCGCTTCAGGCAGCAGCGTGTCTGCACAGGCCCCTGCCCAGCCATCCTCGGTGAGTAGGGTGGGGAGTAGCAGGCCAAGCCCACGGTTCCAGGACCACTTCCTTCCTCTTTGCCCCAAATGCTCATGAGCCTCCAGATGCAACGGTGGTGAATCCTCAGTCATGTAGAATCATGGCTGGAATCCATTACTCTTGCCAGGAGAAAAAAAAAAAATGTGTGCCACTTTCTAACTTCGCTTAGTAACTCCCTGTCATCTTTACAGTGTCAGGGCTCCCAGTTCATGGCTCAGCCCCCTTCCCATGGGGTCCTTCCGACAGTGCTGCACACAGGCCAGAGATGCAGCAATGCTGAGGGGAGATCCAGGACCCAAGGATCAGAACTGGTCCTAAAGAAGGCTGAGTCCACCAAGGAACAGAGGAGGTGGAGAGAAAGAAGTGGATGAGGGTGCAGAGTTAAGCCATAGAAGCACCCATTTCCTACTGCATGTGTCTCTCTCCCCAGATCAACCTAGCAGCCTCCCCCAACAGCAGCCCAGCTCATCAACCGGGCTCAGAGTGTCAACTCGGCTGCGGCCTCGGGCATCACCCAGCAGGCCGTGCTTCTGGGCAACACATCTTCTCCAGCCCTGACTGCAAGTCAAGCACAGATGTATCTCCGGGCACAGATGGTGAGTCCCCAGCCTGGGCCATGGCTCAGGTAAGCCAGGAGGACAGAGGCAGAGAAGTTGGGAGCTGGGCGATTAAAGAAGGGTGGCAATTAGAGAAGGGTGGGGAAGAAGCACCAGGCGGACAGTTGGTAGGAAAGCAGGGGTGGCATAAAGAAGGCGGCCTGGAAGGCTGACGGGAGCTTTGATATTGGCTCCATGACTCAAAGAAAGGTAGGGTTCCAGGCCAAAATTAAGTTACCCATAATGCCTCCTTTCCTTTCCCTCTGAGAGTGACACAGAATTATCCTCCTCTTATCAGAAACCACTCCCTAAAATTAGTTACAGTAGGGGACCTAAGGTTCTGTGCCTAGGTGGTCTGTCCCCTCAGACACATGAGACAAGCAAGTGCACAAACATCTGAGTACCCTGCAGAAGTGGGGTCTCAGTCCGCTGGGACTGTCCTGCAGGGATTGGCCACCACTAGTTCAAGGCCAAAAGTGCATTCCAGCCCGGTGGTGAAGGCGGCCGCCAGCTCCAGGACCTGTGTTGCCTCCACTGCGTTCCCAACCAGGCCTCCATTCCCATCAGGGCCACCCAGTCAAACATCCATCAGGTGGGCTTGCTCGGGCCGAATGCACACAGGACGGCATCAGCCCTCCACACATACCTAGAGTCCCACCTTGACACCTGTCCCTAAGAGGTACAGAGGCCCATAAGAAGCTGAGGGGTTCCTAAAATAAGCAGACTTTCCCAGGAAAGCAGCAGCATTTGTTCACCCGGAAGCAGGCAGGTCTAGGTCTAGATTGGGCTCAGCCCACTCTGAGTCCAGTCTCCCAGCCCTGCTCTGAACTGTTCTCCCTCTAGCTCCTTGACATGCCATCCTGAAGGCTGTACGGCCCCAGCCCTCGCTTAGTTTTTGTGGCCAGAGCTTGACACTGGGAGCCTTTCTGGTTCTGCTCCAGCATGTCAGTTCTTGACTCTGAACTCACTGAGGTGCTGCTCCGTTCCTGGGGAATAGCCTCAGACACCCATGGGGACCAGACTTCCACTTCTCCAGGGAGCCAGGCAGCCCACGTGACACCACCCACACCTGCTCTGTCTTCAGTTTACCCCATCCCTTCTCTGGCTCAGTTGCCTCCGCTGAAGCCCTGGAACCTGGCCACCTCCCTCCCCAAAGTGGGGTGCCCTCGCTCAGACAGGTCCAGAGCTGGACTCACAGGGTGGGAGTGTTGCACAGAGACCTTCAGTCCCTGCGCGCCGTGCAAGGAGATGTAGACACGAGTACAACTTGGTTCCTCTTGGTTCCTTTAGCACTGTTGTCTCTGCTCATGTATGCACACACACACACACACACTCACACACACACGCACGCACGCACGCACACACGCACACGCACACACACACACACAGCCTAATCTAAATTTGACTTAAAAAATGGCCAAAAGAATCTAATCTGATCCCTTCTGGCAGAAAGTCCTGTTCTGACCCACACCTAGAGTCCAGAGCAGGTTAGATTTTTTTAATTTTTATCTTGCATTGGGGTATAGTTGATTAACAGACAATGTTGTGATGGTTTCAGGTGAACAGCGAAGGGACTCAGTCACACATACACATGTATCCATTCTCCCCCAAACTCCCCTCCCATCCAGGCTGCCACATAACTTGCAGGTGAGCTTTAGAACATGGTTCCAGGGCATCTGTCTCAGCCCAGGGGCCCTGCTCCCCAGGATGCTGCAGAGAGGGACTTGAGGGTGTCTGGCCATCATTATTGCTCCCTTCTCTGGGGTGAGCTCTTAGCAGAGGTTTCTGAAGTACACCTGACTTGGTGCAGCCCCAGGACAGCCCCCTAGCCCTGGCCCTTCCCTGCCTGGCCTGGATCAGGACTTGAGGGGCCTCTTGAGATTTTCAGGAGGCACCCCTGGACTTCTCCCTCTCCCACCACCTCCACTTCCTCCCCCAACCCCATCTGCCCCCTGGCTGAGCTGTCGTGTCCTGTGGCTGAGCCCACATTGGGCAGGTAAAGGCGCCTCGTTTCCTGTGATTCCAGGCCCAGCCAGGTAACCTGGTGCAGGTAGCTAGGAGCCTAGGCGGCACTGTTCCTTTGTCCCCTCAGCTCATCTTCACGCCCACGGCCACCGTCGCTACCGTGCAGCCTGAGCTCGGCACTGGCTCCCCCGCCCGGCCCCCCACCCCTGCCCAGGTGAGGATTCCATGCTTGTGGGCGGGCAGGGGGGTGGGGACCCCTGCCAAGGGGCCACTGATGCTGGGTCTGGGCCTGAGCCCTGGAAGAGCTTTGAACGTCTCGGGGTGCTCCAGGAAAGCAGGTGGGAGACGGCGTCCCGTTACCCCTAGACTCACTCCTTGATTCCTCACTGAGAAGGCCTTGGCCACTCCGGACCCTGCTTCAGGCCCTGACCACAGGGCAGGAGCAAGTGTGACTGCCAGAACCAGTGGCCCTCACTACCTTATACCCTCCCCAGGATGAGCTCTGATGTCATTGCTATTTAAGAGGAAAATTCCACTCTGATTACACGTTAGCAGCTCTGGGAATCAGGAAAAACGGCATGGAAGAGGGAGAAAGGATGAGTCCTAGGTCCCTTCTTTGTGCTGGGAACACACAGACACAGCTGTGGCTGTAAAGATTCTGTGGGTGGTGGGGAGGAACCAGCCCCATCTAAGGGATAGGGGTCAGACGCGAGTCTGGCACAGCCTCCGTGTGTCCAGCAGAGGGTGCCAGGGACCAAGTTGAGTCAGCCTGCCCGTGCTGAGGAGTAAACGCTATCCTCAGGACAGGATAATCCTTCACCTAGGAGACCTTGCTGGTCGGTTCACTTTCACTTTTGCCCTGGCCTTTCCCAGTGTGGGAAGCCCCATGCCCTGCCATGATTCTTTCTAAGTGTTATGCAGCCCATCCTGATAGACTGGGGGAGGAGGGGGAGGTAACAGAAGGGAGAAGCCCCAGCCTCCCTGCCCCAGCCTGCCCCAGACAAGGCAGACATCCCTGCTCAGAATTTAGTTTCTTCTGCAGATGAATCCAATGACCAGCACTCTGTCTGTCCCCTTTAGAAACTCTGCTCCTGGTTTCTCCTTCAGCCCCTGTCTCTTGTCTCTCTCGCTTTCTTTCTGATCTAACAGCTCACTCTCACGTTCAGCATTCCTGGATCCATCCCTAACTCCTTCCCTGTCTGAACTGTGTGTCGGCATTGCACACACCCACATTCTCTGGACTCCCTACAGACCCCTCTTTTCCAGGTACAGAACTTGACTCTCCGATCACAGCAGACACCAGCTGCAGCAGCCTCGGGCCCTACCCCCACCCAGCCTGTCCTGACCAGCTTGGCCCTGAAGCCCACGCCAGGTGGTAGCCAGCCTCTGCCTACCCCATCACAGGGCAGAAACACTGCTCAGGGTTCCCCTGCAGGTGCCAAGTCTGGCACAACCGACAGTGTGACAGAGCCACTCAAGAGAGGAGACAGCAATGGCAGTGTGCCCGGGAGCTTGGAGGGCCGGGCTGGGCTCAGCCGGATGGTGCCCACCGTGGCTACCCACCCGCTCATTGCACCAGGTAAGCGCTCCAGGAGAAAGGATCGTATCCCAGAAAACGCAGAAGGACGGTGGGTCTAGGGGGAAACTTTCACACTCTCCTGTTTCCCATAGGCAAAATAAGACGTCAGCCGTGGATCTCTCTTTCCCCTTTTCTACAGTCTTGAGATGTTCTTCAGCTCCAGATTCTGTTTCATGCTTCTTGTCCAGCTTTAAAGAAGGAAGCCATGTTAGTGGAAATAAATGGGACCTTCTTTTTCTTTTTTTTTAAGAGGAGGACCTTGTTCATTTAAATGGTCCATCATTTAATTTTCTTTTATTTGGCCATACCATGTGTCATGTCAGATCTTAGTTCCCCATCCAGGGATTGAACCCATGCCCCGTGTAGTGGGAGCACAGAGTTTTAACCAGTGGACCGCCAGCGCAATCCCAAATAAGACCTTTCTTCACAATGGGTACCATGATTCTCAGGGTACCAAATCATAGCTCTCCACCTAGGCAGTGGAGGTTTGGCAGTTAACACTATTTTGAAATTCTCTAAGAGTCAGCAAAAAAAAGGACAGGGGCTAGCCAGAGGCATGTAAGAACCACACAGGGAGATGAGGAAGTGAGAAGTTTATTTTCTCATCACTCAACAGACATTTGTTGACTAATATGTGTCGGTTATATTGCCAGTTCTGGGGGTGCAGAGATAAATAAGACATGGGCCCTGCCTCCCAGGTGGGCAGGGTCTGGAGAGACAGATGAGTACAGCCTGTCGTAGATGTTAGCTCTGAGCCCCGGAGGATCACAGAGGCACCATCTAGCCTGGGGGAGAGGAGCCAAGAAAGGTTTGCCAGGAAGAGTGGTACTTAAGAATAAATCTTGCAGATTAAAAAGTAATAATCCAGCAGATTACTTATGAGGCAAATTATATGAACAGGATGAATCAATATTCCCTAGGGCTAGATTCTCCCTGCTGCTAAAATTCTCCCAGCGCTGCCTACTGAAGGCAATCTTTGATGAGGAAATCTGCCAACAGCCCTGGAAGCCAGACTAATCAGTCTCGGGAAGAAGACCAAGCTCTTATAGCACAGAAGTGTAGTGATGGACCATGTGACCTTGCATTAAAGATAGAGTCACCCTGGTCACATCCCTGAAATAATGACTCTCTGTCCTCACCCAGACCATTTTACCATCCAATCTAACCTGCGTTTTTATTTTTCTTGAGAGCCTACTTTGTGCTTGTTACTAGATTAACCACAATGATCAAAATGTGATTTCTCACCTAAAGGAGGGTATAGTCAAAAGGAGGGAGACAGATTTTTTTAAGCAAATCCATTCAATTTCATAATTGCCATTGTAGGAGTAAGTATGAGGTATGGGGGGCCCAGATGGACACCTCTGTGCCAGGCAGGATGGATCAGAGATGCTGTCTCCCCAAGGAAATGGCACTGGATATTGAAGCAGGAGTCATTTCCCTAACAAAGGAGGGGAAGATAATCTAGACAGATGACAGAGGCATAGGTAGAGCCTTGTGATGTGAACCGCGAAGAGCCTGAATTCAAGTCCTTTATTCACCCTCTGGAGGCTTCAAGGACAGAGGTGGTCTCTGCCTCCAGCAGACCCTCTGAGGTGAGGCAGGCAGCTCTCTGCAGAAGCTTAACTGCCCTGTTACTCCGGGCCTTTCTTCCTGTCTGGCATTGCTTTCTCCAGAGATTAGTCCAGCTTCTTCCCTTTATGGAGGAATAAACTGAGGCTCAGAGGGTAAAGTCTGGGTGGGGGGAGGTAGGGTGTCTTAAAATGAGCTGATATCAGCTGAGACTAAAGCAAGGACCCCAAATTAACATTTCTCCTACCTCCTCATGCAACCTACAAACCATAGAGCAACATCTGCGTTTCAAGACTTCCTGAGAATCCCGTTTCTACCCAGGGCAAAATGTAACCCCTGCCTAGATCTAAGCCAGCGCCCACCCCCCAGATTCTAAGGACCCTTCAATGGAAAGACTAGTTTTCAGGTTTCCTCCTAAGGCTCCTAGGCAACCCTGGGGCCTCAAGAAAACTGAACACAAAGGGGACCAGCACTGATAAAAAACCTCTGATGTGTATTAGACAATACGCTGGGCTTTTTATGTACCCCACCTCTTCTGCCTTTCAGAAGAACCCCTGTAGATATTTTCATCCATTTTACAGATGAGAAAACCGAAGTTCAGAGTGGTTACCCAAGAAATTACTATAAATATCGCTCAAGCTCACATCAGTATTACGTGGCAGAACTGGAAGCCAGCTCCGCGTCTGGCTGAGTCAGACAGTGTGCTCCTCATCACCAAGCCATGTTTGCCTCTCTCAGCTCTTTTGGGGCTTTCCTAGGCCTTTCTTATTCCTGACCCAAAGTTCAAAGAGCCTTGTGGTTCTCAATTGTTCTGGGTTTTACAGAGTCTAGCAGAGGGCTCTCTTCTCTTGAGCCTTGATAAAAGGGAAGGCAAGTGAGTTACAGACCGAGGCCCAGGGCCCCAGCTGTGGCCTAAGACTAACAGTATGTGGCTATAGGCAGTATAAGAACTCTCTATGGAGCAGCTGTGAGTTGCAGACCACAAAGACTCTCTCCCCGGTGACAGGAATCAGTAGGCTTTGCATTGTTCCTGCCTCCCACTGTCCCCCCTGTTCTTCCCTTCCCCTCCTACCCCTTCCTCTCCGTGGTTCTTACTCCCCACCCTCAACAGCCCAAATGGAAGGCAGCAGGGAGGCTTAAGATGCTAACAGATCCTTTCAGGGCTTCTAGAACAAAAAGTCTGAAATAATTCTCCTGGCCTGGTGGGGGTGGGGAGGGGGTGGCCAGGAGCAGCACCTGCCCTAGGCTGCCACTGTTCCCCAGGCAGGAGGTAACTTCTGGCCTCCTGCCCAGCCAACACACTGTGAATGAGCTGCAGGGGATCAGAGTGTGTGCGCATGCGTGTGTGTGTGTGTGTGTGTGTGTGTGCGTGCGTGTGTGTGTGTGTGTGTGTGTGTGTGAGAGAGAGAGAGAGAGAGAGAGACTGGGAGACTGAGAGAGAGAGGGACTGGGGAGCGGAGTGGCAGGTTTTGTTTGTTATTGAAGCATTTTTGAGCAGGCTGGCTGGTTGCCCCCAAGGAAAGTAACCAGTGGAGACTTGTGATGGGGGGGCAGTGTGGGGGGAGGAGAGCAAGGAGGAATGTGTTCTCTGGGGGCCGTTCCCTCCCCAGTAGACAAATGCTGCAGTCCCAGCTGGGACTGCTCCCACTGACAGCTGTTTGGGGGCAAAGCCCCTCCCCCCATGGCAAGCTCCCTGCTGTTCCTGCTCCTGTCACCTTGGCAACGGGCTTCTTTAGGCTCCTCAAATAGAAAAGGTCCCTTATGCCCGGCAAAGGGGTGGGTTGGTGGGGGGAGGGGAGGGGGCGGAGAGCAGAGCAGGGAGGTTGGGCCTCACAGTGTGATGGAAAGACTGAACCAGGAGGGCAGAAGAGGGGTCCCCATAGGCCTGGCCTCCAGAGGAGATGGAGGGGGTGGTGCTGGGTCACAGCTCCTGATAAGAGGCTTGGTTCTTGGAGTCCTCATTCTAGTGCCTGCACTCAAGGCCCCTGGACGTACATGCAGGCCCAAAGGTGAGAAGAAAGTGGCTGACCAGGAGGGAGATGCTATCACAAAAGAGAGCCGTCCAGTCACTGAAAATCCTGGCCGCTTTTCACACAATTGTGCTCCAGATGCCGGGTCTTTGTTCTGTCTCTCCATCCCTCCTCAGGTCTCTGGGAGGAGAGAGAATGCACTGTTGGGAAGGCCTGCCACACAGTGGCTTTGTTTTTACCACAGAGAGGGTTTTGTGTCAGGGAGTAGTGATTCTGTCTGTGAAAAGCTGGACAGTGTGACGCGTGCTGATTCCAGGCCCCTGGGGTACCATATTTCCCTCCCAAAGCACCTGCCAAACTGTGGGGCAGAACACACTTTTGCTGAGAAAGTTCAATAGAAACCAGAACATTACATGAGGTCCTGTTTTCTGGCTCCAACAATTTTAATGTTAAAATCAGGCAACCAGTTATGACGATCATTTCAGTTACCCACTGTAGGACCAGATTGAGATTACTAAGCATCTCCTCCTTGTATTGGGTCAGGGTTGAGGGAAGCCAGCAGATATCAGCAGAGAAGTTTTATATTTGTTGAACATCTCTCACCACGGGTGTGCATGTGTGTGAGAGAGAGAAAGAAGAGAGGCAGACTGTGTGCCTTGGAACTGTCGGGCATTCCTTCTTTCCCCCAGCTCTTTCCCCCTAAGCTCCTCTTATGTTACATCCATGGTTGCTGCCAGTAATAATAATTAGCAACCAATAATGAACAACCATGTTCCAGGCACTGTACTAAACGCCTAACCTATATATCTCATTTACTCCTAGCAATAATTATTCATCTCACAAATGAAGAAGGTATGGCTCAGAAAAAAATAATTAATTACCATCTCCATATAGCTTTCCCTCCTTAATTGTTCAATTCAGCTCCACAAATACTCATTTAGCACCTATTATGTGCCAAACACGATGCCAACCATATGGGCATTAGAGCTGAACAAGTGTAAATTCTAAGAGGGGCTATGGAAATTTGAGTCTCGCCTTGAAAACTGAGTATGTTTCCAGAACAGAAGTGAAGGGGATTATCTCAGCTGGCACCGGTAGGCATCTATGCCCAGAGTGGCCACGTGGGCCTGGGACCATCTGTGCACATAGGTGGGCCCTGCAGCTCCTTGCTTCTCCCTGGCCCCACTGCCATTAGCTGTGGGACTGCCAAAACGCTCAGTCCATCCATCCCCTGTCGTGTTCGACTCTGACACCTCTCTTCTAGCAGACCTTGCCTTTTCTTACATTTCAGATGGCTGCCCCAACCGTTCACAGATGACTCCTCAGTACACATCCAACTCTGCCCCCCACCCCTGCCCCCAGTGATTTCCAGCTGTCTGTGGGATCTTCCCATGAGGATGTCACCCCACCTGCATACACATTTTTAAAATTTGGAGATTCATACATCAAACCCCAGAGCTGGAAGTCTCCCTCTTCAGAAAGGATCCCCCTTTCCCCATTCCTGGCCACTGTCCACAGTCATCAGGTGTTCCTGGACCCAGGCTTACAATCTCAGGACAGTTTTGATTCATTTCCCTTCAGGGAGGCAGGAGTGTTAGAATGAGAAGAGCATAGGCTTCACAGTGAGACCTGGTTTCAGACCCCAGCTTCATCACTTACTGGTTCTGTGACCAGCATCCAGTTACTTCATCTCGGTAAACCTTGATTTCTTCGTTTATAAGACTAAGATGGTTATTTTTACCACATGCTATAAAGATGGATGAGATGCGATGTGTCCAGCACTGAGCAGGCTCACAGTAGATACTCCTTCCCTTTCACTCCTTATCCCTACCCTCCATCACAACCCACTTTCTCACCATGTTCTGACCATATTTTCTCTGTGTCAGCTCCCAGGTTTGCTTAAGGCCCGCTGACTGTATGAGGTTTAACTGACCACCTGACCCTCCTCCCATGCCTGCCAGAGTCACCTTCCTCAGCGACTTGCTCCTTGCTTGTTTAGAAACCTTCACTGCGTCTTTTATTTCCTGCTTCATCAGGTCACAGGAGGTATTCAATAATTAGCACGTTAATTACTTCTGACTCTGACTCTGGGTGGGGGACTTCAAGACCCCAGAACTACTGTAATTGCTCAGGGCTTCCCCGCACAGATCCTCCACCTCTCCTCCCCCAACCCCAACCCCTTTGTGACCAACGTGGCCTGTGCAGACCTTCCACCTCTCCTCCTGGCATCACAATCCCCCCTTCCTCATCCGTCCAAGATTACCTCCAAAGTTCTCAACAGCCTCCAACTAACCCTTGAAAGCCTACCGTCTTAATTTGCACTTGCTGACTGCGCCCTTCACTCACCCGTCAGCATTTTTCAAGCGTTTATGAGATCCAAGACACCCCGCCTCATGTGTCAGATGAAGTCAATTTTCCCTGAATCTACTGCATTGTAGAAGTCTCCTGGAAACAACTCCCCTTGCTCGTCACATGGGAACACTGCCCATTTGCCTCAGAGGCTGCTTGTAAGGAGTAAATGAGACTCAGATTATAAGAATGCTTTGAGAAGTTCAAAGCAATATATGCATAGCAGGTAGTATTTTAAGAATAGCTACAGTGTATTGTGCATCTTCTCAGCATGAACAAAGGCAGTGAACCTCTCCTCTTTGTGGTTGAAACATAATCTTCCATTTGATACTAACAGACTACTCTGTGAAGTGTATCACTGTTTGTAAAAGAGGAAATAAAGACTTAGAGAGGTTAAACAATTTGTCTTCAGTTGCACAGCCTGTAGGTAGCAGAACCAAGATTCAAACCAGATCTGTCTCTAAAATCCATGCCGTTAGCCACTTCTGCTATATTTTCATCCCTCTACCAAGGGTGGGTAGTTTCCTTTCTAATGCTGCATTGTCTTACAAGGAATCCTGCTCACAGAGGGTGTCTGGTGGTTTTGCCAGGTAGCTGCAGGGCAGATCTAAAGATATTAGGGCATAGACAGCCCACCACAGCATGTCCCAGAGGTGGACAACCCTGTTTTTATAAACTTGTTTCCTCTGCCAGGGAGATTCCCTCAGCTCCATTTCCCCTCTCACGTTCCTCCTAGCCCTCAGCCTGGCAGGACTGCATCTCAGAAAATCCATGTGCCTATTTCTTTAGATTTTCCTAAAAGAGCTTCCTTGTCTAGTTATGTGTATGTGGGACTCTGACCTCCAGAGTCAACCTCAATCTCAGTCACTCCCTGAGGCCTGATCACGGGAGGTGTCTTTGGAGATGAGCAACCTCTGAAGGGTGCTGGCATCATTTAGACACTGCCTCCCCCCTGCCCCGCCCCCGGGCAAACTGCCTCCTCTCTGACTGTTCTCACACCAGCCACCAGGGGTTCAGCTGCACAGGATGCCCTGTAGGTCCCTGAAAGCACCATGGTATTCAATGCCTTGGCTCTTCCCACGTGCTCTTCCTTTCATCATCCTCAGAACTCTGAATCATGCTAAGAGCGTGTTTCCTCCAGGAAGCCTTCTCTGCTTTCCTTTCCAAGTGGAATCCCCTTTTCTGTGTTCTCAGTAGTGTGTGCTCCTCTCCTGTCATTAATATTTACCAAGTGATGCTGAGGGATCTGTTTACCAACTCTCTCTTGCTAAACTGTATTCCACTAAACTTCTTCTAGGGACTAGGTTTTGGCCAGCACCAAACACAGTGCTTGCTCTGTAGTCGATGCTCAGTGATTTTTGTTGAGTGAACGAATAGCTGAAAGTATCTCTTCATTTAACTCTCTAAGCCCTGAAGAGTAGTAGGTAGTAGAAAGTTATGCCATTCCTCTCTCACAAGCACCCTCACCTCACTGGTAGTCCAGATAATTCCAAATTCTAGTCAAGTATTGCAGCTCAGAGAAAAAATGTGTTTGAATAAACCTCTAACCTGCATCTGGGGTGCTTGCAGCTCCCACGTGTTTTGAGACAAGAATCCCAGCACTTCTGGACAGTAAACTTTTTCCTGCATCCAGGAAGACTTAGTATAAGTCGAGATCCATTACTGGTCACAAGTTCTGGCAGTGGATGCGGCAAAGGAGGCGTGTTGGTAAACCCTCACAGCCAGCCCTCCTGCACAGGGGCCCTTAATCCTCTTGCTGCTAACAACCAGCTGTTTGGGGAACAGTGAATTGGTCTCTTCAGATTCTAAGGTGGCTGTCAAGGTTAGAGCACCAGACAGGAAAGAAGAGCTGGCCTAGAGGCTCTCCATTGAGCTGGGCCCTAATGTAGGGAGGCCCTAGGCCTGCCCCTCCTCTGTTCCATAACAGAAAGGGCTGATGAGGCCTTCCAGAGCCATTGCTGAGATCCCATGGAACCAAGCTTTTGTTCCCTAGAAGCAGTGAGCCTTCTAGCAGTGGGGGATGGGGGCAGCCAAAAGAGCTTCAAGTGAAAAACGAAGCCCCTGGACTGTAGGAGGAAATAAAGCCCCAGAGAGATTTCTGTGCATTAATATTTCAAAACTGATATGCCCCATCTGAGCTGTAGAGAAGAGGGATGCAGCCACCTCTGGTATGGTGGCTTCAGTGGGAAGTGCCAACCATCAGCCACCCCACTGACCTCACTATGATCGACAGCAGATAGTTGCTGAGCATCTACGGACATGTAGTTTATTGTGCTGGACAGTGTGGAAGGAAAAAGAAACACTGAATATTAGTTCAACTGAAGCACATCTCTTAAGTTAAAAAACAAAAACAAAAAACATAAAACTTTGACTCAAAAAGCATATAATCTGGCCAGATAGACAGGAAATAAACACACAAAAGCATACAAAGTATTCCAGTTTAAGATACCACTGACTGTACAATGCACCATGTTTTTGCCTCTAAGAAAAGCACTACCAATTAAACCAGCATCATCAACTGTAATATGCAGCCTGATTCAAAAGATGTTAAAATGGTGGTAGAGGGATAAGAATTTTTCAGCATTGATGAACTATGTCTGTAAGATAGCGCACTGTAAGTCACAAATGAATCAAAGAAATCAGCAATAAAAGCAAGAGCATTCAGGACTTCTGAGGGAAAACCCGTAACTGAGGGTCAAGACAAAGAGACAGAACATGAGCTGAGCCTGGGCCAAAGAAGCTTATGCCTTACTGAGATCACTGAAGCAGAAGGAGGGCATTCCAGAAAATGGAAGCGCTGAAGTTGAAGCCAGAAGGGCACAGTGGAGAGGAATGCTGTACAGACAGTGAGCAGGGCAGTTAGGGTGGATGAAGGTAAGGGCAGGCAGGCGGTGAGCAGAGGTTACACAGGAGGAAGGTCTGCAGTAAACCAGAGTGCCGATAAAACCAAAATGGCCTATAGGGTTATCCCCAACTCATGCCTATTCAGGCTCTGAAGGGGAAGAGTTCTGTGGCACAAACAAGCTGGAGTTCCACCTTGCTGTTATTCATTCATTGATTCATACAGCCACACTGAGCATCTGCTAAATTCTAGGCACTTTGGAGGAAACAAATCAATCCTAAATTCTGTCTATCAAAGCAGATAAGTCATTCACTGAAATAACTATGAGTGTAGATATCATCGTGACCCCCACTCTAAAGATGATGAGCCAGAGATCCAAAGAGGTCCAGTGATTGCCCAGCCTCCCACTACTGGTAAGTGGCAGGAAAAGGAGGTTGTGAGGATTTGATTTACTGTACTCTAGGCAGTGTGAGACAGGGTACAAACTTCTGTACAGGGCACAGTGAACAGTAAAGATTGCTTGGATCAAAGAAATAATAAAAATTGAAAGGTTAGTTTATGTTGTAAGAAGGTCTTGAACACCAGGGGCCTTAGACAACCACAGACAGAGGAGAGTCCCTGATGGCTCTTAATCAGGGATCAGATCTGTGCCCTAGGAAGATTAATTTGTGATCTATCCACAAGTCAGATTATAGAGAGAAGAAACTAGAATCAGAAAGACCAATTAGAAAGTTACCACAATGCTTTCAATAAAAGGAATTCGGCCCAGCACAATGCTGGAGTTAAATCATGGTCTTTGCTTTTTATTAACCTTGAAAGTTTAAGGACATACATTCCCCTTGCCCCAAAATATCCTGGAGTCTTTGATCTATGAACTTTTCTAAGCTTTCTTGAGCTTTGTTTCCAGCCTCGGCATATGCTAGCATCATTTGTTCTGAAACAATGGCCTTCAAGCAGCACAGGGTCGGGAGAGTGGGACAGAGAGGAGGTCCAGGGATGGAGGGCTGGGAGGCCAACAGTTGCCTCTCCCAATCTTGGTGAACACATGTGTCCTGTGCCTAACTGTTCTCTTTATGCACTATAGATCTAGAACCTTCTCTAAACTTCCTTTTTCCACATTATAAATCCTGAATTTTAAATTATTTTCCTATGATAGCCACCCCACCCCCACCCCCCGCATCAGACTGTATGATCATCTAGCCCAAACCTCTTGTCTCACAGATAAAACCCTGAAGTCTTGGGAAGGAAAAGGACCTGTCTCGGGCCACACAACCAGTGGGTGGCAGGACAAGCCTCTGATCCTCTTAGCCTCTCTGACCTGTACCATCTCCAGCTCTCAGCTCAAACCAGCAGCCCCCAGATGGACTCTGTTCCCAGGATAGGAATTCATGGTTTGGGGATAAGGGAGAACAAGTTTCACTTGAGTCTTCAGGGATACTTCCCCTCATCTGCAGATCTTTTTGATTGCTAGAGCCTATCCAGGCACTTCATGGCCTCTGCAGTACCTCTTGGGTGTCTTAACAAGGATCATCTTAAAAATCCCTGATTACTAAGTTTGCCTGATTAACAGTCTTTACCTGATTGTTAAGTTTTGAGCTGTTCAGGGTGAAATTAGGAGACAAGGCTCAGGTTGAGGTTGGGGGCAATTTATATTACCAAATGCCTGCTGGCAGTTTCCAGTTGGATGTTCTACCATCACCCGAAGCCCCACACATTTCTCTCAAAACCTCATTACTACCCCTGTTTCTCTCTGCACAGTTCACCGTCATCCAGGTTATAGCCGCGGGTCATCCATACTCCCTCCTCCTCTGCCTCCAACAGTAGGCCACCACGGAGCGTTCTGTGTCTCTTTAACACCTCTTGTTTCTGTCCTCTCCTTTGCATTCCTGCTGACATTCTGCGTGATGCGATAGCTGGGAACCTATGTGTAATATAGACAAAATTTAAGAAAGAAGGTGCCTCCCTGTGTGTGCGATCTGCTTCCTGTGCCCCTGTGTCACAGGATCCTTTCAAATATTAGCTCAGGACCCAGAATTGGCATTCCCCTCATTGGCAGGGAGCCTGTGGTTGTAAAAACCCACTTGAGAGCTTCCAGCCGTGGTCCTCTGTGCATTTGCACAGCACAGCCTCTCTCTGCCTGCCCTCCAGCTATACAAGTCTCTGCCGAGGACAGCTTTTTCAGGCAGGACCAGACCAACTGAGCAGCCCTCATGCTAAGCTGGCCTGGATGCCACTAGTCAGAGAGAGCAAGTTGAGAACGCCCAGTCTCTGAGCTGAATTTCCTGAACCCCTACTGTCCATAAGGCATGAGCTGGACACTGGAGGGATGATGAGAAAATATAGGAATCCTCACCTCCACAAGCCAGTCTGGCTAAAAATGGAAGAAAGGGCAAGCAGCAAATGGCAACCCCTGAACCCCAATCCATGACAATACATTTATTTATTCAGCCCTCGTGTACTGTTAGGTATCATACGGGGTTCTAGATAAAGCCATATGTGATTGTTTCCAATCATCAGGGGTTCATGACCTATAAGGGAAGACAGCTAAGAAGCAGTTCTTATCCATTGCGATACACGTCATTATGGTAGAGGTAAGCCTAGGACACTCAGAACCTAAGCTAAGACTGAAATAACACTTTTAATGATATGATTGAAGATACAAATTAAATGATTGACCGTGACCGTGTGCCAGGCACTGTGTTGTTCACATTATGTCATTTTTGTCTCATTTTATTTGCACAGTTTTTTGTGTTGTTTCCTTCTTTCTTTCTTTCATCCTTACAACTTTCTGGGCAAGAGCTATTTTTGTTTCTGGTTTTCAGACAAGACATCTGAGGCCTTGAGAGGTTAAACAGCTAGCCCAAGGTCCCCCACTTGTAACAAGAGGAAACTGTGGTCCAGCCCAGGCTGCCTCCCACCAGAGTCTGAGGACTGTGTGTACAGCAGGCCCTCCCTGGCGGGGGCCCGGTCTGAGCAGAGCCGGGAGGGTGACTAACAGCCGTACTTAGAGAGCTAGCCTGGGTGATGGGCTACACCTGCTGCAAACATGGAGCAAAGCAGGTGCAGGGCATGGAGGAGAGAGAGAACATAGCACCTTCCTGTATCCAGGGTTTCTCTGAACAGCTGGAATGATCCAAGAAGGCTTCACAGAGGAGGTGAGCTTTGCATTGGGCTTTGAGGGCCAGCCGAGGGCCAGCCAAGGGCCCAGTGTTTCAGAATAGGAAGAAAGCAAGAAAACAGAAAGAAAGTCAGGCCCTAGCAATGGCCAGGCTAAACTCTCGGCAAAGGAGGAAAGAAATGAAAGCAAGAACATTGAGTTTGGGGAACCTTCTTTATGTGGATGTGGGAGGGGGCCGCAGATGGGGGGACATAGAAGACCAGGCCAAGCCATGCCACCTAACCTGGCCTCTCCCTCTTCAGCCTATGCTCAGCTGCAGCCGCACCAGCTCCTCCCCAGCCATCCTCAAAGCACATGCAGCCCCAGTTTGTGATGCAGCAGCAGCAGCCATCACAGCAGCAGCCGCCGCCCCAGCCATCACGGCCGGCGCTCCAAGCCCCGTCCCATCCCCAGCTGGCCTCGGTCCCTCCGAGCCTGGCCCTGCAACCCAGCCCAGAAGCCCATGCCATGCCGCTAGGCCCAGTCCCATCCACCCCTGCCTCTCCAGTGCCCCGCTGCCAATCTGCACAAGCCTGGCAGCTCTCAGCAGTGTCCCCCTCCCACACCAGACACTGGGGCTCACAACGGATATCCCGAGGGCCTGGCCCACACCCCTCAGCGCAGGTTCCAGCACGCCTCAACTGTCATCTTACAACTACAGCCTGCTTCACCAGTGGTGAGTAAGCCTATCCCAAGGCCCAGGGAACAGAGAGGGAGGTCACCGCTCAGGCCATTCCATGGCCCCCTTTGGGATGTGTATCTGTGTGCACTGAGCATCAAAGTCCTCACTGAGTACTCCAGGAAAGAAAAGAGGCCTCTCCCTAACTTGGGGCTGGCTGAATCTTAATGTCCTTCTTCCCAAGCTCCATGGAAATGGGGGACGCGTCCAGAAAGGTAGAGACAATTCATGAGCAAATCATATCTGTCCTGTCCTTCAACAGCCCCAGCAATGCACCCCCGATGACTGGAAGGAAGTGGTACCTGGGGAGAAGAGTGGGTCGGAGACTCGGTCTGGCCCATCACCGCATCAGCAAGCCATCGTCACTGCCATGCCAGGTGGCCTGACTGTGCCCAAGAGCCCGAACATCCAGCAGTCCCCAGCTCACGGTATGAAGCGTAGCAGGGCCCTTGGGGGAGGGGAGAGAGTCAGCCCTCCTTGCCACCCTCTGGCACATTGCACTTGGGCCTCTAGAACGGGAAGAAAACTATAAACCCCAAGTGGCAAGAAAGAAGTTGGGTAGGTGGAATCAAAGAGTGGATTGAGAAGACGAAGCAAGGATAAAGAAAGGGGACCCAGAAGGTATAAAAAGATAGAGAAAGAAAAGAATTTAAGTTCTAGATGAGGCCGGCCTGTCACTGCTGTCAGATATATCCACACAGCCATATGCTAGGGTGAGAGTTCACCCAGGGATCCAGTTGTCTCAATCCTCTGCTCCGCTTGGTATGAGAGAGTGTTCTTGAAGTTGGCGATATGACAAGGCGGCTGCATAGCACACAGATGAGGGCAGTGCCTAAGGGGAGCTAGCAGGGATTCATGGAAAGCCTCATTGAAGAAACAGGCAGCTCTGCTCTGGGCTCCCCCACTGAGCGCTCAGTGGCAGGCAGGCTTCTCTAAGACCTGGGTTTCACGAGGCTCCACTGATCCCTCTACCCTGACAAGAGAAGCACGGTGGTACCTCTGCCCCCACAGCAATCCCCTCACTTTCCTTTCCTTCTCTGCCAGTGTGTGCAGCCATCTTGGCCCAGCTCTCGATGACATTCTGGGCCATGGGCCACGTATAACTCAGGGAGGCAGTTCCATTGTTGAACTCAGTGTGCTGGGATTGGGGATGGAGAGAACCAAGAGAAAGGGGTTTGGAAATGGAAGAAAGAGAAATGAGAATAAAAGAGCTTTGGGGAAAAGTAGTTATAAATGTCCTATAAGGAATGGAAGAGGGATCAAGGAAAAGAAAAGCAAAGGAAAGCAAAAATTAAGAGAGGAGATCAGAGTTCTCTTGGCAAATTGCAATGAAAAGGGGTTCACCATTTTCTAAAGCAGCCCATTCCACTGTGGGATTGCTCCAATTATCAGAAAGTGGCTTTTCAAATTAAGCCAAAATATATTGTCCTGGAACTCCCACCACTGGCTGTGATTCTGTCTTGTGGATTGCAGTGGAGTCCATCTACTACAGTGTGTGTAGACAGTTATCATGTCTCTTTCTTCTCCCCACTCCGCTACCCCCCTATTTAAAAAGAGAGAGAGAGAGAGAGAGAGAGAGAGAGAGAGAGAGGGGGAACATGTCCAGGCTAAATATTTGAGATTTATTTCAGTTTTTACCTATCACACATCAAGACTTCCCATTTCCACCATGCTGATCATTGTCTAGCCACATTCCACATTTCCGCTAATTCTCTTAAAATGTGATTCCTCCAAATGAAGCACATTAATTCCAAATATAAAAGATGGTAGTGACCCAAGGTTGGCACGTAGACCTAGCTTTATAAGCCCTCCAAGAGGCAGAGCTCTGCATAGTATAGTAGAGAGGAACTAAAATTTATTGAAGACCTACTATGTGGCAAGTTGTGTTTTCCTTTGCTCACTCATGATATACCTAAGAGATCATTACTATTGTCCCCATTATTTAGAGGAGGAAATGAAAGGCTCCAGGTCTCACAGGTAAGAAAGGGCAGCCCCATAATTCTGGCTTCAGGGGTAATGCCCTTCTCTGCCTTCATCAGGACATTGCACCTATGACCCCGTGTTAACTCCTCCAACCCCAGGGAATGATTTCCTTGGTTCACAGAGCACTGTGTCTTGGGAATCCCAGAGGGGTTGGGCTTGGTTTTGGTTTCTGTTTTTGTGGTTTCTTTTTACGTGAACTGCTATCATTTCAGGTCCCCTCCATCTCAAACTTTACAGTTTATATTGTGAGTCAAAATGTTATTAATTATGTCCATTCAATGGTGTCTTGTGAATTTAGCCCACAGTTCGAGGCACACCAGAAAATGGTAACAGTTAACAGCTAGCATTTAATGAGTCCTCTCTGTCAGCTTTACATGCATTTCCTCACTTAATCCTGCCAGTGTCTCTCTGAAGCTGAAAGCTTCATCATGCCCATTTTCAAGATAAGAAAACTGAGGCACAGAGAGACTAAGTGGTGGGCCAGGAATGTTTTACAGCTGAATTTTGTCACTCATTCTACTAACGCCTCTGCTTAACTTTGCCATCTGTATGTTATATAGCATGTCTTTAACCAATTTGCTGATAGAAATGTTGACTAGGACCTGACTGAAGACACATGCCCTATCTGCAGGTTGGTGATAATCAACAGTCTTTGTTCAGTTATTTGTTATCCAACAATCTCTGAATGAACTGACATTTGCCTTCCTTTCTTCATCTTGTCTATAAAACTCTCAAAATTTTTTTCTGAAATCTAGTCTAAATGATATACATATAACAAAGCACCCTGTTCCTAAGGTTCTATCTCATGAGAAAAGTAAGTTTTGCACAATGGAGACAACTGTCAAGCACCCAAGATTTAAATATCCATTCTGTATTATATGTTTGAACGCCTGCTTTGTGCAAAGCACTGTGAAATGAGAGGTAATCCACAGAGAAAGAAGGTCTGTACCCTACCTTCAAGGAGCTTAAGGTCCTCTGGAAAAGATGAGAAATGCACAGGAAAAAAAAATACAATAAAAGATATGATAAATGTCATAGAGAGATTATGGGTAAGTGCTTTAAAAAGTAAGAGAGAAAAGTTACTGCTGAGTAGAGGTTATCTGGGTAGATTGCGGGGAGGGGGGTGGCATTATTCTAGAGCAAAGGCTGGCAAACTACATCCTAAGGGCCAAATTCATCATATCACCAGTATCCATACAGCCCACAAGCTAATAATGGGTTTTTTTACATTCAAAAAACATTTTTAAGACTCAAAAGAATATTTTGTGATACGTGAAAATTATATGAAACCCAAATGTCTGTGTCCACAAATAAAGTTTTATTGGAACACAGCCACATACGTTCATGTTGTATTGTCTGTGGTCACTTTCCTGATGCAACAGTAGAGTTGAATGGTTGCAATAGAGACCACATGACCTACAAAATCTAAAATATTTACTATCTGATCTCTTACTGAAAAAAGTTTGCCAGCTACTTTTCTTGAGTCTAGACCTTTAGGAGAGGTAGGACCTGGACATGTGGAGCTGGGCAGACAGCATTCCAGAAGGGACTAGTGAAGTGGATAAAGGTAGGGAGGGAGTAATGTGGTCATGTTTATAGAACAAAATATAAGTGTAAGAAATGTAAGGACAGAAAAGGGAAGGAAATGTGAATACTGATGAAAGAAGGCATTGAAAAATGGCTGGAGGGAGAGGGAAAGAAAAGAGCAAAGTAAATGATCAGGGAATATAAAATAAATGTAAAATGTGGAAACAAAAAGAGATGAGGCCTGCGAGGAAAGGGATGGGGAGATGAATGAATGCTAAAGGTAATGTTGGAAATAGAAGTCAAGCATGGAGAGAGAAATTCGGATCATCTATTCAGCATGAAGCTGGGCGTGGGGGTGGGGGCTTGTGAAGGTCTCACAAGCTCTAGCACGTCTACTGAACGAAGGTGCTTCCCCGGTTCAGTTTAAACCAGCGTGGTTTAGGAAAAGAAGTAACATTTACTGGGCTCCAACTGTGTGCCAGGCACTGCAGGCAATTTGTGTAAATGCCCTCAGTTAACCTGCATAGTAAGCCTAAAGAGGAGGCATTATCCCCGTTTATGGAGGTGTAACTGGGGCACTTTGGTCATTAGTTAACCTCTCTGATACTTAGTTCCCAGTGGGGAGGATAATGACTACTTGTGGGGTTATTGTGAACTCTTTTAAGTAAGAGGAGAGCGCGAGCAAATAGGGCTTGACACAAATTAAGCACTCAATTAGTGCTAGTCGTTACTCTTCCTGCCTCCTACTTGGCCAGACGGGGAGTCACAGTCCATCACCGCACTGGGGACTTCTGACGGGGCGAGGGCGGAAGTCGGCGCGGCGCGGCGCGGCGCCTGCCTCCCTAAACCTCACCCTGACATCTCTAACCGGCCACCGGCCTCGCGGCGCCTCCCCGAGGGCGCCGCGGGGGCGGGGCCGGTGCGGCCGCACAAAGGAAGCGCGCGGCCCAGCTTCCGCGCCGGCGCCCCGCCTCCCGGAGGCCCCGCCCCGCACGCTCAGGCCCCGCCCCCGCTCTCGCCCCGCCCCCGGCGGAGGCGGCCGCGGAGCCCTGCCGGGACGCGCCGCATTGTCTCCGCGGCGGCTGCAGCCCTAGAGCGCCCGCCGCGCGCGCGCGCAATCCGCCGCCGCCCGCACCCCTACCCCGGCTTCGCGCCCCTGCCGCCCTTTGTGGACGCCGGCTCGGCCGGTGCGGTCGGATGCGCCGCGGCAGCCCCGGGCCCCGGCTCGGAGGCTCCCGGCGGAGAGGAGGCGGCCCGCCCGGGCCCGGGACCCCGCGCGAGGCGGCGCCCGGCCGAGGGGTTGCGTAGGCCCCGCCCGGCCAGGCCCAGCCGGGCCCTGGACAGGTCAGTGCCCGTGGCGGGGGAGGGGTTCTCGCCCGGAAGGGTCCCGCGGCCTGCGCTCGTCTCACCGGACAACGGCCACCGCCCTCCGGTGCCGCTCCCGGCCCAGGCCTACTCGGCTGCCAGGCCGTGCCAGCCCGCGACTCTCGCCCTCCCGGCGCCGGGGAGGTGTCCTGCGCCTGCCCCGCCTCGTCGGGGACCCTGCCTGCCCCTCACTCCCCCGGCAGCCGTTGCGTCACCCTCGGCGCTTCCGTTGTGTCCCCGCACGCCCCCACCCCCGCTTCGGTCCTCCGGGGACGGCGCTTTCCCGGGATGGACGGTCCGCTTAGGGACAGGGCTGCTGGCATCCACTCTACTTTCTGGGTAGGCGACTGCCTATCTTGGAGGGCCTGCGACTTCGCTGGAGAGTTTTGTTTTTAATCTAGTCTCACGAGGCTTTTAATTGGATGGAAGGGACAAGCTGTTCTGCGTCCGTCCTCTCTTCCATTTTTAGAAGAGCGTTTTCTCTCCTTCCCGTGCCAAATGAAGGCATATTGTATTGTGTGGGCTCTTCACATTAAAAATCGAGACCTGTGAGATTCCGTCGTTAAATTGAAGTCCACAGGGAGGGAAGTAATCTGCCCAAGGTCAGGTTGCCAGCTAACTGTGACCCTGCAGTGATGAGAACTCCCTAGTCGGAGGCTGCTGTATTGCTGGATACCAGTTTGTGCCAGTGATAGCTCCACCGTCACAGTCCTCACCTTCCCTCCCCCAAGGCCGCTTTTGAGAGCTGAACGGATTTCACTGACACAGTTTCAGTTCTAATCAACTTTCCTTTCCTTCCTGCTCCATACCTAGAATGTTGACCTTGTTCCCTTGCTGTCTACAGAGACACAGTTTTCTATTCCTTTTCCTGCTGAACAAATCAGTGACAGCTCTCCCCCTTAAATTTCCCATCCCAGATCTTTAATCCTCCCATTGGCATATTGGACCCAGAGGATCCCTTGTTGTGAAATAAGCTACCGACCTAAATCCACCATATGTCCCAAATTTTTCTAGGACAACCCCAATTTAAAATATTCCATCCCATTGTCTTTATCAGCCAAGTGCCTCAATTTTTGGTTTAGATGTCATTCTAACTGTATCAGGCCCTGCTGTCCTGGCCTTTTCCAGCCATTTGACTCTGGGGCATAACTGGGTAATCCAATTACCATTCACTTGGGATTTTTTTCTTATTCCTCACCCCCACCCCCAGTTAACCCAAATGTTGGAACTGTTAGGATTTCTAGATGAGTCTGAAAATTGCAGATTAATGAGGCAGGGAAATTCCTTCTTGCTCCTATATGTCTGCCCCCCCCCCCCACCCCCCCCCCAGTTTTTATTCTGTGTACAGGGCCTCAGACCTGTGGCAGTGTCTGTTGATTTAAGGCTTAAGTTGAGGTCACATGGGATGTAGGGCCTCATACATTTTGAGCCTAGAAGAGAAAGAAACTTACTGTGTTGGTTACAGGGCAAGAGGTTCTATCTCATATCTTAAGATACCTGCACAGCTAAGTAGTTTGGTTCCTCTCAGATTTCACACACCTTGTTTGCCCTCCTGACCCATGCGAAACATTGTCCTAGGCACTGTGGAGAATATACAAGTGGTTTTCCCCGCTTCGCCCTCAACATCTGGATCTCTGTGTGGCAATAACCATACTTTTGAATCAGCTGATGCCTGTGTGTTTCCCACTGTTTCTGTCCCTGAGTTTCAGTGCCTGCCAGACAGGAACCAGAGCTTCTGGCTCGGCTCCTTTACAAGGGCTGGCTTCTTTCACAGAGGGCCCAGCAGATGGGCAGTGGTGCTCGTGCGGCACCTGCCCTTTCCAGGCACTCACCACGGGAGCTCTGCCCCTCAGCCCACCCAGGATCTGTTTCCAGGCTTGTCCATACACATTGGGAAGAAAAAGGTGCCTTTTTTTCCCTCTCCAGCGTTAATCTCAAGTCCGCTTTCTGTTGTTCTTGAGCTGCTTTTTCAGTTGTCAAACTGCATTTTTGTGAGCTATAGCTCCTGTTTTCATCACCTTCCCCGCCCCCCCCAGCCCCGGCCCCCGCTGCCTTTTTAAGCTGTTGTATTGCTAGCTGGCACATAGATACTTAATGAATATTCATATTTTTCATGGCCTCCTAGCCCTGTCCACTTCTCTGCCAGGTCCTGGCTTAATTTCTAACTTGACTTTGTCAGGTGTACTCAAGATATTATTTCCACTGCCCTCAAAGTGAGGAGGAATCTCCAGCTCTTCTTTTTCTGTGCCAGTAATGATTCTTCTGGCTGTGGGCCTCTTCAGCCCTTGTTGCTCTGCATTGCAGTGGAGGAGAACCTCTTAGGAAGGTGTCTCATGCTTCTCCAGACATCCCTCCTCCGATACTGACTTTCTAGTCTAAACTGGTGACCTTGAAACTTCTCTTCTTGCCCCAGAGGCCCCTTCCCCCATCTCTGACCCTGTGTCTGTGCCTTGCTCTGGCTCAGCCCCAGAATCCACTCTTTTCAAACCACATCCTTTTTCCTGCCTTACTCATTTCCTGTCTCAGATACTTTGGATCCCTTGGATCTTTCAGTGGGAGAGAGAATAAGGGGAATAAATAGATAGATGATTTTTAAAACTGTTCATGCCTCTGGTGCTGCATGCTCTTACTTCAGCATCCTCTGTAGGTTTTCTTGTTTTAGGGAAAGAAAACAATTACTATCTCAGATTTAAGAACCTTTCCCTGAGTTTGTGAATGTCTTTTTGTCTCTGCTTTTTCCTGTTGTGATTAAGTCTCTGTCTTCCTCTGGGCTGTGGGCCTCTCTCTAGGCATTCAGTAACTTATTTGCTGAATAAAGTTCACCCCTTACCTGTCAAAGCGCTTCCCTTTCAGCTCACATTGATAGGTAGGTAAGCCAACATAAAGTTTAAATTGAAAAACTAGAGAATGTGATGGTGGTTCCAGTTCTAGTAAGGCTGCTCCATGGAAGTGTGACATTCACCAAGAGTTTTTACCTCCTCTTGGTTAGTCCCAGATTATATTATTAAAGTTCTTCCAGCTGTGCAGTGCCATTTACTCTCCAGACAGATTTGATTCCTTCCTGGAAAAGATTCTCCTCTGAAAAGCTATGTCACATCTACTAGAAATTAGAATAAGGAAGCAAGACACCTTCAGAAAAGCATAGTTTCTCTTTTATTCCCTTTCTTTGGTGCCAGTTTTTGCAACTGGAAGATGAAGATGATGATTTTCTGTGGTCAGGAGGAATCTCACAAAAGTGGTTGTAGAGATGCTTGGGTGTTTTCCACTCCTTGGAGAAAGAGTGAGGACTAGCTGCCTTACGCAATGCGCTCCCCTGAGGGCATTTGCCAGTAACAGCAATGACTCTCTGCAGTGGCTTACTAGCACCTTGTCTGATGGAAATCAAAGCTGGGACTAAGCCCTCAAGGTCGGGTGATGCACATGTACAGATTCCTGTTTTCAGTGTTTTTATGGCCTGCTTTAAACTGCAGTGTGGGGCACCAGTGTAAAAGACTCCGTTTGAATATGTGTTCCGTTAAAAATGTTTCAAGTGGGCCTGTTTAAGATGACTTGAAATACTTATCCACAGTTCAAATAGATGCATGTTTCATTTTAAGCATTGACTTATTTAAAAATTTCAGCTTGAATTTAGTTACATCAGAACACAGATAAACTTGTTTTTTAAAAAACTCAGAGACACACCATCTTTAATTGAACTTTATGACATTTTGGGAATTGTTAGGAAAAGAATTAGCCATTTGTTTATCCAAAACAACAGTCTTACAGACTCAGGGCTTTTCCCCCCATTAGTTACAAAAGTAGAATATAATTGACATGAATAAAAAATGTTTTTTAATAGTTAATCCAGTTATATAATTAAGAATGATTAGTTTTTGAAGATACATACTAAAAAAATAGCATATGATTTAAATAATAAATTGTTACTGTGTGATTCATTGTAAAATCATGTAGGCCAGCATACTTAATGGTTTTTTTTTTTTCCTTCCCCTTCCAAATTATTTATAGTTAGTGAAAAGGGATGTGTTTTCCTATACTTTAAATTTCCAAATGATTTTTTTTTTTAGTTCAATCCACAAGAAAACATTCTTTTACATCTGCCAAAGAAGTGATTGCTGTTAAACAGGGATTGCCAGTATTCTAAGATAAATCCAGATGTTGAAGAGAGTCCCAGTCTGCCATTGGGCTTTCTTTAAAGCAGAAAACTTGTGTCTTGGATGATTTTCTTCTTAGCAGTGAAATTTGTCATAGCTTCTCTTAAGAAAAGATGGTTTTTAGATGCCATGTCATAACTCTTCTACAGTAGATTAGGAAGAGCAGGCCTGATGCTGAATATTTGAACTGTTGGCAAGAAAATGAGAGTTCATGACTGCTAAGAGTTATTTTTAAAGCCCTAGTTGCACGGCTATTATGTCTCAAATACTGTATAATTATCCCTAGTTACTGATATCTTTAGCATATTTGAAACCGTCCATATGTGGCCTAAATCCACACTGCCATATTAAGACATTTTTAAACAGCCCAAGCAAATGACACTGTAAATTAAACTTAATATGAGCCAAATATTACTTTAAAAAAATCAATTAAGTCCACATTTCTAGGCCTCCAGTATTAATCTCTTCTGTCAGCTGATTGGTAGAAAAGTAGGGTGATTGAAAACTTAGACAATGGTTATTAAAGGGAGAGGGCAGTGTTTTCTAAGAACAGAAATGATCAAGAAGATTGATTTGCAAGATAAAAATACTCTATCCCATTATAGACAAGGACAACCAAGGCTGGCTTTCTCTAGTGCATTCTCTCTCTCTCTCACTCTCACCTATTTCTCTAAGAATATTGTTGCTTCTGCATTTGGTAAACAAAAGAGTTATATCCAGCAACATGGTGGCCTTTCCTTGTTATCATCCTGAAAATAGAGAATTTTCTAAACATTTGTGGTTTTTTTTCCAACTGTAAAAATCCATCTTCCATGATTTTAATCTTCAGCTTTTAAAGTAATTTCTTTTCACAGGCTAAACCACCTCCTGGCATTATAAGAACCACTGGGAAAAAGTGGTTCTTTTTGGCTCCTAAATTCTTTGCTTGTTTCTAGGGTTCCTTTGATACCTGAGACTCTTTATGAACTAAATGCATAGGAAGGGAATCTGGCACTTCTCGTGTCCTTTGGATTAATGACTGTTGAAGATGAATTGAGATGTGTGATCTGCCCTCAGTGGCAGGTATATTTCCCTTGTGTTGCAGTTCATTGTCAAAGCGGAAGTATGATTTCTTCCTGAAGCCTGAACTCAGGAGTGCCAGGACAGGACGCTGAGTAGGCCAGCACATCTGAGGAACATGAGTGATACTTGAGTTTGGGCCAGTGAAAGAATAGCTATGGTCTGCAGCTGCAAGAGGCCAGGCCCAGTGCACTGAGCCTGGGGCAGCTTCCTGGTCTCTTGAGTCTCAGTGATGGGAGCTCTCCAATGGCAAGTCAGGCCTCTTGCACTGCATTGTAACTGCAGTATTACATTAACTCTTGCCACAGCCATATGAGACAAAGATAAGCATCCCATTTTACAGATGAGGAAACTGAGGCCTTCAGTAACTTGCCTGGGATAATCTAAGATTTAAGCTTAGGGTCTTTCTGATCCCAAGTCTTAACTGCCCTGTAACATAGCTTCCAGATGTAATCAGTGCCAAGCATTTTACATGTATAAACTCTGCTATTCACTGTCAACCTGCAAGACAGGCAGCATGATGGTCATTTATATAGATGGAGACACAGACACAGAGCAGGTACCAAGTGCTTGAAGCTGCCCAGGTGATCAAAGATGGAACCAGAGTGTGAACCCAGGTCTGCCCAGAGCCGGTGCCCTTTCTACTCTGCCATTTTTCCTGTCATCTTCAGTGATTCTGGCCTCTAGACAGAGGGCCTCTTATGTCCGTTCCACACCTTTTGCCTTGTGAAATCGCAGCATCTGCTAGAGAACTGTGACATTAGGGTATCTGGGAGCCCTCCCTGGGCGCTGGAGACCGGAGGACTGGCTCCAGTAAGTGGAGCTCTTGTTGAGAGCTCTGCCTGGCTCCCTGCAGCTGGAGGTAGTCATTGCACGGTGCTCCTTGGCCTGAGCCGGGCAGCAGTGCTGCAGCTGTGTGGAAATCCCTCCTGAGTCCCGGCCGAACCATGCGGGGGGCTGCTGGTGGTTCACTCTATTGACTCCTTCCTCCAGAGCTGGGGGTGGCCGCTTGGAAAACATTCAGCTGTTTACAGTTCAGCTTATGTCCACTGTGGCTGAGGCCTGTGGGTGAGTCAGAAGGGCTGTGTGCTCTGCCTGTGTCCAAAGAGACAGGCTGAAAGTCAGCTGTATGGTAATGGCCGCAAGGGAAGAGGATCCCTCCTACCAGACTTGATGCTTAAGATCCAGGAAGCCTGCCTGCTCTCGAATCCTCTTAACCCAGACTTAACAAGGTCACTCCTCAGTGACACGGAGGCCCGTCTGAGGCCACCTGGCCCAGCTTCCCTGGCACTGTGCCAGCCAGCTCTGCACAGACACAGGTCCGCAGAGCGGGCCAAAAGGATCTTCTTGTCACAGTCCTTTCTTCCCTTCTCAGGAGAGGCTCCCAAGAGCAAAGGTGCTCTGAGGGCAGGATGGTGACAGCACCTGTGAGAAAAGGCCACAACCTTTTGTGTGTCTGACATCTCTGTCCTTAGCAGAATTGCACAAGCTACAAACATTTGGCCTTGGTGCCTCCTACCCTCTGGGTTCTCAGGGGAACCCAGGGTGGGGAAGCGAAGTACAATTTTCCCACCTCTAAGAGCTCCTTTTATGCATGGTTTAGTGGGTGGTGGTGTTTATTTGCTAAATCACATCCGACTCTTTGCAACCCCAAGGATTGTAGCCCACCAGCTCTGTCCATGGGATTTCCCAGGCAAGAATCCTGGAGCAGGATGCCGTTTTCTTCTCCAGGGGATCTTCCCGACCCAGGGGTCAAATCGGGTCTCCTGCATTGGCAGGTGGTTTTCTTTGCCCCTGAGCCACCAGGGAAGCCCGTTTTAGAACGTAGCCTCTTCATTTAGGTGGCACACACTCTTGCCTTCATTCTGAAATGTAGACTTAATTACGCACCCTTTTCCTCCTCTGGAAAATTAAGATGTTAGACCTAGGACCCGTCTAACCTCAGGCCACAGACGACTAGTGCCCCTGATCCAAAATATCCACTCTTCATCCCTCATGCCTGACCCCAGACCTTCTGTCCCTAAATGGGGAGGAAAGCGCTCTGCTTCTCTAAATGATTCACAGCCAGGTGTGAATGACTGCAAGTGTATATTTGCATTTTAAAGCAGGTTGTTAACCGAATGAATCTCTTTAGGTGACTAATCTGTCAGGGTCCCAGGATGGAGCCGCGATTCCTCTTTCCCGCTCTCTTCCCCCCCCCCTCCCCCCACCAGCAGATGGGTGCTTAACGAGATTCTGTACCTCCCCCACTTGCGGAGTGGCACTAATGTCTTTAGGAGCCCAACTATAATGAGATTGTAAAGGGTGGCCACAGCCTTTGCTGAGGGCTCGCTGGGCCCTCAGCTTGCCTCCCCGTGTTAGCGCCAGGTGCACCTGGTCTGCATCAGCTGCTCTCCGCCTGGGATGTGCCTTCCTTGGGTGTCCCTTTGCAGGCGCTCTGCTCAGGGTCTCCGTAGAGCAGGCAGTTGTCGAGGAGCCCTGCTTTCACCCCTCCCACCCATGGGACTGGCCTGCCAAGCTGAGGCCCAGTGAGCAGGACTTCACAGCCAGGGGCCTGGAGAGAACGCTCTGTGTTGTGTAAGCGACCTTGTTTTGCCATTTGTCAAGCAGAATTTGCTGCGGGAAATGATCCGTGTTATCACCTCCTCTGCCTCCTTGAATCCTCTATTAACTTCATTAGCTTTGTTTTACTCATGCTGCTGCCAGGCACGGGTAGTTAGAAGTCTTGGAAATTAAAATACTTCTTTCTCCTCATGTCTGTAGAAGATGGAAATGGCCACTGGCCAAGCTGAGGGGTACAGGGAGAGGCCCTGCTTGCTTTTCATCTCCTCTGAAGTCAGATCTTCAAGGCTGCTTATTTTCGGGGCAAATAGAAAGAGTTGGCCAGGTCATCTGAAACACCCACAATAAATGTTAGTACTGAACTCTATTTTAGTGTAACTGATGATTTTTGCCACATCTGTGCTTATAAAGAGCACCATCTGCTGCTGTTGCTGCTAAGTCGCTTCAGTTGTGTCCAACTCTGTGCGACCCCGTAGACGGCAGCCCACCAGGCTGCACCGTCCCTGGGATTCTCCAGGCAAGAACACTGGAGTGGGTTGCCATTTCCTTCTCCAATGCATGAAAATGAAAAGTGAAAGTGAAGTCGCTCAGTTATGTCTGACTCTTCATGACCCCATGGACTGCTCCTCCGTCCATGGGATTTTCCAGGCAAGAGTACTGTAGTGGGGTGCCATTGCCTTCTCCAAAAGAGCACCATAACTGGTTCCAAAGTGGCCCAGATGGAACCGAGCTAGGGCTAGCCCGACCTCTATCTTTGGGGGGCAGGAGAGCTCAGCCTCTCTGGACACCTACCTCCTGGCCCTGGGGGCAAGGCTGTTTCTTTAGGTGCCTCTGGCCTCTGCTTCTGGAGGTCATCATGCCTTTCCAAATTTGCCTGGAGCCAGCATCAGTGTTTGAAAGTGGGCCAGGGAACCCAGAGCTGCAGTCTTTGGAGCTGAGTTAATGCTGAATTTCCCATCCATTGAGGAAATCCCCACTCTAACAAGAAGAAATAAGTAGCTCTTATTCTTCTTCAGAGCCAGGTAGCCAGAAATGCCATTCTTGTAGGCAGGCACCAGCCCAGCTGCCCTGTCTCAGTCATTACCACCTCAGAAAGTGACTTGCCAATCTCAACTGGTGGTTGCTGTTGGAAGACTAGGGAGAACAGTACTGTGGTCAGCCGTGAAGATGGAGACCACAGTTTCCACACGCTGTGGTTCAGCACCTATTAAATGTTTTGGTCACTGGGTTAGCCCTGAAGATACAGACAAGACCGGGACAGCCCTGCCTAAATAGGGCCCCTGCTTTGCCTAGCAGAGAAGACTGGCCCTGAGCAAATAATTTCACAAATGGGGCCCAGGGAGTGGGGAGGGGATTCGCCCTTCCTGTTTTAATCCAGTCCCTATAAGGACTGTTTCTGCCAGAGTTTGAGTGAGAGCAGATTGAGACGCAGCCTACAGGTTGAGGCCTGTGTTATGTAATGACGCCCCCAGAACACATTGCTTTGTTCATTCTCATCGGAATACTTGGCCCTTTGTGGTCAACTTCAATCAAATGCTAGATTCTACCTCTCCCTCCCCCCCGCCCCCACTGGAGCTTGGTTTTATTTCCTTCCTGCAGCTTCTCCTTCTCAGAGTGTCCTGGCCTCTGCCTTGCAGATCCAGGTACCTCACTCTGTATAGAGGCATTTGAGACCTGTGGGAATCCCAGCAGCACTTACAGCCTTGGGACCGGTCAAGGGAACTGAGTAAGGAAGAATTCCAAAGATAGAGGACTTCTTTGTCTCTCTCTCATCTGGCCTCAGGGCCAGCAGGGCAGGTTGTTGCACGTTTAAGCTGCTTTCCCTTAAGCAGGCCGCAGAGCAGTCTGGGAGAGCGGGAAGCAGATTAAATTAATCTCAGTGTGCTGAGCTTGGCAGAGGGTGAGATCGTGTATGGCTATTTCTCTATTTGAGAAATAGCCCAAACTCCTTTGTTACTAGAGCAGATGATGAGGGTTTGCCTGCAAGATGACTGCAAAACAGAATCGTTGCAAACCTCTGTACAAGTTGTAAAGCACTCTGCTGCCCGTCCCTGGGACTCTGTCTGTCCTGCAGCCAGCCAAAGTTATAACGGAGAGTGATCGATCGATGTAGTGAAAAGGCTTATTAGTTTGTTCTCTTGCTTAATAAGATCCCCTTTTTTAGAACTTAAATTCAAAACAGGTCTTTTTCCTCCCAGAGTTAAGTACTGGCCCTGTAGCCCCTGGGCTGGTGAATGCCTCTGTTTGCTACTGCATTTGGCATGAGGAAAGAAGCCACCACCTCTTTGCAGTGTACATTAATCAGTAGGGTAGAGGGGCCAAGAGGAAGAATCCAACAAGGTTGGAGAAATCTCAGGGAGATAAGCACCTATTTGGTGATAAATATCAGTGAAAAGGGGCAGGTGATAAATATCAGTGAAAGGGGCAGGCAGGCATGATCCCAGAATTTAGAAGTGCTGTGAAGTGAAGTCGCTCAGTTGTGTCCACCTCTTTGCAACCCCATGGACTGTAGCTCACCAGGCTCCTCCATCCATGGAATTTTCCAGGCAAGAGTACTGGAGTGGGTTGCCATTTCCTTCTCCAGGGGCTCTTCCTGACCCAGGGATCGAACCCAGGTCTCCTGCATTGCAGGCAGACACTTTACCATCTGAGCCACCAGGGAGCCCCAGAAGTGCTGTGAACTAAAACAAGGGAGCCACTCATTGCCCATCCGTGCTCTCTAAAACAAAATTCTTACAAACTGGATCTCTTAGATCAATACTTGATATGGTACGTTAGGAGTGAGTACCTGACTTTAAAAGATGCTGACAGAGATGACAGAGGGTGATGAACTTGCAGCCTTTTAGATGAGAAGTAGTTGAAGGAGCAGAGGGAGTGTGGCCTGGAGGAGAAAATAACGTGCTGGGGTCATGAGTGCCATCCTTATGACACCAAGGGGCGTTTCTTGAGTGTTTCCCAGTGTGCTCACACCGCACTGCTATTCATCATCTCACTTAGCCCTCATAGCAGGCAATAGAGTGTCGTCTTATCGTCTATATCTTCCAGCTGGAGAAACCGAGGCTCAGAGACAGATAGAGGTAGTGAGTTCCTTTTTCATTAGAGGTGTTCAAGCAAATGCCAGAAAATCACTCAGTGGGGCTGTTACAGAAAGGTCAAGCATTGGTAAGGGCTTGAACCTAGGGACTATTTATCTAGGGTCTAATTAGAAGGAAATAGCTGTCATTTAAAAATAGGATTTTAATTTAAATACTAAGCATTCTATCTTAACATTTACTCATTTTTAAAAATACAGATTTGTTTTTTAAAATTTAAAAGCAAAGAAACTTAATTGATTGCATAGTTAACTCAGTCCTCCTAGTTATTCATGGATTGTTAAGGAAAGACTTTTTTCACTTCCCAAACACCTTTACAATTTAGAAACACTGATTCTAAGTAGAAAATTTCCATCCCTATAGAAAAGTCAAAACTGTCCAAAAATTTTTTCAAAGGAGACTATAAACATTGAAAGGAATTTTTCTTAACTTGCTGGTATGACTGTGTCTCCAAAGAATTATTTTAAAATCTCATTAATCATATCTCTCAGGTAACTCCTGCTCAGCTCTGAAGTTCATTACAGTTGAATTCTAGAAGTCTGAGTTCTGAAGGTATATGTCATGGTTAACTTTTTTTAACAAAAAGATTTACCCTGGCTTATTGTATGCCAGGACTACTAGTAAGAAAGCCAGTTATAAACCTTTCCTAAAATGAGTTTACTTTGATTTCTCCATTCTATATAATTAGGCATTGTAAATTCCTCCTCTGTGTTGGGATTTTTGTCTTTAACATGAAATAAGAGCATCTTCCTATAAATTTTGTGCAAAAATTGCTTTAATAATTATACTGAAATCGTTTTCCAAAGTGTGTACACATATACACACTGAGTTATGTTTACTGGCAGTAGGCTTGTTGCAATAAAGAAATGGCTTTTTCTTTCTTTTTTTCTTTCTCTTTTTCTTTTTAGGAAGTTCCAGTTTAAAAGCAGCCTCAGCTCACACAGTTGGTGGTGGTAGAGAATGGCCCTGGGAAGGGGTGGGAAGAGAGTTACAAAGTGAGGAGATAAAAGTTGTTTCTCACACATTGAAGCAGCTCATGAGAGGTACCGTTTGAAGTGGAGACGAGGAGGTCCCTCATGCGGTTCCATGGAGGCTCCCCCACACTCCCTGGAGCTGTCAGGCCTTTCAGAGGAAGGCTGGCAGGCCTATGGGGAGAACTTAGGCAACACTGTCCCTGGAGGGAAGGAGTCTGTGGCCAGCCAAGGATCAGATGGAGTATGAAGCTGAGAACTGGATAAGAGGCTTGATTCGAAGCACGGGACCTGCAGAAACAGCACAGATAACCTCATCTCTGCCTGGTGGCTTCCTTGGCGGAGACATAGAACACACACATATCTTAACGCAGTGATCCCAAACAGCCAGTCTTTGCATAAGCAGATCTATATTAAAATGTTTACTTGGGGGTTCAGTACTTTGACATTTCACAGCATGCTTAAAATTGGACCCTTGCCCAAGGAACCTCATAGAAGATTCCTTTAATCTGTCTTCCCCCAAACCCGTCAAGCCCCAAGCCCTCTACCTAGTTCAGCTTTTTTCATCCTGGTTTTAGATGGTACCCTGAATATACTTTTCCCCCTGAGCTGACCATTAACTTGTTTGTCCAGATCAATATTGACCAAGGTCTTCACTCCTCCAAAAGGCAGAATCCTTGTCTGTTTAACCTAGTCGAACTATTCTTAGTGCAGGATAAGAATAAGAAACATGTCTGGTTGTTTAGCCTCATTGTTGTAGGATGGACTAGACTCACGTGGTGGTGTGTCCACGGAAACTGTACCACTTTGAACCGGTCACTGAGGGATGGGACTGCCTGGTGTGCATCACTGGGCAAGGTGGAGTCCCTGCTCTCCTGCTGCTGGCCTCGACCTGGCTCTGACCTCATCTGCTTGTGTTCTCCTGCTTTCCTTGCACAGAGACAGGGCAGGGCATTGTTCATGCACTGACCGACCTCAGCAGCCCCGGCATGACCTCAGGGAACGGAAACTCTGCCTCCAGCATCACCGGCACTGCCCCCCAGAATGGTGAGAATAAACCACCACAGGCCATTGTGAAACCCCAAATCCTGACGCATGTTATCGAAGGGTTTGTGATCCAGGAGGGGCGGAGCCTTTCCCGGTACGGACTACTTCTTTTCCCCTCTTCTTTTTTTTTTTTTTTTTAAATAAGTATACTTTGGATGTGTATTAGAATATTTTTACATTTCCATGTAAAATTTCTAAAAATGTGAAAAAAATTTGCTCTTTCCTTGCTCATTTCCCCCAAAGGAATGTGAGTCATTTTCTTTGTAGGATTGAGTGTCTTCCTAAGATCCAGAAGGGTTCAGTAATTAAGAATAATTGGCATGACCCCTTCAGTTAGAAGTTTCCACACAGACTCAGCTGTGTCCCCACCTGGAGAAGTGGGAACCCCTTGGTAGAAGGGAGTTCACATTGAGGTGTTGGGGACAGGATGATGGACTTTGGGAAATGAGACCTCGTTCAGGTTTGAATGCCACAGCTCCCAAATGGCAACACTTTAGCCAGTTAGAGAGCAAATGGAACCAGAGCAAACGGAATCTGTATAGATGAGAATGCTCAAGATCTATCTGAGTGGAAGATAAGTGAACAGAGTTCTAGCCTGAAACTTCTTTTCTGGGGACAGAGCCTTGAAAGAGGAGTGAGTGAGAGAAAGGGGCATTTCATCAAGTGTCTCAAGTTAAGTATTATACCGCAGGGAAATAACAGAAGCAAGAAAATGGCTCATTAAACCCAGCACCCAGCCCTTGATAGTGCAGGTGTAATTTGATGAGACAGGTTGCCTGCTCCATAGGTGAGAGGGGCCCAGAGCCAAGTGCACTCCAGCCTCTCATGATAAAATTAACTGGTAGAGACACAGCATCTTCATGGGTGCCATCTGTCTTTTGAGCTTTCTTTGGATCCATGAGTGGTTTGAACAGTCAGTCAAAGTCTCTGAGCTTGATTAACTGAGATGGGTGGACTGCCCTTCTGAAATGCCAGAAGACAAAAATGCCTGGTCTGGTTCTCATCTGCTTTCCCTCTGGAGGTCTGTCAAGGCCTGTGGCCCCTTAGCTACAAGGAGCTTTAGCCCTTCACATCCCCTCCCTCATTAGACTGAGTCCTCCCTTTGGCCTCCTAGAAAAACACCAGAACCTAGCTGACCTGACCATGTAGCTGCAGACGGGGTAGCAGCCCCAGTCTCCCCGCTAGAGGTCTGGCCACCAGGCTGCCTGAACAAAAGGCAACAAAGGGAGCAAACCAAAGCGTGAATGAGCCGTCCAGGGCTGGCCTCTCCAGTGTGGCCCTGCGTCCCCATGTTCCTCTTCTCCTCTGTGGCTGCATGTCCCTCTTGACTCGAGTAGGGGAATGGTAAGGGAGAGAGCAGTAAGGGATCCAGGAATGGTGGCCGGGACTCTTGTATCACCCATACACTCACATGCGGACTCAGCCGTGTTCCTGCCCCAAGATATGTGAGGGCTGGGGCCTGGCCCTGGTTCTAGTGATTCCAGAACCTGACCTGTGTCTCCACCTGTGCGCCTTAGACAACTGGGAAGAGGAGATGGTCTTCTAACCCTCTAAACCATCCATCAGTCCTGGGCTGAAGCTATTTTCATCCCCATCCTTTGGTGGCCAGTGGCATCTTGCCTCGAGCTAAACAGCAAAACAGGCCTTGAGCAGAGTGTGCCTGGATGGTGGTAGGGGGGCTGGCCTCTGCGCCTGGGTGCTTTATACTTGTGATTGTGATGAGGCTGAGAGCAAGCGAGCCTGCCCACCTGACCCTCACGGCCTCTTGTCGCCTTGTCCTCTAGGTGGGACGCTCGTCCCTGCTGGTGGGGAATCTCAAGAAGAAGTATGCACAGGGGTTCTTGCCTGAGAAACTTCCGCAGCAGGACCATACCACCACCACTGACTCAGAGATGGAGGAGCCCTATCTGCAAGGTAGTGTGCCAGACCCTGGATGCTGGGCCTTCGGGCAGGGTGCAGCGGGACATCAGCAAGGCCGGAGGGTCCTTTCCTGGTGTCCACGGAGGGTCTCGGGGCCAGAAATTGTGTGAACATGGCGATCGACCAAACGTTTCCCCTAGTGCGCACTCAGCCTTGTCCCTCAAAAGCAGATAGGAGCCCCTTTCCCTGGGGAAAACATGTGTCCTCCTCCTCTCCAGCCCTGGGATCCCCGGGAGTTACTGCTGAGCTGTAGGCCAGCTGGCATGGCCCCAGGCAAGTTGTGGCCTTCCTCCACTGCTTCAGGGGCCTGCACTCAGGAGAGGGCCCGGCACAGAGGCACAGTAGAGCCAGTGAGGCTGCACCTGCCACAGGAGCCCCTCGCTAAATGGAGGCGGATGGGGTGCCTGCGTGGCTACCGTCTCCTGGGCTCTGATACCCAGGCTGGCAGCCAGCCGGACACCCCCCAAGAAGGGTAGAGTGATTGCAAACCAGTGGGGACAGCATTAGCACTTTCCCTCTAGAGGGTTGCCTGCTTTCTTCTGGGGTCATAAAGAGAGGTCGCTAGCTCTTCGCCACCGTGTTTGTCTCCTAGCCTCTAAAAGAAGAAACTGTCAGGTGTCCAGGGTACGAAGTCATAAAACAGCGGCAGAAGTGGGTTGGCACTGTCCAGGCAGCTGCTGCAGGGACACGGCTGTGGGCACGAGGAATAGGCTGGGCAGAGTGTGAGAGGCCCCAGGGCAGGCTGTGGACAGTCCTATGGGGACCACTGACTGTCCACACTTAAAAACTTTCATGCTTTCAGAATCCAAAGAGGAGGGTACTCCCCTCAAACTCAAGTGCGAGCTCTGTGGCCGGGTGGACTTCGCCTACAAGTTCAAGCGTTCCAAGCGCTTCTGTTCCATGGCTTGTGCAAAAAGGTAAGCGCCCTCACTCTGCTGCTGTGCCCAGCCCCTTCCCTCCTCTCAGGGTTGCATCTTGGTGCCCAGCTCCTGCCTGGAAGCATTGTCCTGTCACTTGTTCACCTGAAAACTCCATGAGCAGGTCCAGGCAAGCAGCATTAAGCCCACATGGGAAGGAAGAGGCATTTAGCTTGTCTGGCCCTCCTGGGCACCCCTGGCACCTGGCTTTGGCAGCTCCCATCTCCGTAGGGTTTACCTAAGCCCCCACTGGAAGCGTTGCCCAGAGCCACAGTACTGACTGCATCTCCTTTGTGAGCGCTCATCCGACTCAGAAGACAGATGGTTACTATAGTCATCAGTGTTTATTGAGGGCCTGCGTGCGCAGGTCTCTGTGCTGGACGTTGATAGGCACGGTGTCATCTCGTCTTCAGAGTAACCCTGTGAGACAGGCATTGCTGTCAGGCCCTTTATACATGATAGGAAGCTGAGGCACAAGAAGTACCTGTGCCGAAAGTCTTCGAGCTGGGGATCTAGACGTCTGACTCTTATGTGCTGTGTGGTCTTTGTGCCAGGGTAGAAGGGGCCTGAGCTCCCAAAAGAAGGGACTCTAGGCCCCCAGGCAGAGGGGCCCTGTGGACCAGTTAGAGTAGGGCTGTCCCCAGCCCTCCTTCCCCTTCGGGCTATGCTGGAGGTCCTCCTGGCACCTTTGTGATGCTTTGCCAAGCTGTCTCCCATCAGAACAGGGGACACTAACTTCTTGGCACAGGTAACGTGTGGAGTAGAATAGGGCAGCCCTGAGTTCTTCCCGTGACCTAGGCAGTTGTGTCAGGCACAAACTTGTTAACTGCCAGACCAGTTACAGAAAGTGAGTGGTGTCATCCCCAAGTCCAGATGGGAAAACAGAGGCTCAGGGGCTGAGTGACTTGCCCAGATTCACACAGCCAGTCCTGAGTGATGGACCTAGGATTGGAATGAGCAGACAGACTCAGATTTTTCCCCTTGGCTGTTCTTACTCCTCCTGGGGACCGTGGGCACCCTGCGGCTGCCCTGACCTCCCTCATTCCCCTGACTCTGGCAGGTACAACGTGGGGTGCACCAAACGAGTGGGGCTTTTCCACTCAGACCGGAGCAAGCTGCAGAAGGCGGGAGCCACGACCCACAACCGCCGTCGGGCCAGCAAAGCCAGTCTGCCAACACTTACCAAGGATACCAAGAAGCAGGTGAGAGGCCGGAGGAGCCTGGAGCTCATTCTCTCAAGTCTCCACCAACTTCCCTACCTAGCACAACCCTGGGTGCCCACCGTCCCTTCTGTGGTGCCTGTCAGTGCTCCATCATATTCTCATTTCTCCGGATGTGTCAAGTCAAACCTTCACCATGTCCCTCCAGAGAGCTCTCATTTAGACCCATGGATGCTTAAGAGCGGAGAAGGCAATGGCACCCCACTCTAGTACTCTTGCCGGGAAAATCCCATGGATGGAGGAGCCTGATGGGCTGCAGTCCATGGGGTCACTAAGAGTCGGACACGACTGAGCGATTTCACTTGCACTTTTCACTTTCATGCATTGGAGAAGGAAATGGCAACCCACTCCAGTGTTCTTGCCTGGAGAATCCCAGGGACGGGGGAGCCTGGTGGGCTGCCATCTATGGGGTCGCACAGAGTCAGACACAACTCAAGCAACTTAGCAGCAGCAGCAGCAGCAGCAGCATGTTCAAGAGGGACCCAGGGTCCCTCTTCCATGATCTTGCCTCTGCTCACCCCGTTCTCCCAGTCTGCCTCCATCCTTGACTTCTGGGGCTGCGCATGAAGACATAGGCTGTCCCAAGTAGCTATGCCTGCCTTACCTGAAGGGCCAGGGGAGAAAAGCTAACAGCCTTCATCTCCCCACCTGTTTGCTTCTCTGTGCATCAGAGCACTGAATCCTTGAAGGTCTCTATCAAAAACAGGATGTTCTGTTCAATGTTTCAGCACCAGCTATGTGCCAGCAAACTGTTAGGCACTAAAGCTCTGAATTGTGCTGTAAGAACTTACAGCCTAGTGTGATGCTTTAGACCGTATGTTTTGCTGTTTATTGTTATTGTTTTGGTCTTAAATGTCTATAAGAATCTGATGAAAGCTATAGTCAAAAATGGACTTACACAAGAAAATCTTCATATTCTTTCAGGTGGTGTAGACCATTCCCCAAAACTCACAGAGCCCTGGTTAAAAAAAACCGACATCTACGAGAAAGAATAGACTTATAATGAGATTATTGCAGTGCAGGGTGGTACGTGCACCAGTACTAGGACTCACTCTGCTTAGGATCAGAGAGAGGACATTGCAAAAGATACTTTTTGATCTAGAATTCAAAGGTACCGTAGCAGCCAACCAGATAGAATGGGGAGACTATACATGCTTTTGTCCAGCACGCTTGTAGAGGCAGTTTACTCCCCCATCCTGAGGAAAACTGTTTCTCTCTGCTCCCAGCCAACAGGCACCGTACCCCTTTCAGTTACTGCTGCTCTGCAGCTAACACACAGCCAGGAAGACTCCAGCCGTTGCTCAGATAACTCAAGCTACGAGGAACCCTTGTCCCCCATCTCAGCCAGCTCGTCCACCTCCCGCCGGCGACAAGGCCCACGGGACCTGGAGCTCCCTGACTTGCACATGCGGGACCTGGTGGGCATGGGACACCACTTCCTGCCAAGTGAGCCCACCAAGTGGAACGTGGATGATGTCTACGAGTTCATCCGCTCTCTGCCAGGTAAGGGCCTGGGAGTTCCATGCCTGCCTGGAGTAGCAAAGAAAAAGAGGACGTGAGAGACCTCACCTCCCACTCCCAGGAGAGACCGGGCGGTTCAGTGAGAGACGCAGGTTCAGGAACGGGACAGAGATAAGCGTGAGGAGATTCCTGCCCACGAGGCTTACCTTCTAGCACAGAGCCCTGACTGGTGTCCTGTGGCCGGACGCCAACATACCTGTGGGCTCTTTGAGGGGCCTGTGTGGCAGATGATGACGTGACCTACCCTCTGTGTCTCCAGGGCAAATTGGGAGGGGCATTAGGTGGGAGTGAAGGAAAACTGTCAAGAACATCAAAACACCAAACGTGGACGGCAAGTGGCAGTGGACACACGGGCCTGTGCCTGATGGAGAGGTTGCATCCGGGAGCAGCCTGGGCAGAGGCACAGAGACGCAGAAGCACGTGAGGGAGCCACAGGCTGCCCGTGACCCTGGGCACACAGGGTCTCAGGGCGAGGGTCTCAAAATGAAGCTCGAAAGACAGCTCTCATCTGCACGGCTGTGCTTGTTGAGGCCCCAAAGGTTTCTCACGGTTTCTCCTGCCAGTCTTACCCAGCCACTGGCCCGGTCAGGTAGTGATGGCAGCCATAAGCCGGTTCTTTCAGAGACTGAAGTGGGCTGCGGTGGCTGAGAGCGGGCTTCGGACTTAAACAGAACTGGGCTCGATCTTGGCTTTGCCACGCAACCCAGTGTGTTAGCTATCTACCGCTGCAGCCCCACTGTTTGCCATCACACAGGTGGTTGGGGTGGGGCAGTTCTGCCGCTGGCATTCTTAGGCGGCTGTGGTGTCACCCAAGTCTGAGGCCATCTGAAGGCTCGACTGAGGCTGTTGGCTCCATCCTCAGTGAGTTGTGCCTCACTCATGTGATTCTCAGGGAGGGGATGGCCACTGGCAAGAGGCCTCGTTCACCATCCACGCGGATCTCTTCAGAACACTCCTGCTGTAGTATTCTCATGACGTGGCAGCCAGTTGACCCCCTGGACGAGATCTAAGAGCGCAAGGTGGAAGCCACCTGCTGTGCCCTTTATGATCTAGCCTCAGGAATCACATATTGTCACTTCAGCAGTATCTTATTGACCACACAGGTCAACCCCATTCATTGTGAAGGCCTCATGAAAGCATGAAAGCAGGGGTTATTGGAGGGAGCTGCTTGGAGGCCAGTTAGCATCGTTCACCCCAGTGATTCAAGTTCCTCCCCTCATGGAGAACACCCCCCACCGCCACCCGAGGCCCCACCGGTCTCATCCCATCACAGCAGTGGTTCAAGGTCTTAAGATCTCAGCATCTGACTCAGGTCCAGGCCCAGATGAAATTCACTGGGTCCAGCTCCTCAAGGAGAGTTCCCTCAGTCTTCACACCTGAGAATGAGGAGGGTCGTCGTTTTCCCTCCACCAACCTAGGAGATGGTAGGACGGGCACAGGGTCATCACGGTAGATGTGCCTGTTGTAAAGGGAGCACACAGGAGGCCACAGGAGTCACCAGTCCACACCAGGCGTGTGTGGGCATTTCCTTGATGACGAGGACTCCAAGCCTGGAGTGGTTCTCCTCCTCTGGGCTCTACCCTGACTCATCCTTCCTCTCCCTTGGAAGGAGGTGGCTGGTGGAGTTGTTTTCTCAGCCTTCTTCCTGCTGCCTTTATTTCCTGTCACCTCTGACCCTTGTGGTCCAAGTGAGCAGTGTTTCTGCCAGATGAGTCTCTCACTCTTTGTGGGCTTTTTAAATAAATCTTACCCAAAAGTGTCAAGACAAGCCCTACTCCGTATTAGGCTTCATCTGAAGCTGATGGACTGTGGCCTTAACAGTGTGAGGAGCTGGTCTGTTGAATGGAGAGGCTCTGTGAGTCACGCCCATAAAATCCTGAGAGAGCATTTGATCCAGCAGTTCTCTGAGGCCGCACCTTAGAGCTCTCTGCAGTCTTAACAGATGATTTAAGACACCCCTGCTGTCTCATCTTTAGACTGTGTTTTTTTGACTGTGTCCTGGATTTGGTCTTTGCCTGGAAACCATTTTTTTTTTTTTTTTAGTTTATGTGCTGCTGAAACAAGCACTAGAAACCATTTCTTAATTTTAGCATCATTTGCCATCTGGAGAGGCCGAGGATTTTCAGAAGCAGCAAATTCAGGCTCTTTCCTCTTTCCCAGTTTTCCCCCTCGCATTTCCCACGGCAGCACTGGGAAGCCAGGTGGCACCTGCAGGTTCTGCCTGAGGTCCCCTGAGCTGGTTCAGTGGGAGTCTCACACTCACCAGGTCACCACCAGCAACAGTGTGGCTAAGTTTTCCATTTCATACCAAGGATCCCTCTTCTTCCAGTTTACACCATTTCCTCACTTTGCTTTAAGCCTCCCCAGTAGTCTCCTCAAAGGCCATCAGGCTTCTGCAAACCCTGGGAACCTTAGATATTCTTCTCAAAGTCAGCTCCCAACCACCCACCCACTACTGCATCCCAGGCCACACTCGAACTGTTAAGAGGTGGTGATGGCAACACCCACTTCCAGGTACCAAAATCTGCATTAGTTATTCACTGCTGGGAAACGTTATCCCAAGCCTAGTGGCCTATAGTAGTCAACATCTCAAGAGTTCTGGGGAGTGGCTTAGTGGGCACTTCTGGCTTGGGGCATCTTTCAAGGGCCCCATCATGATGGCAACAGGGGTGCAGGTATCTATAGGCCTGGAGCTGGAGGAACCCCCTTCCAGCCACAATCCCAGGGCAGCAGGGGGCTGACTCTGGGCAGAAGGCCTCAGTCCCTCTCCAGGTGGGCCTCTCCAGAGTGCTGCTTGAGTGCCCTCGTGACGTGGCTGACTCACTCCAAAAGACTAAGGTGAAGTGCTCTGCCCTTTATGATCCAGCCTCGGAAATCCCATGCTGCCGCTTCCCGCGGCAGCCCTGTCCATGGAGGGGTGGTGGGTGAACAAGGACCCATGTGAACAAGAGGCCATGGTGGAGTCTGGCTGCCCTGAGTAAGCCACTCAGCCTCTCAAGCTGTAAAGTGAGAACAGCTTCGGCCCCCTCAAGGGCTGGTCATGAGGGTCAAGTGAAACGGGGCTTCTGAAGGGCAGTAACCGCTTGGAGCTCTGGTTGACACTGTCTTTGGTCACATCCCCTCAGGCTGCCAGGAAATCGCAGAGGAGTTCCGTGCCCAGGAGATTGACGGGCAAGCTCTGCTGCTGCTCAAGGAGGACCACCTGATGAGTGCCATGAACATCAAGCTGGGGCCCGCCCTCAAGATCTACGCACGCATCAGCATGCTCAAGGACTCCTAGGGCTGGCCGGGCGCCCGGGCTCCTCCTCCTGACCGAGCAGAGCCGGCGGACACTCCTGGGGGCCCAGAGCAGGGCCAGTCGAGGGAAGGGCCCCCCGCTGTGGGGCGTGGCTGGGGAGGAGGTCTCGGGACCTCCGTGGTGGCTCTCAGGGGCCTTTCTTTCTGTGGGAGGGGCAGAGAGGTAGGTGGCACAGAAGATGGGGCTTTATGCTTGTAAATATTGATAGCACTGGCTTCCTCCAAAGTCCCACGACTCTAGCCCCGCTTCTCTTCCCCTCTTTCTGTCCCCCATTTTCCAGGGGGTATGTGGTCAGGGCTCCCAACCTGAGTTGGGTCACTTCCCCAGGGCAGCCATCGGGCCTGGAGAGAGGCCTCGGAAGCCCTCACCTGCCTTCCTCTTCTTCTTTCTCGGGGCCCAGCTCACTCTTCCGTTGCCAGCTTCTCCCACTTCAGCCTGTTACTGAAGCCACCAGAAGGGTTCTCCCCTCTCACCCCTGCAGGTGGAGGGAGAGAAGCTGGGCCCGGTTTGGCCACACCTGCTGGTACAGACGCCTTAACGCTGTGTGTGTGACTGTGTGACTGTGTGGGAGCCTGGACTGACTGACGGGCCAAGAGCCCCCCGTGGCATCTCCAGGTGTTTTGTAGCAAACAGCCACTTAGTGCTTTGTCCTGGACTCCACTCAGCCTCGGGATGGGGAATAGGAAAAAGGGCTGCCTTGGTGCAGAGGCAGGATCAGAAAGCGATGCAGGTTAGCAGATTTTCCTTTCCAGAATGTCGTGGTGTCTCTGCAGCCCTTTTCTGCACTGTGACGCCCCCCGCCCCGACTGCCCTGCTGGGTCACAGATGGCATTAAGGAAGCTGCCAGCGGGCTGGGCCAAGCTGCGCCCGCTGGTCTTGCCTGTCCACCCACCCTGAGAGCCCAGTGGTGGGGCCCAGAGAACACCCAAGGGCGGAAGAGCTGGAGTGACCATTGAGGTGAAGAAGGCAGCCTTCAGCCTCGGCTCCCATACTTCTTTGTCTCTGGAACTTGCTGGCAGCAGTGTGAGCTGCCCGTGGAGGAGGCGGGGCAGGAAGGGCGAGGGCCAGCCTCTGACCTGCCCTGCGCGCTTGCAGGCTTCCGGGGAAGAGTTGGACTCTCCCCAGGGGAGGGTGGGTGCCCTTCTCAGTTCGTGCTATTCCCCACTCACACCCCCAGGCAGGGTTGGAAATGAAGGACTTTTTAACCTTTTTGTTTTTTAAAAATAAATCCGTAAAATCCATTCCCTCTGTGCTTTTCTCCCCTGGGGATGCCTTTATGTGATCCTGAAGAGCTACTTTTCACCTGCAGGGAGAGGGTGGGTCCCTGGGCTGGTGGGGGATGATCACCTTAAAACTGGTCAGCATATCTTCCATGCTTTGCCGCATCATTTGAGGGCACACTCAGCCCCGGTTCAGATCCCACCTGTTCTTCACGGGTATTCCTTGGGAGTGCAAGGGTCCAGGGCCCCTTCAGCTCTGAGCCTCTCCGAACCGCCACTGCCGCTGGAGAGACAGGACGCTGTTCGTCAGGAATACCTGGCACACCGGAGGCAGAGCCCAGAGCTCCTCACCCTCCACATGCACCTGTGGTGGGTGCGGCTCCGTGTCCAGCACCGCCCTTGGGGTAACTCGGCCTCACTCGACAGCTGAGCATTCTTTGGATGCTGGAATAGCAAACTATTAGGAGAGTCTCTGCCTCAGGAGGCGATTGCCTAAGCCTCAGATAAAGAAGGGGCCTTCCCAGCACAGGCCGCTCGTGCGCTCAATTAAGAGATTGATTGGCAGGGACCTTTTAAGAACTAATACCCACCTCTTGACAACTGCGGAAAGCCTTTAAGATGTAACTGCTTCCTAGAGGAAGAGGAGAAACAACTGACTAGTTGACCACTCCCAGGACAGAGGTAGGACTTGGGGAGTCTGGTCTTCAGAAGGTCGGGAATGGCTAGCCGGACGGGCCAGCATGGGACCCTGGGCTGAGGAGGAGTGGGGAGGGTCCCCCAGGAAGACCCCCCGTGTTGCCCACCCCACTCCAGGGCAGGGGAGTGGGCTACTGTGGCCCGTGCAGCTTGGCTAGTCCATGCTGGACATTGACCTTTGCTTTCTGGAGGACAAAGCCAGGCCCAGCCGGAGTCTGTCCTTGTATGTGAGGTGGGAGAGGGAGCTGAAACTCCTGAAAGAGGATAAGGTGGGTCTGCAGGGCTGAGTGACAAGTAAACACACCCCTGCTCTCTCTTCACTCTGGGTAGAAGGCCTCGGTCTGAAGGGTGCTTCCTTCAACATATATTCGCTCCTGATGTTCATGCCTTACACAGAATTTTGCAAAACTTTTGATCGTGACTGACAGTTTGTTCCCCACCCTCATATATGTACTGAGATGTATGTAACTGAAGCAAAACAGAATAATACCTACCCTGATGTAGAATACATTCTGACAATTTTCAGTTCATGTTCATAATTTTAAAACCTTGGTCATGATCTATGAGATTGAGTTCTGACGAACCATATTCTGCACTTGAAAAAAAAAAATGCCTGGTGTAAACCTTTCCAGAACCTTCGCACCTTACAGTCTTGTGTTGCTCTTTCCCCTATCCTGGCTGACTGGTGTATGCACACACTGTTTTACTGAAGAGGTCAAGGGCTCCTGGAGGTGAACTGTGCAAAGTCCCAATCAGGGCCCCAGGTTGGGGGTCCTCTCCGGGCAGTTCATCCACTTGGTCCTGGGGGCGTGGTTTCTGACATACAGCTTGGAACGGCTTTGTTCCAGTCACCAGGTCAATTCTTCCCTGGCTCTCGGCTGAGGTAGTTCTTGGAAGGCTGTCCCACCTACTCTAACCTTGAGTTGTGGCTGGAACTCTGCAGAACAGGGTTCTCGCTGGGTGGCAACCACCACAGAGGACCTGAAGAGGGCACCAGGACCTGGCCCCCTCCCCTAGAGGAAGAAAAAGCCTTGGGACAACATGGCTCGGTGCCTCTGGCCAACCAGAGCCACCGTACTCAGCTCCACCCTCTTCCAGGTGATTGGCCCCAGGGTGGGGGTCCTCTCCGGGCAGTTCATCCACTTGGTCCTGGGGGCGTGGTTTCTGACACAAGGCCTGGAAAGGCTTTGTTCCAGTCACCAGGTCATTTCTTCCCTGGCTCTTGGCTGAGGTGGTTCTTGGAAGGCTGTCCCACCTACTCCTTGACATGGCTTTTAGGGAAGGACCCAGGTGAGTGGGGATGCTGCTAGTGTCTGGAGGAAGATGGGGCATGACAACTGTCCTGCGAGGAGTCCAGTCTGGTAGCCAAAACAGTCGAGGCAGCACCAAGGCTGACCCGCTAAGAACGAGCTGAGCCCTAGAGGTCCTTGGGGGAAAGTGGCTAGAGGGGCATCGCCGTGGGGTATAGACAGTCCGGGGCAGGAATGGGGCCCGGTGAGGGAAGACAGCATCCTGGGAGATCTTGTAGCCTGTGGAGTCTGGTGACTCTCCTGCTGCCCTTGCCTCTGACCCCACGGTGAACAGAGAATAGACTGGGGCGCACGTTCCACTGAAACAGAGCTCTCTTTTCCCACTGGGAGTGGCCATCCAGGCCTGCAAAGGCATTCCTGCTCAGGAACGAACAACTGACCTTTAACCACCTGAAAGCGAGGAGGGTTCAGGAGCCAGTGCAAGGCGGCCTTGAGAGACGGCCTCCTGCAAGTGGGAGCTGGCTGGGAGGTCCTTTTAAATCTGAGCAAGGAACTGGGAACAGTGGGTCAGGCAGATGCCTCTGTGGACTAGGGTTCCCAGGCTGGGACATGGGAGGAGGGATTGGCAGGACCTGGTGGGTGCTCGTTGAAGGCCTAGGTGTCAGAACCCTCCCAGGACTGACGGTTAGAGCCCACCTGGACGACGGGGATGGTTCTGCCTGGCTGCCCTGGATGGAGCGACTGGCTAAGAGCATGGGACGGCAGAGAAGGCTCTGCTCCAGCATCTCCTGCCCTTGCCCACCCACCCCCTGGTGTCCCTCCAGGGGGCAGTCTCGTTTCCAAGAGCAACTGTAAAATAGCTCCATAACGTTTATGTCGATTAAATATTGAAAGGGTATATTGGATTAAATTATTAAAACTTCAGTTCTTTCCAGTCTCTTAACATGGCTACTATTATTAGAAAAATTTAATTTATATTCCTGGCTCACACTATATTTCTATTGGGTAATGCTGTTCCAGATTTTCTCCTACATCTTTATAAAAACAGAGATGTACACGTCTGTGTACATTTTGTAAAAGAACACAGATGCACAGGTCCATGGGTATGGGAGCCTTCCCCTCACAGAAGTGAGGTCGGCCTCTATGCACAGTTCTGTTATTTCCTCTTCCACTGAGTCCCTTAGGCCCTCTTTTCCAGAGAGCACATATCCACCGACCTCATCCTTTTCAGCAGCCAGGCTGCTCTCCACTGCACGGGGATGCATTACTCACTCATCCTCCTCTCCACGGACCAACGCTGGGGTGGTTTATCTCCATCTGCTTTTTCCAGCAATGCTAGGAGAACCACCTTGGCCTGCCGGCTGTGCAGTCTGGTTTCCAGAAGGGGAAAGTTGGGTCTGGTGTGAGTGTGAAATGATTTTGTAGGCTCTGTAGGCAGGACTGAAAGAAGTGGACTTCACCTTGCAGTCACTGGAAAGGCTTAAAACTGCTTGCTCTTTCTAAATGGCTCTGTATTTTTCCTTCATTAAAAGAAGCACATTAGAGACAAGTGGGAGGAAAAATAAAGGAAAAAACCCTCCCATGACCTACTGCACAGATACTTCTTCCTTTCAGTCCTCTGGTGCATGTTTTCATTACTAGACCTGTAATCACAGTGCCAGTAAATTTTAGATCTTGCTTTTTCCATTGAAGGTTTTCGTGTAAGATCTTTCCATGTGACTACAGAATCTTCATAAAAGTTTACTTCACTGGACACTGGGGCCTTTTCCAGTTCTATCTGAGCAGCCCGTGCAATGCCTTCTCCATGGGTGCTCTCCAGCCCTTGTTCAACCAAGCTCAAGTCTCCCTATGTAAAAGAAACACACGCCTCCATCAGTCCCAATCCCTCAGCCTCTTCAGTTCCCGTCCTGTCTCTTTCCTTTTACAGTCAGACTTCTGGGAAGAGCCACCTGCCCCTCCCTCCATTTCCTCCTTTGCTCACTCAGGCCCCTTGCCTGCCCCCCCAGCTGCGTCCTTGGTACTGGGCCCTGGCTCTCCTCCCTGGCTCTTTCCCTCTTCCACAGCATCCTTGCCCTCCAGGGGAATCCCAGAATTCTCTCCTGAGGTTGCCTGCCTGCCTTCTGGGCTCCTTAACGCCAATCAGACTAGTAGCCTTCATCTCCTTTGCTAGTCCCCCAGTCCTGCCCACCCTACCTTGACAGCCATTCATCACCTACTCCTCCCAACCCACTGCCAACACTGACCTGTCTTCCTGCCTCCATGCCCCCTGCCTCCCACTCCATGTCCAGGCTGGAGTATTTCTCAAATAAAAATCTGGCTGCACCACTTTTTGAAGAGAAGGCCCTGAAAAGGGCTCCCCAGGGCTTCAAGATGAAGTCCAAACCCCTTAGCCTAGACTGTGGGTCCTGGTGATCTGGTTCTGGCTTAACCCCAGCCTCACCTCTCATCATTCCCCATCCACACTCCACCCACCCCTGTGGAGGACCTACAGTTCCACATGCTTTCTAAGCTCTCTCTCACGTCCTCACTTCTGCACATTGCTGTTTCTTTTTCACAGGCCTCCCTTTCCCCTCCACTGCCTTCTCTGCCTGGATAACTTCTAATCCTTCCGGTCCTAGCTTAAAGGGCACCTCCTCCAGGAAGCTTCCCTGACTTCCTCCCCCATCTGTCCAGGCTCAGGTGCCATCCAATAGTTTGCCCTTAATGCTCTCTTGTATTTACACTAATCACAGTCTTTGCTATGCTGTTCCATTCCTCTCTTTGCCATCTGTCCTCTGACGCCATTCCCCTCTTTCTGGCCACCACACCTTCCTGACTCTGTTCCTGAAGACAAGGTCAGTGTCTCGCTCACCTCTGAATCCTTGACCTAGCACAGTGCTCAGTTCTGAGCTTGTGACCACTAAGCATAGGCTGAATGCATGAATGAGCAGAAACTAGTGAACATCTTGATGCATAAACTTTTCCCATGCTGAAGATGGTCTCCTTTGAACAGGTTCCCAGAAGTTGCAGTGATTGGATTAAAGGGGATGACTGCTGAAAGTTTCAATTCCCACAGCTAAGGAGCTTTCCACAAAAGCTGTAGTGATTTACATCCCACTGGCAGGTGTAAGAGTGCTTATCTCGCTGTATTCTCACAGCATGGCTATTTTCATTTCTTTTTTAAAAGTGCTCATTTTATAGGCAAAACATCTCGCCTGGTTCTAATCTGTAAGTCTTTGATTACTAGTGAGGGTGAACATCTTTCCATATGTTTGCCTACTAAATCCATTTCCCTTTGAGGATTTCCCTCATGCGATGTGGACACAGTTACCGCAGCTGCCATTTTATGAGCTGACTCTGGGGGCTGTTTGGGGGAGGGGGAACTGGGGGCAGGGAGGTCTTGGCGGGGATGAGCAGGCAAGGTCACTGTGGGGGTTGGGGGATAGGTGTGGCAGAGAAGTGGGAGATCAAGGAGGCAAAGCCAACACACCCTGAGGACTCACAACAGACAGTGGGCAAGGCAGAGGGAGGGGTCAGTGCACCCAGGTTTGGCCAACTGAACAGAACCATGCATCCAACGGAGATGCACGGGTGAATGTGTACAAACACAACTGCAAGGGGCCTCTCTGCTCTATTTACTGGATACACCTGCTGAGGAACAGTGACATGGGGCAGCAGGAAAGGCAGGGGCATGATCAGGGTCTGATCAGGCTGCCTTCGTGGAAGAGACCAGAGGAGGCAGATTTTGGAAGGACTTTATAGGGCAGGGAGGGGAGCTGGGAGTTTGTGCTGAGAATCCTGAGGGCTTGTTCAGCAACAATAGTATGAATGATAATCAACAATAGCTAAAGCTTATTGAGCTGTTACTGTGCGCAAGGCCTTGTTCTAATCACTTAGCAGGTATGAACTCAGTAGCCACCGCAGCCCTCTAAGGTAGGTATTCTTATGAAGCACATGTCTAGATGAGGAGGCTCAAGTGTAGAGGCCCAGAATCTTGCCCGAGGTCAGAGAGCTAAGAAGTGGTGGCCTGGGATTCAAACCTGGGGGTCTAGCTCCAGTGGCCAGGCTCCTCCTCACAGGGGTTCAGTCTGTCTAGAGACACTGGAACCCAGCAGGGGTGAGGAGTGCTGGAGGAGAACCCCCTCATCTCCTGCCAAGGAGCTTATTAAAATTCTCACCTTTCAAAGCCCTTCTGGAAAACAAGCAACTATGGACAAATCGCAAAGTCCACCTCCTTGGAGCCAGCAATGGGGTTGCTGAGCTCTGCTGGAGGGACCCACTCCATGACTGGAGCCGCCACAGACACACAGTCCCCTGACTGCAGCCCGCCCTCCAGGAAGCCCAGCAACTCGTCCCTAAGCCCCAGGTGCTCTCAACTCCCAGCCACAAACTTCCCTGCATCCCCTCCCAGACTCTTCCCTGTCCAAGTTCGATCCGACCCAGGCAAAGCACCCTAATGTTACTATCCCTCGTATCTGCTGCTGGGAAAAAGCAAAAAAATCACACATCTACGTGCTCATCCGAAATGACCTGGTTAGGCAAATGGTACCATCCCAATCAAAGGCATATTAAGCAGCTGGAAAAGAGGACGAGGAAGTGCTTCAAGAATGCAGATGGACATAATGGTCCATGGAAAATGCAAGGTGGAGAACAGCTTATCCCTGAGAGATCATCTGTGTGTGTGTGGGGGGGAAGCTGAGGAAGAGATGGAGGGAAGGAGAAAGAATTTGCTACCGTATTTATATTTTCCTGTCTATGCATAGACTAGCCCCCTGCAGAGGGGACTGGGTGGCTAAGAACAGGAGAGACTGCACTATCTACCCTCTTCTGTACCTTGCAATGCCTGTGCCAAATGACAGAATAATATATTCATATTAATATTAAATCACATCATTTTTCATATATAAATGTATATATGCGTATGTAAATATATACATATATATATAAATGAGTTGTTGATGCCCCTTCCAGCTCAGTCGATAAAGAATCCACCTGCAATGTAGGAGACCCCTGTTCAATTCCTAGGTCAGGAAGATCCACTAGGGAAGGGATAGGCTACCCACTCCAGTATTCTTGGGCTTCCCTTGTGGCTCAGCTGGTAAAGAATCCATCTGCAATGCGGGAGACCTGGGTTTGATCCCTGGGTTGGAAAGATTCCCTGGAGAAAAGAGAGGGAAAATACTCCAGTATTCTGGCCTGGAGAATTCCATGGACTGTATAGTCCATGGGGTCGCAAAGAGTCGGACACAACTGAGCGACTTTCACTTTCATTCACTTTCACTTCCCACCTCCCAGGGCCTGGAAGAAAATCTGGCAGCTGATCCTACCTGCACTTGGCATCTTAGGGCTGCTCCGGTTCGGGCTTCCTGTACTCAGGTATAACCCCTTCCCCAGCCCTTGCAATGGGACCAGCAGGGGCAGGGTCCAAGTGGCCCTTTCCAAGTGCCCCCTGAGGGATAGGGAGTGGCACCTGTCACGGCTGCACAAGCATCCTCGGGGCTCTTCCTCCTTGTAAGTAGCAAAGACAGAAAGCTCCTGAGCAGGCTGGCACCCGCCTCACTACTGCTCCCACCCCACAGGCATCTGGAAGTCCTCATCCCTATGGGCGTCTGCCCTCTGGCCAGAATGCCCCTGCTGAGAGACAACTTCACGGGTCCCCTGCATCCTGGGTGAGAAGGCACCACCTCTCCCGCTCTGAGAACACCCCCACACCCTACTGAGCTCTGCCCCAGTGTCCCTGTCCTCCTCGTATCCCTGCCCCTGGTAGGACTAGGCACTCCACCCAGGCGCCCCCCTCAGGTAGCTCATCTCCCACTACTCTGCTGGGTCTGGGATAGAGATTTCTAGGGGCAGGGCCTGGGTGGTCCCACGGGCCCAGGACTAGGAGGGGTGGCAGCGAGCGTTCACCCAGCAGGTGAACGGACAAACCTGTCTCTCCCTCCCTGCCCCGGTCAGGGCCCGGCCTGAAGTCCTAACCTGTACTTCCTGGGGGGCTCCCATTATTTGGGATGGCACCTTCGACCCAGATGTGGCCCAGCAAGAGGCTGTGCAGCGGAACCTCACCGTGGGTCTGACTGTCTTTGCTGTAGGCAGGTAAGGCCTGGGGAGGGAAATGGTGCCATGCTAGCAGGAAGAAGTGGGGGTGCGTGTGATGTAGAAAGTGGGGCACGCCATTCTCCTGGGCCATAGGATGCCAAGGAGAAGCAGAGACAGCACCCCTTGCCACAGACCCCCATGACGAGGGGGCAGACCCCTCCTCCCTGGACACCAACGCCACAGAGTCCACCCGGCACAGGCAGCCAGGAGCTCAGAATCACAACCGAGAAGGAATCTGCCCGGGGTCTGGGGCAGATCCATCCGGAGGCCTTGGGTTTTTGGTGAGAAAATGGTCTTTTCAGGTGAGACTTGTGAGAGGAGATGACAATGACTGGGTAAACAGAGGGGCTGGCCCAGCAGCAGAAGGGCCTGTGGCCAGGGGCTCAGGCACAGCACACGAGGGGAAGCAGGAGGTTGGCCAAGCAATTCTGATGGCAGGAGAGGGACTGGGGAGCTGAGGGCTTTTGCAAGGGAGCGAATCTGGGCTGGGTAAAGAGGGATGTGAAGAAAGGGAGATGCTGAGAATGGCAGCGTCAGCAGACCAGAGTGCTCTGAGGAAGGGCTGTTGGGGGTGGTATCACAGGACATGGGCTGGAAGGATGGGGGCTTCCAGAGTGGGACATGTGAAGGCTGCAGCTTTGGCAGGGGGCCCAGACTGATGATGACCAAGTCGAGAAAGAGGCCATGGGGGAAGCTGACTGAGTGGGGGAGGGGACAGAATCAGGATAGGAGGCCAATCGAGGATATGAGGGGACCCCAGGTATGGAGAAGGAGCCTCGAGTGGTAGGTGGAGAAGAAACCCTCAGGGCACTGACTTTTTCATCTCCCCATTATGGACAGCAGGCTCTCCAAGCTGTATTCACCTTCCAGTAGTGATGCAAACTTCTGCCTAAGAGCAGCAATCAGATCCTACAATCTAAGGGCACAGAGAGGTAGAGTTTAAGGCAATCTAAGGAAAAGTTTCTAATAATGGAACGGGCTGCTTTGGGAAGGCAGTGAGAGCTCTGCATCCAGAAAAAGATATCCAAAAGTCTGGGGAAGGAATTCTGTCATCAGGTACCCCAGACAACTGCTCAAGGTTCCTCCAAATTTGTCCCCCAGACTCTGGAAGGGAGAGTCAGGAGAGCTCCTGGAAGGCCAGGGAGCCAGGTGGACAGAACTGTGGCCTCTCCAGCACCCTGGTGCCCCTACTTCTGTTCTGGATGCTGAGTAAGGGGTTTCTCCACCAGCCTTCATAGCTCAGTTGGTAAAGAATCCGCCTGCAAAGCAGGAGACCCTGGTTCAATTCCTGGGTCGGAAAAACCCGCTGGAGAAGGGATAGGCTACTCACTCCAGTATTCTTCAGTTTCCCTTGTGGCTCAGGTGGTAAAGAATCTGTCTGCAGTGAGGGAGACCTGGGTTCGGAAAATCCCCTGGAGAAGGAAAAGGCTATCCACTCCAGTATTCTGGCCTGGAGAAGTCCACGGACTGTATAGTCCATGGGGTCGCAAACAGTCGACACAACTGTACCGATTTTCACTTTCACTTTCCACCAGCTTGAGGGACCCAGAGTCTCTGGGACCAGAAGTTTCAGGGTCCTAAGTTCCGAGGTTCTATAAACCCAACATAGAATGCTGAGGCTTCTAAGGTCTCTAACTCCAGCTTCTCCCAGTTCCACCCAGAATAGAGCAAGTGCAGGTAAGGATACAGGCTCTAATGTCAGGCTGCATTCAAATCCTGGTTTCACACTTACCAACTGTGTGTACACTTGGACAAGTTAATAAAGCTCTTTGTGACTCAGTTTCCTCACCTGAGATAAAGATAATAATGGTGAAGATTAAATGTGATAATGCACATTACTTTGAAAACTGTCTGCCACATGATTAATGTTCTAAAATATCAGGCATTATTACTATTATTTTAGGACCCCAGGATTCCAAAGTGTGTTTATAGAAAGTTACTAGTATTGCAAACATCCCACTTACCTAGGTTTGTGGTTTGTCACCACAAACTCAGTGACAGAAAACAATTCATTATTACCATTGCTCACCGTCTTGTGGATCAGGAATTCCGACAGTGCTCAGCAGCTGGGGGCCCTCCCTCCTCCCACATTTGGGTCCCCACCGGGCCAGTAGCCTGCGGAAAACCAGAGGGCGCTTTTCTCCGTGGCTAGCTCAGGCTCTCTCACTTCGTGGCAGCCTCAGAGTGCTTAAGCAAAGGGGCAGAGCTCTAAAGAGACAAAGGGTAACGGGCTAGTCCTCCCAAGGACCAGAACAGCATCCCTTCCTTGGGACTCTACTGACCTAGGCGGTCAGGGAGTGCCGTGTTCAAGGGCAGGGACACAGAGCCCGCGGGCAGGGATGGCAAACAATAGAAAACGATTTTTAATTCACCTCAGAAGACTGGGGCTGAATAGTTCTGGAGTTCCAGGGCCTGGGGTTGCAGGGTCCCAGGAAGGACATGGGGAGGGCTGGTAAGCCCGACGACTCCTCAGTCTCCGGAGGGGAGGGCGCAGCGGCCTGGCTGACTTGGCCCGGCCCCGCCCCGCCCGGCAGGTACCTGGAGAAGTACCTGGAGCGCTTCCTGGAGACGGCCGAGCAGCACTTCATGGTGGGCCAGCGCGTGGTGTATTACGTGTTCACCGAGCGTCCGGCCGCGGTGCCCCGCGTGCCGCTGGGCCCGGGCCGCCGGCTGCGCGTGGAGCGCGTGGCACGCGAGCGCCGCTGGCAGGACGTGTCCATGGCGCGCATGCGCGCGCTGCACGCGGCGCTGGGCGGCCGCCTGGGCCTCGAGGCGCGCTTCGTGCTCTGCATGGACGTGGACCAGCACTTCAGCGGCGCCTTCGGGCCCGAGGCGCTGGCCGAGTCGGTGGCGCAGCTGCACGCCTGGCACTACCGCTGGCCCCGGCGGCTGCTGCCCTTCGAGCGCGACGCGCGCTCGGCCGCCGCGCTGGGCCCCGGGAGGGCGACTTCTACTACCACGCGGCCGTGTTCGGGGGCAGCGTGGCGGCCCTGCGGCGGCTGACGGCGCACTGCGCGCGGGGCCTGCGGCGGGACCGCGCGCGCGGCCTGGAGGCGCGCTGGCACGACGAGAGCCACCTCAACAAGTTCTTCTGGCTGCACAAGCCCGCCAAGCTGCTGTCGCCCGAGTTCTGCTGGAGCCCCGACATAGGCCGCCGGGCCGAGATCCGCCCGCCCGCGCCTGCTCTGGGCGCCCAAGGAGTATGCTTTGCTGCGTGGCTAGCGGTGCCCTGGGCCCCAGAGGTCCCAGATGCTGGCGGGGCCCCTTCTGGAAGGGGGTTTGGAGCTGGAGCAGACAGAAAGACTGCATGAAAACCTGCCTGGGGGGTTTGAGGAGGCCTGGCCTAGGGGAGTGCCTCTCCGAGGCGGGCGGTCCATCCCTTCCCCAACTTTGTACCACCAGCTGCCTGGAAACTTTCACTTCTGACCTTATTGAGTTCAGCGGAGGCCCCACTCCCGAAGACATGTTTTAGCCCCTTCTTCATAACCCCCACTTTAAAAAAATAAAAGTGGGACTGAGACCCAAAAGGGAACGTAACTGTCTAAGGACCCAGAGCATCTGTGAGTCAGTCAGTGAGGTCAGCAGCTGGAAAGTCAGGACAGGCCCGCAGGCCAAATAGCTGCCTGCCGCTGGGCAGGAGCCCCAGATGGAGAAACACAGTGGCATCCTGTTCACCTCCCCCGCTCTCGGCACGGTTGGTACATATTTAAGCAATACAATAATAAAATACATTACTCCACAGTGTCCTTGTAGCCCTTTCTCCTGGAGAATCCAAATTCATAAAAATAACATTTCCTCACCATGGGACCCCTGGCTTTTAGCCACAGTGTCTGGGACCCACGGCTGTTTAGCCACAGGGTCTGGGAGATAAATGTCCTTATCCGTGGCTGCTGTCCAGACTCTTCATCCTCAGGAGAGAAAGATGCATGTTCCGAACGGGAGCATGAAGTCATCAGGCCTTCCAGGAAAGGTGGTTCCCTCCGGGAAATAGCTGCAGAGTTGGGGAAGTTATCTGCTGGAAGTCCCTGAGATATTGTCTTAACAGCTGAAAACTAGAGGCCCGGAGAGGGTGGGATTTCCCTCTGGGTCTCCTGAACCATTTCTGTAGTGTTCTCATAGACCCTCAATTTTTAACAGCCTCCACTGTTTTCAGGTGGGACAACAGTTCTGTAAGCCAACTCTGATGGCTTTTACACACTAACAATTTTTACAAACATTTTATCAACACAGTTGATGATGTTCTACCCTCTCCAAAGCAGTTCCTAGGTCCCAGTGTCTCCTGCCTAAACTAGATTAGCAGAACCCAAGGGGCCTTTTGGACTCTGGGTTAGAGCTAAGAACAGGCCAGGTGTGCCCGAGAACAGGTTGTTACTTGATGACTATAAGCTGACATCCCTTCCTCTGGTGGGAGACTGTCCACCTTACCCTGCAGCATTCACTAAAAGTCACACAGACCGACTCCTCGGCCAGCAGAGACCTGAGTTCAGGCCAGTAAGACCTGGCTAGGAATCAACTCCCTTTCTGACTCTGTGCATGGCTGTGGACTAGATCCTTAACCTTTGCTGAGTCTGTTTTCTCACATGTAAAGTGGGGATGCCAGTCAGCCTCCGTGCAGGTGTTGTGACACTTCAGAAAATAATTTGCCTTCTCCCTCTCCTTGCCTGCCCCTTCTCCAGCAAGTTCAAGGGGTGCAGAGGAGTCAGCAACGGCCAGCCATTTCATGTTTTAAAGAGGAAGTGATGGCAGGAGTCAGGGGTTTTCTGCAGCTGGGCTGGAGCAGCCTCCTGCAGTGGGTTGAGATCTTTCTGAGGAGGGGGAGGGGTCAAGGAAGCTGCAGGGGAAAAGAGTGGATGATCACTTGGGAACAGGTCGTCCTTTGTGCCAGAGGCCCACCATGGGGGGTGGGGGCTGTAGAGCCAGGATAAGCTCCTGCAGCTCCTTCAGGATCCCTGTCAATCATTGTCCTCAGCACCCATCCTGCGACCCTCAAGGACTTAATAAGCTCCTGAGAGCTTCCAGGTGAGCCAGTGAAAATCAGACTCCCAGTCCCCCTAGTGTCACTGCTACATGCAAAATCTGCACCTGTCCAGCCATCCCTAGTGCCATGCCAGCTCAGATGTCATCCCCCCAAATTCCCAAACTTAGACAGCCCTCTGTAATCAGAGTTCACTGATCATAAAGGACATAGATTCATCAAGGATACATCAAATAATAACAGCAATTACATTTATTGGGTACTTACTGTGTGCCAGACACAGTTCTAAGCCTAACATCTATTGATTCATTCAATTTGCATATCCATCCTATAAATTACTATTATTTTCCTCATATTACCCATGAGAAAATGCGGGCACAGAGAGGTTAACTTACCTGCTGCTACACCATTCTGTTCAGTTCAGTTGCTCAGTCATGTCTGACTCTTTGCGACCCCATGAATCACAGCATGCCAGGCCTCCCTGTCCATCACCAACTCCCGGAGTTCACCCAAACTCATGTGCATTGAGTCAGTGATGCCATCCAGCCATCTCATCCTCTGTCATCCCCTTCTCATCCCACCCCCAATCCTTTCCAGCATCAGGGTCTTTTCCAATGAGTCAACTCTTTTTGCATAAGGTGGCCAAAGTATTGGAGTTTCAGCCTCAGCATCAGTCCTTCCAATGAACACCCAGGACTGGTCTCCTTTAGGATGGACTGGTTGGATCTCTTTGCAGGCCAAGGGACTCCCAAGAGTCTTCTGCAACACCACAGTTCAAAAGCATCAATTCTTTGCTGCTCAGCTTTCTTTATAGTCCAACTCTCACATCCACACATGACCACTGGAAAAACCATAGCCTTGACTAGATGGACCTTTGTTGGCAAAGTCATGCCTCTGCTTTTTAATATACTATCTAGGTTGGTCATAACTTTTCTTCCAAGGAGTAAGCATCTTTTAATTTCCTGGCTGCAATCACCATCTGCAGTGATTTTTGGAGCCCCCAAAATAAAGTTTGACACTGTTTCCCCATCTATTTCCCATGAAGTAATGGGACCAGATGCCATGATCTTAGGTTTGTTGAGCTTTAAGTCAACTTTTTCACTCTCCTCTTTCACTTTCATCAAGAGGCTTTTAGCTCCTCTTCACTTTCTGCCATAAGGGTGGTGTCATCTGCATATCTGAGGTTATTGATATTTCTCCTGACAATCTTGATTCCAGCTTGTGCTTCTTCCAGGCCAGTGTTTTCTCATGATGTACTCTGCATATAAGTTAAATAAGCAGGGTGACAATATACAGCCTTGATGTACTCCTTTTCCTATTTGGAACTAGTCTGTTGTTCCATGTCCAGTTCTAACTGTTGTTTCCTGACTTGCATATAGTTTTCTCAAGAGGAAGGTCAGGTGGTCTGGTATTCCCATCTCTTGAAGAATTTTCCTCAGTTTATTGTGATCCACACAGTCAAAGGCTTTGCCATAGTCGATAAAGCAGAAATACATGTTTTTCTGGAACTCTCTTGCTTTTTCCATGATCCAGCGGATGCTGGCAATTTGATCTCTGGTTCCTCTGCCTTTTCTAAAACCAGCTTGAACATATGGAAGTTCACAGTTCATGTATTGCTGAAGCCTGGCTTGGAGAATTTTGAGCATTACTTTACTAGCATGTGAGATGAACGCAATTGTGTGGTAGTCTGAGCATTCTTTGGCATTGCCTTTCTTTGGAATTGGAATGAAAACTGACCTTTTCCAGTCCTGTGGCCACTGCTGAGTTTTCCAAATTTGTTGCCATATTGAGTGCAGCACTTTCACAGCATCATCTTTCAGGATTTGAAAGAGCTCAACTGGAATTCCATCACCTCCACTAGTTTTGTTCGTAGTGATGCTTTCTAAGGCCCACTTGACTTCACATGCCAGGACGTCTGGCTCTAGGTGAGTGATCACACCACCATGATTATCTGGGTTGTGAAGCTCTTTGTTGTACAGTTCTTCTGTGTATTCTTGCCACCTCTTCCTAATATCTTCTGCTTCTGTTAGGTCCATACCATTTCTGTCCTTTATCGAGCCCATCTTTGCATGAAATGTTCCCTTGGTATCTCTGATTTTCTTGAAGAGATCTCTAGTCTTCCCTATTCTGTTGTTTTCCTCTATTTCCTTGCATTGTTTGCTGAGGAAGCCTTTCTTATCTCTCCTTGCTATTCTTTGGAACTCTGCATTCAAATGGGAATATCTTTCAGATGATCATTATATCTACTACCGTGGGCAGGAATCCCTTAGAAAAGATTGAGTAGCCATCATGGTCAACAAAAGTCCGAAATGCAGTACTTGGATGCAGTCTCAAAAACGACAGAATGATCTCTGTTCGTTTCCAAGGCAAACCATTCAATATCATGGTGATCCAAGCCTATGCCCCAACCAGTGACGCTGAAGAAGCTGAAGTTGAATGGTTCTATGAAGACCTACAAGACCTTTTAGAACTAACACCCCAGAAAGATGTCCTTTTCATTACAGGGGACTGGAATGGAAAAGTAGGAAGTCAAGAAATACCTGGTAACAGGCAAATTGGCCTTGGAATACAGAATGAAGCAGGGCAAAAGCTAACAGAGTTCTGCCAAGAGAACGCACTGGTCATAGCAAACACCCTCTTCCAACAACACAAGAGAAGACTCTACACATGGACGTCACCAGATGGTCAACACCAAAATCAGATTGATTATATCCTTTGTAGTCAAAGATGGAGAAGCTGTATACCGTCAGCAAAAACAAGACCGGGGAGTGGACTGTGGCTCAGATCATGAACTCCTTATTGACAAATTCAAACTTAAATTGAAGAAAGTAGGAAAACCACTAGACCATTCAAATATGACCTAAATCAAATCCCTTATGATTGATTATACTGTGGAAGTGAGAAATAGATTTAAAGGAGTAGATTTGATAGACGAGTGCCTGATGAACTATGGACGGGGTTTGTGACATTGTACAGGAGACAGGGATCAAGACCATCCCCATGGAAAAGAACTGTGAAAAAGCAAAATGGCCTTTCAAATAGCTGTGAAAAGAAGAGAAGCTACACCATCTGCAACTTATAAATACTGAATAAATTCACTGACGTGAAAGCAAGCAGGGAATTAGAGCTAGCCAAAAGATGGAGACAAAGTCAGGGGCTGAGGGTCCACTGGTCCTCCATCTCTTCTGTCCATCTTTGCTTCTCTGCCTCCTTTGTCCTCCTGCTTGTCTCCCGCACAACACAGCCCACACCACCCCACCCCCACCCCTGCCTACATAGGATTTACCATATCAGATACCCACCAGCTCCTAACTTGTCCCTAACTCACCAAATGGAGATTTCTGATTAGAGAGTCAGCCAGTGGCGTGCTGGTCAACGTTTAGCAACTGACTCTTGGATGAAAACGAAAGGACAGCCCGAATGAGGATTTACTGGCTTAGGTAACAAGTCAGCGCTGGGACTGAGCCAGGCTCAGGACTCCGTGATGTGTCTCCGGCTCTCCTCCCGGCTTTGCTGGGAGTCAGCTTCATCCTGGGACTCATGCAGCAGCAGCACCAGCAGCTCGTTTCACGGCCTCCAGCTATCTCAGTGACTGCGGGGGACCAAGAAGGCCCCTTCACACACAGCTGCCCCATGGCGTGGTGGGGGTTGGGTGTCAATGTTTTGACTGCTTGGGAGGGAAACGCAGGAATTCCCCCAGAGCTTAGCAAGGCTGGCACTGGGAGACAGAAAGTGACTCAACCTTGAGTCACCATCGAGGACTGCACTCCTCGGAGCCCTGGTTCTCGGCTGCAAGTGATGGACACGAGAAAGGCCATTTCCCTTCCTTCCCAGTTCTGGAGGGGGGCGCGGGGGGAGGGGAGAGGAGCGTAGAAAGGTGCCCCCGGCCCCGCCCTGGCACAGAGCACACACACCGCTGCCACCCGGCCGCAGGTACAGTTTATTCTTCACAACAGAGAAATACAAAAGCAGAGGGTTTGGGATTCCTTTGTTTCTTGCCCTCTTTAGTGTCTTCCCCCACATTTGATCTTTTTCTCCTCCCCACCCCGTTTCTTAAATAGAACGCAAACTTTGTTCCTGAAGCGCACTGGGGGAGCACCTGCCCTCACCTCCCTGCCACCGCGATGCAGACTGAGAAGCCAGCAGACTGTTTTCTCTTTTTAATAAGGTAACTAGTTCTAAATACGGTGGCCTGGAGGTCCCATAGAAAAAAAGCGAAGGATGTTAACAGTATGTATAACAGCGTATTTACAGGGTAGTAACATGCGGACGAAAAGCTACAATACTGAGTATCAGACGCAAGTCAAACAAAGGGGTGGGGGCGGGGCGGAGAACCCCGTGGGAAAAGAAACCCCGGGAGACGTTAAACTGGTAAATCAATGGCGAGTTAAGGCTTAAAAAGTGTATAAAAATAACACAGTTAATATTCAAAACGGAACTCCAGATACAGAATATATAGATGAGTTTCTGTCTAGTTTTCTTTTTTTTTCCCCAGGGGATGTAGAGGGGGCTTCTCCGGGCTCTGTACATAGTTCCTATATACACGGACACGCATGGCTTTCAGATTGGGGTGTGTCTGTGGGGGCTGAGGACAGGGTCTGCTCCTGGGACCCTCCTCCCCGAGGATCCCTTCCCTGCCGAGCGGCCTAGGGCCTGGGCTGGGGATCCCCCTCCATGGCAGGGAAGACAAGTAACCCCTCCTTGGGCACTGCCCCAACCGGAGGAAATTCTGCAGAGCGGAGGGAGTCCTTGCCCCAGGTCCACTCCCTCCCCCGCTGCCCACAGTCTGGGATGGTGGGAGAGGTAGCCGATAGGTTTCCTGGCCAGCACTGAGGTAGACTGGGGTGGTCTTCAGGGCAGTGGGGGCACCGGGTCTTACCCAGCCCGCCCCCACCCCCATTTCCCGGGGCCTGCGCCCAGCCCAGCCAACCCTGCACCCTTTGGTCCTGCGGACCTCCCGGCCCCTCTCCATCTGTCTCCTGAAGCCCGGGAAGCCCTGGGAGCTGCCACGTCCCTCTGCTCAGTGATGCCCAGGGCGCAGCTCTGGAGGCTCGAGCTGGCAGCCGGCGGGGGGCAAGTGGCTCACTCCAGCTGCCTCCTGCCCCTCCCACCGGGGAGCCCCACTGCGGTCCAGAATCTCAGGCCTGCGCCTTCCCCTCAAGACCCGAGGCCGTGGCAAGAGAAGGTCCCACGCTGCCCTCTGGGTCTCTGTGTCCATCTGTCCGGTTCTTTCCATTTCTCGGTCTTAGCAGCACCAACTTCTTGGCCAATAAATATCTTTTTTTTTTTTTTTTTGTTATTTTCCAAAACAAACTTAAAACAAAACAAAACCAAAAAACAGTGAAGCAAGTGAAGGATGGGGGAAGAAAACGAAAACCCAATAGAGAGGTTCAAAGTGCTCTGAGATCGTCTTTGGATGCCACCAAAACAGTCCAGAATCTTGCAGTTGGCCTGGCCACCCCCGGAGCTGGACCGGGCAGGGCTCCTGCGGCCCAGGCTTTTGGAAGGTCAGGAAGGGCGTGAGAGAGCTCGGCTGTTCCTGGAGGGCCCCTGGAGGGAGTCGGGCCGGTGCTGCCTGGGTCTGTCTGCCAGTGGGCAGGGCGGGGCGGCGCCTTGGGTCGGCTCAGATGAGGGAAATTCGCACCGGGATGCTGGGGGACTCCGTCCTCTGGGGCGAGTGATGGCTCACCAGGTGCTCCACCACCGTGTGTTTGGACATGTGCTTCATCAGGTAGGTCTCCTGTGGGCAGGGGTGAGATTCAGAACTTAGAACGAGCTGCTGGCAGGGGCGCAGGGGGGACTGCAGTTCCTATAAGCGGCCACTGGAGGGCTCCTGGGTAGATGAGCCGGCTAGAGGTGGAGAGCCACAGCTTTGGGGGGTGCCAGATGGGCATTGAATAGGCTGGAGGGCACTGCATTTCTGCCAGTGGTGGGGGCTGGCTCATTTACCAGAGTCGGAGCCCACTGTGTGCTGACCAGAGAGCAGGCAGGCATCAGGCTCATCTCTCAGCAGTGACCACCTGGAACTCTAGGACGAGGCCATTAGCCACTTGGCTGCAGTGGAGTCCTGTCCCATGGAGCAGACCTGCCCCCATCTGGCCAGTGCTCCCAGTGAGGGTGGAGCAGCAGGCCTCGGGGACCCTGGCTCTGCCACTTCTCTGCAGTGGAACGTTGGGCCAGTCATCTCACCTCTCCAAGCCTCAGTTTCCTCCTCTGCAGGCAGGGATGGGGAAGGAAGGACTTCACAGGGTAGCTATGGTGATGAGGGTAAAGCTCTTAGCAAGCAGCAGGGCTGAGGGGACCACTGCTTCCCTAGTCTCTACATCTCATTCTAGGTGGTGATGGGAGCCCCAGCAGAAGCATCCCCAAGCTCTCCCCTCCCTTGGGAAGAACTGGGGCCTGATCTGACTGGTGACTTTAGAAGCATAAACTGGGCAGGCTCGGTTCATCCTTTGAGCACTGTCCCAGCCTCGGCTGAGTCTGACCTGAGGCACCCAAGACTGGGTGGGTGAGGTGACCCAAGGCTCAGCTGCAGACGCAGAGGCCCTCACACTAACCTGCCAAGTGGTGCTCTGGTTTCCATCCAAGAAGCCACTTCTTGGCTTCCTACCTCAGTCTGCTCAACATCGGGCAGAGGAATCCCTCAAATGTGGTGACAAAGTGCTATCAAACACCCCCAAAGGGAAGCAGTCAGCAAAATGCACACGAGGAGACCATTCTTCAGTGAGTAAGTTGCAAAGAAAAGGCAGCGGGATCGGGGTGGGGGCAAGGAAGAATAGTTTAAAAGCTATACTGACCCAGTGCAATGTAAGAATTTTATTTGGATCTTGATTAAAACATAAAATTTATAAATAAATAAAATTATAAATCATGCCATCCATGAGACAAATGAAAATGTGAATACCAGCTGGGTATTTGATGATATTAAGGACTATGGTGAATAATTTTAAGGTATTATAAAGGTATTGTGAATAAGTAAAAAAAAAAGTATGTTTAAAGACACAAAGTGAAAATTTTCAGATGGAGCAATATGATGTCAGTTTTATTTCAAAAAACAGGGATATGGTTGAGGAAGGACTGGTTGATGCCAGGTCCTGGGGTCTGATGTCAGCATGCATGCATGCTCAATTGTGCCTGACTCTGCAACCCCATAGACTGTAGCCCGCCAGGTTCCTCTGTCTATGGGATTTCCCAGGCAAGAATACTGGAGTGGATTGCCATTTCCTCCTCCAGAGGATCTGACCCACTCAGGGATCGAACCCAGATCTCCTGTATCTCCTGCACTGGCAGGATTCTTTACCACTGAGCAACATGAGGGCTCACTATTGGCAAGTGTTTCTTTTATGTATTATAGTAGTTTAAAAGTCAATCCACTAAAATGTTTTTTCAGAAAAGGTAATTATTCTTGCTCTGTGAAGTCCAGTCAGGCCAGTTCAGGGTGGGGCCTTAGACCAGGTGAGATCTGACAGCCCCTTTCTCCCAGAGTTCACATCCCCTCTAAGAACCATGGCTCTGAAGGCTGGTGACCCCTCCTTTAAGGTATGATCCATGCGCCCCCTCCAGCCAAAGTAAACTTTCAAAATAACCCTCCTGGACAGCCTTCTCCCCATGGGTCCCCACTCCACCTGGGAAAACCTGCAAACTTCCTAACAGGGCCCCACAGCCTCGTGTGACCTAATTATTTTTCAGTTTCTGGAACACACTGCGTTGGTTCCACCTAGGGTGATTGCATTCACTGTCCCCCGCTTGGAAAGTTCCTCCCCTCCTCACCTGGCCAATTATCCCCCACGACTTCTTCTAAATGTTACTTCCTCACACACCTACCCCAAACCATCTCCCTTCCCCAACTCCATTTTATCCTTCCTGCAGCTGTCTTTCAAAACATATTTCTTTTTTTCCTTTATAGCTGAGGTTCTCAATCAGAGGCAATTTCTCCCCCAAGGGATATTTGGCAAAGTCTAGAGGCATTTTCCAAGAGCGGTTGCTAAGCAGAATGTGGCCAAGGATGTTGCTAAACATCCTATAACGCTCAGGGCAGCACCCCCAGCAAAAACGGCAACACGGGCCAAGGAGAAAGCCTGCTCAGAGCAGTTACCGTGATCTGTCACTACATAGTCACTTGTGTGGCTACTTGTTTAATGTCTGTCTCCAGCAGTAGACTCTTAACCTGCCTGGGGGCAAAGAATATGTGTTTGATTCATCCTGATTCCCAAGTGCCTGGCACAAGTGTTCAGTAAACACTGGGTAAATAAATAACTGTGTTAGCTGAGGTCTATCAGGTGCTGACTCTGTAAGTCTACAGTCCTATGAGTTAAGAACTATTAGCTCCTCCATTTTACAGATGAGGAAACTGAGGCTTGGGGATCACTGGGACATGTGGGGTCTGTTAACCAGAATATCTGATTAGGCCAAAGGACACACATGAGTGACTCACCTGGACTCCCTCTCCTGGGTCTGAAAGGCCCTTGTTCAGGGAAATTCCCACCAGAGGACAGGGATTGGCACCTTCTGGCCCTGTTTGGACCTTTCCTGGTAGATCGCCTTTCCTGGGCCAGGTCACTATGCCCCCTTGTGGCCACAACAGGGGTTGCAGCTTCCCCAGTGGAGAAAGGCTCACTTCCTTCCCTGGCCCTGGGAAGGAGGGTGACAGGCCCCCCTCCACCACTGCCTAGAGGAAACCACACCTCTGGTACCCAGGCTAAAGGCTGCCTGAGGGGAGCTTAGCCTGAGGCAGCCAAAAACAGAACGGGGAAGTGGATGGCCGAGCTCTGACATTCACTGTGATCTTACCCTCTTCCAGGGCCTCAGTTTCCTCATCTGGAAAATGGGAGCATTAGTACAGGTCTGAGGGGGCTGGGGTGAGGGAGAGGCTCCCAGGGGCCCGGCACTCACCGAGGTGTAGGCACGCCCACACATGCTGCAGCAGTAGGCCTTGGCGTGCTTGATGGCGTGGGCCGAGAGGTGGATCTGCAGGGAGGCTGAGTCCGAGTAGGCCCGGTAGCAGTTGGGACACTTGTAGGGCTTGTCCTTGTTGTGCTGGCGCTGGTGAGACTGTGGGGAGCACAGCGGGGGTCAGGAGGCAGCTGGGCTCCCCTGGAGGGGGTGGAGGGAGCCGTGCACCTAGCAGGCGGGGTGGGCAGGCAGGCACTCACCTGGAGGTTGGAGAGCTGAGTGAAAGCCTTTTCGCAGCCAGGATGTGGGCACTTGTAGGGTCTGTCGCCTGTGTGGATTCTGCAATGGGGAGCCCAGTGAGGTGGGAGTCCCAGGCAGGTCCCCCAGGCCAGCTCCAGCCCCCAAGCCCTTGGCTGGCCTGCCCCACACCTCTGGCCCCCAAGCCTCCCAGGCTCCCTGCTCTACACACTTTCCCCTGACCCCAGGTGAGCCCCAGACAAGAGCCGGGACTCCAAAGGCCAGCCCTGTCCTTTCTCCTCCAGCCTCCCACTGCTGGTCTGTGACCAGAGCCTCCAGGCTCCTCACAGGTCCCCACTAAACCCAGCCCTCCACAAGCACCCACTCAGGCCTCACAATCGTCGTGGTGGGCTTACTTTGACTGCATTCTGCCCCTTTATTAAAAAGTCACCTGCAGACCAACCCACTGAAAAGAACAGATTCACAGCTTTCCCAGGACCTTTCCTGCCTGCCTGCCTCTCTCAGGAGACAACTCCCCAACTGGCCCCCAGTTTCTATGTTCTGCCCACCACCTCCCCCCACCCCAATGTGGCTATCTGGTCACCCTAGCTACTGAGAGACTTCAAAGCAAGGTGGCCCTGAAGGTCAGCCCCTCTGTGTCCTTCCTGTGAGCCCCTTTTGTTGTCATCCTGGCGCCACCATTTACTAGCTGGATGACCATGGTCAAATCACTGAGCCTCGGTTTCCTCATCTGCAAAATGGGTATAAAATTGCAGTCGTCCACCTCACTGGGCTTTGTGAAGATTACATTAGATAATATTCAAAGGGGCTTAGCCGAATATCAGCACAGTCAGCACTCCATCACCACTTACCATTATTATTATTATTCATTCATTTAACAATTACTGTGTCGGGCACCTGTGTGCCAGGAACCACCCTGGGTGCTCAGAACATATAAGTGAACAAAACAGAAAAACTCACTCCCTTGTGGAAACAAACATGCAAGCATGAAATAAGTAAGATAAGCGTGTGTAGAAGGTAATAAGTGCTCTGAGAAGAAAGTGGATGAGTGGGGTCATGTCGGAGGTGTAATCTTAAATAGGGTGATGGGGGTCCTCACTGAGAAGGAGACTTGGGAGCAGTGACCTCAAGGCTGATGGCTGCGCTTTCTGATGGCTGTTGCTGCCTGCACTCACCCAGCAGTCAGGTGAGGATGGAGGGGTACTGGGATCTAGTGCAAAACAGGGGCTCAGGAGCGTGGCGCACACACAGGGACAGGAGGCCCTCCCTGCTCTCCTAGGCTTGTCTTCAGTCATCTGCTCCACAAATCCTGTGCCAAGCAGGTGGGCAATGAAGTGCAGGCTAGACATGGACCTCTTTTGCCTAAGTTGCCAACAAGCATTAAATGAGAGCGGGAAATCCAGCTCTGACCATGTGTTCCACCTCCTTCCCAAAAGCCCCAACCCCTTGGTTTGCTCTGCCCATCAACAGATTCATCAAACAACTGGCCAGGCTCTGTGCTGACCAAGCTGGAATAAGGAACACCCCCTGCCATCAGTGAGCCCATGACCTTGACTGCCCACTATGAACACTGACAGCCCAGATCCCCTAGAGCGCCAGTCAAGGCCCTTCACCTGAGGTCGGCCTCACCTCTCTGCTCCTGCACCCTGCGTCCTGGCAGAAGGACCATTTCTCATCTGCAACCATGTCTGATGGATGCTTCTGCTCGCCACCCCTGTGCCCTGGCTGCATCCTCAGCATGTGACCGCCCCCTCCTCTGTTTTTTCTACTAGACGGGGGAGCCTCAAGGGCAGGGACGGTGCATCTCAGGCTGCGTGGAGACAGGCAGGAGGAGCTGGGCTGCAGTTCTGAGGACCTCTATTCTACCTGCACATTTAGGGGTGTCATGCGTTTGAGGACATCACCCCAGGCTGCTGCACCCCATCTCTACAAGGGGAGCACCTTAACGGTCACCTGAACCAGTTGCACCCGCTGCTAGAACCCTTCCATTTCATCCTATGCTTGTCCCCCCAGGGCTGTGGAACTTGGTCAGCTAGGGGTCAGGTGGCATAGGGGACCAAGGCACCCTAGGAGGTAGGCTGATTTTGTTTTTAACCCCACAATACCCACCCCGAAGTCCTTGCCTCCCACTGCTGCCCAGGTCATGCCTCTTCCCCACCCCAAGGCCCAGCCCTGCCGCCTCCCCTCCATCCCACCCTGAACAGTTCAGGTCCCTTCCTATCTTCGTCTTGTAACCAGACTGCTCCTCTTCTAGGCACACTCTTCCCCCAGCTCACACTGGCTAGAACCTAGACTCCAGGTCTCAGTATAAAAGCCTCTTGATCGGGGAAGCTTTTCCTGGCCCTCCAGACTAGGCCTGGCCCCTGCACCTACCCCTGAGCAGAAGTTTGTGTGCGGACACATGCTTTGTCAATGTCTAGTCTCCAACACTGGCTGCCTCCCTCCTCGAGAGCAAGAATGCTCTTGGTCTCTTCACTACCATCATCCCAGAGCCTGCACAGGCTCCTCAGAGAGGACTTGAAACATAGGAAGGTGAGTTCTTTCCTCCTGAAGTCAGTCACTGACAGCAGGACTACGCTTCACATCATCACCACCACCTATTCCTCAGGGGTATTTCATAAGTGTTTGTTGACTGACTGACTGATGGTTCTCCAGGGACATCAGTTCCTTACTTCGGATCTTGCTCCTCTGGCCTCCACCCGGCGTGCCCCAGCTGCCCAACCTCCTTCCTAGACTCTCAGTCTCAGCCTCTCCTTTCCTGACCTCCACCACAGCAGCAGCGTAGGAGCCGGCCTTGTCACAGCCCTGCTTCACGCCCTCTCCATTACCCCCTTTTCTGGGACAGAATCCAAATCCCCAGCCCCCCACCAGCCTCTGAGCCTTTGCTCATGCCGTTCCCCTAGTTGGGAACACCATTTCCATCTCTCACTAGAAAGGGCTATGGACCCTTCCACACCCAACCCAGATGATCCTCCCCAACCTCCATCACATATTTCCCACTTTCATGTCATTTTTCACATCCATCGGCCTCCCAGGTCGTGGTAGGAGTTCCTTTGGCCCAGAGCCTGCCTCTGGCCACTGATCTCTCGTTATGCATGGCACTCAGCACTGGGCTGGCTCAGAAGGGCTTCAGGGACCCACAGTTCCCCTGATAACTGGCCCCCAAGCTCTTCAGCCTCTGAAATTCAAGTCAGGGCCATGTCCTCAATTCCAAAATGAGTCATCTCTTTGTAGGGCATCTTCCCACTAGGGGAGCACCTGGCCCCAACTCCCAGCATCTGTAGTAATGGGGGAGCTCACCACCGACTCCAGGCATGGGCAGCACAGGGAGGCAGAGCTGAAGTCAGTGCCTCTGGGCTGCTCCTTCACCCCACTAACCGCCCCAAGCTCACCCTGGCATCCAGAAGACTCGCCTTGCTCTCCTGCCTGGCCCTCACCCCACCTTCTTCTGCAACCTGACTTCCCAACCCCACCCCCCCACGCACCCCCACCAAGCCACAGGCTGCTCCCTGGCACTCTGGCTCGCATCTCACTTCTGCCTCCTCTTAGCAGGGTGGCCTTGGGCAAGTGACTTTGCCTCCCTGAGCTCCAATTTCCACACCTCTAAAATGGGGATAACAATAAGGATTGTAGGGACTTTCCCGGTGGTCCAGTGGTTAAGAATCTGCCTTTCAGTGCACAGGATTCAGGTTCAATCCCTGGTCTGGGAACTAATATCCCATGAGACAACTAAGCCCGAATGCCACAGCTACTGAGCCTGTACTGCTGCTGCTGCTAAGTCACTTCAGTCGTGTCTGACTCTGTGCAACTCCATAGACGGCAGCCCACCATGCTCCCCCGTCCCTGGGATTCTCCAGGCAAGAACACTGGAGTGGGTTGCCATTTCCTTCTCCAATGCAAGAAAGTGAAAGTGAGGTCGCCTGTGCTCCCCACAAAAGACCCCAAATGCCACAACTAAGACTTGACACACCCCAAAATAATAAAAAAATCTTTTAAGTATAGATTGTTAAGGACAGTAACTCACAGAAAGGGTGTTCCCAAGACATTTTCACAACGTTAGCTTTTAATACACTCACGTCTCTTTTAGGATAATTTATGAAAAACAAAGGGGGAATTTATTCTATGTTTAAGTAGAATTATCAAGAAGTCATTAGTTACCATTTATCCTCTATCCTCCAGGTAAGAAACGGCATGTTACATTGAGTGGCTTCAGTCCCACTGTGTTTTGTAACTAAAACAACGATAGATACAGTAAAACTGGACCTTCCTTGAGATGCTTGTTTCTCCGTGGCACTTTTCAGATTCATTATCTCTTACTGAGAAACAGGTTCATACTGTGTAAGGACTTTATGGATACCCTGTATGGACTTTATGGATACCTTGTATATATGCAAAGTTGGTGTAAGGCATACCTTGTCTGCCTTACAGGGGGAACGGACACGGAACAGACACTTAGAAGCTCTCTGACAAGGAGCAGCTGCTGCTTGGATGTCACTGGCATCACACTTGAGAAACCGACCCTGCCACAGTTGGCATCACACATGCACACAATATCACAAAGCCAGGGGAAGGGAACAGGCAAAGCCCACTCCACAGCCTGAGTAAACAGGTACATCCAGAGTCACTCTGCCTCGCAGATGTTCCCCAAACAGGTAGAAACATTGAGCCCCTTCTCAGACCTCATAAACTAACCCCCTCATGAAACAAGGTTACTCCTGATTTCTGCGTCGCGGCGTCTACAGCTGTGTTATCTACAGACGTGTTACCTCATCTACAGAAACACAAGACATCTGCTATGTCTCAACCATGAATAGACTCACTACAAATTCCTGTTCATTTGCTCCTTAAAGACACGTGGTGCTTATAACTTACAGGGCTGACCCTTCTGAAGCCTGGATTTCTGCAAACACTTTGCGAGTCACCTTTCTTGTCTCGTGCCTTCCTCTCACAGAGGGAGGTCCCACTGAGACACTCAGAGCTGCCAAGCCACTCAAACTACACGAGCCCTCACGTGCTTCCAGGCACAGCTCTCTCAACTCCCAGGGGGATCCTGCTCAACCTGCTTCTAGCTCTGCCTTTATTACTTGACCAGAGCTGGTTCTGTTTTGACATGACCTTCTTTTACCCCCCTTCATTGCTGGCACAATGTTGGGAAGATGGATTTGATTATATGCCTTGACTGTCTGGTTCTCGATCCAGGGGCAAAAAACAGGAGTCTCTGTGGAATAGTGGAAAACAAGAAACCTGGACTCTGGTTGCTCCCTTATGTTTGGCTTTTGGGGTTTGTTTATCTAAAGGATTCTGGGACTTGCGGGCACTGGGGACACCCACCTCTTTGTCACTGGGTTAGGACACATTGGTTTAATTACATACACCACTGCGTAATGACTAATAATCTGTCTCTAAATGTTGATAGGACCCTCTTATGTTGCTCGTTTAGTTTCCAACCACTATGAACTCAAATCACTCAGGAAAAAAAGAGGAGAAAAAAAAACCTGTGCCCTCAAGAGCAGAGAGCAATCCCTGAACAAGGAACATTCTGACAAAACACTCTCCCCTCAAGGGCCTGTGAACTTTTGTTTGGTCACGGCCTTAAATAATATTTTCAAACAAACAGCTATTTCTGAAAACACTAGGATTCTAATTATCACTTGCTACTGGGTTTATTTCCTACCAGACTGACACTCTGACTCTGCTTCCTCCGCCAGCTTTGTGCCTACACTACCAGCTTTCCCAAATCCAGACCCCCAATTCAGAATAATAAATGATCAAGGTATCTTTTACACCCAGATGCTCTTGGGAGTTTCCAGCTGGCCACTGGGCAACACCGAAGATCTGCTCCCCAGCTTGACCAATGCTCCCAATGAGGGCACGTTTTGTCCTCTCCGCATTTTATTAATTAGCCAAACACCAGAGTACCAGTGGTCCATGAAGTTTCTAGCATAAGAAAATTGGCAAATCAAAAGAAAAGAAGTGTATATAAGAAGTGTATATATGTAACTGCATATAATTTATATAAATATAATATATAGTAATATAATATGTAATATATAATTACATGTAACATAAATATATATATTTGTGTACTTTTTAAGATGGAGAAAAAGAACCCAACAATTAATTTTCATGTACAGAGACCAGCACTAGAAGTATCCACAGAGAAATGTCTTTGAAAAGATTTTTCTCCTAGATTTAACTACTTATCAGTGCCATAACACATGCTTTATGACAGTGATCCCCAACCTTTTGGCACAGTGACCAGTTTTGCAGAAGACAGTTTTTCCACAGAGGGGCAGGGCAGTAGTTTCAGTATGATTCAATCCCATTATATTTACTGTGCACTTTATTTCTATTATTATTACATAATAAAATGATATACGGGGCATAATATATATGATGACATATAATGAAATAATTATTCAACTCACCATTATGCAGAATCAGGTCATCAGGCATTAGATTCCCATAAGGAGCACACAGACTAGATCCCTCACATGCACAGCTCACAGCAGAGTTCCAACTTCTATACGAATCTACTGCTGCCACTGATCTGACAGGAGGTGGAGCTCAGGTGGTAATGCAAGCGATGGGGAGTGACTGTAAACACAGGTGAAGCTTTGCTTGCTTGCTCACTGCTTGCCTCCTGCTATGCAGCCCAGCTCCTAACAGGCCATGGGCTGCTACTGGTCCATGGCCTGAGGGCTGGGGGCCCCTGTTTTACGAGATCAATTAAAAGATCATAATGATGAGTCAGTGCCTTTGCTGCCTATAATATGCTGTGTGGGAATGTGAACTGGTATAGCCACGATGGAGGATAGCAAGGAGGTTCCTTAAAAAACTAAAAATAGAGCTACCGTATGACCCTGCAATCCCACGCCTGGGCATATATCTGGAGAAAAACATGATCCAAAAGGATACATGCACCCCAATGTTCACTGCAGCGCTGTTCACAAGAGCCAAGACGCGGAAGCAACCTAGATGTCCATTGACAGATGAATGGATAAAGAAGTTGTGGTACATATACACAATGGAATATTACTCAGCCATTAAAAAGAATGAAATAATGCCATCTGCAGCAACATGGGTGGATGCAGAGATTGTCATACTGAGTGAACTGAAGTCAGACAGAGAAGGAGAAATATCATTATGACATCCTTTATATGTGGAATCTACAAGGAAATGAGAAAAATGAACTTACTTAAAAATAGGATAAAGCTCACACTTAAGAGAATGAACTTATGGTTGTCAGTGGGAAGAATGAGGGGAAGGGATAGTTAGGGGGTTTGGGATAGACATGTGCACACTGCTATGTTTAAAATGGATAACCAACAAGGACCTACTGTATAGCACAGGGCACTCTGCTCAATGTCATGTGGCAGCCTGGATGGCAGGGGAGTTTGGGGGAGAATAGATACATGTATATGGATGGCTGAGTCCCTTCCCTGTTTACCTGAAACCATCACAACATTGGTAGTCGGCTGTACCCCAATACAAAGTAAAAAATTTTAAAAAATTTGCTCTGAATCTGAACAACTGATTTACATCACACCTGAACAGAGGACCCCACTCTCCTCCATTCTGATTTTGTTGATTATATGATAAACAGACCAGAGTCATTCAATCTTAGCAACACATCTGGCTCTCTGCCTCACACTTGCGTAAAGCCCTGTGCTTCAGGTCAGAGCTTGAGCCTTCTGAAAGAAATATCAGGAGTGCATGGCCTCAGGAGAGGACTGGGCCAGTGCACTGGCTCTTTACACTTGGGGAAGAGACCCAGCGCACAGGCTTCCAAGATGCCCCATCACCACGACCTACACTGCCCGAGGCCAAGGCAGCCAGGATCCAAGTCCTTAGTCCAGAAGGAGATGACTTTGCAAAGCAGACTAACTCCCCAAAATCAGGGAACAAGAATTATGACCTGGGACTGGATAAAAGTGATTTAATTGTGGTTAATATTCTATCTTCTAACAGAAATAGCTGCTAAGTCATGTCCAACTCTTGTGACTCCATGGACTGTAGCCCGCCAGGCTCCTCTGTCCCTGGGATTTCCCATGCAAGAGTACTGGAGTGGGTTGCCATTTCCTCCTCCAGGGGATCTTCCTGACCCACGGGTCGACCCCGGGTAACTTGCATTGCAGGCAGATTGTTTACCAACTGAGCTATCACCAATATATGAGAAATCTCCCTTTTCTTTCCTTTGATCTACCACTATTATTCAATTTAGGGGACTATATTTGAACAAACTGGACTAGAATATTCCTTAAATGGTTCCTTGCTCCAGGTTGGCCCTGCAGAATCTCAGAGGGTAGGGTGCAGGGGGACTATACAAATTTAACATAGATATAAACTGATGAAATATCAAGGAAATTTAAAAATGACAGTTCTATTGAAAAGACATGTAATTGGCCATGTCTACAAATCTACCCAGAATGATTGCTAAAAATACTCAAAGTGCCTTTACTGAGACTTTTCCTTCGTAGAACCATTCGTTTCTCTAAACAGGTTCACCAAGAATCTGTCCTCCTTCCTAATGGGATATAATTGGGTAAATCAAATTTGTAACCATGACCATGCCAGAAATATCACATTTAAAGACAAATTTCATTTAATTAGGCATGACGGTGTGATAGCAAGAAACAAGGCCTGTACTTCATAAGTGGGAATACAGCCTCCCCAGGCTTCCGGGAGACTGGACTGAATCTATTCCATGGCTTGTGGAATCCTTGCCTTTAAGGTTATGAGCAAAGTCATTCCTGCCAGCCCAGAAACACTGACAAACTAGGGATTCTCCAAACAGAAGGTAACTTTCCCATTACAGGCTGTATAGGCACAACCTGACAAGAGGTGAAATGTGATGGTTCTAGATTCCTAATCTTACATAGGAACTTAGATAGATCTTCGATTAGACAACACGATAAGAAAAATCTTTTCACACATACACAGATTAAAATTATAGCCTGGGGCCTTAGAAAATCTCCTGACAGAAGTTAACTCTCCAACCTTGGGGGTCACATGCTCTACTTTTAATAACCAAAAAAGCAAAGGGACTTTGTTTATTGATCAGCACTTCACTGGGCTTTCCAGGTGGGGTTAGTGATAAAGAACCTGCTTGCCAATGCAGGAGACATTAAGAGATCCAGGGTCCAGATCCCTGGGTCAGGAAGATCCTTTGGAGGAGGGCATGGCATGGACAGAGGTAGGCTACAGTCCATCGCGTTGCAGAGAATCAAACACAACTGCAGCAACTTAGCACACGTGCGTGCATATCCATAAAGCTAGCCAAACTTCAAAAAAATAAATTCATGACAAAATCAGAAAGTTTCTGAAACTAATCTACGTGGTCAAATCCATGCCTTAGGAGGCATGGGGATGAAAAAAGCAGAATGATGCCATCTTGAGGTCATCCTATTATTTGTTCCTTACCATCAAACCTACTCATCATGCCTCAAAGTCAGAGAAACAGATATAACATCTTGCACTCTGGGACAAAGCATACAAAGACAATGGGCAGAAATGGATAAATTACAACAAAACCAAACCTCAGGTCCCTCTGTCTAGTCTTAGTGCCCAAAAGACAAAAACCCCTGAGCACTTTCTGTGAGTTACAAATTCATGGCAGAAACTATTTTACCCTGACTTTCGCAGTGCTGATACTGGCAGACAGCTGTGCTTATATAGATACAAGAACCATCCTGCGAGAAAACTGTTGGGCTTCTTCCCCTCTGAAGAGATGAACTATAATTTGGTAACCTTTAGTTTATTTCTTTAAATACTATGGTGTTTTTATTTGGTGAGCCAGTCTGATGCCTGTACTCCCCTGCAAAAACTTTTTTTCCTTAAAACATGTCTATCTCTGAATCTCCCTTTCACACATTCGACTAGACTGTACACCCTAAAAGGGCAGGAATCTGTCTCTGTTTTGTCCACTGCTGTATTCCCAGCACCGAGGGGCATGCCTGCTCATGGTGGGGGCTGTGTAAATATTTGTTAAAGGGATGAATCACATGCCCTGGAAAAGTCAGTTCTATTTATTCCACAAATATTAAATAAATGCTTCAACGCTTATAATGTGCCACCCACTGGGGATGTGGAAATGGGAGAGACTGGGCCTTCAAGAATCCCCAATATATGAGGGGTGGTGGGTAAATAACCAGGCAAGTCGACGACCTTCTACCACTGCTTGGATGAGGAAGCCCAAGGGCTATGGAACTAGCACAGGGGGCAGGGAGGGCTTCCTGGAGGAGGTTTTGCTGAGAGATAGATAAAAGAGGGCCAGAAAAACAAGGGAAAGGAGGGGGATGGTGTATCAGGTAAAGGACATAGCACATGCAAAGACCTACAGATGACAAATGGTGGGAAGGGCAAGCAGTGAGCGCTGAGGCCAGGGAGCAACAAAGAGGTTGTATCACAAAAGGCCTTGTATGCCAAGCAAAGGAGTCTGGGGAAGGCAGCTAGAGAAGAGCCTTGCATCGGGCGCAGGGGCTGAGCTGAAGCCAGCTGCAGCAGGGCAGCACCAGGCTGGCCACTCACCTGGTGTGCTGTTGGAGGTGGGAGAGCTGTCGGAAGGACTTGTCACAGTAAGAGCAGTGGTAGGGCTTGACGCCTAGGTGGATGCGCAGGTGCTGGGCCAGGTAGGAGGCGTTGGCAAAGGACTTGGAGCAGTGCGGGCACTTGTGGGGCTTGGCCTCTGTGTGCGACTTGGGTGGATCTGCATCTCAGACTTGGTGAAGAAGGTCAGCGGGCATACCTTACACCTGTGGGCAAGAGGCAGCTTCACCCTGGGAAGATCCCTCTGACCCATGCCTGGAGAGCTGAGGGGAGACCCTCTATGTCAGAGAGACCCTGCACCAGGGCCAGAGCTTTGGGAGGAGGGTCTGGGGTGGGGGGCTCCAGGCAGGCCCCCAGCCTGGACATCTTCCCCCGAGGCCCACTGACAGCAGGCTGGGGAGCAGGCTTCCACCTCACCCGGAAGAGCTGCCTGCTGGGCCGTGGCTCTGGGAGAGGGGCTCCAACACGCGGTGAGTTCTCTGCCCTGGCTGTAGACACTTTAGAATCATCTGGGGAGCTTTCTGAAATGGCTCATCCCAGGCCCCCATATGCCTCCCCTCAACAAGTTAAATCAGAATTTCTGGAGGTACCGCCCTGGCACTGGCATTTCTAAAAAGCTCTCCAGATGATTCTAACATTGAGGGTTGACAATATTGCTTGAAGAGAGAAGGAAATAGACTATCAAAATCCCAGGCTGTGGGATTTTGGGTGGGAGGTGTCAGGAGACCCCACCCCTCTGGACCACATCCTCCACCTTCAAGCCTCTGGGCCCCCTCTTTGCAATCCCCCACTGCTAGGCTCCGGAGGCAGCCCCGAGGCACCAGCTTCTGCCCCAAGCCTGCTGGACCCGTCCCACCAAGACCCCCACCTGTATGTCTTGCCCTCCTTGGCAGTCTCTCCCGAGGCCAGGATGGGGTAGGGGACTACGAGGACAGGCGGTCCCCCTGGGTTCTCCGCCTTGATCTTTTCCGGCCGCGCTCGGACTTGGGGGGGGCCAAGCAGGCCGTGGCCCTGGATTGTCTTGATGGAGTCCAGGAGGGGGGGCTGGTGATCCCTGAGATGAGGGTGGGGGACGAGGCGATGAGGCGGCTCTGGCTGGTGGTGGTGGGTGTGGACGGGCTGCTGGTACCCGTGCCCGCGCTCGACTCTGACGTGCTCACAGCCGGGGTCCGGGAGGAGATTCCCAGACCTGTGAAGACACGGGGGTGGGGACAGGGGTGAGGGGCAGCCAGAGGCCAGGGCAGCCCCCGCCACCCAGCTGTGTGTCTCTGAGAGGTCGCCAGCCTTTCTGAGCCTCCCCTTCCCTTTGCAGAGTTTTACTCGGGGGTCAATAAATGAGAGCTGTGTAAGATTCTTTAGATACCTAACAACTATTGTTGTTTAGTCACCAAGTCGTGCCTGACTCTTTGCAACCCTGTGATCTATAGCCCACCAGGCTCCTCTGGCCATGGATTTCCCCAGCAAGCATGCTGGAGTGGGTTGTCACTTCCTTCTCCAGGGGATCTTTCCCACCCAGAGATGGACTCCTCTGTCTCCTGCATTGGCAAGTGGATTCCTTACCACTGAGCCACCGGGAAGCCCATCTAAAGACTAAATGAGCTGATTATCTGTAACAGGGGCACTTTGGGAATCAGCCCAACAAAGAACAGACAAACAAAAAACTCTGAAGCATAAAGATGTTCACCATGTCATTTATAACAGCAAAAATCAGAGGCAACTGAAATATGCAATATTAGGGAAGGTTTCAATAAATTGTGATTAAGTTTCTCTACTGAACATCAACTGCCCAATAAAAAGGAGACTGGTTGTAAAATTAAAAAAAAATTAAGGCACAGAAAAAGTTAAGTAGGAGATGGAGATACACCAACGTGTGATATGGATGGTGGAATTAGAGTAATTTTAAAACAATTTTTTGGCTTAACTTTCTGATTCTTTGACAATAAACTTTTTCTTTAAGTTCTGTATTAACAGTTATTATTTTAAAAACAAAGGGACTAGAAACATTTATAACATCAAGAAAAGTACTCCAAAAAATGAAAATATCTATCATACAGTTAAAACTACACTTAAAAAAAAAAAAAGAAACCAAAACTTGTGCACTGGAAAAGATAATATCCAGAGTTGACACAGGTATTTGGCATGAGTGTCATACATGCTGGGAGTGTATGCTTATCAACCTTAATAATAAAGGGTGCTTTACCAACAACAGCTATTAAAACTTCAAATGTATATAACCTTTGACAGAGTAATTCTAATTCTACAAATTGCCCATAAAGAGATATTTATTTGCACATAAGGACAAAGATCTGTGTACTTGCACCTTCCATACAAAACTATGATCAGACGAAACTGGACACAGTTTGCTTATCCTCAGGGACTGTGTAAAGAGATGTGGTTCATCACAAGATGAAGAACAGGGAAACCACGAAGACAAGACAGGCGTGCAGTGACAGGGAAAGAACGCCAAACTGTGCTCTCAGGTGAGAAAGCCAACCATACGCAGCATGAACCCCCGACTCGAAAAATACACACATCCACACGACACACGCACACACAATGTGTGTGTGTGTGAAGCACAGGAATAGATATGAAAAGAGACACACCAAACTAAACTGTGTGTAAACTGTGCTTTTCTCTAGGGAGGGCAAAGAATTTGTTGGTAAAAGGAGATTTTCATACGTTATCTGCTTCCATATTATTTGAATTTTTTACCTGGTGAATTCATCCATTTTTACATCTGTGATTAAAGGATAAAATAAAATAAATACAGAGAAACCATATGAAAATGCTAACAATAGTAGGACAAGGGTTAATTTTTTTCTCCTTTCAGCTTGTCTGCATTTCTAAATTTTCTAAAATGACTATGAATTACCTTTATAATAAAAATGCACTGAATATGTTTATGATAAAATGGTGAGTAGGAAAAGAAAGTTAAAAGCATGGGTACAGCCTTACCACAAACTCAGCAAAACACACCCCCTGCACATTAAAAAACAAACAAAAACGATGGAAAAAGGAAATGGACTAAAGGCTCTCTAAGCTGCTGGGTTACAAGCTGGGGATTATGAGTGATTTTTTTTTCTCAGTTTCTCTTTTTTTCCAAATTTCCCTTAATATGCTTGTATTACTTTTTAATATTACTTTTATAATGAAAAAATAAATTTAATAAGGTCATAATAAGGAGGGAATGTGCAGAGGGTGGCTGGAGGAGGCCTGGATAGGGAGGCTCACGGGGCCCCAAGATTCTTGAGCATCTCTGAGAGGGACGCGGGAGAGCGTCTGGCTGGTGGGAGAGGGGGCCAGCTCAAGGAGGAACAATGGCCCAGTTGCAGTGGCCACTGGGAAAAGTCTGTCCAGCAGGCTGAGGTGGGCACCAGACAGCCCAGCCCCATAATATTGCCTAGGATGTCTTCCCAGCCCACAGCCTCAATCTTTCCAGGACTGGGCTCACAGTCAGTCCCCTACCCCGCTCCTCCTACGATTCCATCTCACTGGCAATGCCTGGGTGCCCACCCTCCCACTCCTCACTCCTTCATCCAGCCCAGCACCCAGCCCTGTGGGCTCTTCCTCTTCAGCATCCCTCAGTTCTTTTCCCTTCTCTCCATCCTCTCTGCCGCTGGGGAAAACAGAGCAGCACGCGGCCCAGGCCACCACCCTCTCCTGCAGCTCTTCCTGTCTCCATGCCAGTCTCCCACCAAGCCAAGTCTCCACCTCACAGCCAGAGACCTAGCTCTCTGTGGGTCACCTACTTCCACGGGCTCCCACTCCCTGAAGGTAAAAATCCAAACTGCCCAGCTGGCCCACGGGGTCCTTCACAATCTGTTGCCTCAGCAGAGCCCCCGGCAGAGCGACAGGGTTCACGCCTGGGCTCTGGAACCACACTGCCTGTCTCGGCCATTTACTGGCTGTGAAAGTGGGCCGCAGTTCGCTCATCTGCTGAATGGAGACGTTAGGGTGAACCACAGGAAGCTGCTGTTTTTTGTACTTCAGCCTATAAAAGGCAGCCACCTCACGGAACGGGCTGGGAGTGATAACACGAACACTGATGAACACAGATGCTCACCTGGAGTTAGCTGCCACGTGATGGTGATGCGTTTCATCACCCTTTGATCTTCCCCACCCGGACGCTGTCCTGCTCTTGCTTTCCACACACATCCTCACTTTGCACGTGCTGCTCTATTTTCCCTAACCACCAACTCTTCCTCGCATGAGGACCCACCCAGTGAAGTCTTCCCTCACCCTTCAATCCCCCACACAAGTCTGGTTAGGGTTCTCCTCTGGATTCCAGAAATTCGCTGGACTTGGCTTCCTTGACGGGCAAGCAACCCAACCTCGGCCCCCCTCCCGCTGGCTTGCCTTAGCAGGTCAACAGGATCCAGGACGGCTAGTCTGGAAGCTCCACCCCCGCCCCCAGGCCCTGCCTGCCCCCGCCCCGCTGCGGGCGACATGGCCACGCCCCTCCCAGGTAGTCCCCGCCCAGTCTTCGCCAGCCCCGCCCACCCGGCCCCTCTGTACCTGTGACCGTGCTGGTGGCCGGCCGCGCATGCAGCGCCACGTCGGGCTGCGGCACGGCCTGCGGGTGCAGGCCCGGCACCTGCTGCAGCTTGGGCAGCGACATGACCGCTTGGCTGCTCTCGGCCGGCGCCGGTGGCACGAGCAGCGGCTGCTGCGACGAAGCCGAAGTAGGCGGCAGGTGAGGCGGCCGGATCTTCTCCGCCATCAGCTGCTCCTTGATCTTGTTAATCAGGACCAGGTTGTCCAGCTGCGGGAGGGAGCGGAGAGGGACTGAGAGGCCCCGGGCCGCCAGGCCACCCTTGAACCCCCTCGTGCCGCAGGCAGCAGCCAAAGCCTGGCGCAAACCCAAGCTGCTCCGAGAAGGGGGAGGGCAGCAGGAGGGGCGATGCTTGTCTTACCTGGCTAGGCATGGTGGGAGGAGGGGGCCAGAAGTAGGGGTTGTTAAATCGAGGCTCAGCCATCCTGTGGGGAGAGAGCGACTGTCACAGGGAAGAGGGCCTTCCCCATCGGCCAAGGGTGAGCTCCCATCAGCTATGCCCTCTCAAGTCTGGGCCAGTGTCTGAGATCCCTGCCCTCGTGGGTCCCTCACCCCACAGCAGAGCAGGACTTCCACTAGGCCCAAAGAACTACACTTCCAGGCTGAAGCTCTGGAATTCAGCGTTTCCCACAATGGGCCCCAGAGAGCAAGGTCCTATCCCAAACAGAGCACCCCCAGCTCGCCCCTCCCAAATCACCCTGATGCCAATGGACTAATCACTGTCCCCCCACAGAGACCCTAAGGCTGCAGAGCCAACCCCATGGATTAGACACACAAGTCTGCTGCCCAAGGACAAACTGAGGAGTCCTGGGGCAACCTTGTCAATGGCCGCAGAGCAGAGGCAACTGCCCCTCCCTGATCCCTGCCCTTCTGACCCATAGAACACAGACGGCAACTTGGGTCACCAGGTAACAGCCTCTGTGTGTGAAGGGCAATTTGACAGGATGATTTATGGGGACACAAATGATTACAGTATTTTTTGACCCAGGGAATTGTACCTCTGGAAAGTTCTCCTCAAGAAACAAACATGGCCAGGTACAACATTCTGCTTATAAGGATGTGTCAGAACACTGTACTTAAGAGGGGAATGAAGAGGCCTGAGGCTTGGAACCCCAGTAGAAGAATGTGACCATTTGTCTGGTGGCCCTCACCTCTGGCAAGTTCCTGTGCAGTGAGAAGGGCTTTGCAACCAGGGCTCTATGAAGGGTGGGCCTTCAAAGCTATCTTTGTCTTCCAAAGGACTCATATCTTCCTGTGGCCCTACAGTAAGTCAGTCAAGAAGTGACTTACAGAGACTGTGCTGGACAGGGGTATTCCATGAAGTCTCGCTCCCTACCAAATTTCTCTTCTTTATCTGTCCCTTACAGAAAGCACTAACTAAATGCCTACTGGTATTGGTCGCTTACATGGAACTGCTTCTTTTGACAGGCAAGGCTGAAGTGAAGTGTCTTTAACCTTTTTTTCCTGGCTCTACAAGCGGGAGAAGCCCTACTGGAACTGCAAGCAGAGGGTTTCAGGAAAAAAACCCTCTGTAAGGATACAACCTAATCTTAACACTTTAAGAAAGAGCGTTTATATAAATTATTGTTTGTGATCTTGAGGAGTAGTCACAGGAGCTATTATCCCACTTTTTGGTGAAGAAACTGAGGCTTGGAGAGAGGGGAAGAGACCTGTCCAAGACCACAGGGCTAGGGTGCCAAGAGTCGACTAGACATCAGATTTGCTCAAGCTGTTTCCTCTGGGGAATATGTTTTGCAAACCCCAGTCCTTGGTGGAGCAAATATCCACATGCATACGACTCAAGACCTGTATATAAAAGTCTTGCCTCTCACTCCCAGCCTAGGGGTCGGACTGGGTCTGAGTCTGGCCAGCTGGGAATCAGAGTGCCCGCCTCTTGGGTGGCTGGGCAGCTCTGAAAGCCCTCCTGTTTCCGCCACGCACAAACACCAAGCTGCCCTTCTCTCCACCCATCCTACCTAGCCCATTCCTCACAAGCCAATACAGCACTTCCTGCTTGGAGTTCTCCCTGACTGCTTCAGGTCCCTGGATCATCTCCTTCCAAAGAAAGACCTCAACACAGTAAAACCAGTGAGGAGGCTGCCATTTACTAAGTACCCACCTTGTGCCAGGTACACTGACACTAAAGGCAGGTACACTCCTCATCCCCACTTTACAACTGAAGTTCAGAGAGGTAGAGTGACTTGCTCAAGGTCACACAGCAAGTAAGGAGTGAGCTGAGATCCCCACTCTGACCTGCCCGACTCCCAACGTCCAGCTCATCAGTCCCTCCAGCTGTTCGGAGGAAGGACAAAGCATCCTGACTAGGACTGTGGCCAGGCCCTGTGTTAGGATGGCATGGCACCCACTACACTTCCATTCAGAGTCTCAGACCTGCCCCTCCCCTGCTGTTGTCCACTGGGGAAATGTGAAGTCATCTGAGCTGTAGAGCCAGGGTAGGGAGGCTCCAGGGCTGAGGGAAAGGGGAGCTGGGGAGCTGCCTCAGAGAGGACTGGGAATTGAAGACACCTGTCTCATTCAGCTTGGCATCATCAGTGCCTAGGCCCAAAGGTGATCAACAATGTGAGTTGCGGGATAGAATGAATAATGAAGGAATAAATAATCAGACTCATTTAAAGGCAATCCCACACAATTATCCACCACTGCTGATGGTGTACAATGCCCTCTGTATCCAGCAGCATTCTCACCAGAGCCCCAGGAAGCTGGGAAGATCTGCACCCCCATTTCGCGGAGGAGGAAGCTAGGCTACCACCAGGGAAGCACTTGCTCCTGGCCACACAGATGGGGAAACAGAAGGAAGCACTGCCCTGCAGTGCTGGGCATTGGCAATCTGAACCTCCATTTTTCTCATCTGTAAAATGGGATTGACACAGGCCCCTGTGCCTCTTTTCCTGCCCTGGTCCAGTGCTCTGCCCACTGTACCCAACCGTTCCTTGGACTGGTTCAGGGAAGCTGTCCTCTCTTTCTCTTGAGTTCAATGCCAAGTCCAGGCTTCCTGAAGCCCCTCACTGGTCAGGGAGGGAACCATCCCTAACCCTGGACAGGGAGCAGGGTCTGCCCTGGGTCATGGAATCTGATCCACACAGCATTCACTCCTCTGTGTCCTTCTTGGGCTGGGCTTAAGGAACTCCATGACTGGGTCAGTGCTCCAGATCCTGGTGTACATCTACCTGTGTTAGGGAAGGCGGGCAGGGGGAGGGGTGGATTTTCTGAGCCCTTATTGAGGGCCCGGCTCATTGCCAGACGCACATCAAGAGCATCTCACATGAGCCCCTCAACAAACCTTCGAGGTGAGTGTGCATCTGTGCAGTCCTAGGACCTGCAAGACAGGGTGGGAAGGTGGCCAGGGCCAAGCTAAGCCACGCAGACCTTGTGTTGAGAGAGAATTTTAAGCAGGAGAGAGGTGGCTAGATATCTGCTTAGGACAGGTGTACAAGGCAGAAGGGCATCCAGGTGGAGGCAACAGTTGGAGCAGACATGGAGCAGGTTTGGGACAGTGAGCAGCTACCCACTAACACCAAAGAGAGCTGGAGAGTGGTGAAGTAGGGAGAGACAGAGGCCAGCCAGCAGCATCCTGAAGGCTGTGCTAGCGGTTGGGAAGGAATGCTGGCTGTGAGGAGGCATCAGGGAGTGTGCTGGGCGGGGCAGCCAGGTAGCTCAGAGGACCAAGGTCAGTGGGAGGAGCCTGAGGACAGCACCAGGGGACAGAAGAACTGGGGGCAGAGGAGGCTGAGTGTCCAGGCCGGACGGGCAGAGGAGACGTGCTGGCAATCGGGCAGGACATACAGACTGGGCTTCAAAGCTCCAGACAGAAGCCAAGACTCTGGGCGGTGGGCCCCAAGATACAAAGCCCTGATCCTTGCAGTAGGGTAAGCAAGGTGTCATTTTATTTTTCTTGCTCAAAAAGGTGAAAAAAGTCAGATGGGTCAATGAAACACCTTGTAGAGTCATCCGCCTGCCCATCCACCCATCCATTGGTTCTGGATACATCCTCTGGGCCAAACTGGGTACTACTGCTGGGGAATCGAAGGCAAAGAGAAGAGCCCTGTCCTCTGGGGGCCCCGAGCTAAGTGGAGGAAGCAGACACTTTTTTTTTCTTCTGTGAAAAAAAAGAATTTTGGCCTATGAGACCTGCCACATGCCACCAGGGACCTCCATGTGGTCAAAGGCAATGGGCCACATCCCAGTCCTATCCTTCATGGCCTCCCAGCCACCCTGACCCTTGGAGATCAGTGCTTTGAGCCCTGGGTTCCACATCTTGTCACTCTCTTTCCCAGCTTGCACCTCCACAGCCTAGGCTTCTCAGGGTGAGCGGGAGCCTCCTCCTTCCACTGGCCCCAGTCCCTGGATGGTCCATCCACTCCAGGACTTTAAATACCAGAAAATCCCTAGATCTCCACCCCTAGACCTGGCTGCCCCTAGAGCTCCAGGACCACATTCCAGTTACCTCCCTGACCTCTCATGGGCTGTTCAGTCTGGACTTGGCCTTCCCCTGGGATACGTAACCCTCTAGGCATCCCCCTGAGTAGGGCATCCCAACCTGCCCAGATGCTCCTGCCACGGACCCTGACCTCCCCTTTCCCAGCTGAGACCCACTACCAGCCACGTCCCTGGGATTCCATTTCCAAACTCTCTCAGATCCACTGCATCCTCTTCACAAGTCCTAGCTACTGTCCCCTCACCTGGATCATGGAACAACCTGCCTTAGTTGGAGCCCGGGGCACCCAGGTTCAAATCTTGGCTCCAAAACACTAGCTGCGTGATCTTGGGCAAGTCACTTGTTCTTACCCCCCAAGTCAGGGATAAGCAGCCCAGAGCTCAGGATGCAAAGAAAGGATCAGGGAGGACTTCCCAGCAGAGGTGATATGTGCTTTGGGTCTTAAAGGATGAGTGGAAGTTAGCCAGGCAAAGAAGGAGTGGGAACATTGCTGGTGGAAGCAGCAGTCTTAACAAAAGTCCCAAGGTGAGAAACAGCATGGTGTGGGAGGGTAGCTAAAGTGATCAGCGTGGACGTGAGACAGGACGTGAGGCTGGAGCCACTGGCCACGGCTAGACCTAGTAAGGCAGTTCCCGAATTTGAGGCCTGGGGTCTAGACTTGAAGAAGTTGGGTAATGGGACAGAATCTATGGTTTAGAAAGGCCCCTCTGCCTGCTGAGCATAGGTGGGACTGGAGAAGCCAGGAGAGGCGGCAGTGGGAGGGAACCGGTTGAAGGTCCCCAGGGAATAGAAGCAGGAGCTACCCTGGGCCAGGGAGGAGAATGACCAAGAAGGCCTGGCTATTTGGTTAGAGCTGGAGACCAAGGAAGCATGCAGGTTGCCCCCCAGCACCATGGTGTGGCCTGTGAGGTCCCCTGGATCCCAATGCAGACAGACAGTCACAGGAACATGCAGACAGACAGCACCAAACTCTGACAGACACAGATCTATGATCCCAAACATGAACAGATGGGGACATGGCAACTCCCGTGAGCGGGACCCCACAACCTCCAGGACAGAGTCACAGGTGGACACTATGACAGGAGGGTGGGGAGCACAAAGCCCCCAAGCAGACCCAGAGGGAGGCGGTGAGGGGCACTCAGGGGAGCTGGGATGAACACGATGCCTTAGTCACCCAACGAACCCCTCATTGACAGGTTTCAACCTGGAATCACAGGCTCCTTACCTAGAGTGTCCTTTCCCACTTGGTGAACTTCTACTCATCCTTCAAGACCCAGCTCAAGTGTTCCCTCTTCTACGGAGCTTTCCCTGAACCCCCAGTCAGTCACTCCTCTGTGTTCCCAACAGCACCTTGTATATGGGAATAACAATAACAGTAATAATAAAAATGGCAGCTACTATTGATTTCAACACCTACTAAGTGCCAGGCACTGTGCTGAGTATGTTGCACGCATCATGTCACCGTGAGATATGCACCTAACAGAAGAGGAAACTGCAGCTCAGAGAGGTCGACCAATCTGCCCAAAGTCACACAGCTAGCAAGCGATGGAGTTAGGATGCCACCCAGATCTGGTGCAGCAGTGCAGGAGTGATCACATTCTGGCGCAGTCATGTTTCCCTGGGTGACTTCCCCACCAGACTGAGCTCTGCACACAGGTAGAGTTGGAGCTCATTCACTTCTGCCATTCCAGCATCTAGTCCAAGGTGGTCTCAGAAACTCTTTGCAGAATAAGAAAGCACAATATCAACCATCTTTTCCTGAACTCTTACAGTAGGCCAAGAAAGGTGTCAGGGCATTTTATAGCCATTATTTAACTGTTGCAATAGACCCATTGTACGTATGAGAAAACTGAGGTCCAGAGAGGTTAAGTAACTTGCCTGAGGTCACAGAGCTGAGTCCAGATGGCAAACCAAGTCAGTCCATCACGCTTTCCCAGGGAGAGTGGCCCCTGAGGGCAGCCTAGCAAGCTCCACAAAGGGGAACTAGGGGCAGGGGCACTGAGGAAGGGTTACACCAGGTGCCAGGCCCTCCCACCTGGGGAGGTTCAGGCCTAGACAGTCACACAGAAAACGGGGCAGCCCAAGGGGAAAGTGATTAGCTTTGCCCACTGCAAGACAGAGGGTATACTTCAGCAACTTTTGTCCCACCCACCCCATTCTCAGGCCAGCCCAGATATGTTAAAAATGAGATTTGCCCAGACCCTATGGCCACCGGGGAACTAGCTCCCAACAAGCAAATGGGAGAGAGCAGGACCCAAAACTGTCCAGATACTATGATTACAAAGAAGCAAAAATAAAAACCTGCGTCAGAAAAAGCAAGCTGCGGGGAACCACGCCCAGAGGGAGGCTGGCAGTGCTGGGGGAGGCGGCTGGAGCTAACCTGGTTTTTTTGTCTTTGTTTCTCTGATTTCCAAATGCTCTGCAATGTTGTTGTTGCTTTTATAATGAAAACAATAAATTTATTCTTTTAAAAAGGAGAGAAAGAAAGTGGTTGGTAGCTGGGGGAGGGGTGGAGCAACATACAAGGGTCTGGAGGCAGTGGGGAGCAGGCGGAACCAGGGTCAGTGATGGTGGGCGCTCAGCTGATAGTCACATGCTGAATCCCACACAGGCCCCATCCTCCAGGCACACAGGACCGGGTGGGTCCTGGCCAATGGGTGGGTCCTGGCAGGTGTTGGCCAGGATCCATCCAGGAGTATTTCTACCACCTTCCTTGCCCTGGTCCTGGCCCCCTTCTGCTCTGGCCTCAGCTATTCCAAGAGCCTCCTCCGAGGGACCCTCACCTCTACCCACGCCTCCCATTCTGTTCTCCTATTGCAGTCCCTCTGCTATTTCTTAAATACAAATCAGATCACAACATTTCCCTTATGAGAATCTTTAATGGCTCCCTCGTTCCTGCCAGACCAAGTCTGGATTCCTGAGGCCTTCCGTGACTGGCCTCTGCTGACCTCTTTGGCCTCACTGGCTCTTTCCACCTTCCGCTCTGCCCAGCCAGACCAAGGGCTTCCTCAGTGCTCCACTTCCCTTCTCACTTCCTCACCTCTCCCTGGAACTCTGTGCCTTCCCCAATTTCACTGGTTAACTACAACTTATTCCTTAGGCCCCAGTTTAAAGGCCACTTCCTCCTGGAAGCCTTCTGGGACTGCGAGGCTATGTTGGGCACCCCTCTTCTCTGTTCCCTCTGTGCCTTCCATTTCCGTCATCAGACACTTGTCATTCCATCTTCTGTTTGTTTTCTCATCCATCTCTGCAGTTGGACATGCTCTCCGTCAGGGCACAATCGAGGCTGGGTCATTTACCTTTAAGCCAAAAAGTACCTGATAAATGTTTGAATGAATGAACAGTCTAAGCAGAGGGAACTGAAAGTGTCACGGCCCAGAGGAAAGTCCCTTCCCCCTCCTCTGAGTCCCCGCCACCCACTCTGGCACTATGTTCTCCCCTGTGTTATACTCTTCCCTATTTCCTGTATCTTAAGCCCTATCTTCCTAATTGATCTGAGAAGAGGTTGTGTGCTGTAGACTAGCAGACCCAAAAAAGTTATTAACAGCTAATAAACATAGAAATGGTTCTCCTTCCCTAGCAGCGAAAATTAAATGAGCTTCCCATGTTAAAATAGCAAAAAGCAATAAGAACATGGTAATGCTCAGTGCTGGTGAGGGTATGGTGAAATTTGCACTCTCCTGCATTATTTCTGGGAGTGTAAATTGGAAGTCATTTCTGAAAACAATCTGGCAATAATGTGTCAGGAGCTCTATAAAAACGTTCAAACTTCCTGGTCTAGCAATCCTATTCTTGGTCATCTGTCCCCTAGAAAATACCCCAAATATAGACAAAGTTTTATGCACAAAGCTGTTTGCTTCAGTGTTTTTTGTTTGTTTGTTTTACAGTAGCAAAAACCTAGAGCAGCCAAAATTTTAAACAGGGGAATGGCTCTGTAAATCATGTTACACAGTGACACAGTCTATATAGTCGCCGATAATAGCCAGTGTTTACTGGCATTGTAATGACTCATTTTACATTCATATCGACCTCACAAAGATCTGAGGCACAGAGAAATTAGGTAACTTGCCCAAAGTCATGCAGTGTGTGGGTGATTTAAACTCAGAAAGTCAGGCTCCGAAGCTCATGCTCTCCACCTTGACACTAGATCATCAGAAAGGATTAAAACCACCCTGCAGTCATTTAGAAAACACTTGTGATGCAACAATAATGGGGGGTGGGGGGAGAGTTTTAAATTATTTGTACAGATAGAGCAATGACATCTATATAAAAACCAGGTGCTGGAAGAAAAGATAGGAAGAAAATACCAAAATACTGGCCCTGGTGTGTTTCGGGCTTGGGGTGGGGACAGAAATGGGGGTAGGTTTTGGTTTACTTCATTTCTCTATTCTTGACTTTTCTGCAGTGTGGCTACATGACTTTTTAAGGAATATTTTTAATAACACTAACAGTTCAGCCAGCTTTGGCCAAGCAAGACACCCCAGCCCCCGCCTATGGCCCCATTAGGATTCTGGCCTCAGGCCCTGCAGGTTTACCCAGGAGACCTGAGCTCAGAGAGGGCCAGGAGCTTGTTCAAAGTCCCACAACAGGCCTCGAGCCCCACCCCAGACCCAAGCCAGGAGTGCAGTCAGAAAGGGATTCCCCTTTCCTATCTGGGGACTTTGGGAGCCAAAGTCAGACAAAGGAAAGCCTGTCCACTTTCTCACTCACTCTCCTGTGTAAAATCCTTATTGGGTTGCCATAACTTTGGGAACACAGTTCAAACTCTCCAGGGTGGCCCAGAGGCCTTTGTTAAGCAGGCCTTGCTGGTCACATGCATCCGGACAGGTACATCCCCACAGCATCCCTCCCTCCAGCCTCACTATACTACTCTCAGGTTCCCAAAACAAACTGCTCTCGTGCCACCGTGCCTTTGCACAGGCTCTGCCCTTCCATGTGGGGGCCATCACCCAGCAGGAACATTTTCAGATATCCATCAACCATCAAGAGTTAGGTGAGGTGTCACCGCCTAGAGGAAACCTTCCTGATCACCACCCCCGTCCTAGGCTCTCATTTGCAGCCTCTCCCCTGAGCTCTTGCAGTGTCCTGGGCTCCTCCTCCACTGCAACCAAACCACTGATCCCACTACCCTAGAACTGCCTGGTGACTTATCTGCCCGAGCCCCTAGCTGGCTGTGAGCTTCCCAAGATCAGGGCTTGGGTCTGGCTCTTGGCTGAGCAACTTCCTGGACAACCCTGTACTGGGACTCAGCAGCACAGCCCACTAGGGCTCTTCCTTCAGGTCTCAGCTGAAGGTCACTCTCTGACCCCCTCCTGTTATACACACCCAATGGCCCTTTACACTTCCCCTCCCCTGCCTCTGTATCTTGGTTCTAAACATCCCGCTCCCCACCGCTGCAACCCTTGAACACAGGGTTGAGAGCCTGCCACAACCCCCAAAGCCTTGCACCGGACACACAGTAGGTGCTCAAGTGCCTAGTTCACCCTAGCTGCTCGATAGATGTTCACTGAAGAAACACATGGGAGGAGGGGGTGTGTCTACATGGGCCTCAAAGATGGGGACGTTTGCCAGGAAAGCGAGAGAGCAGAGGGAGAGCATTCCAGGCAGAAACCACGGATGCAAAGACATGGGAAAAGCTGCTTGCTTCCTAGGACAGCAATGTGTTCTCAGATATGTCCCTTGCCCCAGAGAGGGGGCTTCCCCAGTGGCTCAGTGGTAAAGAATCTGCCTGCAGTGCAGGAGATGCAGGTTTGATCCCTGGGTCAGGAAGATCCCGGGAAACGACAACCCACTCTAGTACTCATGCCTGCAGAATCCCACGGACAGAGGAACCCGGTAGGCTACAGCCCAGAGTCACAGAGCTGAACATGACTGAAGTGACTCAGCACACAGGCGCGCCCCAGAGAGGGGCAACAAGGCACTGCTGGGGTAGGGGTGCTCTTGAGAAGATGCGCTCATCCCACTGAGGGAGGAACAAAGACTGCATGAAGGTGGGATTTACTGTTGGAGGAAGGGGAGATGTCAAAAGAGATGCCAGGGAAGGGCAGGCTGGGTGCGAAGACTTGCATGTGCAAAGGCCCCGAGGCAGGAAAGCACACAGCATCATGTTGGTCTGGTGTGAGCCCAGTGTGGGCTTCTCATGGGCTTCCCAGGTGGCGCAGTGGCAAAGAATCCACCTGCCAATGCACGATGCAGGAGGCACAGGTTCAATCCTGGGTCAGGAGGATCCCCTGGAGCAGGAAGTGGCAATCCACTCCAGCATTCTTGCTTGGAAAACCCCATGGAGAAAGGAGCCTGGAGAACTGCAGTCATAGGGTCCACAAGAGCCCAGTGTAGGAATTCGCAGGGGAAGGGGTAGCCAGGGCAATCACAAAGGGCCAGAGTTCCAGGCTTAGACAGTTAGATGAAAGGCCACGTGGAGCCATGTTCAGGGGTCCCTGAGCTGAGAAAGGCCCTGGTCAAGGTTTTTAGTAGATGGGTCATCATGGGGCCAGGAGGACGGCCTGCATGGACAAGCAGGAGTCGGTCTAGGAGAGAGAAGCTGAAGTTTCCCGTCTTCCCAGCACCTTGAGACCCCATTCCCACGACCCCTCTGCCCTCCATATGCCCCTACTCTACACAGCCCAGAGTCCCGAGTCCCAGCTGCTGCACCCCACCCCATCCCCAAGACCCAGGCCAGCCTCGGAAACTTGCTCCTGGGAACTTCCTGTGAGGAACTAGGCTCCCGAGGGTCCTGGATCCAATTAGGCTGGGTTTCCGCAGCCCTCAGGGGCTGGGAAGGGCTGTTTTCATTGTGAGGCTGGGGCTGAGCAGAGCGGAAGGGGGCTGCTGTCTGCGCCCTGGTCAGTGGGAGCTGGGATGCTGTGCCCTCCCCTCCCAGTACCCTCTCTCTCACTATTGGCCACCCAGACACCCAGGGTGGTAATCCTCTCTGGGAGCCCCAGCGTCTCTGCCAGGGAACGGGCCGTGACTGCCTTCTCAGGGCTGAGGACATTCCCCAGGCTTTGAACCCATGCCCTCCTCTGCTGTCATGTCCGCTGGGGACCCCCAGCTCCTATCCCCAGCGGGAACTCCTTCTGCCAGTGTGAAATGACCATAGTAATAAGTCACTGAGCGCTTCTTCCATCCCAGGCGCTGTTCAGTGCTTTACAAGCATTTCTCACTCAGGCTCCTAATGACCCCTGTGAGGTGGATGCTGTGAACATTTTGAAACATAACACACATTCAGGAAGATGCCTGGAACAAAAATGAGCAACTCGATAACTTATTACAAAGCCCACGTCCAGGGTGCCCCCAAAGCCCCCACCCATGTCTATTCAACTGCAATCCCCAAACCCCACAAAGATTCCACCCTGCTGGCTGCTAAGGCAATCTCTCCCTCGCCTGCCTGGGTTCACGAATGAGACTTGGAGAGGATGTAATGTGCCAACCATGCAGCTGGTGGGGGCAGAGGGAGCCCCTTCTGTCCGCTCGCTGTGTGACCTTTAGCAAGTCCATTTCCTCTCTGGGCCTTTGTTCCTTCCTCTATAAAACAAAGAGATGCAACTAAACCACAGCCTGGGTTCTTGGACCCTCTGAGGGGCAATGTGGGCACTGAGTATTGAAAGTACAGATTCTGGAACAAGACAAGGTCAAAGCCACAGATACTGTTACCGAACTGGGATGATAACGTTGTCTCCTCAGCATTGCTGTGAGGATCTGATGAGTTAATAGGTATAACGTCTTTAGAACAGAGCCTGCTCCGTGGTACGGATTCCGTGGTGGCTGCTACCATTTTGCTATGAGGTTCTCCAAGGCACATGGGAGCCTTTCCTAACCTTCTGAAGACTCCTGGAAATGGGACCAATCAACTGGCCTGGGGGCAGAGGGTGGGGTGCAGTTTCTCAGGACCCACAGGGCTGCCTGGTAGAGAGTCAAGTCTGGGATTAGCTCAGCGCAAGAGCCAGCTGCTGAACCCCAGCTGCGGCCTGGCCCCCAGGAGCTTTCTAGATAGGTCCTTGGGGGTCCCAGGCCGGGAACCCCCAGCAGGCGATCAGAGCCTGTACTGGGACTGTATCTCAGGACCCCTGGGGGCAGCCTGTGGAGCAGGAAAGATGAGGCCCAAGGCTGGCATGGCAGCCTGCAAAGTGGGCCCTGAGCAGGACAGAGCAGTGAAGGGAGGGCTGGGCTGACCAGAGAGAGGGATGGGGTGGGTCTGGGCTGGACATGTGGGTGGGAGAGTCAAGGCCACGGAGGACCTGGCACAAGCCCTGGCAGCCCAGGCCCACATCCCCCAGGTCTCAGGGCCACCACCCTCTCCATGGTCCTTGACTTCCCACCTCGGGGCCTTCACCCCGGCTCTTCTCTCTGCCTGGAATGCCCTCACCTGGAAAACTTTAAGCCAGATCACTTCATCCCTGAAGCACCTCTCCCCTGTACACACCATCATCATCACTGGTTACAGTAAATGTCAAAGCACCAAGCTATAGGGCAGCCCTCATCATAGGAAAGTGGTTCCTTTCCAACAGGTACCAAAGTCTGTAATCATATCCTCAGCTGTGTTTGCCTCAAGTCTCCAGACCAGGGCGGGGATGACATCGGTCCCCCAACCAGTGTCCCCAGCATCGAGCAGGGGGCCTGGTACACAGTAAGTGCTCGAGAAGCATTGCTGAGTGAGGGCGGGAGGTCCAGGCAGGCTGCAAGCAGGTCTGGGTGGGGCATGGGCACTGTGAGTGCACAGGTGTGCAGGAGGGATCCTGTGTAAGGCCAAAGGATGTAAGGCCAGTGTAAGATGCACTGACGTGTAAACACAGCATGCACATGAGTGTGGAAGGCCCTGAGCAGGGGCAGCAGGTGGCTGTGCGTTGGTTCCTGGGAGGCACATGTGGGTATATGACTACCACGTGTGATCCATGGGTGGCAGGAGTGCACGCGTGTGTATCACGTGTGTGGACACTCTAGCGGACTTGTCTTCTGAATGCCCGGCTCCTTATAGGCCCAGTTCAGGGCATCTCTGGTAGTGTTTCTGAAACAGCAGGGCAGCCCCTCAAACTGGCAAAAGTGGGGTAGCAGAGGTAGGGTCAAAGGTGGATGTGGAAGGACTGGGGGTGTGAATGTGTGTGTGCGTGATGTCTGGAGGCTGTGTCCACCCCAACCAGGTGCCCCCTGCATTGAATCCCAGAAGTTAAAATGGCTAGACTGTCCCTTCAAGGAGCATAAAGCCTTTGCTCAAAGCTCAGATATGGACTCAAATGGTGATGACTGCCCCCACGGACATTCTGCCCCATGGATGAGGCAGGGACAAGGCAGGATGCTGCCCACAGCCAAATCCCCAGGCCTCCCCCACACACCTTAACACTCAACACACCACTCAGGCCCCTCCCCAAATCCTTACCAGCTTCCAGAGTCCTGGCAGTAGAAAGCTGAACCCACAGCCCCCAACACACTTCCACCACCCACCTCTCAATCCCACCCAAGTCCAGATGGGGTGCTGGGCTCTCTGCAGCCCTGTGCATGGGGGAACATTCCCCACCAAGGTGGAGATAAGGAGGGCGGTGTGACAGACGGAGCAGCTCCCCTACTGGGCTATTGCTGCCTTTGATCCCAAGACACATACCGTGGCAGCCAAGTGACACCTGGGGAGAGGAAAGCCTACCAGGAAGGCATCCGGAGGTACGGGTGGCCCTGGACAAGGCCAACGCCTCTCCTTTCCTGCTGCAGTCTCCCCAGTGGACAGACTGAGGTTTGGCTGGCTAACTGTGACGTCTGCCTCTCTTCAATTAACATGTGACTTTAGATCGAGTGGTTCTCCAAGAACTGGGTACACATGGGGCTACATGGAGACGTCAGTGTCCTGTTGCCCTAAGTACACCAAGCCTGCCCAATACCCTGGAGCAGGGCCAAGCACAGTGCTACAGGCACAGGAGGGGCTTGGGAGGCGTGTATGCTTGGTGCCAGGTCACACATACAACACCAGGCATGGGGTGGCCTGCCCCCGGGAAGCTCACAACCCAGTGGGGAGAAAGAAGCTCCTGAAGTCACAAAACCACAAGGTCAAAAGCACTGGGAACCCATAACACTAACATCCCTTCTGAAGCATCGTTCACAGGGTGGGAGCAGCACTTTGTCCTCTGTAAAGACGATCTTTCCAGAAACGACGATCTTTCCAGAAATGATGATGGTCTGACAAAGGGAGGCTGAGGGGCCTGGTCAGGAGGGAACTCCCCATCACTCTAGCGGAGATCAGAGGCCCTCTTGTCAAGGATGTGGGAAGGGAGTTCCCCGCTCTGCGGAGGGGTTAGGTGAGTTCGGGCTTCCCCTCAACAGCTGTGGGGTTCTAAGGCGGAGTCCTGGAGTGCTGGGTTCCAGTCACACAATGCGCCTGATAAGCTCTGTGGACTTGGCCAAGTTACCTCATGTCTCTGTGCCTCCGTTTCTTTAGCTGTATAATGGGCATGATAACAATGAGGATTAAGCATGTCCATGTTTACAAAGCCTTTTGGAACATGGCCTGGCATAAAGTGAGCACTCAGGGCCACTAAATAAATAAGGCAGTGAAGAACTCCTACGTAAGGGTCTAAACCCCAGATCTGGGCTTCCCTGGTGGCTCAGTGGTAAAGAGTCCTCCTGTGATACAAAGTTTGGGTTTTATCCCTGGGTCGGGAAGATCCCCTGGAGAAGGAAATAGCAACCCACTCCAGGATTCTTGCCTGGAGAATTCCATGGACAGAGGAGTCCGGGGGGGCTGCAGTCCACAGGGTAGCAAAGAAGTGGATAAAACTTAGCGACTAGACAGCAACAAAAAACCCCAGATTGGATCAAACGTGGACTCCAGGGTCAAAGGTTCTGAGTCAGAAAGCTTCTCAGATGCCAAGTTCTGAGACTGGAAGATACTGGGATTCTTAGATCCTGTGATTTAATCATCTCATTATTTCCTGACAACAGCCTGGAGTCTCCCAGGGGAGAGGAGGGCAGAGAGCTCGGTGTCACTTCATCTCCCAGGAGCTGCCCCACTGCAGGGCTTCCGCCACACCTGGGCTCCCGGCATCTCCTCACCTCCATCAAAGCCACAGCCACCCCACGCTAGACCCACCTGCCCACTCGCCTGCATGGGGTTTAAGCACCTGCCAGCCGTGCAGACAGGTAAGAAGTGCAAATAAATAAATACAGGAAGAAGTCTCAGATACTGGTAAGAGCTGCAAGGGATGATGTGCCCAAGAGTGACAGTGGGAAGCTATTACAGAGCAGGTGGCCAGGGGAGCCCCGACTGAGTCAAAACCAGCGAAACAAGAAGGCGCCAGCCATGCAAGCATTCTAGGTTTGGGTGGGTGTGCAAAGGCCCTGCCAACAGCCTTTGTAAATTCGAGCTGCAGAAAGAAAGTTGTTGTGGCTGAATGTGGTGAGACTGGGAGACAGGGGAGCTGAGATGGAGGGGGCAAGCAGGCCCAGACCATAAAGGGCCTTGTGTGATGTCCTCTGTCATGTCCAACTCTTTGTGACCCCAAGGATTGTAGCCTGCCAGGCTTCCCTGTCCATGGACGTCTCCAGGCAAGAATACTGGAGTGGGTTGCCATTTCCTCCTCCAGGGGGATCTTCCTGACCCAGGGACTGAACCTGTGTCTCTTGAGTCTCCTGCATTGCAGACAGATTCTTTACCACTGCACCACTAGGGAGGCTCATAAAGGGCCTTGTAGGCCCCTAAAGGACATTGGGTTTTTGGCCTTTGAAATTCTTAGGAAATATGAGAAGAGTTTCAGCAGGGGAATGACAAGGTTAAACAAGGTTTTCAGGGTCCCCAGATCATTGGGCTCATTCTGAAACCATAATGGTTTTCCAAATCAAGGCAGGCCCTGAACAGGTAATCAACCATCCTTCTTGATACACACCGAGCTCCTATCACGTGCCTGGCCAGGGCAGGGAGAGGTTGCAGACACTCTTGCGGTGGTTCCCAACAAGCCATGAGTCATAGTGATTACCCCATTTTAAAGATCAAGAAGTAGAGGCTCGCAGAGGAGAAGAATGTGCCCAAAGTCATACAAGCCATATACCACGTTGCAAAAAAAAAAAAAAAAGCATCTTGGTCCCAGCACCCAGATTCACCATCACAAGAGTATTTTCAAGCCTCTACTTCTCAGAGAGACCTTCCCTGGGGACTCATGTGGTGCCCACAAATACTGCCTGAGCTAGTGCTTTCTGTACCCTACTGGCTTTGGAGCCCTTGAAGACTGTACTTGTATATCACATGGCTGTCCAGCCCAGACTAGATAAGCTGGGGATTGAATGGATGGATGGACAGATGCACGGGCAAATGAATGACTACTGAAATGACTAACCAATAAATTAACAAATGTACAATGAAAGAATAAAGGAATAATCTAGCAAACTAATGAATGAAGTAACGGATGGAGATGAAGGAAAGAAGGGAGGGAGGGAGAAAAGGAGGAAGGGACTCACTGTGCAGAAGAGCAGGGAAGCATCTGCCCAGGGAAGGGCTGGAGGCAGACTAGTGTTGGCCATTATAACGCCCTCGGCCCCATCACTGCAACCAGCAACCAGTGATGTCCTGGGCCCAGTGGAGTCTGACGACTAGGTAGAGTGGTTCCCTCTCCCTCTGAGTGTCTCACAGAGAAAAGAAGACAGGAGACCATGGCTCTGCTCCTAGCTGGGAGCCAAATCGCTAGGTGACTTCAAGCCAGTGGCTTCCCTCTCTGAGCCCAGATGACCTCTCCGGGCCTTACCAGCTCTGATAGTCTTGAGGGGGCATAAGGGGGCAGGCTTCTACATTTTTTTTTTAAACACAGTCACTGAGGTCAGTAGATGAATCTGAAAGATCAAAAACTAGAAGTTAGGAAAGACACCTATCCACAAGTACCAAAATCTACCCAGGAAAAGGCTCCCTGGACAAGGAATCCAGAAGCCTGAGTTTAAGCCCTCCTCTGCCACTGCTCAACCTCTCCAAGCCTCAGTTTCCTAAGTTTTAAAATGGAGTTACGTATCCTCACCTTGACAATTTCACCCAAAGGAGTTTCTGGGAGAACCTGATGTGATAACAGCCATGCTCTACACCCAGGCAGGATTATGATGCTGGGGGCAGAGGGGCAAGTAAAGGCAGACATGCTCTTCCATCCCAGGCCAGTTCTGTCCAAAATGACTCTTCCAGGAGTCAACCCTCACCTCCCCTGCCACCCTGCCAACAGAGAACAGTGGAGAGAGCCCAGACGTGAAAACCTGAACATCTCTGTCTCACATCTCCTAACTGGCAATATGACTTTGGGCAAGTCACTTCTCCTCTCTGGACTTCAGTTTCTCCATCTGAAAAATGCCTAGCTTAGTTCCCCTCTGGCTCAGACATACCAAATTCTGCAGCCCTGAATCCCTAAGTCTCAGCCTTCAACCCCTGGCTCTGCCTGAATTCAGCTCACCCTGCCCGGTGGAGCCAAAACACAGGAGTGACTAGAAGGGTCTTCCCTCCAGGAGACCTTGGGGCAGGGGTTAGACAGGCTTAGGGTCCTCCTAGGACAGACTTTTCCAGAAGGGCAAGACCAGGCCCAGCCTGCCCAGGCGCCTTGGACAGCGCCAGCCACACTAGACCTTGTAGACCTTAAGAACCCTTCTGTAGTCTAAAAGCCAGCAAGTCCTGACCTGTCCAGAGAGATGCTCCAGGAACTTCACCCAAGTCTAAACTGCCTTCAATGAGGAGCCTCCAAGATGCAGGGGAGAGGCGGTAAGAGCACACTACAGGGAAGAGGCTCAGACCACCCCCACCACCAGACAAACTCTCCTGCCCCTCCCCTCAGACAGGACCCACTGGGGCTGCCCGCCTGCCCCCAGCCAAACAGCCAACCACCTAAGGGCATTCACCCAGATGCCACCTACCAGGGCCAGGAGGCCCACCAGGGGAAAGGGCTCTCCGGTGGGAGCCACCCCAGCACGGAGGGCAAGATTTCCGCCTACAATAGGGCCCTGGCCACCCGTGAAGGAGACAGGCCCACCCCACTCCCACCCCCCACAGCGCTTACAGCTCTGAGGGTTGCACACTGCTCCAGGGCACTGTGGCAGACAGCAGGATTATTTCCTCATGCCAAGGGTCTTAGCTGGAAACCGGGGGCCCACTCAGAGCCCCTACTGCCAACCCTTCCCTCCAAATTTGAGAATATAGCTCCTTGCAATGCCTCTTCCAAAAGACATTCCCTGGTCCCCAAAATCCCCATCCCCAACCTTCCACAATCCCCTCCGCAGCTATGAGGAAATAGGCAGTTAACTTTTCCCAAAAATCCCGCAAAGGCGGCTGGCTGGGGGGAGAAATGCGCCCCGAGATCCTTTCGCGGCATTTCACCGCCTTCCAAAAAAAAAAAAAAAAGCTTAAAAAAAAAAACTTTCGAAGTTAACTTTAAATTCCCAAACCTCCCCACAAATCGCCCAGCGGCTTCCTTTTTTTTTTTTTTAAAGTGCAATTGCATTGTGTCTCACCTCCCCGAAAGGCTCGCGGCTCTCGCCAAAGAAAAGGAAAAAGCCAACCCTTCGGGTGCCCCCTCTGCTTCCAGCCGCCTCTCCCACATTCTCAGACAGTTTTATTAAAATTTTCAGACAAAAGAAAAACAAAAATGGCAGCCTGGCTTATTTTTAAAACAGGACAGGGACGCCATATTCTGCAGATCTGCAAAAAGGGAGAAATCCGGCACTGGCCGCTCCACCGGGCCGGCTGCAAAGTGCGCGAACCGCGCCGTTTGCAATCCGTTTATTTGCATTAAGCCCCATGAATCATTGTTTACCGGAGAATTGCAGCAGGTTTGAATAGCCCGGCTTAAGAAAACACACACACGCGCGCACACCACACACACACACACACACACACGCACATTCGGAGAACAGACCAGACACGCCGCCGGAGACACTTCCTACCCCGCGCGCCGCTGCCGCCACCGCCGCTCCGGGCCGGGCCCGAGGCGCAGGCGGCCCCGGGCCCTCGGAGTGCCCCGGCCCGCGCTGACAGCGCCCGCGCCCCGGCCGGCCCCCCGCCCGCAACTCGGCGCAACTTTCCCGCGGGCGAGTGCCCGCCGCCGCCGGGCCCGCTCCCCGCGCCCCGGGCCCGCACGGACCTGGCTGTGCTGGCGGCGGCTCCGGGACGCGGCCGCAGCCCCGCGCCCGGCGGCCCGAGCAGGGCCGGGCTGGGGCTCCGGCTCCGGGCTCCGGCTCCGGCTCGGTGCGGAGCCGCGCGCAAACCTTCCGGGTCGCCTGCTGTTCACTTCTGGGTTCTGCAAGCGCCGAGGCGGCGGCGGCGGCGGCGGGGGAGGCTGGGTCTGCAGCGCCGCGCGGCCCCCCGTGCGCTCGGCGAGCCCCCGCGCCAGGCGCCCGGCTCCGGGGGGCCGCGTCGGGCCCCCGCCTCTCCAGCTGCGCAGCCCGTCCGGCCCCGGGGCTCCCGCGAGTGGGCAGCGCCGGGCTCCGGCGACGGCGCGCGAGGGGGAGGGGGGCCGGGCGGGGGGCGGGGGCGGGCCGCGCGCTGGGGCCCCCGCTCGGGCCCCGGGGCCTCGTCTCGAGCTCGCCGCCGCCGCCGCCGCCGCCGCCTCGCAAAGTTGCGCGGCGCCCCCCGCCCGCGCCGCGCCGGAGGCAGAGCCACAAAGGAACTCCTCGCCCCCTCCGCCCGCCCGAGCCGCGCGGGGGAGGGCACCGGAGCCCGCGGCCCTAGGCCAGCCCCCTTCCCCAGCGCGGGGGCTCCCGGGGCCCCGGCGGCCGCGGCCATTGTCCCGCCCAGGCCCGGCCGTCGCCTCGCCGCCCCCTCCCCGGCGACGGCGGGCTGGGGGACCTGGGCTTGCCGGGCCACGGCCCGGACCAGGCCGAGCCTGCGCGGGGCCAGGCGGCACCCGGGGGTCTTCCTCGCAGACCGCAGGCAGGAGGGGGACCCCTAGGATGGGCCCTCCACACCTGATAACCAACGGTCGCGTTCAAAATCCAGCCTGAGATTTTTTTTATAAGTCGAGGACACGGGGATGGGGGCAGAAGTTTGTACATGCCAGGCCACCCCTCCCTCAGTAAGCTCCAGCCCTCCCTGGCCCTAGGCCCGAGCCCCCAAAGGGTGGGGGCCGCCGGAGGCTGTCAGCGGCTCTCCTCGCCGAGTCTCTCAGGAGGTGGCACCGGCTGTCCCCCAGCTCCAGACCTCAGAGCCATCTGTGTGTGACTCCTCCTCCCGCCTCACCCTCCCCAGCCAATCAGTCAGCAAGCCCTCCCGATTCGGCCTCCCGGGCTGTGTCAGCTTCCAGACTTCACTTCTACCTGAGGAGGCGGCCAGTCCCTGGGTCCTTTCAGGGGCTCAGACCTCCTGCCACACTCAGCTGCCACTCGGCCTCTAGGTCTCGATGAATCGAGGCTGGCCTTACCCTCGGGGAGCACCCAGTCCCTGAGGAAAGACACAGACACAATCACCTGCCGGTGTTTGCCTTCCTCCAGGAAGCATCTCCCAATTGGTTAAATAGTGATTAAGGGCCTCCTATCAGACACCCTGCTGGTTGGCTGGAAACACAGCTGTGAGCAAATTGGACAACGTTCCTGCCCTCATGGAGCTTCCAGTCTAGCACAGGATGTCAAGGTTGTGAACAACTAGAGGACTCATGCGGAGAAGGCGATGGCACCCCACTCCAGTACTCTTGCCCGGAAAATCCCATGGGTGGAGGAGCCTGGTGGGCTGCAGTCCATGGGGTCGCACAGGGTCGGGCACGACTGAGCGACTTCACTTTCACTTTTCACTTTCATGCATTGGTGGAAATGGCACCCCACTCCAGTGTTCTTGCCTGGAGAATTCCAGGGACGGGGGAGCCTGGTGGGCTGCCGTCTATGGGGTCGCACAGAGTCGGACACGACTGAAGCGACTTAGCAGCAGCAGCAGCAGCAGAGGACTCTGTAGACAGGCTGTGGTAAGTCCCAAGCACAGTACCTGGCAAAGAGCAGAGTGCAATACATATGCCGTGCTGCGTGCCAAGTCGCTTCAGTCGTGTCCAACTCCTTGCAGCCCTGTGGACTGTAGCCCGCCAGGCTGCTCTGTCCATGGGATTCTCCAGGCAAGAGTACTGGAGTGGGTTGCTGTGCCCTCCTCCAGGGGATCTTCCGACCTAGGCATGGAACTCAGGTTTCTTAGGTCTCCTGCATGGGCAGGCGGGTTCTTTACCACTATCGCCACCTGGGAAGCCCAACAGTAGGTGTGTGTAGTGGCAATTGGTTGTAATTATAAAGAGGAAGGACTTATAGAAGACAGGGGGAAGGTCATTCTTTTTTTCCTCAGGGAGCTGGAGAAGCTTTTCAGAAATTAGGTCTGGAGTGAGCTGGTTGGGAAGAAGGGACAGTTTTCTGGTTTCCCGGAAAGTAGGGATGATAAATATCAACCCACGTTGAGAAGTTTGGGGAAATGATAAGCTAAGAAATGGAAGAGGAGACAGAAGAATTTGAACAATGCTGTAAAGCAGCAACACTCCATTTTAAAAATACACGTTTAGGACTTGACCGTTGGCCCGATGGCTTCCCTGGTGGTTCAGTGGTAAAGAGTCCACCTGCCGATGCAGGAGTCACAGGTTTGATCACTGACCCAGGAAGAGCCCACGTGCTTCGGAGCAACTAAGCCTGTGAGCTACAACTACTGAGCCTGTGCTCCAGAGCCCAGGAGCCAAACTGCAGCTACTGAACCCCCAGGGCGGCAGTTACTGCAGCCTGTGTGCCCTACAGCCCATGCTCCAAAAGGAGAGAAACCATGGCAACAAGAAGCCCACGCACCGCAACTAGAGTCGCCACCACATGCCACAACTAGAGAGTAGGCCCCCTCCACAATTAGAGAAAAGCCCACGAAGCAACAAAAACTCAGCACAGCCATAAATAAATAAATATTTTAAAACTTAATTTTTTAAATGCACGTTTTAAAAATGAATTTGAAATAATTTATGTAGAAAGTCAAGGAGGTGGAAGATAATTCCCCACTCTTTGGGGATGAGTTACAAGGGTGACTTCCTTCCAAGGAAGTGTACAGTATAAAAAAGGAGGAAAAGAGAATAACTTCACAGTAGAGAAACCTGACAACTGCCTCAGCCAGGTGATTGAGACCAACATCAGCAGTCACAAATCACATTGACAGTATGTATGCTTGACAGTATATGACAAAAATGACATTTACCTCTCTAGTCTTCCAATAACCTGTAATTTCAGTCATACTAGATAGAATAGTAGCAGAAAGTAGAAAGTGAAGTCGCTCAGTCGTGTCCGACTCTTTGCAACCCCATAGACTGTAGCCTGCCAGGCTCCTCCTACCAGGGGATTTTCCAGGCAAGAATACTGGAGTGGGTTGCCGTTTCCTTCTCCAGGGGATCTGCTAGAATAGTGGGGCATCTGAAAAAAATATCTAACTGGTACTCCTCAAAACTGTCAAGGTCATCAAAAAACAAGCCAGGTCTGAGAAACTGTCACAGCCCAGAAGAGTCTAGAGAAACATAACAACTAAATGTAATGTGGCATCCTACGTGGGATTCTGGAATATAAAGAAGACATTAGACCAAAAACTAAGGAAATCTTAATAAACAATGGACTTTAGTTAATAGTAATAAATCAGTAAAAGTTTTGTCAATAATTGCAACCAATTTTTTAAAATTATATTATTATATTTTTTAAAAATTGGTTGCAATTATTGACGAAAAACTTTTACTGGTTTATTACTATACTAACATAAAATGTAACTAATAGGGAAAACTGGATGGGGTGGGGGACATACAGGGACTCTTAATATCTTCTCAATTTTTTTGTAAATCTAAAACTATTATAACAAATAAAATCTAATAAGAACAGTTATTTAAAATACACACCAATCCAATCCATGTGATTGTTGATGTCATTGTTGTTCAAAGAAATGGTGCTTGACACAACACCCAACACATTCTAAGAGCTCAACAAATGTTATATTATCATCACCATCCTCACTGTAATTCCAGGCACTAATATCACAGGCAAAGGCGCTGGAGTTTATGGGGGAGAGGGAGATGGGAGACAGAACGCTGAAGGCTTCGACTGTTGCTGAGCTGTTGTTTGTAGAGGAGGGTCACATTATCTGGCCCTGCCTCCCCAGCCTCCTGTCTAACCACCTGGAAAGCTATGCTTCAGCCAGACAAGGTGAGCTGCCGTCTCAGGCCTGACCCTTTGTCTTCCAAGGCCTTGGCACATGCCATTCCCTCTGCCTGAAATACCTTCCCTTGTCCTTTCATCCCACCTTTCCTGGTCACTTTTACTTAGATGTGCTCTAAAAAAGCCTCCTGGGACCATCCCAGAGGTTTTTAATATCATCTGAATGAAGTCAGTGTGGGTTGAGGTACAAGAAGCCAGATGTGAAGAGATTGAACTCATCTCTTTGCCATTGGTACCCAGACCCCATGACCCCAAATCCCAGCACACTGGACCCTGCCGCTTCCCTGAACACCCTGCACCTTCTTGATTCCAGGTCTCTGCTCATGCTGTTCTCTCTGCCTGGGATCCTCAGTTCGTTTCACCCATCTCTTATCTCTCTGGCAAACACCTACTTATCAAGGCTTGGCTCAAACATCACCTCCTCTGGGAGGCTATTTAAGGTCCTCTGCGTGGGGAGAGACACTTTCCTATGGTTCCCAAGAGCACCAGAGTCCGCTGGCCACACTGCTGGTAAAGCACTGAGCATGGTGCATTAGAATATATATTTGCTGGAAGGACAAATGCCAGAGTGAATAGCAACCCACCCTTATCCTCTCTGGTGCTTCCCTTATAGATCAGTTGGCAAAGAATCCACCTGCAATGCAGGAGGCTTGGGTTTGATCCCTGGGTCAGGAAGATCCCCTGGAGGTGGAAATAGCGACTCACTCTGGTATTCTTGCTTGGAGAATCCCCGTGGACAGAGGAGCCTGGCAGGCTACAGTGCATGGGGTCGCAAGAGTCAGACACGACTTAGCGATTAAACCACCACCTTATCCTCTCCAGTTCTTCAAATCCGCCTTATTCTCCTCCAGGAACCCCTCCATGACTACTCCAGCCCATTGATCTGCCTCCCTCTCTCTTCTTTATCTTTTTGGCCATGCTGTACAGCGTGTGGGATCTTAGTTTCCAGACCAGGGATCAAACCCATGTACCCTACAGTGGAATAGAGTCTTAGCCACTGGACCGCTGGAGAAGTCACCTCCTTCTTCTTTAATTTTTACAGTTTAGTCTCTGGTTGTATTCTAACTGTGTGTGTTCCAAGGGACGCTGGAAGACTGTTCCTCTGGAAGGTGAAGAGAAGTGGATCTTGGTGAGTTCTCCCACCATCTGTTCCAGGAGACAGAATTTAACAAATAACCAAATGAAAAATTAATTCATCTCATAAGAGCTTCAAAGGGGAGGTTGGAAGCGTCTGAGGAGGGAGTGAGAGAAGATCAAGGAGAACTTCCCAGAGGAAGGGACACTGAAGCTGAGACCAGGGAAGAGATAAGAGAAAAGCATTTCTGGCAGAGAAAACAGTATGTGAAGGTTCTGAGGCAAAGAAGAGCTTCCTGTATCCCAAGGCCAGAAAGACAATTGAGTGCAAATGGAATGAGGAGGGCTGCAAAGGGACACTGAGGGTCAGAAGTCCCAGGCAGGCTCTGGCAAGGATTTAGGATTTTAGTTTAAGAGCAGTAGGAAGTCGTGGAGAGGTGAGCGTTAAGCAGAGAAGTAGCCAGATTTCTTCTCAAAAGGTCTCTGTGACTGCTGAGGAAAGAATGGACTGCAATGGGGCAAAGCAGGAGGGCAGGGTGGCCAGGAGGGGGACTTTCAAAGTCTGGCAGGTGAGCAATGGAGATGGATTGGACCAGGGTGGCACTAGCAGAGATGGGAAAAAGTGGACAAACGTGGGACATATTAAAGACTTCGTGTCACCAGGACTTGGTGACAAATAGATGTGGGGAGTGAGGGAAGCAAGAGGTGTCTAGGTGACTCCCAGGCCCCGCAGCCCCATCTGGCAAGTACAAGGCTGGCTGCATAGCATTGCATCCCCAGCCTGTTCACAGTGGGACCCTTGATGCCAGGAAATTTCCATCTTCCTCTCCTTGCCCTTCAAGCTAACTTTCTGCTCATTGTGTCGCTATGATACAACCCCCATTCTGCTTCTTAAGCTTTTAGTAAGATGAAGTGTATGCTGAATGATAGGGTGGCACTAGGTAGCCTGGATTAGCAGAGAGGAAAGGCGGGGAAGGAGAAAGTCAAAGCTGGAAGGGACCAGGACTCTAACTCACTGGAATTTGAAGAACCCTTGAGGTCATTGGATTTCCACCAAGTGTGAGGTAGGAAATGCCAGTCAATTTTTATTTAGATCTCAAAGGATTAGAAATCTGGCCTCTAGTCAGGAAGAATGTTGTGACTTTTTACTAATGAATGTTATGGGCTGGGCGAGCCTTCTTCAGGAGTTTCCAGGTCCGCAATTGAGCTTAGTACTTGCAGATGATACCACACTAATAGCAGAAAGTGAAGAGGAACTAAAGAGCTGCTTCTTAATGAAGGTGAAAGAGTAGAGAGAAAAAGATTTCAAAAAGTAAGATCATGGCACCTGGTCCCATCACTTCATGGCAAATAAAAGTGGAAAAGTGGAAAACAGTGGCAGATTTTATTTTCTTGGGCTTCAAAATCACTGTGGACGGTAACTACGACCATGAAATTAAAACACACTTTCTCCTTGAAAGAAAAGTTCGACAAACCTACACAGCATATTAAAAATCAGAGCAACACTTTGCCTACAAATGTCCATATAGTCAAAGCTATGGTGTTTCCAGTAGTCATGTGTGGATGTGAGAGCTGAACCATACAGAAGACTGAGGACTAAAGAATCAATGCCTTCAAACTGTGGTGCTGGAGAAGACTCCTGAGACGCCCTTAACAGCAAGGAGATCAAATTAGTCGATCCCAACAGAAATCCACCCTGAATATTCATGGGAAGGACTGATGCTGAAGCTGAAGCTCCAATACTTTGGCCACCCGATGAAAAGAACTGACTCATAAGAAAGACCCTGATGCTGGGAAAGATTGAGGGCGGGAGGAAAAGGGGGTGACAGAGGATGACATGGTTGGATGGCATCTCTGACTCAATGGACATGAGTTTGAGCAACCTCTGGGAGCTAGTGAAGGACAGGGAAGCCTGGCGTGCTGCAGCCCACGGGGTCACAAAGACACATACATAATTGAGAGACTGAACAACAACAAGACTGTGTCTTAGTCGTCCATGTGTCTCCATCGTCAGTAGTGAGCCGGGGGTGGTGGGACAGAGGAAGGTACAGAAGGAAAGCCAGGGATAGGGGTAAGAATAGAGCCAGAAGCAGGTCAGAGCCCTAACCAGGCAGGGCAGGCCACGAAGATCCTGGTCCTGACTCTGTTAATAACGTCAGTGAGCTCGGGTAAGCTCTGTTGCAGCTCTGGGCCTCAATTTCTTCAACTGTGAAATGGGTCAAGAGCACCTGGGGCAAGTTGTCAGTGAAAAGCCTGAGTGCTTTGAGATCACACACACAGGGTGCAAATACTGGTTCCCATGAGCTTTAGCACCAGACGGCATCTTAGTCTGCTCTTTATCAAATGAGAATAATCATCCTTGGGTTTCCCTAGTGGCTCAGATGGTAAAGGATATGCCTGTAATGCAGATCTGGGTTTGATTCCTGACTTGGGAAGATACCCTGGAGAAGGCAACACTACCCACTCTAGTGTTCTGGCCTGGAGAATTCCATAGACTGTACAGTCCATGGGGTCGCAAAGAGCTGGACACGACTGAGCTTTCACTCACATTCTTATTTCACAGGGCAGTGTGTCAGGGTTAGAAATTGTATATAGCACCATTGACCAAGAATTTACTATAAGTGAGGTCCCTTGCTGGATCTTTTATGGGCATGATCTCACCTGGAGAATTACAGCACCCAGAAGCATAGTGCCTAGGACCTGAAAGAAGCTCAGGGAGTGTTAATTCCCCCATCCCTACAGGGTCTAAGGAGTGCATGGGTATGGAAGGGCCTTATCATCCACAAACCACCTTCAGAAAGTGATGGCAGTGACTATTTTATTTTCAGCCCTTTTCCCTAGCTGGTCTCCACAAATCTTCAGCGACTGGCTGTCGCAGCAGATCTAAACCCAGTTCTTTTTATGACTGGCCCAGGGGCTGCCAGAGGAAAAGGGCAAAAGTGCTATAATGAAAGGGCAGACAATTACCTTCCCTTATAATTACCATTTGCAGTAATTAAATAATAATAGTCTTTTGTAGGCCCCAAGAACTCAAAGCAGCCCACATGGGTAACATCTGGCTCCCTTTTCCTCTGCCAGGAATTGTATGCCCACAGGGATGGGATGGGGAAATTGAGGCAAAGAATGGAATAAGGCCAGCCACCCCAAGCCACTCGCAAAGCAGCATGTCAGAGTCATGGAAAAGTCTGTGAAGACAACTTTTGGTAGACTCAGTGTAGACAACTGGGGATTTGCATTTGAGGTCCTGGCTCCACTGCTCACAGGCTGTGTGACTCCGGGTGGCTAACTTTCCTCTCTGGTCAGCTGTCTCCCATAGGTAAAATGAGACAGAGCCAACATGTGACCTGATGTGAGTCTATTGTTCTAGACTTCATTCTGTTCACATATAACACCGAGCAGTTCTTTTTATACACTTTAGATGGCAAGAAAGAGAACTCCATCTCAGGCTAGCAAATAAGCAGAAGAAAAGGATTACTGGCTCACAGAATCAGGAAAAGCTGAACAGCCAAACTGTACAAGAAGCAGAGGTCTCAGGAACAATCAGCCCAGGGACTAGAATACCTCAGGACACCCTCCTCAGTCTCCCTTAGAACCAGTGCTAATCTTTCTCCAGAGTGCAAGGGCCCCAATGGCTACTCCAACCTGTAGATCAGAGCTTCAGCCTCTTAAAGGAGTCTGCTCTCATTGGCCCGGCTTGAGTCAGGTGTCCACTTTTGGACCAATCAAGTGCAGCTGGTAGAGCAGCATCTATAGCATCCCAGAGGAGCATTAGCGAGCCAGGAAGAGAAGGGGTAAGCTGCCTGGGGAGAAGGAGGAGGCACTAGGCAAGCAAAATCATGGTTATTCACTAAAAACAAAGATCCCTGCAAGACTGAGGGCTTCCCTGGTGGCTCAGAGGTTAAAGCGTCTGCCTCCAATGCGGGAGACCGAGGTTTGATCCCTGGGTCGGGAAGATCCCCTGGAGAAGGAAATGGCAATCCACTCCAGTATTCTTGCCTGGAGAACCCCACGGACGGAGAAGCCTAGTAGGTTATAGTCCACGGGGTCACAAAGAGTCGGACACGACTGACTTCACCTTCCTTCCTGCAAGACTGAAAGGGAGGGAATGTCATTAAACCAAAGCAGTGGTATAAATCCCTGGGAATGCAGAAATACTAGAGGTGCACCGCTGGGGAGGGGGTAGGGAAGAAGGAGAGAGCTTACAGGCTTGACTTCAGACTCTACTCCTGTCTGAGCATCTGAGCTGAGTACCCAGTCCTATCTGAGCCTCTCTTCTTGACACTTTATCCATCTGGAGAGAGGCAGTTTCCAGGCTTCTCAATGGCCTGGATGAAACACCTGGGTGCGGACATCAATTCATACTGCCTACTAGGCTGTTACCTTCTATGAGCACAACAGCCTCCCTCTTTAGAGAAATTGCTGTGCTTCTTATTCCAACCAGGTGGTTATGGGGGGTACCAAAGGGTCACATAACACAAACCAGGCCAATCAGAATCCTTTTCCTGGACTGTCCTTGGTCACCTAAAGCCACAGCACCAGAAGGAGCCGTCTGAGAGACTAGAAATCTCATGCTGAGAGGGTTAGAGTCCAGAGAAGGTGCTGGCAGCACCTCAAGACCTCAGCCCAGCCACCACAAAGTTCAGCCTAACGGCAAGCCCCTCCCTTGGTTTGGCTACAGTACGCCAGTTTACCCTTGGGCAGATGTACTAGTTTTTCAGGGCTGTTGCAACAAATTATGACAAACTTGATGGACTGAAATTATTCCTCTCTCAATTCTGGAGGCCAGAAGTTTTGAATCAAAATGTGGGCAGGGCCACACTCCCTCCTCAGGTTCTAGAAGACAATCCCTCCTGGCCTCTTCCAGATTCTGGTGGCTCCAGGCATCCATTGGCTATGGCTGCAAGCGTCCAATCTTTGCTTTGGTCTTTACAGACCTTCCTCTGTCATTTACAGAAACACTTGCCGTTGGATTTAGGGCCCATCCAGGTACTCCACAATGAACTTACCTCAAATTCTCAACTTAATTACATCTACCATGACCATTTATCCAAGTAAGGTAATGTTCATAGGCTCTGGGGCTTAGGACAGAGACAACCTTTGGGGGTGCTGCCATTTAACCCATCACAGCAGGCGTTATGTCCTTGTAGCCAAAAGAACCCTCACTTACAAGTGCCTTGCTCGGGTCAGGCATGAATCAGTCCTCCTCCCTTTGTCCTGGTCCTGGACTCTGAACAACACTTTAAATACTAATTCCCATTCTTCTCCAGTGGTTGGGTGGTTTAGAATCTGCCTGCCAGTGCAGGGGGAGAAGGGTTCAGTCCCTGGTCTGGGAGGATTCCACGTGGCACAGAGCAACTAAGCCCTCGCACCACAACTACTGAGCTCCTGCACCCTAGATCCCATGCTGTACAACAAGAGAAGCCAGCACAGTGAGAAGCCAGGCACTGCAGCTAGAGAGGAGCCCCGCTCACAGAGACACAGAGATTGGAGGAGCCCCCGCTCACAGAGACAGCCTGTGGGCGGCTGCGGAGATCCAGTACATAGATAAATACATCAGTTAATTCAAAATCCTTCCAGGAGTGCAGTCCCTCTCTCAGCCTCAGGGTTTGTTTTGTGAACCTGGGACCATCTATCTATCCACAGAGATGCTGAGTGGATTAAAGGGATGCTGAGTGGATTAAAGCAAGACCCAGCCTCACAGGTTACACTCCACACAAGCTTGTCGCCTCAAGTCTGAAGGTAGACCCAGTACTCAGGTCACTACAAAGGAGACACTTGACACCTGATTTCTTCATCAGGATCCCAAGAGTATGAACCCCAGGACCTGACAAAATCAAATTTCTGCTCCTGCAGAGCTGAGGGCCAAGGAAAGGAATCTGAAGGCTGATTAAATGAGGTTCCCAGAGATAAGAAAAACACAATATTGGTAGCTCTTCCCTATTGGGCGCCTCCTCCAAGCCAGGCTCCACACTCAGGCAACTGATCCCCACTTAATGCTTCCCATAATTCCATGAGACAGTTTTGGTGATCCCCATTTTTACAAACCAAATTGCTGAGGCTCAGAGAGATGAAGTCAGTGGCCAAGGTCACACAGCAAGTGAATGCTGGGGACTGGTCTGACTCCACTTCCTCTGCCTGTTTTCACCTGCACAGTGGTGTGGGGTGCTTAGAAGCAGGGAGGGACAGCATTCTGAAGCATCAGCTGAGGGATTCCCCTTCTAAAATGCCCTTGTGCCTCCAGTTCTCCATTGGGCTTTGATTCTCAGTTGTATGCCAGGTGCCTGAAGCAGTGCCTGGCACATACCTGGCACTTGATCAATATTTGTTGCATGAAATAATCCCATTAGCTAGGGCGCTCCTGTGGTTAGTGCCTCCGGGAAGAGATGATGTGATAGTGGGGGTGACAAAGGGCTCATGTTCTGGGCTTTTGTGTCAAAAGCCTGGGCCCAGATCTAAGATCGGAGAATCAAGAGAACATGTGATAATTCCCGAGGCTGACAAAGACCATCTCTGCACTCACCAGCCTGCGATGGAGGGGAGGTAGAGAAGGATGAGAGGGGAAGGGGAAACAAAGCCCTCCCCCGAGAAGGGAACTCCAAAGGGCTCTTGGTATCTGATAACTGAGGCACATGTGCAAACCCGGTGGTCCTGGTGCCCTGCATGGTGCAAGTGGGAAGGAAATATAGCCTCAGGGCTACCAATGCACAACCCAGGAATAGAGCATGGCTAGGAGGGGCTATGGGGTCACACAGAGTCAGACACAACTGAAGTGACGTAGCAGCAGCAAAAGGAGAGGCTGGGAAGATGCTGGGATGCAGGTCTTACTGAGGCTTGGAGTATCCACAGAGCACAGAGGAGATTTAGAGCCATGCTCTCTGGTTCTGTGTGACCTTGGGAAATCCCCTACCCTGTCTGTGCATTACATCCATAACATGAAGAGGACCATACTATCTCCTACATCACAGGACTCGTGTGAAAGTGAAAGTCACTCAGTTGTGTCCGACTCTTTGCAACCCCATGGACTATACAGTCCATAGAATTTTCCAGGCCAGAATACTAGAGTGGGTAGCCTTTCCCTTCTTCAGGGGATCTTCCCAACCCAGGGATGGAATCCAGGTCCCCCGCATTGCAGGCGGATTCTTTACCAGCTGAGCCACCAGGGAAGCCCAAGAATACTGGAATGAGTAGCTAGCCCTTCTCCAGTGGATCTTCCCAACCCAGGAATTGAACCAGGGTCTCTTCACATTGCAGGCAGATTCTTTACGAACTGAGCTATCAGGGAAGCCCAATAGGGAATCACATGAGAATGAGCTAAATACCAGGCACTTTTGCTACTTAAATGGTTTTTGTTATCAATACATGAGCTGGGCCAGCACCCACTGCCGACCTCTAAGGGAGGTCTCCCTTATACTGCAGTGATGGAGTTGACCCTGGGTCCCATCCAGCCATCAAAGTCTACAAATTGAGATAATGTTTATAAAAACACTTTGCAAAACAGAAAGTGCTCTAGAAATGTCAGTGATTATTCATAGCAGCTGCATTTCTGCTTCTTCCATCCCATCCCTCAACGATTCTTTCACCAGTCTCCAAACTCATAGGCACGTCTTCAACTTCCTTTTCCTTTAAAAATTTTTCTTTAATTTCACTCCATTATAAAAGCAATTCATGCTTATGATAGAGACATTTAAATCTATGTATTAATAAAAGTTGTCGGAGGAAGGGAAAATCTCTGATCGCTAATATTTGGATGTATACGCCTCCAGTCTTTTTGTAGCCCAGGCCTTTTCACAAAGGCATTTTACCGAACTTTCATATAATTATTTTGAATATCTTTCTTCTCTTATTATAATACATAAATAAAATTAGTACATAAAGAAAAAGAGAAAAAAGAAATGTTAACCAGAATCCAACTCCGGATACAATGCACTCCGAGGTCCCTCTCTCCACCACCTACTTGGTCATTTTCTAGGACTTGCAAGTTTTATATGGACTTTTTAAAGACCGTTGTGGAGCCATCACGCTGGCTCCCCAGAAAGCATAAGCTTTAGAGGCACAGCTGCCCTTTTTTTCCAATTGCAACATACCTTAAGTGACTGCCCCAGGGACAGAAAGGGAAGGAAGGATGAGATATTTACAACCTGCCCTTTCCTATCAAATATCACCTGTGCCTTGCTAATTCCACCTCTTAATCCACTTCCGTCACATTCTAGTCGGTAGGAAGTCTTGATTCCAATCATGGCTGGAGTTCCAACCTTGGTTTTTGACGTCTTAGTGAATTTTTGTCCTTTCCTGAGTCTTTATAGGTATGTTCTCGGGGTTATTGCTAACTGCTTGCTAGGCTCCACTTTAAAAGCCTGTTGTCCTATTTGGCTTTTCATGACATTTGTCCCCAGTGACCACTTTCTCCTGCTTGACTTCTGTGACACCAGTGTCATTTAACTCTCCCTTTGCCCTCTGATCACTGCTTTCCTATTTACTTTGCAGACCTCTCTTCTTCAGCCAGCTCTTAAATCTTGTTCTCCCTATGGTTCATCCCCATTCTCTCTTCTCTGTGAAGTTTTCTCCATCCTTTCCAGGACTGGCACAAGGTTACTTCTTGCCACTCTGACAGGTCCTTCCAGCACCAGGACCACATATCCAGTGGATCATATATCCTCCTCTGGTAATACTTCAGGAATCTGAGATTCCACCTGTTCACAGCTTCCTCATCACCTTCCTGTAATTCTTCTTACTGAATTGATATATTCCACCCATCTTTTTCTGTTCACCCATAATAGACGGCTCAGTGTCATCTTCTTCCCATTACCTCACATACCACTGGGTCCAGCTTAATCTGTGTAGGTATTTTTGGTTTTCTGGGAAGGGGGTAAATTTTCATTTTGAAATAATTGCAAATTTATAGAAAAGTCGCAACAATAGTACAGTTCAGTTCAGTTCAGTCGCTCAGTCATGTCAGACTCTTTGCTACCCCATGAATCGCAGCATGCCAGGCCTCCCTGTCCATCACCAACTCCTGGAGTTCACTCAGACTCACGTCCATCTAGTCAGTGATGCCATCCAGCCATCTCATCCTCTGTCGTCCCCTTCTCCTTCGGCCTCCAATCCCTCCCAGCATCAAAGTCTTTTCTACAAAGTCAACTCTTCGCATGAGGTGGCCAAAGTACTGGAGTTTCAGCTTTAGCATCATTCCTTCCAAAGAAATCCCAGGGCTGATCTCCTTCAGAATGGATCGGCTGGATCTCCTTGCAGTCCAAGGGACTTTCAAGAGTCTTCTCGTGTCAACACCACAGTTCAAAAGCATCAATTCTTCGGCGCTCAGCCTTCTTCACAGTCCAACTCTCACATCCATACATGACCACAGGAAAAACCATAGCCTTGACTAGACAGACCTTAGTTGGCAAATTAATGACTCTGCTTTTGAATATGCTATCTAGGTTGGTCATAACTTTTCTTCCAAGGAGTAAGCGTCTTTTAATTTCATGGCTGCAGTGATTTTGGAGCCCCCAAAATAAAGTCTGACACTGTTTCCACTGTTTCCCCATCTATTTCCCATGAAGTGATGGGACCTGGGACCAGATACCATGATCTTCGTTTTCTGAATGTTGAGCTTTAAGCTAACTTTTTCGCTCTCCTCTTTCACTTTCATCAAGAGACTCTTTAGTTCCTCTTCACTTTCTGCCATAAGGGTGGTGTCATCTGCATATCTGAGGTTATTGATATTTCTCCCGGCAATCTTGATTCCAGCTTGCATTTCTTCCAGACCAGCGCTTCTCATGATGTACTCTGCATATAAGTTAAATAAGCAGGGTGACAATATACAGCCTTGACGTACTCCTTTTCCTATTTGAAACCAGTCTGTTGTTCCATGTCCAGTTCTAACTGTTGCTTCCTGGCCTGCACACAGATTTCTCAGGAGGCAGGTCAGGTGGTCTGGTATTCCCATCTCTTGAAGAATTTTCCTCAGTTTATTGTGATCCACACAGTCAAGGGCTTTGGCATAGTCAATAAAGCAGAAATAGATGTTTTTCTGGAACTCTCTTGCTTTTTCAATGATGCGGATGTTGGCAATTTGATCTCTGGTTGCTCTGCCTTTTCTAAAACCAGCTTGAACATATGGAAGTTCACAGTTCATGTATTGCTGAAGCCTGGCTTGGAGAATTTGAGCATTACTTTACTAGCGTGTGAGATGAGTGCAGTTGTGCGGTAGTTTGAGCATTCTTTGGCATTGCCTTTCTTTGGGATTGGAATGAAAACTGACCTTTTCCAGTCCTGTGGCCACTGCCGAGTTTTCCAAATTTGCTGGCATATTGGGTGCAGCACTTTCACAGCATCATCTTTCAGGATTTGAAGTAGCTCAACTGGAATTTCATCACCTCCACTAGCTTTGTTCATAGTGATGCTTTCTAAGGCCGACTTGACTTCACATTCCAGGATGTCTGGCTCTAAATGAGTGATCACACCATCGTGATTATCTGTGTTGTGAAGATCTTTGTTGTACAGTTCTTCTGTGTATTCTTGCCACCTCTTCCTAATATCTTCTGCTTTTGTTAGGTCCATACCATTTCTGTCCTTTATCGAACCCATCTTTGCATGATATGTTCCCTTGGTATCTCCAATTTTCTTGAAGAGATCTCTAGTCTTTCCCATTCTCTTCTTTTCCTCTATTTCTTTGCACTGATAGCTGAGGAAGGCTTTCTTATCTCTTTTTGCTATTCTTTGGAACTCTGCATTCAGATGCTTATATCTTTCCTTTTCTCCTTTGTTTTTCGCCTCTCTTCTTTTCACAGCTATTTGTAGGGCCTCCCCAGACAGCCATTTTGCTTTTTTGCATTTCTTTTCCATGAGGATGGTCTTGATCCCTGTCTCCTGTACAATGTCACGAAACTCATTCCATAGTTCATCAGGCACTCTATCTATCAGATCTAGGCCCTTAAATCTATTTCTCACTTCCACTGTATAATCATAAGGGATTTGATTTAGGTCATACCTGAATGGTCTAGCAGTTTTCCCTACTTTCTTCAATTTAAGTCTGAATTTGGTAATAGGGAGTTCATGATCTGAACCACAGTCAGCCCCTGGTTTTGTTTTTGTTGACTGTATAAAGCTTCTCCATCTTTGGCTGCAAAGAATATAATCAATCTGATTTCGATCTGACAGAATGTGGTCCATTGGAGAAGGGAATGGCAAACCACTTCAATATTCTTGCCTTGAGAACCCCATGAACAGTATGAAAAGGCAAAATGATAGGATACTGAAAGAGGAACTCCCCAGGTCAGTAGGTGCCCAATATGCTACTGGAGATCAGTGGAGAAATAACTCCAGAAAGAATAAAGGGATGGAGCCAAAGCAAAAACAATACCCAGCTGTGGATGTGACTGGTGATAGAAGCAAGGTCCGATGCTGTAAAGAGCAACATTGCATAGGAACCTGGAATGTCAGATCCATGAATCAAGGCAAATTGGAAGTGATCAGACAAGAGATGGCAAGAGTGAATGTCAACATTCTAGAAATAGTGAACTAAAATGAACTGGAATGGGTGAATTTAACTCAGATGACCATTATATCTACTACTGCGGGCAGGAATCCCTTAGAAGAAATGGAGTAGCCATCATGGTCAACAAAAGAGTCCAAAGTGCAGTACTTGAATGCAATCTCAAAAATGACAGAATGATCTCTATTCGTTTCTAAGGCGAATCATTCAATATCACAGTAATCCAAGTCTATGCCCCAACCAGTAACGCTGAAGAAGCTGAAGTTGAACGGTTCTATGAAGACCTACAAGACCTTCTAGAACTAACACTCAAAAAAGATGTCCTTTTCATTATAGGGGACTGGAATGCAAAAGTAGGAAGTCAAGAAACACCTGGAATAACAGGCAAATTTGGCCTTGGAATGCGGAATGAAACAGGGCAAAGACTAAAAGAGTTTTGTCAAGAAAATGCACTGGTCATAGCAAACACCCTCTTTAAAACAACACAAGAGAAGACTACACATGGACATCACCAGATGGTCAACAATAGTACAAGAAACTCCCAAATATCCTTTACTCAGTTTCACCAGTTGTATACATTTTGCCTCATTCACCCTAAAAAGAGTGTATCTTTTATCTGTATATAGATTAAAATGTATATCTATCTATCTATACATATATCTGCACACACACACACACTCATATGATGACATCTTGCCCCTTTCCATTAAATATTTCCTAAGGAAAAATTACTCTTAAAGAAAATAACACAATCATCCAATACAAGAAATCTAGCACTGATACAATTCTGTTGAGTCCACAGTCCATGTTCAAATTTTGTCAATTACTACTCCATTAGTGTCCTTTGTAACTATTCTTTCCTAGTCCAGTATCCAACCTACAATGGCACATTGCATATAATTGTCATATCTCTTAAGTCCCTTTCCGTCTGAAACAATTCCTGAGTCTGTCTTTGTTTTTCTTGACCTTGACATTTTTAAAGATTCATGGACAAGTTATTCTGTAAAATGGCTTCAGTTTTGGTTTGTCTGATGTTTCTTCATGATCAGAATCAGATTATACACTTTTGGCAGGAATACCACTGAAGGCTGTATCCTTCTCAGTCCCCTACTTGGGCACCCAACACCCAGAACAGATCCTCCTCTTACACATGACACAGTTATTTTCAGAGATGTTCATGAAATGGTATGAGTGATAATAATGACCCAGAAAAGAAACACAGAAATGCCAATGAAAATATGAGGAAACAAATATTAAAACATATTCTAAGACCAAAAAATGTAATGGATTAATGATTTTTAATTACATCAGAGTAGTTTTTAGAAGAAGAGAGAAAAATATACCTACTGTTACTGAAATGCATAATAACTTAATAGCTTCTGTTTCTGTACCTCAGCTGCTATAAATTTATCATGTCTCCTTCAGAATTGATCTTATTCATATTTTCATGCTTAATGGAAAGCATAACTAGATTGATAAATCTGTCCTTTTAGTTGTTCCAAGAATAGTTTTTATTAGTTTTAATTTAGAAGAGTTTCTTTCATATGAATCAACAGATAAACAAATAGAAAAACAGGGAAGTTTCTAAGACACTCAAGAAAATCCCCTTTCACAATAAATCCAAGAAATTTCAGTGCTGCTCATGGTTTTGTTTCTTTCAAATTGATACTGATTCAAACAGCTCCACAGTAGAAATATTTCTATTATTCTTGGTTTAAAAAAAAAAAAAACTTCCACAGTCTTTCTTCTTTCATGGAAACAGACAAAATGGCTGAAAACGGACATTCTATGATACATTGTTTTTCAAAAGTATCCAGTTCTTGATGAAAATGATTGCAGCATTCAGACATCTCCCTTTCATTTTTTCTGGCCAGGTAAGACCGGCATCTTTTTTTTTCTCAGCTCTATTTTTTGAAATCTGATGATCATTTCTATGTAAATGGTCACTTCCTCACATTTGTTGTTGCATAGCTAATGAACTTCTTCACGATTTCTGTCCACCACCTTCAAGAAGCAATTTCAAAGCTTGATGTTTTACTGTACAGGGATCAAGGCTGATTCCAGCTGCTTCAAATATTTCTGCGTCTGATGGACCTCACTGAAAACTTCACAATTGATCAAAGATAACTCAGGGGGAAATTGTCACACACCGCAGAAAGCAAAATCTGAACTGGTTCTCCTTTGGATCGTGCAGTTCTTCAAAGGCTGAGGTTAACTTTTCCAGCCTTGTTTCTACTGCATGCACAGCTTCACGTGGAGCAATCGCTTTTGTCTGGGAAAGTCTTTTCACTGTTCCTCATTCTACAGCATTTTCCATCAGTGAAGTGAGCCTGAAAAGATGACTACACTTTTTCTGAAGTTCAAAAAATGTCACACATGGGGGAAAAACTCCAGGTAGTCACACAGAATGTCAGAATTAAACTATCTCAAGATCACTTTCTTTGCCACCACTCTATTATTGCTTATTTAAGTCTACTATTTAAATACTGGACTATATAGTACAACAGAGGTTGGAGGCACAAACTGCACCAAAGTTAGCTCAAATGGTTTCAAGAACTGAAACTGATGTACTCTAAAGAAAAGTGGGAAAAAAAACCCCACATTTTTCAGAGGCCACGTATGCCAAGGTCAGCTGTATAACTGGGAACTCTCCAAATACACTTCTGCTTTGAACTCAATATTTATTGAAAAATAAGTCACTAAAATATGTTCATATGAAACACATGTGTGTATATACTCAATATATAATTAAACTCAAAAGTAACAGTAACAGTTGCTTAGATTATTTTCCAATATTTTAATCACCAAACTGCTGCCATGTGGTCATCACAAAGAGCAAATAAATTTTGGTCAGTTTTACTACTTTTAAATTCTTTAGAAATACAATTCATCTCTTTATTGCCTGCACCCAGGGCAGTGGACACCCCACCAGATAGCTCCATCTTTGGTCCACCACTGATCCAGGACATCATATCAGAAAGCACAGCACGTCAGCTCATCCCAATACTGACGATGTCCACCTCAACACTAGGTGAACGTAGCAACCACTGGAAAGGCACACTAATAAGTAACAGGGGAAGTGCTCTGAGCCCCCAATGCCTTGCTCCTCGTCAGGCTTTTATCCACTGGTTCTATGATACCATCCCTTTGCGATTTTCTAACTCTCATACTATCCGTATTTAGTAGTTGTCATTCTATGATAAGGAAAAAACCATTTCCTTCTCATTCATTCATTCATTTGTCTCAACAGGGACTCATAGGTTGCTGTTTCACTCGATGGTGTATAATCCATTACTATCATTTATTATTTTGGTTTTCAGACTGTCCCTAATACGGCCAGTGGGAACTCCGTCAAGTTAGCTCCTGTGTCCTCTCGAAGTCTCCTCATTGTTGGGAGCGCTTTCTTACTTTCTGTGTAACAGTATGCATAATACATGGCAATGTGTGTATAAATACCTGTATGTCTCTACGTACCAATATGTATATATGAGTACCAGGAAAATAGACCTAAGGGGTCCCAGAGGGAATGTTGGGGGTTCCTACTGGAGCCCAAGTGTTGGGTCTTACCAAGGATGTTGGAGCAGGAGAGAGCAAATCTGAGATCTCCTTTCAATTTTTGTCTACCAATCCCCCCATTGTTCTGTCCAATGGTATCATTATCAACCATTTATAATCCCCTATCATTAATAGTATTTGATAATACAACAGAGGCTTCCCTCATGACTTAGTGGTAAAGAATCTGCCTGCCAATGCAGGAGACGTGGGTTTGATCCCTGAGTCGGGAAGATCCCTTGGAGAAGGAAATGACAACACACTCTAGTATTCTTGCCGGGAGATTTCGTAGACAGAGGAGCCTCACAGGCTACCGTCCATAGGGTCTCAAAGAGTCCAACCCAACTTAGCAACTAAACAGCAACAGATAAAGCAACTGATACAGATTGGGGGATGGGGTGGGTGTTCCTTGGCTCACAGTGCTTCTCCCAGTGTTAATTCACCATGTTTGTGTTCCCAAGCCCCCAAGCAACACACAACCATGTGGGAGAACCCTCCTCCTGTATTTGCCCACTCAGACTACTGTAGCACGATAACAAAAAGACTGGGTGGCTTAAACAGCAGAAATTTATTTCTTCATGGTCGAGGAGGCTAGAAGTTCAAGATCAATGTTCCAGAAGGGTTAGTTTTCAGTGAGAACTGCCTCCTCCGCTTGCAGACAGCACCTTCTCACTGAGTCTTCACATGGAAAGAGACAGAGTTCTATTGCCTCTTCCTCCTGTAAGACCAGCAGTCCTATGGGATTAAAGCCCCACCCATCTGTCTTTACTTAACCTTAATTATCACCCTCCCTCCAAGCTGTTACATTGGGGGTTAGAATTTCAACATGTGACTTTTAGGGGGACACATTTCTGTCAATAACACCTGCTTTGGCTTGGCCTTACATCTTTTTATACAACCTTGCCTTCCTTGAGGCATCCATTGGCTGAGGGACAAGTGCCTGATCTAAGCTTGGCCAATCACAGTGACTTGTTCTCGGCTATGATGATTGGTCCATCCATAGGCACATGGTTCAATTTCACTTTCTAAGATAATTTATTTTACAATTTAGAACTGGAATCCTAATTTTTAAATGAAAGTATAGACAGTAAATATTTTCAGTTTTGAGGGAAAGGGAGATATGATCTCTTTCAGAACTCTTCAATCTGTGCTAAACTCTGTCCTTTTAGTCACTCAGTCGTGTCTGACTCTTTGTGACCCCAAGGACTGCAGCCGGCCAGGTTTCTCTGCCCATGGAATTCTCCAGGCAAGAATACTGGAGTCGGTTGCAATTTCCTTCTGCAAGTGAAAGAGGAAAGTGCAATATGTAAAGGAACAGTCCTGGCTGGATTTGTCCCATGGTGGGCTGGAGTTTGCTGGCTTCTGATCGACAATATAGAAAGATGCATAAAATGTGGGCTCATGACTTAACCATATTCAAATCCTGACTTTATTACCTGGTATTTTTGCAAAAAATATATATCATTTAACAACTTGGTGCATCAGTTTGCTCATCTGTAAAACATGGACTAAAAAATGTTTGTATTAAACAGACTGGATAATGCCAGTTGTTATAATAAACAACTCCAGTATCTCAGAGGTTTAGCACAACAAATAAATTATTTCTTATGCTGTTCATAGTCCACTGCTGATGGTCAGAAGCAGGTGGCACAGTCAGTAGCAACTCTGCTCCATGAAGTCATTTGCAGATCACACTCATACTACCATGCGGTTCCACAGTCTTTAACATCTGGCTTTAAGGCTGCCCTGTCTTCAGTCAGCGGTCAGATTAAAGAAAGAGCACAAAAAAGCATTCATTCTTAACTGCATTGGACCACAGGTCACTTGTACACATATTCCATTGGCAAGAACTAGTCTTCTGGTCCCACCTAGATGCAGGGGTTCTGGGAAATGTAGTTCACTTGTGGGTCCAGGAAGAGAAACTGCATCTGATGAGCATCTAGCCAATCTGTGCTCTGGACTCTAGGTTACCATAAGGACTGAAATAGAAAAAAACTGTAGTCACTTAGAACAGTATCTGATTCTCAGAAGCACTCAGTAAATGTTAGCTATGATTATTTGTAGTGAAGCCATATTGATGGCATATTAGAATAGCTGCTTAGAACACCAGGGCCTTCCCTGGGGCTCAACTGGTAAATAATCTGCCTGCAGTGTGGGAGACCTGGGTTCGATCCCTGGGTTTGAAAGATCCCCTGGAGAAGGGAACGGCAGCCCACTCCAGTATTCTGGCCTGGAAAATTCCGTGGACTGTATAGTCTATGGGGTCACAAAGAGTCAGACATGACTGAGTGACTTTCAATAGAACAGCTGCAGCTATGGCTCCTACCAAATGGAAAAGCTGGAGTGAGGAAGAGATGCCAACACACAGAAAGAGGAGCCAAGGTGAGTCACAGAGGCCAGAGAGAAAACCCTGATGGTACTGAAGTGCCTGCTACAGTCAAACCTGTCCTTCTCTAGTCTTGCTTGTTTGCCCTGAATAATGATGATGATAGTAAACTAATATTTGTTGAGGCCGTATTATGTGCCAGATGATGTGCTAAGCTCTCTTTTTAAATGTGGATTCTTGTTTTTAATTTTTTTAACACTCAAAACATTCTGTATTGGGGTATAGTGAGTGAAGTAAGTCAGACAGAAAAGGAAAAATATCATACGACATCACCTATATGTGGAATCTAAAAAGAAATGATACAAATGAACTTACAAAACAGGGACTCACAGACTTAGAAAACAAACTTATGGTTGCCAGGGGGAAAGGGAAGGGATAATTAGGGACTTTGGGAAGGTCATGTGCACATTACTATATTTAAGATGGATAACCAACTAAGCTCTTAATAGATGTGAATTAATTTTTAAACTCAAACCACAAGCCATGGCAAAGGGAGGGGTCATGAAATCATTTGAAGGAGTTGCTACCAATACTTATTTTTTCAATAAACAAAATAGGCTAAACTAGAACTGGGACTAGACTAAGCTACAAAAGAAAATACCTGAGTATATCACACATAAGAAGAGAAAATATTGTTTTACAGATGCTTGTTTTGGAGTACATGTGTACTGGGTCATGATATAAAGTACTTTTCTTACTGTGGGTTGCCGTCACTGCCCTAATTCATTAGCCCTTCCCAACAACCTAATGAAGGAGGCATTTTATAAGCTCCATCCTATAGGTGGAGAAATTAGAGCACCAAGAAGTGACCTTATTGGCTCCTCATTTGCTATAGGCCGCACTGTTAGGAGTGGCACGGTCAATCCGTACCCCCAGAGTCTGGCTCCTGGTCTCACTCTCAAATCTACCCTGATATCCTTCTAATAAATTGAGGACTTCCTTTTTGACTTACGCTTCTTCAAGTTGGATTTCTGCGCTGCACAAAGCCAAGAGCCCTGACCAGTGGAAGTGGAGAGGTGAGAGCATGGACAGGCACTGGATGTAGAGAAAGGAGGTGAGGGTCCTAGACTGGGCTCAGCCTGGAAGTGCCCAGAGACTTTTTCTTTTTGGCTGCACAGCTTGTGGGTTTTTGGTCCCCTGACCAGAGACTGAACCTGCACCCTCGGCAGTGAAAACTCCAAGTTCTAACCACTGGACTGCCAGGGAATTCCCTGCCCAGACACCTTCAGCATCTCACACCCTCCCAAGTATCTGTTCCCTCTTGCTGGAAAACAAAGACAGCAATGATGTCTGTCTCAGAGGCTTTTACCTGTGTTTGGCTGTGAGTACCTGGGAGAGAAGGTATGCAGTGCAGCAGGGCAGGGGCGGGATCTGTAAAGCTACAGAGGTGGCACTGAGCAGAGCCGGGAGAAATCAGCCAGCTAGAGCCAGCCAGGGCAGGTGGCACTAGGCCTCAAAGGCGAGGGATGTGGATGGGATCCCCTACCCATGCAGAGTCCAGGGAGGTTCCAGGAGGCCAGAGAGTGGGAAGTCCCCAGTGTCCTAAGGCACAGACAGACATTTCCCATGAATTATACTTGAAGAATACACAGCATGGTGCTTCCATCACAGGTGGCTAATGGAGGAAAATGGAGTCAAGTATCTCAAACCTTTGACTCAAGACTGGGGATGGGGGAGGTGAGGAAACTTGATGTTGGGGCGGTGGCCTCTGCAGTTCCCAGGGCTACACTGCAGGCTCCGTGCAGAGCAGGAAGGCCGGAGCTGCTCCGGAGGGCAGGCAGCTGGGAGGCCTCCTCTGGTGGTGCCATCCTTTGATCTCCCCTGGCCTGCGGGCCGCCAAGGGGTTCTGCTTCCTGCGTCCCAGAATGCCTGCTCCGGAAGAGACCTCAGAGGTCATGGAGTCCAACCCTGTTGGACAGATGGGGCCCAGGGAGCCCTGAAGAGGTGCAGGAGCTGGTCAAGGTCACCCGGGGAAACCAGAGTGCTCACCCAGGCTGTGTCTGCTCCTCAAAGCTCCTCCTGCTTCCTCTCTCTCAGCGGGAAGCAAGCAGGGAGGGCCTGCTCTTTCCAGGCTCTCTGCTGTGGGGGGTCCATTTCCCGTCAAAGCTGAGTAAGTTCAAAGTGCCCTGGAATGGTGTGTGTGTGTGTGTGTGTGGTGGGGGGGGGGGAGGCGGGGTGGGCCTGGACAGCTCAGGGTGGAGAGTGGGCCTTTAAATCACAAAGACCACTTTATCCTTTGAGATTTTGAGTGGCCAGAAGCCAACTTCCTAACATCCTTTCTTCTGATGTGGCCCTTGGCAAAAATTATGACATGGGGTGGGGGCAAGGAAACTTAAGGTATTTGAGCCACCACTATTTTCTGGGCTCTGTGCCAAGCGAATCTTTCATAGACATAACAATCTCTCAAGGTAGGGATTGGCTTCCTCGTTTTACAGAGGAGGAAATGGAACCCAGTGAGGTGAAGTAACTTGCTTGAGGTCACACAGCTAGAATTTGAGCCCCTGTGTTTGATGCAAGAACCTTAATAGTGTTTAACTTCAGACCACATCAGTGCCCAGGGGTATTGTTCTGGGTAACCTAAATTTCAACTCTGTATTACGGTTCTCCAGAGGAACAGAAATAGATAGATGTGTGTGCTTGGTCACTCCAGTTGTGTCTGACTCTTTGTGACCCCTTGGCTTGTAGCCTGCCAGGTGCCTCTGTCCATGGGGATTCTCCAGGCAAGAATACTGGAGTGGGTTGCAGTGGGCACCATGGGCGTGAAACCCAGGTCTCCCACATTGCAGATGGATTCTTTACCCACTGAGCCACCAAGGAAGCCCAAGAATATTGGCGTGGGTAGTCTATCCCTTCTCCAGCAGATCTTCCTGACCCAGGGATCGAACCAGAGTCTCCTGCACTGCAGGCAGATTCTTTACCAGCTGAGCTACCAGGGAACCCCTAGATAGACAGGTAGATGATGTTTATTATAAGAAGTTGGATCATTATGGAATTATGAAGGCTGAGAAGTTCCCCAGTCAGCTGAAGAACCAGGAAAGCTGATGGTGCATTTCCAGTCCAAACCCAAAGGCCCAAGAACCAGGAGAATCAATTGTGTCAGTCCAAAACTGAGTGTAGAGGACCACAATTCCAGCTCAAACATTCAGACTGACAGCAAATTCATTTCTTCTTCTGCCTCCCCACTCCAGGTCCTCTTCAGATTGGGTGATGCCCACCCATAATGGGGAGGGTAATCTGCTTTACTCAGTCTATTGATTCAAATGCTAATCTCTTCTGGAAATGACCTCAGAGACACACTCAGAAATATTGTTTAAATAGATACCTGGATATCCTATAGCCTAGTCAAGTTGACATAAAACTAACTATCACAACTGCTCCATTCATTCCTTTAACAAATTGTCTGGTAGGTGCCAAGTGCTTGGAGTGCAGAGGTAATAAAAATAGACAAGATTTATTGGGAACTTGCAATGTGCCAGGCAGTGTTCTAAGTATTTTACGTGAATGAACTCATTTAATCCTCACAAAAACTGTGCAGGGTAGAATCTATTTAATATCCTCATCTTATGGGGAGTGAAATTAAAGCACAGAAAGATGAAGGTTATATACAAAGTCCCATAGCTGGGAAGCGATGGAGTTGGCAGTCACATTCAAGTCCCACATTCTGAACTTATGACCTCTGCACAACACTGCCCTGTTAAGCCTCTAGAATCTTATAATCTCCTGGGAAGATAGACATGACTTCAGGCAACTGTACAAAGATGAGGAGCAATGGGTGAGGGCATTGTGGGCATGCAGGAAAAAGGAAGACCAAAGCCAGTTCAGGTGATCAAGAAAGGCTTCTGAAAGCAAAACTAATGCCCAAAGAGTGAGGAATCATGCAGAAAGGAATTGGATTATCCTGGGCAGATGGAGCAACATGTGCAAAGGGCACACCAGGGAAACTGATGTTTGGTCTGGCTAGAATGAGATGGGGAATGCAGGATATTGAGACTTGAAGCTGAAGAGGTTAGAGAGGACCAGGGATCCTGAAGGGTACTGAATGCTAGGGTAAGAAGTTTGAGTTTTATCCCATGCTGCTGCTAAGTCACTTCAGTCGTGTCCGACTCTCTGCAACTCCGTAGACGGCAGCCCACCAGGCTCCTCCGTCCCTGGGACTCTCCAGGCAAGAACACTGGAGTGGGTTGCCATTTCCTTCTCCAGTGCATGAAAGTGAAAAGTGAAAGTGAAGTCGCTCAGTCGCATCCGACTCTCAGCGACCCCATGGACTGCAGCCTACCAGGCTCCTCCATCCATGGGATTCCCCAGGCAAGAGTCCTGGAGTGGGGAGCCACTGCCTTCTCCATGAGCAAATAGCAATGTCTGTGTGGTCCTGGACAAATCATTTTACCAGATAGTACTTCTGTTTCCCTATCAGCAAGTTGGAATTAAAAGTATCTACTTTGCAGTGGAATAAATGAGACAATCATTTGTATTAGGAACCTCAAATGTTAGTTTCCACCCCTAAATGAGGGCTTAATGTGCAGACATCCAGCTGAGCAACTAGACAAATGCCATAGGAGCCAGAGGCTCCATGTGTGCCAATCAGGAGTCTTTGAACAGCAAGAAGCTCCAACTAAATAGATTTCATCCATAAGGAGTTCATTTTTACATAACAAAGGAGAAACATTCTAGAGTTTGGAAATTCAGTGGCTCGGTGATGCCTTTAAAGATGCACCACGTTCCTTCCCCGCTGGGCATTAGCTTGCCTCGTGGCTGCAAAATGGATGCAGCAGTGCCTGCCTTCATCTGCAGACATGACAATGTTAGATGAAGAAGGTGTTTCCTCCTATGCATGTTTAAAAGAAGAAAACTTTTATTTGAAGTCTCTCATCAAATTCCTCTCAGTTCCCATTGACCATGATTAAATCATGTACTTTTCATTAAGCCAACACTGGCAAAGGGAGTATAATCACCACGACTGGCTTAGGCCCATTCATGTCCAAGCGCTGAGGAGGGGCCTGTCTTCTGAATGCTTGACCTTAAGAGGGTGGCACCCAAATATAATAGGCCTTTCCAGCAAGAAAGACAGAGGAATGGATTTGGCTAGTCCATGGGCAGTATCATAACTCCAAGGACCTGGATCTGAGTTCTGGGCAATAAAGGTAATTCCAGGCCTTTATTACCAGTGGGTTCAGGTGCTGAGATTATTTTATGACTCCTGAAGTTAAGACAGGCTGAGCCCAATGGCCTGAGCCTTAGAAACTGCCTCAGTGGGGTTGCATCCCCTGGGTCTAACTCAGTGCCTGTGGCAGAATCCATCACTGACTCATTCAAATCCACAAATAATAATTAATCACCTGTTCGTGGTGAGACAAATAATGAGCAAAACTCAATACAGACCTTGCCCTCACAGAGGTTACCCCCTAGTTGGGGAGACAATCCAATAACCACACCACGTGTGTGTAAAATGACCATGATCTAGTTGTGCCCCTGTTTTAGGCACATGATGCTAGGAGATGAAACAGGAAGAGGACTTGACCCAGGCAGGGAGGTCAAGGATTCTGGATTCAGCAGGTGTCATTTTGAAACCATGGTCAGCCGCTTACTGGCAGTGTGACTCCCAAAGGCAATTTGCTTGACATCCCTATGCCTTGGTCTTCATTGGCAAAGAGCAGAAATAATGGTAATCATCCCCTGAGATGGGTAGGAACACTAAAAAGATGCTATGGACTCTTTCAACCATCACGCAATGACAAAGAAATCTCATGGTATCAATGATCCAACGGTACAGTGAGGCTGAGATTTTTGGCTCAAATCAGATCACATGTGTTTAAAGCCCAGCTCTGCCTCCTCTGGCCATGTGCCATTGAGCAATTGTCATGTCTCTCTATGCCTCAGTTTCCCCATCTGGAAAACAGCAATAACAAAGTGATTGTAAAGATTAAATAGATCATGTATATAAAGCTGTTAGCATAGGGCCTGGCACATAGTAAGTTCAAGAAAGACTGTTGAAGGTTATTACTATCATTATTATCATTGTGTTGTTGTTTTGAAATTAATCATAAAAATGAATGTGAAAATGGGCAGACTACAGACTTTCAATCCAGCAATTGCAAAGTCATTTTCCTTACCGATATTTTAATGATAAAGGTGCTTATCCTAGCAATACGTGTTCAGCTATGAATGTTAAACATCTCTGAGCATCTCTGGGTTTGATTACATCTAGATATTCCTCTGGAGTACTCGCCTTCCTATTTCTATCACCTCCAGCACCATCAGGAACACACCTTAAGAAGCAACCATTGTTAGGATAAACAAAGCCAGACCCATCCAGCAGCCGCACGCAGCTGCAGCTTCCGGCAGCTTCCAGCTTGCAGTTGTGTATAACCAATCACAAGCCTCGGGATGCAAATTGTGTTCTCTAATTGATCCATCAAGCTCTGTGCAGTGCAGGTTATGAAAATCGGCGCTGTGGGAGGACTGCCTGCTCACGCAAACACTTAGCACTGGGCCCAACGGACGTTAATGTTCAGGGAACACTAGCTATTGTTTTTGGTATTATGAATCCTCCAGATGGTGGGAGCATCAGACTTTCCTGTAAACTGGAGAGAGCCCTGACCAGCGTTGCTTTCTCTTTCCTTTGTGAAACCACTGCAGCCTCTTTATGTTACTGTGTTACCGTTATAACCACACCTTCCATTGTGGCTCAGACGGTAAAGAATCTGCCTACAGTGCAGGAGACCCAGGTTCGATCCCAGGGTTGGGAGGATTCCCTGGGGAGGGGAATGGCAACCCACTCCAGTATTCTTGTCCAGAGAATTCCATGGGGAGAGGAGCCTGACAAGCTATAGCCCATGGGGTCGCAAAGAGTACGACACGGCTGATCTACTAACATACAGACACACACACACACATATAACCACACCTACTTCATGGGGTGAGAGTAAGGACTGTACGAGCTCAGTGCATGTAGCATGTCTGGAAAGGTGCCAGCATAAGCAATCAGAAACAGCAACAATAACAATAGCTGATGGTTACTGAGCACTTACCCGGCTCACTGTTCAGATTTAATCCTCACAACCCACAAAGAAGGTAGGTATTAATACCATTCCCATTTTATGGGTGAGGAAACAGGCATAGAAAGGTGAAATGACGTGCTTAAAGTTACATAATAAATTTAAATGTTAGCTGCCATGATGATAGGTTTCTTCAAAGTAGAGCATTCACTGGAGAACTGTCAGAAGCACTGGTATTTGTACAAAATGCAGTAGCTTATGCACACAAAAAGACTGGTAGGAAAACACTACAAAATGTAAATAGTGCTTGTCTCTAAATGGTGGGGATGTGGGTGGGTTTTTCCCCTCTTTTTTTCATTGATATGTGTCTTCTAAGTTTTCCACTGGCAACATGTATTTTTACATTATTTTTATTTTTACATTATTTTTATATTGGGGGAAAATAATAAAAATTAATGTTTTAAGTGGCCTAGAAAGCAGAGGGAGGGACACTGTAATAGACAGCTGTGATGGTTGAAGTGGCAGGACCAGGGTGCTGACTCAGGGGGTGTGAAGGTGGCAGTGGGTCCAGGAGAATATAGAAATGACTTTGTGGCTGACTGGACATGGGTGAGGGAGCTGGTGGCAGCATCCCCTCATTCCACAGACAATTATTAAGGAGCCCACTAGTGATCTAGGAGCTGTTCTAGGAACCAGCATGTGCAAGACACATAAAACCTTAAGCTCTCAGAGCTTCCATTCAACTGTGAGAAAGCAGATAATAAACAAGCAAAGCCTGAGGAGGCTGGTGTTAAGTATTATGGAGAAAAGCAAAGCCAGGTGAGGGGGACAGAGTGTGCCAAGGTGGGGAGGAGGGCCACTAGGGAAGGACTCTGTTTTAGAAACAGTTGAGGAGAAATGTTTAAAGCCCAAATACTAGATAAGAAGTGAAGTAAAAGTCACTCAGTTGTGTCTGACTCTGCGACCCAATGGACTATGCAGTCCATGGAATTCTTCAGGCCAGAATACTGGGGTAGGTAGCCTTTCCTGTCTCCAGGGGATCTTCCCAACCCAGAGGTTGAACCAAGTTCTTCCACACTGCAGGCAGATTCTTTACCAGCTGAGCCACCAGGGAAGCCCAAGAATACCGGAGTGGGTAGTCTATCCTTTCTCCAGTGGATCTTCCCAACTCAAGAATTAAGTCACGGTCTCCTGCATTGCAGGTGGATTCTTTACCAACTGAGCTCTCATGGGAAGCACTAATGAGAAGGCCCAAGGGTAAGTATAGAGAAGATGATTAGAGGGTTTCAGGCTTGAGTGACTGGACGGATGGTTTTCCTTTTTCAGAGATGGAAAAAATGGGAGAAGGGACAGGTTTTAAAGGGAAGATGGTGTGTTAGCTATGCACACACTGATTTGAGGGGCTCTAGGACATCAGAGAAGGCAATGGCACCCCACTCCAGTACTCTTGCCTGGAAAATCCCATGGGCGGAGGAGCCTGGTAGGCTGCAGTCCAGGGGGTCGCTAAGAGTCGGACACGACTGAGCGACTTCACTTTGACTTTTCACTTCCCTGCATTGGAGAAGGAAATGGCAACCCACTCCAGTGTTCTTGCCTGGAGAATCCCAGGGACGGAGGAGCCTGGTGGGCTGCCGTCTATGAGGTCACACAGAGTCGGACCTGACTGAAGTGAATTAGCAGCAGCAGCAGCACCAGAACATCATGACGGACAGGGAATGGCCTGGCAAGCAGTCAGGTCTCAAAGGTCATGAGCTCAGGAGAGAAGTCTGAGCAAGAGACAGAGACAGAGGGTAACTAAAGCTCAGCAAATTTATGTAAAAGAAATGCAAATACATACAAACCCAATTCCTTTTCCTAATTCCTAGTGTCAAGGCAAACAGGTGTCAAGGCAGGTGTTCTAGGTATTAAAACAGGAATTTGAACTCACCAATGAAACTGTCAACCATATATAATGTGAGGGAAGCGCCCTAAGAAAAGAACTGAGTGAAAGGAAAAGAAGGACCCTTGCCCTCCCCAATTCCAACCACCATCTGCTTCTCCAGGGCACCTGAATGAGGGACCTGGAAGGAATCAGATGGAATGGAGATGGGATTGGGAGGAGGTGGTTCTCTGGTTTTCTAGTCAATCCTAAGGGAAATCAACCCTGAATATTCACTGGAAGAACTGATGCTAAAGCTGAAGTTTCAGTGTTTTGGCCACCTGATGTGAAGAGCTGACTCACTGGAAAACATCCTGATGCTGAGAAATTTGAAGACAAAAGGAGAAGGGGATGACAGAGGATGAGATGGTTAGATAGCATCACTGACTCAATGGACATGAACTTGGGCAAACTCCAGGAGACAGTGGAGGACAGGGAAGCCTGGCATGCTGCAGTCCACAGGGTCGCAAAGAGTCAGACATGATTTAGTGACTGAACAACAACAGTGGTGGGAAGGGTTTGTCCCTGCTCCACGATGTCTGCGGCTTCACCTGGGGAGACTCCAGTGGCTGGGGACAGAAACCATCTGGAGGCTCCTTCACTCACATGTCTGGCTCCTGGCCTTGGATGGTTGAAGGCTGAGCTTAACTGGGAAAGTCACCTGGAAGTGTTATTATCTGTGGCCTCTCAATATGACTTCAAACAGCATGGCAGTTGGATTCTGAGAGGGAATGTTTCAGGAACCAGTGTCTAGAGAGAACCAGGTGGAAGTTGCTGAAAGGTGGAGCCTCTGATGTTACGCACGGTCATTTCAGTCATACTCAAAGCAGTCGCAAGCCCACTCAGACTCCAGAGTAGGCTACACAGACTCCACCTTTCCACAGGAGGATTGTTTTTCAAACAATTTGCAGCCAATTTCCTTGTTAATAGTTTGAGATAAAATTCACATGTCATATGATTCACTCATTTAAAGCATACATTTCTTTGGTTTTGGGTATATTCAGAGTTATTCAGTCCATCACCACAATTTTAGAACATTTTCATCACCCCCAGAAGTAACCCTATCTCCTTTAGTTTTCACCAACATCCCCTCTCCCTGACTACCCAGTCCTGGCAACACCTAATCTAGTTTCTGTCTCAGTGGATTTGATTTTTCTGGACATTTCACATAAATGGAATCACATATGTAGTGTCTTGTGCTGTTGAAGCATGTATCAGAACTTCATTCCTTTTTATGGCCAAGTGATATTTCATTGTTTGCATATAACCATATACTGTTTATCCTTTTATCAGCTAATGAACATTTAGGTTGTTTCTGATTTTGACTCATGTCAAATACTGCCATGAATATTCATGTATGAGTTTTGCGGCCAGTTTTTTAAACCATCACAGACCCAGGCACATGTCTTAGCTCTATGTTCTTCAGCGAGTCATCCAACATCTCTGAGCTTCATCTGCAAAATACAATGATAAAATACCCCTGGACAGGTTACGATTAGTGAGATCAAGGATGTGAAGTGACTATTAAAATGATAACCTGAAAGATGCTATGTAAGGAATCCTATGGGTTCCCCTTCCAATTGCACTCCCTTTCTTGGTGACAGAACCTGGATTTTGGTCCAGTATCAAGCAACCATCTTCCTCATGAGTCTGAACCATTCTTACTATAGCAGACAAGTCAGGGTCAATCTAAGCCAATCATAGTAATCCATTGTCTTTCCCTGTAAATTGTTTTATAATGGCCTAGTGACGCGGTCCTGGTCAATGAAACAGGAAAGAGGTCTGCTGGGGAGTCATGAAGAAGATGAGTCTCTCGGTCCTTAAAAGAAGATGGAGAGGGACTTCCCTAGTGGTCCAGTGGCTAAGAGTCTGAGCTCCCAACACAAGGGGCCCAGGTTTGATCCCTAGTCAGGGAATTAGGTCCCGCATGCCACAACTAAGACTGGGTGCAGCCACACAAGTAAATAAATAAAAGAAGATGGAGAACAATAGACTATTCCTCTTTAGCAAGATATTTTCATGTCTTCTTATGAAACTGTGTAGCATCCAGCCTTCTGAGTGTGATAAAATGTGGAAATGGAAACCTAATTGATGTTAGCCTCAAACTAACACAGGCAAATCTTGTCTCTGGATGACTTCTTACATAAGATAATAAATATCTTTTTTCTCTAAGGTCATTTGTAGTTGGGTTTCCTGTAACATGGAGCTGAAAACATGCATACTTAAGCAACGATCAATTTCTCTCCACCTGTCTATCACTCTCATCTGTTCTAGAGGGGATTAGTCTTATCTTACAATAAAAGACACAAGGAAAAGTCAGAACAAAGATAAACAAATAAAGAAGGGAGTCTTCTCTTTCTGGCATCATGGTATACTAAATATCCTTAATGACCCTCTTGAGTTTAAAAACACTGAAGTTATTTTAAATACATTTTAAATGAATCAGTTGCATTTATCAGCTTACATTTAAGTCAAAGGAGAGAAAAAATCATAAGGTATTTCTTGGTGGCTCAGACAGTAAAGAATCTACCTGCAATGCAGGAGACCCAGGTTAAATCCCAAGGTTGGGAAGACCCCCTGGAGAAGGAAATGGCTACCCACTCCAGTGTTCTTGTCTGGAGAATTCCATGTACAGAAGAGCCTAGTAGGCTATTGTCCATGGAGCTGCAAAGAGTGGACATGACTGAACAACTAATATGTTCACACTTTCACTTTCAATATATCAGAAGGTAATAATATATACAGAAAATAATTCAAGGAAGAAGACTCAGGAGTAAATGGATTACAGGCTAAAATAGCGTTTTATAAAGCAACTGTACCCCAACAAATAAATAAAATAGGATGTCCTTAAAGGAACTTATTGTTTTTTAATTGCTAACTCATGTCTGATTCTTTGTGACCCCATGGACTGTAGCCCACCAGTCTCCTCTGTCCACAGGATTTCCCAAACGAGAATACTGGAGTGGGTTTCCATTCCCTTCTCCAGGAGATCTTCACACCCTGGGATCAATCCCATGTCTCCTGCATTGGCAGGCAGATTATTTACCGCTGAGCCACCAGGAAAGCCCCAAAGCAACTATACCCCAGTAAAAATAAATTCAGTTCAGTTCAGTTCAGTTCAGTTGTTCAGTCATGTCCAACTCTGCAATCCCATGGACTGCAGCATACCAGGCTTCCCTGTCCAGAACCAACTCTCGGAGCTTACTCAAACTCAAGTCCATCGAGTCAGTGATACCATACAACCATTTCATCTTCTGTCATCCCCTTCTCCTCCAACTTTCAATCTTTCCCAGCATCACGGTCTTTTCAAATGAGTCAGTTCTTTGCATCAGGTGGCCAAAGTATTGGAGTTTCAGCTTCAGCATCAATCCTTATGAATATTCTGGACTGATTTCCTTTAGGATGGACTGGTTGGTTCTCCTTGCAGTCCAAGGAATTCTCAAGTCTTCTCCAACATCACAGTTCAAAAGCATACGTTCTTTGGCACTCAGCTTTCTTTATAGTCATACTCTCAAATCCATACATGACTACTGGAAAAACCAAAGCTTTAACTAGACGGATCTTTGTTGGCAAAGTAATGTCTCTGCTTTTTAACATGCTGCCTAGGTTGGTCATAACTTTTCTTCCAAGGAGCAAACATCTTTTAATTTCATGGCTGCAGTCACCATTTGCAGTGATTTTGGAGCCTAAAAAAATAAAGTCTGTCACTGTTTCCCTATCTATTTGCCATGAAGTGATGAGACCAGATGGGATGATCTTAGTTTTCTGAATGTTGAGTTTTAAGCCAACTTTTTCACTCTCCTCTTTCACTTTCATCAAGAGGCTTTTTAGTCCTTCTTCACTTTCTGCCATAAGGGCGGTGTCATCTGCATATCTGAGGTTATTGATATTTCTCCCTTGTGCTTCATCCAGCCCAGCATTTCTCATGATGTACTCTGCATATAAGTTAAATAAGCAGGGTGACAATATACAGCCTTGACATACTTCTTTCCCAATTTGGAACCAGTCTGTTTTTCTATGTCCAGCTCTAACTGTTGCTTCTTGACCTGCACACAGATATCTCAGGAGGCAGGTCACGTGGTCTGGTATTCCCATCTCTTTCAGAATTTTCCACAGTTTATTGTGATGCACACAGTCAAAGGCTTTGGTGTAGTCAATAAAGCAGAAGTAGATGTTTTTCTGGAACTTCCTTGCTTTTTCAATGATCCAGCAGATGTTGGCACTTTGATCTCTGGTTCCTCTGCCTTTTCTAAATCCAGCTTCAACATTTGGAAGTTCACAGTTAACACGTACTGTTGAAGCCTGGTTTGGAGAATTTTGAGCATTACTTTGCTAGCATGTGAGATGAGTGCAACTGTGTGGTAGTTTGAGCATTCTTTGGTATTGCTTTTCTTTGGGACTGGGATGAAAACTGACCTCTTCTAGTCCTGTGGCCACTGCTAAGTTTTCCAAATTTGCTGGCATATTGAGTGCAGCACTTTCACAGAATCATCTTTCAGGATTTGAAATAGCTCAACTGGAATTCCATCACCTCCACTAGTGACGCTTCCTAAGGCCCGCTTGACTTTGCATTCCAGGATGTCTGGCTCTAGGTGAGTGATCACACCATCGTGGTTATCTGGGTCATGAAGATCTTTTTGTTATAGTCCTGTGTATTCTTGCCACCTCTTCTTAATAGCTTCTGCTTCTGTTAAGTCCATACCACTTCTGTCCTTTATAGAGCCCGTCTTTGCATGAAATGTTCACTTGATATCTCTACTTTCCTTGAAGAGATCTCTAGTCTTTCCCATTCTATTGTTTTCCTCTATTTCTTTGCACTGATCACTGAGGAAGACTTTCTTATCTTTCCTTGCTATTCTCTGGAACTCTGCATTCAAATGGGTAAATCTTTCCTTTTCTCCTTTGCCTTTTGCCTCTCTTCTTTTCACAGGTATTTGTAAGGCCTCCTCAGACAACCATTTTGCCTTTTTGCATTCTTTTTTCCCTTGGGGTTGGTCTTGATCACTCCCTCCTGTACAATGTCATGAACCTCCATCCACAATTCTTTAGACACTGTCTATCAGATCTAATCCCTTGAATCTATTTGTCACTTCCACTGTATAATCATAAGGGATTTGATTTAGTCATACCTGAATATTCTAGTGGTTTTCCCTACTTTCTTCAATTTAAGTCTTAATTTTGCAACAAGGAGTTCATGATCTGAGCCACAGTCAGCTCCTAGTCTTGTTTTTGCTGACTGTATAGAGCTTCTCCATCTTTGGCTGCAAAAATATAATCAATCTGATTTCTGTATTGACCATCTGGTGATGTCCATGTGTAGAGTCTTCTCTTGTGTTGTTGGAAGAGGATGTTGCTATGACCAGTGCATTCTCTTGGCAAAACTCTATTAGCCTTTGCCCTGCTTCATTCTGTACTCCAAGGCCAAATTGCCTATTACTCCAGGTATTTCTTGACTTCCTACTTTTGCATTCCAGTCCCCTATGATGAAAAGGACATCTTTTGGGGGTGTTAGTTCTAGAATATCTTGCAGGTCTTCATAGAACCATTCAACTTCAACTTCTTCAGCATTACTGGACAAGACATAGACTTGGATTACTGTGATATTGAATGGTCATTTTTGAGATTGCATCCAGGTACTGAATTTCGGACTTTTTGTTGACTGTGAGGACTACTCCATTTCTTCTAAGGGATTCTCGCCCACAATAGTAGATATAATGGTTATCTGAGTTAAATTCACCCATTCCAGTCCATTTTAGTTTGCTGATTCCTAAAATGTCAATGTTCACTCTTGCCATCTCCTGTTTGACCACTTCCAATTTGCCTTGATTCATGGACTTAACATTCCAGATTCCTATGCAGTATTGCTCTTTACAGCATCCGACTTTACTTCCATCACCAATCACATCCACAACTGGGTGTTGTTTTTGCTTTGGCTCCATCTCTTCATTGTTTCTGGAGTTATTTCTCACTGACCTCCAGCAGCATATTGGGCAGACCTGGGGAGTTCATCTTTCAATGTCCTATCTTTTTGCCTTTTCATACTGTTCATGGGGTTCTCAAGGCAAGAATACTGAAGTGGTTTGCCATTCCCTTCTCCAGTGGACCACATTTTGTCAGAACTCTCTACCATGACCCATCCATCTTGGGTCATATGGATGGACCCTACATATCATGGCTCATAGTTTCATTGAGTTAGATAAGGCTGTGATCCATGTGATCAGATTGGTTAGTTTCCTGTGATTGTGGTTTTCATTTTGTCTGCCCTATGATGAAGAAGTATAAGAGGCTTATGGAAGCTTTCTGATGGGAGAGACTGACTGAGGGGGAAACTGGGTCTTGTTCTGATGGGCAGGGCTGTGCTCAATAAATCTTTAATCCAACTTTCTGTTGATGGTTGGGGCTGTGTTCCCTCCCTGTTGTTTGACCTGAGGCCAAACTATGGTGGAGGTAACGAAGATGATGGCAACCTCCTTCAAAATGTCCCATGCACCCACTGCTGCACACAGTGGCCCCAACCCTGCAGCAGGCCACCGCCAACCCACACCTTCACCAGGGACTCTTGGACACTCATGGGCAAGTCTGGGTTAGTCTCTTGGAGAGTCACTGCACCTTTCTCCTAGGTCCTGGTACACACAAGGGTTTGTTTGTGCCCTCCAAGGGTCTGTTTCCCACTCCTGTGTAAGTTCTGATGGCTCTATGGTGGGGTTAATGGCAACCTCCTCCAAGAGGGCTTATGCCATACCCAGGTCTATTGCACCCAGAGCCCCTGCCCCTGCAGCAGGCCAGTGCTGACCTGTACCTCCACAGGAGACACTCAAACACAGTTCTGTCTCAGTCTCTGTGAGGTTGCTGGTCCTGGTGCGCACAAGGTTTATTTAAGGCCTCTGAGCATCTCTGGCACATATGGGGTTTGATTCTAAAAAATAAATTAATTAAATATGGTGTTCAAGGTTGACCTCATTGAAATGGTGACTTTGAGAAAAAGACTTGAAAGTGATGAGGGCAATAACCATATGAATATCTAATAGAAGGATGACTCAAGTAGAGGGAACAAACAGTATAAAGAACCTATGGTATGAACATGTCTTTAATATATAAAAAAGAAACCAGTATGACTTAAACTATACAAGTGCAGGGGAGAATAGATGAGGTCATAGTATTAATGTATATAGAATTCTAGATTGGCAGTTTTTTCTTTCAGTGATTTGAGATTCTCAGTCATTCCATTGTCTTCCAGCTTCCATGGTTTCTGTGTAGAACTCTACTATAAGTTTTATTGCATAGTCTTTTGAGATACAATATTTTTTCCTCTCACTGTTTTTAAAATTTTCTGTCTTTAGTTTTCAGAAGTTTGCTATTATGTGTCTGAATTCAGTTTTCTTTTTATTAATTGTATCTAGAGTTCTATCTAGAATGCTTCATGCCTCCTGTGACTTGATGTCTTTCTTTGGCTTCGGAAATTCTCAGCCATCATTTCTTTGAATATTGCATCTGATCTATTTTTTATTTCCTTTCATGAGATTTTAATTATTCGTAACTTAGACATTTTCACTGTTTCACACATCTTTTCCATTCTTTCTGTATTTTTTCATCCTTTAGCCTCTCTTTACCTGATAGCTCAGTTAGTAAAGAATCCACCTGCAATGCAGGAGACCCTAGTTCGATTCCTGGGCTGGACAGATCTGCTGGAGAAGGGATAAGCTACCCACTCCAGTATTCTTGGGATTCCCTTGTGGCTCAACTGGTAAAGAATCTGCCTGCAATGCAGGAGATCTGGGTTCAGTCCCTGGGTTGGGAATATCCCCTAGAGAAGGGAAAAGCTACCCACTCCAGTATTCTGGCCTGGAGAATTCCATAGACTGTATAACCCATGAGGTGGCAAAGAGTCAGACATGACTGAGTGACGTTCACTTTACTTTAGTCTGGATGTTTTCTTTTTGCCTTTTTCTAGCCCACTTATTCTCTCTTCAGTGTGTATAATCTGCTGTCAAGCCCATCTGTTGAGTTCTTAATATCAATTTTTATATTTTTAAGTTATATAATTTATTTTTAATAATTTTATATTTCTCTGCTGAAATTATCCATCTTTTTATTTAATTTATTGATTATATTAATCACTGTTATTGAAAAGCCTGATAATGCTAATAACTGGATCTCCTTTGGGTCTCTTTCTATTACATATTTTTTCTCTTGATTTTGTTGGTCAATTCATGTTTCTTTGTATATCTTAAATTTTTAATAAAATTTGACATTATGCATTTAAAAATGTAGAGATAATATGAAGCTCTGGCTTACATTGCCATCCTCAAGAAAGAATATACTTTCACTGTCAACAAATATTAGAGGCAGATCACCTTAATGCCATTAGAGATTGAGCTGACCTGAAGCTGGTCTACAGTGTTTACAATGGCTAGTCTATTTGTGATTCACTTAAAATCTCAAACGAAGAAAAGTGCCATGAAGGAGGTAAACTGAATGGTGGAGAGAAATTTGAAGTGGATGCTTTCTTAGCTAGGGCGCTCAAGGAAGGCCTTTGTGAGAGGTGATATTGAGGTGCTACCTGAATGAGGAGAAAGAAACAGCCATGTGAAGATGTAGGTTCTTCCAGATAAAGTGGGAGCAGGAAATGCAAGTTCTCTAAAACAGAAATGAGATTGGCAGCTTTGTGAAACAGAAAGAGGACATGATGGCATTACAAAGTGTATAAGTGTCAGTCAGGTATTAGCTGCCCTGGCAAAAGCATGAATTTCATTCCAGATGCAATGGGAAATTATTGCAGAGTTTTACACAAGAGAATGATAAGATCATTTCTATTTTTGAAAAATTTCTCTGGTTACTATGTGGAGAAATATTTATGACGGAACAAGAATTGAAGCAGAGAGACCACTGATAAGGCTATCTGCAGTCACCCAAGTGACAGATGATGGTGGCCTTGACTAGGGTGGCAGTGCACATAAAGAAAAATAGATGGACTTGAGGTAAATGTGGGAGGAAGGACTGGCAGGGCTTGTTGCTGGGTTAGGTATGGGGTGAGAAGACAAGGATTTGAGTAATTGGGTGGATGGTTGTGCCTTATATCAAGATGGGAAAGTGCAAGAAAGGCATAGATTTGGGGGATAAAAGTCAAGAGTTCCATTTAGAAGACTTTTACTTGCTTTACAAGTGGCATTAAGTTGGTGTCTTTCAGTTGTATCAGACTGGCTTAAGCAAAAATAGGAAATCATTGGCTGACTCTGCTGGGAAATACACCCTCATAAACAGCTAGATCCAGGCACTCTGTCATCACAACACACACCCACACACACACCCACACACACACACACACACACTCTCTCTCTCTCTCTCTCTCTCTCTCTCTCTCCCCCATTATGCTCTTCTCCTCCTCCTTCTCAGGCATGATTTAAGACTTGAACGACTGCAGTCATGCCCCTCTCACCAGGGAAAGTGTCTACAGTAGGAAAAAGGCAGTCATCCCGCCACCAGTGCTCCTACCGCTGTATTCTTCTGCCCCATCCCTCACACTGTGTGAGACTGCCTATCTCCCTAGGAAGAGGCTGGACACCTCTCAAGTGTAAGAACCACATCTTATCCCCTCTGAACCCCTAGCTTAGTAAAATAAGTGAATCAGCTTTGCAGTCAGACACCTGGATTCCACAAAGCTCTGACATTTACAGTAGTAGCTGTGTGGCCTTGGACAAGTCACTTAACCTCTCTGAGATTTTCCTCATCCGTAAACTGATGATTAAAAATATGTGATTGGGTAGGTTATGAGGATTAAATAAGATCTTGAAGAGAAATGCCTGGTAGAGTTCAGGTACTCTGTGGTTTGATAAATAAGGACACAGAGGCTGTAGCATGCACCCTGGGTTTGATCTTCGAGAAACAAGCGGGGAGATGTGAAGCGGAGTAGAGCTTGGCAGCTGGGGAGGGAAACCAGCTTGGGGCAGTGGGCAGGGATGCCTGACATTCACTGTGCAGTTTTCTTGATCAGCCCCACCCCAAACCTGGCTTCAAACCAAACTTGCCTGGTGGGGACCCTCGGGTCCCCACCCACACCAAGACAGGCCCTGTCCTGTACCCCACTCCTCTGCCTGCGGCTGGGGCTTGCTAAAGCCACATACATTCCTGAGGTGTCGATAATATTCTGGAAGCCACGCCTACCACCCACTGCCTACTTCAGGCTGGATAGGAAAGGAGCACACGCTGCCCCCTCCATACAGCAGGGGCTGCTGGCCAGGACACGTGCACACACCCCGGTCCCTTCTTCCCAGAACCACAGACAGCACAGCTTTAAGAAGCCCGGAAGAATCCCCAGCACCCTCTTTAACAGATGCCCGTGGCCCTGCCAATCTGTGAAAGGCCCCACCACATTCCCCGAGTTAGCATCAACCAGCTTCGTCCTCCCCACGAAGCCCACAAATTTTAAAAACGTGCTCGGAACCCCCTTGACATCAGGGAAACCATGCCTAGGGTGACCTAATGATGGACGAATGTACCGATCACTGTTCGGGTATCTTTACCTTGACGATAGCTCCCAGGACTCTGGGTGCCCGGGACCCAGGTGGAAACCCACTCATCTTCTGGGTGCAGCACGCAGTCTAACCATGACTGAGGAGGGTGGTGCAGAGAGAGATGGGAGCTCTTAGCCTCTGGGGTCAAACAGAGGACAGTGCCCTGACTCCCTGACTCTGTACTTGTGACCCAGGGGCAAACGGTTTAACCTCTCTGAGCTCCTGTGACCTCCTCTGTAAAACAGGGCTTGACAACAAGGCAAGCAAGGATTAAGTAAAGCAGCATTTGTAAAGAAGTTAGCAGGAGGCTGGACACAGAGTAAGCAATCTATAAAGTGAAGATCATCATTAATAGAAACAAAGGAATAAAAGTCTATGATTCCTGTCTCAGATTGGGACCAGGTTGGAGACTGAACAAACCCCCGTTCCCAACCCAGAGTCCCAGGACCTCACTACCTCTTACCTGCCCACCTCTCCTCCCCCAGAAACCCACAGCTTAGGGTCCTGGGCCCAGCCCCGTCCTTCAACTCCTGCCCTTTCTGCCTGATGACTCATCCCAGCTCCAGGCCATAGTTGTTCCCATCAGAAACCCACTTTTCCAGTTTCCCCTCCTAAGTCGGGGACCCCTTGGGCCCTGCCTTGCTCCTAGCTTAAGGGAGTGGTAGGGGACCCTGAGTCAAATACAGGTCTTTCTCTGGTCCCCCTCCCCAGACCTGGGATCTCGAGGGAGCTGGGGGAGCCAGGGGAGGGGAGAGATGGGAGCGAAAGCCGGGAAGGAGATGATCCCCTTCCTTGGCCTGAATTATATCTAGAGCAGCTCTGATTCCTGGGCAGGGATGGACCCAGGTTTTGCAGGCCTGGGGGAGTGGGGAGGTAAGGCAGGGAGGAGGGGAAAGGTCAGGCTAGAGCTAGAATTTCCCACTGCTGGGGGTTGGGAGGGGTGGGGGTGGCCGGGGGTGGGGGTGGGGGGCTGGTCCTGGAAGTCCCTCTAGCATGTCAAACTCGGCAAATGCATGCAGAACGCCTCTCCTCTGTGAGCAATCTGCACCTCCCCCAGCGGGCCCTGCAGTCCCTCAGGTAGAGCTCACCGCTCATCCACCCTTCCTCTGCCCAGCGCGTCTCATCGGTTGCCAGTGCTGGCCTCTTTTGCCTCTCTCTCACTGGTCTCTCCCACCCACGTCTTCCCCACTGCCTAGTGTGGATCTGTGTTACCTCTTCCCCTCCTCCGTGGTCTCCTCTCCTGCAGTCTCCCTCCACACAGCCAGCTCACCAGGGATCTTCCTTACTCCGAACCGATCAAACATGGGGCAGGCTTGGGAAGGAGCAAACACAGCCATGACGGCAGGAGCCAGTGCTTCCCTCTGTTCAGTCCGTCGAATTATGGGGCGGGGCGGGGAGGGGGGTCGGGGGGCAGTGGGGAAGGAGCTGGGTGGCCTGGGCTGTAATCTCTGAGCACATGCACATGCCAGACTACAGCGTCCCTCTGTTCATGGTTCCTTCATCACACGCTGGGAAAAGTATCTTGGACCCGTTTTACAGATGAGAAAATTGACAGGTAAAGAGGTCATAAAGGTTGTGCCCAGCCTACAGCTGGGAGGTGACAGAGTTGGAGTTTGACTTCAGTCTTATTTTAGGAACGGATTCTCTTCAATGTTCACAGCTGTCTCCAGAGACTAAGGAGAAAAATCTGTGTTGGGGGCCCCTGAAGTGTCAGTGGACCAATTGGTTTCCTGAGAAGCTCTCTGAAAGGGTGTGTGTGTGTGTGTGTGTGTGTGTGTGTGTGTGTGTGTGTGTGTGTGTGCACGCGCGCACGCGCGTCCTGCTCCAGGCAGGCCTTAGTGTGTCCTGCCTGAAAATGAATCTTGCCCACTGCTGCCCTCCGCTGACCAGAGGCAGAATTGCTTCAGTCTCTTGGGAATCTGACTGTAGGGGACCATGTTGCCCAACTCTAAGGACCCTGAAAAACCAGGTGGTCTGAGGTTAAATCTCTAATATATAAAGAGCTCTTAAAAAGCAATAAGGAACAAACAGACCCAACAGAAAAAACATATAAAGGACATAAACAGACCATTTGACAAAAGAAAATATCCAAACACCCAATAAGCAGATGATCAACCTCACTAACAAACCAAAGAAATGAAAATAAAAACAACATCCAACCTAGACAACCTACACAGCATATTGCAAAGCAGAGACATTATTTTTCTGAACAAAGTCTGTCGAGTCAGAGCTGTGGTTTTTCCAGTAGTCATGTATGGATGTGAGAGTTGGACCATAAAGAAGGCTGAGCACCTTTTGAACTGTGGTATTGAAGAAGACTCTTGAGAGTCCCTTGGACTGCAAGGTGATACAACCAGTCCATCCTAAAGGAAATCACTCCTGAATATTCATTGGAAGGACTGATGCTGAAGCTGAAACTCCAATACTTTGACCATCTGATTCGAAGAACTGATTCACTGGAAAAGACCCTGATGCTGGGAAAGACTGAAGGCAGGAGAAGGGGATGGCAGAGAATGAGATGGTTGGATGGCATCACCAACTCAATGGACATGAGTTAGAGCAAGCTCTGGGAGTTGGTGATGGACAGGGAAGCCTGGTGTGCTGCAGTCCATGGGGTCACAAAAGAGTCAGACATGACTGAGAGATTGAGCTGAACTGAACTGAAGGACACTGAAAAACCAGGTGGTCTGAGGTTAAATCTCTAATATATAAAGAACCCTTAGAAGCAATAAAGAACCCTTAGAAGCAATAAAAAACAAACAGACCCAACAGAAAAATAAAGGACATAAACAGACCATTTCACAAAAGAAAATATCCTAATAGCTCCAAATAGCTGATGATCAACCTCACTAATAAACCAAAGAAATGAAAATAAAAACAATGACGTTACATGTTCACCTATTAGATTAGAAATGCTTAATGCCTTCTGTTTAAAAAGAAAAAAGGTGTTGACCAAGGCAATCCTTATATGTAAGTTTCATTGCTTAACAAAAACTGCTACCCACCAAAAAAGTGCGTGGCGGGGGGGTGGTATTGAGAAGTGGACACTCATATTGTTGGCAAAAGTGAGAACTGGTACTGACTTTGGGGAGGATGGCTGAGCAATATACATAAAAATTTTAATATTCACATTTTGAACCCAATAATTTCACATCTGAATATTTCTTCTAAAAATGCAAAAGGATGTATGTTTAAAGATGTTCATTGTAATAGTGTTCATAGTCCATTCTTTGATAGAGGAAAATAGGAAGCCACAAAAATAAAGAAGTGACTAGGGTTTGCCCATGTTCATGCTGATCACATCTATGCATTGCATAAATGTCATGGTATATTTTTATGTGAGTATGTAATCACCATTTTAAAAGTTAAATAACAGAATATTTTTCCATAGATTCCATGACAATTTTTTCCATTGAGCGGAAAAAAAACAGATTTGTTAGATTAGATTATAACATAATTGAAAGTTAATGAAAGTTAAGTTGCTCAGTTGTGTCCCACTCTTTGTGACCCCGTGGACTGTAGCCCACCAGACTCCTCCATCCGTGGGACTCTCCAGGCCAGAATACTGGAGTGGGTTACCATTTCCTTCTCCAGGGGATCTTCCCAACCCATGGATCGAACCCAGGTCTCCCACATTGCAGGCAGACGCTTTAACCTCTGGAGCCACCAGGGAAGTTCATACGACTATGGCTTTATCATAAAATACTATGATTTTATCACATCAAGTTGTGTGTGTGGATGTTTGCAGGTGTACGTGTGCAGGTTTACATATGAGTGTGTGTGTGTGTGTGTGTGTGTGTGTGTGAACAGAGTGAATAGTCTGGAAGACTGTGGTCAAAATCTTTATAGTGACTACCTTTGCATATTAGGGTTGCACTTGAATTTTATATTCTCTCTTACTTCTCTTATGGCTTAAACTTTTAACAATTAACTCATGAAAACAGTAATGCTATTTTCATTCTAGGGAAGGAAGAAATCAGAGAGTCTTGCTTCTCCAAGAGATGAAGCCCAGTGGTGGGGCTGGGACATGCTAATCCCCATGGATTGGGGCATGCCTGGGTTGCCCCCAACACAACATGGTTGGGGCATGCTCACCCAATGGGTTGGGATATTAAGGAGAGACAGAACTGGAGCCAGATCTGCAGGCTGATTGTGAAGGTCAAAGATGGGAAGGCCTGTTTGTCCAACACCCTCAGTTTAAGGCGGAAGTTGATTGATCAGGTGGTGCTCAGAGAGGGCAAGGGACTTGGTGGAGTTCACACAGTGAACCAGTGCTGACTCAGTCACCAGAACCCAGAGCTTCAGACCCAAGGCCAGGGCTCTTTGCTGGCTGATCTCGTGTCACAGGGTAGATCTGGAGGTCAGAAGTTAGGTCACTTTTAAATAGCATATCTCCACAGTTACGGTGCTGCCAGTGATTTGCTGGGCAGTTTTTTCCAACTTAGTCTCATAAGATGCCTGGGGACATCTTCATACCAAAAGGCCTATCATTGATGGTGACCAGGAAACTGAGTTGTAAGAGAATGAGAGATGGTTTCTTCCCTCTGTTTCCACAACCTCCCCTCAACCCTCTGACCACCTTCCCTGCCTCCAGTACTGCCACAATAATTCATTTTCTATACCACCCTCCAGTGAAGTGAAAGTCGCTCAGTTGTGTCCGACTCTTTGTGACCCCATGGACTGTAGTCTGCCAGACTCCTCTATCGTGGGAACTCTCCAGGCCAGAATACTGGAGTGGGTAGCCATTCCCTTCTGCAGATCACCCTCCAGGGATGTGTCAAAACACCCCTCCAACCACAACACCTCTGATTGGAAAATCTTTCTGTGGTTCCCCCTCTGTGATCACTTTGGGCCTTTAGTGAGTGGTCCCTCAGTTTGCAGCCTCCGGCCTCTCCCCAGGGGTCACACCCTATGTGCTGACTCTAGCATGTCTTTTTTTTTGGCTACACTGTGTGGCATGATGGATCTTGGTTCTCTGACCAGGGATCAAACTGTGCCCCCTGCACCGCAAGCGTGGAGTCTTAAGCACTGGACTGGCAGAGAAGTCCCTCTAGCTTGCCTCTTTATCTCCCTGTGCATTTGCTGATGCAACTCCCTCTATGTATTATATTTCTGCTCATCCTTTAAAACCATCTTAAATAAATGTCCCCTTTTCCAGGAAGCCTTCCTAGACTCCCACAAAAAATTTTAAGGTGGTGCATTAAGCTATTCCTACCTCCTTTCCCATGACTTGACCTAGTTCCTGCTTTTTCTTTACTTCCTTTTTCTTATTTCACATTTTTAAATTGATGTTTTCAAAAAAATCCCTTTCTTTGTTCTCTCAGCTACCGTGGAAGTGAAGCATGCAAAATGCACAGATAAAATAAAGAGTTGAATAAAAATCCCTTGCCTGATTTCTACCACCCAATACAAAATCAGATGTTTTCAATGCATTTTATAATTCTTATCATTATGGCTTATTTAGATTCACCAACACATTTGCCAGGTTCTTTGTTCATGATTACCTCTCGCTTCCCACTCTTTTCTTCTGGGATTGTTTTTTAACAGTTTTATTGAAGTCTAATTGGCATATGATAAATGGTGCAGAAAAATTGCACGTATTTAAAGTGAGCAATTTTGATAAGTTTTGACATATATACCACCTGTGAAATCATCACCACTGTCAAGATAATGAACATCACCCCAAAAGTTTCCTGGTGCCTCTTTGTAATTTCTCCCTCCTTCCCTCCACTCCCTGCCCCACCCCCATCCTCAGGCAACCACTGATCTGCTTTCTGTCACTATAGATTAGTTTCATTTTCTAGAATTTTGTTTGAGTGGAGTCATATAGGAAGTGGGCTTCCCTGATGGCTCAGTGGTAAAGAATCTGCTTGCCAATGCAGGAGACAGATGTCAGTTCAGTCGTTGGGTTGGGAAGATCCCCTGGAGAAGGAAATGGCAACCCGCTCCAGTATTCTTGCTTGGGAAAGCTCATGGACAGAGGAGCCTGGCAGGCTCCAGTCCGTGGAGTTGTAAAAGAGTTGCACACAACTTAGTGACTGACTAGACACCAACAACAGCTCTTTGCTATCTTCTTTCACTCCGCACAATTATTTGAGATTCAGCTGTGTTGCTACATGTATAAATAATTTGTTCTTTGTATTGCTGAGTAGCATTCCATTTTATGGGTATACCCCATTTTGTGTATCCATTTACTTGTTGATTTGAGACCTTTTTTTCCCATTTGTTGTTGTTTTTTAGTTGCTAAGTCACATCTGACTCTTTGGCTACTCTGAGGACTCTAGCCCCCTAGGCTCCTCTGTCCATGGGATTTCCCAGGCAAGAATATTGGGTTGCTATTTCCTTCTCCAGGGGATCCTCCCAAACCAAGGGTTGAACCCACGTCTCCTGCATTGGCAGGCGGCTTCTTTACCATTTGAGCCACCAAGGCAGCCTTGTTTCCAATTTGGGCTATTATAAATAAAGCTGCAATGAACATTTGTGTACAAATCATCATGCAACAATGGTTTTATTTCTCTTAAACACCTTGGAGTAGAATGGCTGAGCTATGTAGTTGGTGTATTTTTAACTTTTTAAGAAACTGCTAAACTGTTTTCCAAATTAGTTGTACATTGAACAGTTTCTCCAGCACTTTAAGAAAGATTTTGTTACTCCACATCCTCACCAGCACTTTGTATGGCCTTAGGTGTTACAGTAAGTGCATTGTAGTATCTCATTGTGGTTTTAATTTGCACTTTAATGATGACTAATGATGTCAAACATCTTTTTATACGCTTGTCGGCCATCCACACATATTCTTTGGTGAAGTGTTTGTGCAAATCTTTTACCCATTTTGGGGGAAGCTGTGTGTTTTCTTTTATTGAGTTTCTATAGTTCTTTATATTCTGCATAAAAGTCCTTGATTAGATATGTGATTTGCAGTTATTTTCTCCCAGTCTATGGGTTGTCTTTTCATTATTGTAACAGTGTCTTTCAAAGAATAGATTTTTCTTAATTTTGATGAAGTCCAGTTTATCAATTTTTCCTTGCATGCTGTAACCAATGTTTTAAAATTTCAGTACTATATACAGGAAATCATTGCCTAACTCAAGACAAACAAAGAATTTCTTCTGTTTTCTTCCAGAAGTTTTATAGTTTTATGGCATACGTTGAAGTCCATGATTCAAGTCTTATTTTTGTTTTCATTTTTTGCCTATGGATATTTAGTTGTTCCAATACTATTTTTTGAAAAGATTGTCCTTTCTCAATTGAATTGCCTTCACATATTTTCAAAAATCAATGGACTAAGTATGGCTCTCTTTCTGGAATCTCTATCTTGTCCTATAGATCTAAGTGTCTATCTTGAAGCCAATACCACACTGTCTTGCTTACTGTAGCTTTATAATAAGTCCTTCAACATTCACATTCTTTTTCAAAACTATTTTTACTATTTTACATCCTCTGTATTTTTATATAAATTTTGGAGTTAGCTTGTCAGTTTGTACACACACACACACACACACACACACACACACACACATAAAGTCTACTAGGGTTTTCATTAAGATTGCATTGAATCTACAGATGAATTTTGGGAGAATTGATTTAATATTGAGTCCACTAATCTAAGACTGAGGTATAGTATCCCATTTTTTAGCTCTTCTTTAATTTTTCTTAGCAAAGCATTGTTATTGTGTATAGATCTTACACATTTTTGTCAGAGTCATCCCCAAGTATTTAATATATTTTACTATAAATAATGTTTAAAATTTTAATTTCTGATTGTTTCTAAGAAATAGAAATAAAATGGATTTTTTTCATATTAATCTTGTGTCAAACCTAACTAACTCACTTATTTGTTCCAGTAGCACTGGCAAGAATCTCTAGAATAATATGCAATAAAAGTGATGAGTGCTGACATCTTTACTTTGATTCTGATCCTAGGGGAAAACATTCAATCTTTTACCATGAAATATGGTAGAAATTGTAGGTTTTTCATAAATGCCCTTTATCAGGTTGAGGAACTTCCCTATTATTTCTACAGCATTGAGAGTTTTGATCAAGAATGGATTTGACTTTTGTGAGATGTTTTTTCTGCTTATTAAGATGATCACATGGCTTTTCTTTCTCAGTCTGTTAATATAATGGATTATATTGACTATATTCCTGGCGCATATTATCCTTTTGACCATGATGTATTGATAGTATCCTGTTTATATATTGTTGAATTCAATTTGCTGGCCTTGTAAAATAAATCAGATAGTATTCCCTTCTCTTCGATTTTATGGAAGATTTGTGTAAAATTAGTATTATTTCTTCCTTATACATTTGGAAGAATTCCTCAGTGAAGCCATCTGGAGTTCCAGTTTTCTTTGTGGAAAGATTTTAACTATAAATTCAATTTATTTGTGTGTGTGTATATGTGCTCAATTGGAGAGTCGTATCCAACTCTTTGCGAACCTATGGACTATAGCCCACCAGGCTCCTCTATCCAAGCGGGAATACTGGAGTGGGTTGCCATTTCCTTCTCCAGGGGATCTTCCCAACCTAAGGAATCAAGGAACCCGCATCTCCTGCACTGGCAGGCAGATTCTTTACCACTGAGCCACCTGAGAAGCCCCAATTTAATACTTATAAAATTATTCAGGTTATCTCTTTCTTCTTGAGAGAGCTTCGGTCATTTGTATCTTTCAAGGAATTTATCGTTTTTATCTAAATTATGAAACCTAGGTTGGCAGAGTACCTTCAACATCTTTGAAGATCCACTATCTTCCAGCTTGCATTGTTTCCACATACAAAATCTGCTGTCACCATTCTTTGTTTTTCTGCATGTAGTGCGTCTTTTTTTAAATTATTTTATTCATTTATTATTTTTGGTGTGCTAGGTCTTCGTCGCTGCACATAGGCTTTCTCTAGGCAGAGCGAGTGGGGCTCCTCTCTAGATGTCGTTCAGGGCCTCTCACTGCAGGGGCTTCTTTTGTTACTGGAGTGCAGGCTCTTGGCAATCTTCCCAGGTAACAGTAGTGGTAAAGAACCTGCCTGCCAAGGCAGGAGGTGCAGCTCCGATCCCTGGGTCGGGAAGATCCCCCGGAGGAGGGCATGGCAACCCACTCCAGTATTCTTAGCTGGAGAATTCCATGGACAGAGGAGCCTGGCGGGCTACTTACAGTTCCGGTCCATCTGTCCTGAAGAGTCAGACACCACTGAAGCCACTTAGCATGCACACCTGTGCAGACTCTAGGTGCTCTGGCTTCAGTGGTTGCGGCTGGCAGGGCTTGTTGCCCCAGAGCCCTTCCAGAGCAAGGATCAAACCCATGTCCCCTGCACTGGCAGGTGGACTCTCAACCATCAGACCGCCAGGGAAGTCCCAGCAGTGTGTCTTCTTACTCTGACTGCCATGAAGATTTTCACTTTATCGCTTTTCTTATGCAATTTGATATGCTGTGTCTGTAATTTTCTTTATGTTTCTTGTGTTTGTGGTTTATTGAATTTCTTGGATCTGTGAATTTATAGTTTTCATCAGATTGGAAAATTTTCAGACATTTCTTCAAATTGCTTTTGGTCCCTCCCCTTCTCCTCTCCCTCCAAATACACATATGTTAGGCTGCTTTGAAGTTACCCACAGCTTGTTTATGCTTATTTCATTCATTACATCTTTTTTTTTTCTTTGTATGTTTCATTTTGGAGAGCTTCTATAGCTATGTCCTTAGATTCATAAATCTTTTCTGCAGTATCAAAACTGTCATTAATTCCACTCAGTGTATTTTTCATCTTAAACATTGTAATTTTCATCTCTAGAAATTTGATTTGGGTCTTTTTATATCTTCCATGACTCTACTTAACATATTTAATCTTTCTTCTAGCTTTTTGAACTTATGGAATTCAGTTATAATATGTGTTTTAATGTCTTGTCTCCTAATTCGATCATGTGTCACTTCTGCGTAGTTCTGATTGATTTTTCTCTTCCTGATAAGTTGTATTTTCCTCCTTCTTTACATGCCTGGTACTTTCTTTTTGGATGCCAGACATTGTGAGTTTTCCCTTGTGAGTGCTGGATCACTTTTGTATCCTTATAAATATTCTTTAGCTTTGTTCTGGATATGGGTAGGCTCAGTTCAGTCACTCAGTCATGTCTGACTCTGCGACCCCATGCACTGCATCACGCCAGGCCTCCCTGTCCATCATCACCTCCCAGAGAGTTCACTCAAACTCATTTCCATTGAGTCAGTGATGCCATCCAACCATCTCATCCTCTGTTGTCCCCTTCTCCTCCTGCCTTCAATCTCTTCCAGGATCAGGGTCTTTTCCAGTGAGTCAGTTCTTCATATCAGGTGGCCAGCGTATTGGAGTTTCAGCTTCAGCATCAGTCCTTCCAATGAACACCCAGGACTGGTCTCCTTTAGGATGGACTGGTTGCATCTCCTTGCAGTCCAAGGGACTCTCAAGAGTCTTCTCCATCTCTGCAGTTCAAAAGCATCAATTCATTGGTGCTCAGCTTTCTTTATAGTCCAGCTCTCACATCCATACATGACCACTGGAAAAAACCATAGCTTTGACTAGACAGACCTTTGTTGGCAAAGTAATGTCTCTGCTTTTTAATATGCTGTCTAGGTTGGTCACAACTTTTCTTCCAAGGAGCGAGCATCTTTTAATCTCATGGCTGCAGTCACCATCTGCAGTGATTTTGGAGCCCAAGAAAATAAAGTCTGTCACAGTTTCCACCGTTTCCCCATCTATTTGCCATGAAGTGATGGGACCAGATGTCATGATCTTAGTTTTCTGAATGTTGAGTTTTAAGCCAACTTTTTCACTCTCCTCTTTTACTTTCATCAAGAGGCTCTTCAGTTCTTCTTTGCTTTCTGCCGTAAGGGTGGTGTCATCTGCATATCGAGGTTATTGATATCTCTCCTGGCAATCTTGATTCCAGCTTGTGCTTCCTCCAGCCCAGCATTTCTCATGATGTCCTCTGCATATAAGTTAAATAAGCAGGGTAACAATATACAGCCTTGACATACTCCTTTCTCAATTTGGAACCAGTCTGTTCTATGTCCAGTTCCAACTGTTGCTTCTTGACCTGTATACAGATATCTCAAGAGGCAGGTCAGGTGGTCTGGTATTCCCACCTCTTGAAGAATTTTCCACAGTTTGTTTCCCTGTGATCCACACAGTCAGAGGCTTTGGTGTAGTCAATAAAGCAGAAGTAGATGTTTTTCTGGAACTGTCTTGCTTTTTTGATGAGCTAGCGGATGTTAGGAATTTGATCTCTGGTTCCTCTGCCTTTTCTAAATCCAGCTTGAACATCTGGTTAGGCTACTTGGAAATAATTTGACCCTTTCAAAAGTCTTGCTTCTAAACTTTTTGGACAGGATCAGAGTAGTATTTAGCCAAGACCTAATTATCCCCATTACTGAGGTAAAATTCTTTTGATTTCTCTACTCAGATTCCCAAGAATCATGATATTTTCCTCTCTGGTTGGTAGAAATGGTCTTTTTACTAGCTGTATGTGAACTCTGAGAATTTTTTCCTCGAATCCTTCTGGGAGGTCCTTTCCCCTGCCTTGGGTCCTGTCCTCATATGCGTACATTGATCAATACTCAGTACTGGTCTAGTACCCTAGCTGGTACTCTGTCCTGTAAACTCTGGCTTCTCTGGCCTCCCTGGACTCCCTGATCTCAGGCATCTGTCTCCTAATTTCAGGAATGCCTCTGGAGTCTGTCTGAGGTCCCTCTCCCTGCACTGTGGCCTGGAAACTTTCTCTAGGCAGTGAGCTGGGGTGACTACATGGCTGAGTTTGTTAGTTTCCCATCTCTCAGAGATCACTGCCCCTTAGCGTCTCATGTCTGATGCCTTGAGAACCACCACTTCATACATCTTGTCTAGCTTTTCTTAGTTATTTCAAGCAGGAAGGTATGTCTAGTTCTTGTTATTCTATCTTGACTGGAAGAGAAGTCTTTCCCACTGCGTTTAATTTTCTTCTTTCTGAAGTTCATCCTTCGTAAATTCTTGGAGCAACGTCTAAGATAATATTCCCTTATCTCTCAGTCTGTAAATCTCTGAAAATTTCTTTATTTTACACTCACATTTCAATGCTAGTTAGCCGAAGGTAGGATCCTAATTGTTTTTCTGTTCACTCTGAAGTTTTATTCCATTGGCATCTATTGTTGCTGATGAGAAAATGGCTTCAGGCAGAATCATTCATTTATAGATAACCTCCTTCCTCTCTAGCAGTTTTTCAGATTTCTTTCTTTATCTTTATTATTTTCCAATTTCTTTATAACATCTCTGGGAATGACATTTTAAAAACTACTCAGAACTCAATGTTTTCATTTTAGGGGCTCATTTTTCTTCGTGTATAGAAAATTCTCATCATCATTTCTTGAAATGTTGCTTCTTCCCTATTGTCTCCATCTGGGACTGATTAGATAAGTGTAGGAACTTCTTGCTTTCCCCACCATGACTTTTAATTTATCTTTCATATTTTCCTTTTCTCTGTAATATTAGATAATGCTTACTGAATACTTACTATGTGCTATAAGAACTGTAACTCAGTGACAAGAAACAGAAACTCATTTAATCCTAATGGTAATACCATGAGGGCTTCCCTGCTGGCTCAGCAGTAAGGACTCTGCCTGCAGTGCGGGAGACCTGGGTTCAGTGCCTGGACTGGGAAGATCCCCTGGAGGAGGAAATGGCAGCCCACTCCAGTATGCTTGCCTGGAGAGCCCTATGGACAGAGGAACTTGCTGGGCTACAGTCCACGGGGTAACAGAGTGACACGACTGAGTGCATACACAACAAACAGGTATAGTATATCTTCATTGTGCCTTTGAGAAAACTGAGACACAAGGAGGTTTAAAAATACGCCTAAGACCTTATAACGGCTTCCCAGGTGGCTCTCGTGGTAAAGAACCCACCTGCAAATGCAGGGGACATAAGAGACACAGGTTCGGCCCCTGGGTTGGAGGAGGGCATGGCAACCCACTCCAGTCTTCTTGCCTGGAGAATCTTTTGGACAGAGGAGACTGGCAGATTAGAGTCCACAGGGTCACAAAGAGTCGGATACGACTGAAATGACTTAGCACACAAGGCCTTACAACTAGGAACAGAGTTGAAATTTAATCCCAGGCGTGTGGCTTCAGAGCCCCTGCATTCGGCTGATATTCCTGGCTAGCTGTCATAATTTCATTTCTTTGTGCTCCTTTGTGCTACAGCCTGGGTGATGTCTTCAGGCCAATCAAGTTTACTAATTCTCTCTCCAGCCTAATATCTAGTCTACTTCTCAAAACACGAATGAATTTTCAATAGTTTATTTCTATTCTCTCTATTTGGTTCTTTTTTATTAAAAAAAAAAAGCTGTATACCTTCTATTCCTAATTTTACCTCTTTAAACATAAACATACTTCTATTCTCATCTTTCAGACTTTTCTGTTTTGGCCATGTACATCATTCAGATCTCCCGTCACTAAAAAGAAAAAAGTCACCCCATTCAACCACAAGGGGCGCAGTTAGCTGACAGCCTGGGATTATAGTACCTTTATGACCTGCCTGGGCTTTTTGAATTGAGACCATGCTCTTCTTTGACAGTCTCCAAGCAATGACTGATTAGAAACAGGGAACTAGTCTCACTGTTTTTGTTCAACACAGGACTCCTCCAATGTGCAATATCTGCTCTGTAATTCCCCTTTGGGTTAGCAGCAAAGGCTTTGTCAAGTCTGCATCACGTCCAAGGCTCTCACTGCCCAGTCTTGCTTCCTGCCCTCTTATCCTTCATAGGCAACACCCCAACTCCTAACTCCACCTCCGCCTTTATTTTCTGGAGGAGACAACTAACACAATGTGTGAATTATCCAAGTTGTTTCATCTTCTAACTTTTACCTCCTAGAAGTCTTTCTCTTCTTATATTTTGTAATGTTTTTCTAGTAGGAGTTGATTCTAAAGAAATCCTACATTGCAGAGGAGTACTTTGGGTAGTTTCACAAGAAACTTCATTCGCTTAACCTGCTCCATGACAAATTTTCTTTCAATTTCTTGGTTTTCCCCTACCACCGACACCACCACCATTGTACTGCTAATACAAGCTGAACCCTCACACCCACACTATAGCAAGCTGTGATTACAATTATTCCCAGGTGACTCTTTTCTGCCTACAATTTTTTATCTCAGCTATGTATTTAAAAACACATTTAGTACATTTTATCAATCGTTTCTATTTAGTTACAGTAGGAGGTGAAAGGGACTTCTTCACTGGAGTGCCCCATACTTACTGGAATCAAACCCCAAACACACAGTAAGTATATGTAGTCTGTTAATTGCGTGTAACTGGTTTCTCTGGTCATTCTATTTTTTTAACTTTTAATTTTGACATAATTATACAGTCTCAGGAAGTTGTAGAGAAGTCTTACATGCTCTTCAGAGTTTCCCCCAATCAGGAATCTGCATTTTAACCAAATAACCAGATAGATTGTAGATGCTGTCAGTTCCACATGTGTGTCCCTTGGACCTTTCCTATCAACTGCTAGCATCTGCCTGTAACCAGTGATGCTCAGAGTTGAAATATAAAACATCCCGTGGGACTTCCCTGGTGGTTCAGTGGCTAAGACTCTGCGCTCCAAATGCAGGGGGCCTGGGTCCCATCTCTCATCAGGAAACTAGATCCCACATGCCAACTAAAGATCCCACATGCAGCTACTAAGACCTGGCACAGTCAAATAAATAAACATATTTTTTAAAGACCCATCTGCCTTACCCCGCACTTGGGGTTCTTTCTGAAGAACATGTCTTTTACCATTTCCTAGAGTTTCCCTGATAGGCGGGGCTCTGATTACCAACCGTGGTAACTGGCTGTCTTCCTTTCCTTCCTCACCTCCCATTTCTCTCCCAATGCAACCAACACTTCCCAAACAAGTGAACTGAACTCAAATCTTTGTCAAATCTGGACAATCTGTACCAGAAGTGGTATTAGGAATCAGATCCTTAGGATGAAATTCTAGAGTTGGGTCACCTGCCAGTCAGGGGCGACAGGACCCCATTGTTGGAAGTCTTTGACGTGGCTTGAAGTTGGTCACCTTCACTATAACAGGTGACCAACTCCTGTTATAAACACTCTTATCCGTGGTGAATGGGGGGCTCAGATACAAGTGTAAGGGGGTGTGATGGTTTCTATAGCCTCTCTAACATTTGAGAGATATGGAGGCAATGGTGATTAAAAGAGCTTGTGGAATTTGTTGGTTGTTGTTAAGTACCATTGATGTGATGAAAGAAGAAAATGATAGGCTGTAACTAATTAGCCAACTAACAATCTAGGGCATAGCGCAAGAACCAGAAGACTTCTATGGCAGCATTTAATGATCTCCTAATCTCCTTCGCTGGAGGGAAAACCAAAACCAGGACCCAGTGATTAGAGTGGCAGAAGTGTCCCACTCCCCTTTGTTGGAGGGTAAGAGGCTCCCCCTTCTTGCCTAGAGACCAGGGAGAGGCCTCACCTAAGGCAGGTATGTTGCAAGAAGGATACTTGCCCTCTCGGAGGCCTGCTACTACTTCCTCTGTCACTCTGGGCTAATCACTAAGGTCAAGTCCTAGCATAGCACCTTTGAGGAAGTACTACCTCTGCCTGGAGACTTTTACCAAAAACGAACAAACAAAAAATGCTAATAAGTGATTAGCATTGTTATCTGACTAATAAGTAGCAACAGCAATCTGGGAATGGATTTTGAGGGTGTCGAGTCAGGAGCAGAATGGAACGTGGAGTCGGATTACAGAAGTCTGTTGAGATGGAAGTACTTTCCTGGATCTCTGGATCTGTCATCCTGGCAAAGACACCTGGAGCTGGGATGGCTCCTTGAAACTTGAAAAAATTAATGATCTGGGTTCAATCAGGAGACAGAAACCTCAACTCTGTTTTAATAAAATCTAGTATGGACAGAGGAACCTGGCAGGCCACAGCCCATAGGGTCACAAACAGTCAGACACAACTGAAGTGACTTAGCACACTGGATACACATAAAGTATTAAGTAGGTATAATGACATTAACTAGATAACTGGAAAGGGAAAAAGAGTGATTGCTAAGTTATCACAAAGGCAGCAATTACAAGAGCAGATGCCATGTCCAAGGCTCATGAAATAAGGTAAGGGGGTGGAATTACAAAAATTGAAAAGCTTGGAGGAGGGATTCCAAGAAACTAAAACTCAGACCTCCAAGGAGAGGAACCAAAGTGTTGGAAACTGTTGCTACAGAGTGCTGGGAAAACTGCAAACTAGCTTCAGCGGCCGCAAAGGCACTGCTGTGCTAGAAGGAAGAAGTCCCTCCTTCATGCTTTAGCCTTGTAACACCCTGCTGCACTCCTTATTGGCAGGGCATAATGGGGAACAACTGGAGATGCTGACATGATTTTCTGAATCCTGTCTCCAGTACTAAACAACAGGGTATAGCATTGATGGCGTAGTGGTAAAGAATCTGCCTGCTAATGCAGGAGACGCAGGAGATGCAGGTTCAGTCCCCGGGTCGGGAAGATCCCCTGGAGGAGAAAATGGCAACCCGCTCCAGTATTCTTGCCTGGAAAATTTCATGGACAGAGGAGCCTGGCGGGTTGCAGTCCATGACGGGGTGCAGAGAGTCAGAGATGACTGAGCAATTTTGCTAGCAAGCACGTACATGTAGCATTTAGGCGCTAGTTTAACAACTGACAGAAAGAATAGCTATAATCAGTGATAAAGCAACACATGAACTGCCAGAACTGGAGGAAGCAGTCAAAAGGTAGAGAGAAGTGGGCTCCCGAGAAGAAAAACATTACCTAAAACAAGAGAACCCTCTAGCTGAGATGTTCTCAGTAAGCTGCTTTCACTGATACTCACTGGAAATGAGCTTATGAAGGGGGCACTGGCCCCATGGAGCAGCTCAGTGGTGGCTGTCCTTTCTAAGCTGAAGACTGTAGGGGGAGGATGCTATGTGCCCGGACTCTGTAGTGTTTATACTAATGGTGTGACAGTGGGATTCCAGAACAGCAGAGGCCAGGTGGCAGCATCAGAGGTCAAAGTGGATGGAAGGTCTACCAAGGGGCCCTGACCCACAGGGATCTGAGGGATCGCTGATAGACCTTGGAGTTCTAAACTTGGTTCAAAAGGGCAGGTGGCCTGTGCATAAAGACCACTCCTGAGCAGAGGTGATGGCTTGGTTGGTTAGTCAGGAACCTGCAAAGGGCAAGACTGAAAACTTGGAGTTACGGAAATCTGGAGAAGAAGCTTGTGGATTAACCTCGGAGAGAAGTTACAGAATGTATGGATCTCAGGCTCCTTTCAGTGTCTACTGGACAGTGCCCATTGTAGAGGAGGCATGGAATAGGCAGGTAGAGAGCACAGTTCACCCCATAGAAATGAGCCATCCTCTAACCTCAGAGCATGCACAATCGGCCAGGGAACCAAGTGGCCATGGCAGCAAGGATGGAAGCCCTGCATGGCCCAACGGCATGGGCTCCCTCTCACCAAAGTCAATCCAGGTACTACTACTTCTCAGTGCTCAGTCTGTCAGAGCGAAGACTGATTTACTTGATAGGGTACCACCCCTGAAGGAGGGCACAGGATGACAGGCTGATTACAAAGAACTCAACCATCCCAGAGGGGCCATGATTCATCCACGACTTCTTGGGATCAAGGCAGGTTTGTCTTCTCAGTTCATAATCTCTTGGCTAGCATTACTATCTGAAAGCTCCCGGAGTGTCTAATTTATCATGATGGGATCCCCCAAAAGCATGACCATGGAGGAAGTGGGCGTGACCATAGGACCATTGGTCCTACTATATACCAAATCAACCAGAAGCTGCCGTCTTGAGAAAATATTGGGATAATCACTTGAAAGCATAACTAAGGCATCAGCTAGAAGACAGGGTCAGATGCTGTCCTTAAGATATATACCTTCAGCCAGTAGCCATTACATAAATACATGCTATATTCCTGATCAGTAGACTATACAGCTCTGGGAACCATGGAAGTGGCCCTTCTCACCTTTATTCCTGGTGTCCCATTTGGTAAATTTATGCTTCCTATCCCCAAACCTTTAGGCTCTGCTAGGGGAGAAGGCAATGGCACCCCACTCCAGTACTCTTGCCTGGAAAATCCCATGGATGGAGGAGCCTGGAAAGCTGCAGTCCATGGGGTCACTGAGGATTGGACCTGACTGAGCGACTTCACTTTCACTTTTCACTTTCATGCATTGGAGATGGAAATGGCAACCCATGCCAGTGTTCTTGCCTGGAGAATCCCAGGGATGGGGGAAGCCTGGTGGGCTGCAGTCTATGGGGTCGCACAGGGTCGGACATGACTGAGTGACTTCACTTTCACTTTTCACTTTCATGCATTGGAGATGGAAATGGCAACCCACTCCAGTGTTCTTGCCTGGAGAATCCCAGGGACAGGGGAGCCTGGTGGGCTGCCGTCTATGGGGTCGCACAGAGTCGGACACGACTGACGCGACTTAGCAGCAGCAGCAGCAGACTAGAGATCCTATTTCCTAGAGGGTAAGAGAACACTCCTACCAGAAGCCACCATAATGGTTTTTACCAAACCTAAAATTATGTATGCCTCCTGGCAACTCTGAGCTTCTCATGTCAGGAGAAATGCAGGCAAAGAAGGGAGTTACTGAACTGGCAGGAGTAAGGGACCCCAGCTGACTCAGGTGAGAGGCATCTAGAATGGGTGGTGGAGGGACTTCCCTGGAGGTCCAGTGGTTAAGAATCCTTCTTGCAATGCAGGAGATGCAGGTTCAATCCCTGGTGGAGGAACTAAAACCCCACCTGCTATAAGATCCCACATGCCGTGGAGCAACTGAGCCCGTGTGCCACAACTAGAGAGTCTATGCCACAGTGAAGATCCTGTGTACTACAGCTAAGACCTGACACAGCCAAATACAGGTTTTTTTAAAGGGCAGTAGAGAAGGAAGCTGATGAGCATCACTTCATCTCAGGACCAACGATAGCAGTGGCGTTTTGGCTTTTTCCACTAATCCTCCTGTTGTCTTCTTTAAAAAAAAAAAAAAAAAGACTGGTTACCACCTTGAAGAAGCAGGGGCAGGACATGAAACTTGAAGTGGGGGCTAGTTGATCTGAGGGTGTGTAAGGAGGGCCGCCACGGATACTATTGTTGCCCTGTTCTTATCCTTCAGCCCCGTCAGTGGGCCAGCATGTGTACCGTGGCTGAGGGATCTTCTCCCCAGAACTGCAGGAAGCTGACTACATACATCACAGGTCACAAGTACTGGGGAGCACGCTCAACACTCAGAGATGGTGTATAAATGCCCAGCTTCCTCGTCCTTGGGGTGGGGATCACTGTGAGGCATGTTTTTTCCCACTTCCTAGAGGCTTCCCTGCAGGAGAAATTGTCACTTGCCCTCTGTGCTAGCTGGCTTGATAGTACAGCCATAGGGGGCTGCCTCGTGTTCCCTGTATCACTTTCCCACTTCTCTGCAGTGTTACTTAAAAATACCTCCCAAATAAACTATTTTCTCAAGGTCAGCTCCTGGAAGGCCCTATGCTAAAGACACATGTGGCTCAAGAAAAGAAATGATTTAGAGAGTGAACTCATTTCTATTTTTAAAAATCTCTCTCTTAAGAATTACCTTAATTTAAAAAACTCCCTCTCCCCCTCCCTCTTCCCTTCTTCCTCGTGTGTGCATGCATGCGTGTGTATGTGTGTGTGTGCGCGTGTGATAAACGCCTATGAGGATATAAGCCAAGTATTAACAATAGGTCTTTCTGGGTGGTGTAATCATGAATATTTCAAAGTTTCTCTTAATTTGTCTCTGTGTTTTGTTTCTCTGCAGCAGCAGCTATGTATTAGCAGCTATCTTTAATTGGCAATTAGGGGGTTATTAGTGAGTTTGGTGGAATGGTGGGGAGCAGGGCCAGGCTGCCATGGCTGATGAATGGCAGAAGAGGGTGGGCAGACAATTCTTCCAAGAGGCTGGGCTAGAGAAAGGCAAGAAGAAATGAGGTGGTGGCTCAAGGCGGGGAAAGTGGAGAGAAGGCTGTTTTAAGAGAAACTCGACCCTGTTTATCGGCTGAGGGTAAGCAGTCAATGCCAAGGCAAGAAATGAAAATACAGGGTGGAAAGGGAGAGAACTGAAGGAGTCAGGTCCCAGAGGAGGCCTGAGAGGATCCAACCCAGGCCTATGTGGAAGAATTAAGGGAACTTCATGCTCAGACTAGAGGAAAGGAGCTGAGGATAAATCAAGTTATAAATACACTGACTTCATTCCATTTGTTTCTTTTACACTCAGCTTATTCACTGCACAAAGGATGGATATAGGCTGAAGGAGAGTGGATGCTAAGAAGGCCCCCTGGAGGGACTTTTTTCCTAGTATGGGATGCTAAGTCCCCCACTGAGAAAGAAGCAGGGGCGTGTCTATGGACTTGAGCAAACAGGCAAAGGTTTGGTGTGGTGGAGAAGGGAAGAGAAAGGGAGGCTAGCTGGATAGCTTATAAAGACCGTTGGATAGAGTTATGAGCCCAGCTGTGACCCAGCTCCAAGATGCACAACTGTGGAATCTTCTCTCCAGTATCTGGGAGTGGAAGAGTCTGTACCTTTACTTGCTCTGGTTTGAGGCAAGTCACGTCTCCCGTTTGAGCTGCAGTTTTCTCATCTGCAAAGGGGGAGAAAAAGGACAAGTCTGGAGGGCTGTTGCAAGGATTAAATAAAAGTCATGGACACCAAGCAGCTAGTGCAGGCCCTGACACACAGATGTGGCTGAGTCATGTTCATTCTCTTGCCACTCCCCCTTTGACAGACCTGAGCCAGTGTTGCTTTGTGTGCTACACATTCTCTGTGCCCTGGAGCTCAGTCGTGTCCGACCCCGTGGACTACAGCCCACCAGGTTCCTCTGTCCCTGGGACTTTTCCAGCAAGAATACTGGAGTGGGTTGCCATTTCCTCCTCCAGGAGATCTTCTCAACCCAGGGATCCAACCTTCAACTCCCGCTTTGCAGGCGGATTCTTTACTGCTGAGCCACTGGCAAAGTCCTCAAGCCAATGTTACCTGGAGGGAAAGGGGCACGGGATTTGGTACCTCCTACTGATGCGTGCTACGATTCACGGGGTCACAAAGAGTCGGACACGACTGAGCGACTGAACTGATGACTGCTGTTAGACACAACTTTAAGTACAAGCAACTCTTGACATTCACATAGTTATGTTCCACTAAGTCACTGCAGAGACTGAAATAGGGAATATTAAACCATTGCCCCTTGAGGGAATACAGAGGCAGGTTCCTGGGAGCCTCTGGCTGCATTTTTGTCAACCAATCAATACATAACCTTGTTTTAAGTGTGTTTCTGTTTAAAAACGCCTTATGTAATATATGTTGTTGATTCACTAACGTGAACTCATGGCCAACAGCACTAGAACTTAAGCCTGGATGAAGCTTAACAAACACACTCCCCAACTGCCTCCAGTCTCTAACGCCCATCACAGCCTTGGTGCACTTGGGAAGGTAAGACAGCACTTTAGTGCCATGCTTCGGAGTTATTTTAAAACAGCACAGTCACCAACAAAAAGCGCCAAAAGTGAGGGAAAAAGTGGTGCTGAAAAGATCATGAAAAGTTGATCGTATGAGAGCTGAAACAAGAAGACTGGTTCCACATCTGTTGTGTATCAGACAATCTAAATGTTTGCTACCCTGGGCCTCTGTACATCCACAAATGACAATGAAAACACCTCAAGTGTTGATTGGGGGCGGGGTTGCAAGTAAATTAGAGGGGTAGGCCAATTTGCAAATACAGGAGCCATGAAGATGAGAATCAACTGTGTCTTTTTTTCGGAAGTATAGTTGATCTACAATGTTGTGCTGACCTCTATTGCAAATCTTTTCTCTGATTATAAAACTAAACAGTAAGCAAATAGAGCTATACAGTGTCATAATTAAAGCCCCCCACCCCGGGCCCCACCCAGCCTACATGTAAACACAGTTAGGATTGCTGTAGTGGTCTACAGATTTTTGCTATACAAATAATGCCTGTGAGCATGCGTAGGACTGCATGTGCCCAGGTCCGTGTATCTGTGTGTATGGGGTCTCCTTCTTCCTTTTTTTTTTTTTTTAAATCATTCAACAACATCTCTTGGACAGCGTAAAAAATTTTAACTCCTGATATTATTCTTTAGAGTATGAATAGAAGTGGGTGGCATACCCTGCAGTCAGGATCACAAAGTCCTGGTTGACCTCTCAGCCACATCAGTTTGGAGAAACACATCCAGAAAGAGCAATGACTTGCCAAAGAAATATAACTAACAGTCTGCAGGAGTGTGGTGCCCAGTATCTTAGTGGAAATGGGGGTAAATTCAGAAGAACAACAACTCGAAGGGCAAAAAGATTGAAAGCTGGAAAGAACTGTGATGGGTCTAAGAGACTGCAACTTTCAGCCAGAGAAAACCATGCTCTATACTCTTTAGAAGAGATTGGTGCTAGGTTAAGAGGAACTTAGCTACTGAAAAGATTTAGACAATAGCATAAAATAGTACCAAAGCCTCTTCTAAAACAGCTATGGAATAGCATTGGGTAGACTAAGCTGCTACAACAGAGTCCCAAATACAAAGTCTTCTAGAAAGAGGAAGTTTATTTCTCACTCTCCAGTCCACATCGGTGGGTGATCCACTCCATGCAGTCATTCAGGAATCCAGGTTCCTTCCTCATCTTTGCTCTGTCAGCATCATTGAAGCATTACTGAAGCTGGGTTCCTTACACGTCTGTGTTTCAACATGAAAAGTCAAAGTGTTAGTTGCTCAGTCATGTTTGACTGTTTGCAATCCCATGGAGCCCACCAGTCTCCTCTGTCCATGGGGTTCTCCAACAAGAATACTGGAGTGGGTTGCCATTTCCTTCTCTGGGGGATTTTCCCGACTCAGGGATCGAACCCAGGTCTCCTGCATTACAGGCAGATTCTTTACCATCTGAGACACCATGAGGGAAGAGGAAATGGAACATAGAAGAGCACGTGCCTTAGGACTATTTCTATTACATTTTATTACAAAGGATTTAGTCACAAAACCACACTCAGCTGCAAGAGCAGCTGGAAAATGTGGTACCTAGCAGACTCATCCTTTCTCCAGCTACTATATTGCTATAGAAGAGGAGGATGGATTACATGTTGAATAAATGAAGCCCACTGCTTCATCCATCATCAAGCCTTTTTCATTTCAAATGCTTCAATAATTTAGACCCTGCCCTCTTTGTCAAAAAAAATGAAGGTGCATATCAGTGTATCATTTGGGACTCTTTTGTTTGGCAAGAGAAAGCACAGTGCTATTAAACCTGCTTAAGCAATAAGACAGACCATCTCATATATCCAAAAGTCTAGACTCTCCATCAGTGCACCAGCTCCTCTTCCCCAGGATTCTCCCTGCCTCTGTCATGTATTGGCTGCATCCTCAGACTGGGAGCAATTCCAAGTATCACCACCAAACACATACAAGTATAACCAGCAAAAAGGGCAGACTGGTTTTGATAGGGAAGAGACCCTTTGCAGAAGCTGTCTCCTTGCCACAAGATTCCCCTCTGGTATTTTAGGCCAGACCTGCATCATATGTCCAAACCTAAGCCATCACTGGCAAGAGGAATGTAACCATCACGATGGATTTGGACTGAACAGGACTTATTCCTAGAGCTGGACTGGGGTCACCCGACCCTTAGTCACATGGGGAAGGCGGGGGTTGGGGGCACCTGAACAAAATCAGGGCTCTGACTGCAAGGAAAACTCCATGAATAGTTGTTACACAGGCTACCAACTTATTTCTGGCAATGATGGAGACAAGAAACCAGGTAATGATGTGATGGAGGACGCATTAATAGCAGAGGGGTAAACATCAAGCTTTTTCTTAAATTGTGCTTCGATAAAAGTTTAACTCCAGTGAAGACATCGCTGGAGGAGCCAGAAACTGGAGGGAGCCACCTTCATGCTTCCTTCTTTCTCACTCCATAGTCAATCCATTACAAAATTTTAGAGTGTCTATACGTTCAGTATCCTGCGTTTCTCTCCTTACCCACTGTCATGGCACCAGCTCAGGTCTTACCACCTGCAGGCACCGTGACAACATTATTCTACTGGTGCCCAGTCTCTCTTCTTGAAATCCACATCTTTGCTACTGTTATTGAGCTACACACCTTCACTGTCCACAGAGCACTGCACATATGTGGACAAATCAGAAAGTCCGTTTTCATCTTGCCCATGGGCTAATAAGCAAGAGAAGGAAGAGGTATTGTCCGGGAGCAGGTAATGCAAGTAAGAGGTCCGGGATAGCGACTATCCAAGAAGCGAGCCCAGGAAGGTGGTCTCGATATAGTGGGTGACCCGGAGCGATGGGTGCTGGAGGGAGGGGGGCTGGGGGTGTCTGGACTTCCTGAAACCCACATCAGACCAGGTCAGTCCCCTGCTTGAGAGCTCAATGCTTTCAGGAAATCTTTCAGCAAGACCTTCAACGCCCTCCCCTTTTCCACCCCAACCCCAACAGTAGAGAACCACTCACACTTCCCCAAAATTTTTTTCCCCTTTCACACCTCCATGCTCCTGCACATGCTGGCCCCTCTGCCTAGAAATCCCTTATCCCCTCTCCATCTGGCATGCAGACCAGGTCTCCTATTACTCTTTCTCCCTCTCCATAATACAGCACTCATACTATAGCACTCCAGAAATGCTTGCTAAGTGGAGACAACTCCTCGGGTCAGATATTAGGGCCAGGACTTTCCAACTTCCGCCATTAGCACTGCTTAAGAAAGTGAAGAGGAAATGGGACCCCAGGGCTTAGAAGTGTGAGGATCTTGAACTTGGGGTAAGCAAGCAGGGTATTTCTCGAATTTTATCTTTACATTTTATGCAAAAGTTGTATTCTACACAGATTAAACAACATACTTGTATTTGTTTTATTTATTTTTAAATTTTTAAAGATTTTTTTCATGTGGACCATTTTTAAAGTCTTTATTGAATTTGCTACAATATTGCTTCTGTCTTATATGTTTTGGTTTTTTGGCCTGAAGGCATGTGGGATCTTAGCTCCCTGACCAGGAATTGAACCTGCATCCCCTGCATTGGAAGACGAAGTCTTAACCACTGGACCACCAGGGAAGTCCCTTGTATTTGTTTTAATACAAAATATTATTTTTCACCAATCTTCACATTGATGATCCAAAAAGATCCTGTACTCCTTATCCTCTCAAATTAGCAGACCCACTTCTTCCGCCTCCCCCACCCCGTCCCACCTCCGCAGCAGGGACGCCAAGCGAGACCTGGATGTGGTTCCAAGTGCAGACCCTGAAGGAACAGCTGGCTTTCGCACCCTGGGAGCTGGAGAATGGTGGGGGCGGGGAGGGGTTTCGCAGGCTGGAGTCCCGGCCCTGCCCCTTCTCTCCCCGCCCGCCGCGAGGGCGGAGTCACTGGGTCCCCGCCCGCGGGGGCGGGGAGGGAGCCGAGGCCGCCGGCAGCTTTGGCTCGGCTGGTTCCGGGTTGAGAGGGCTGCGCTGGGACCGAAGCAGTGGCCTCTGAGCCAGCGAGGGTAAGAGGCCCCGCGGGGACGGGTCTTGGGGCCCGGGATCGAGCAGCTGAGCTTGCTCACACCCCTCCTCTCCTCTGCCAGACACAGCCGAGGGGTGGCTCTTCCCCCTCCCCGAGAATTCCCCATCCCCAGCTTCTCCCCCCCCCCACCGCACCCATCCTGGTATTACAGCCCCCCAAGGCCTCTGCCTCCCTCTCTGATCCTCTTCTCCCAGCACCCATCCCTCGGGACAGCCCCTTTCCCTAGACCCTTCTTTCTGGGAGCACCCTCCCCCAGACACCCATGGCCCCCTCCCTCCAGCACCCATCGCTCCGGGTCACCCACTACCTCGAGACCACCTTCCTGGGCTCGCTTCTCGGATAGTCTCTATCCCGGACCTCTTACTAGCATTACCCCGCTCCCGGACAACACCTCTTCCTTCTCTTGTAGCTCCTGCTTCTCCGGGCCTGCTCCTGGCACCCAGTTCCCAGGAGCTGCCCCCAACAGCGCCGCGCTCTCCCCGCCGCCCCCTGCTTCTCGAGGGACCCTCTCCACCGCCCCTGGCGCCATGGCATGCAGTCTCAAGGACGAGCTGCTTTGCTCCATCTGTCTGAGCATCTACCAGGACCCGGTGAGCCTGGGCTGCGAGCACTACTTCTGCCGCCGCTGCATCACCGAGCACTGGGTGAGGCAGGAGGCGCAGGGCGCCCGCGACTGCCCCGAGTGCCGACGCACGTTTGCGGAGCCCGCGCTCGCGCCCAGCCTCAAGCTGGCCAACATCGTGGAGCGCTACAGCGCCTTCCCTCTGGACGCCATCCTCAACGCGCGCCGGGCCGCGCGACCCTGCCAGGCACACGACAAGGTCAAGCTCTTCTGCCTCACGGACCGCGCACTGCTCTGCTTCTTTTGCGATGAACCCGCGCTACACGAGCAGCACCAGGTCACCGGCATCGATGATGCCTTCGAGGAGTTGCAGGTGAGCTGCTTGCTCGGCCTGGGGCGGGGGGCGGGGCGGGGCCGGGGGCGGGGTCGGGGCTGGACCGCTCGGGCAGGGCCCAGTCAGAATTGCCATAGGGCGGGGCCGCCGGCAGGGTCAGGGCCCTATCAGAATTAGGACGGGGCGGGGCCGCGGCCAGGAGGCGGTGTTGAGGGTGGGGCCTTGAGCCGGGTTCGCCAGGCTGGGTCTCAGAACTGAAGCGGGGGGTGGGTCGATGGCTGGGGAAAGAGCCCCACTGGAGTACGACGGCGGGGACAAATAGGATCAGAGCTGTACTGGCTGGGGCAAGGTTAGGGACGCGGCCGAATCAGAGCTGGGCAAGGGCAGGGCCACTGTGGGAGGTCCTACAGTGGGACCTGCAGACAGGGCCCACGTAAGAACGGTTCAGGATTGAGCTAGGGACAAAGACACAGGCGCGGGATGGGAACAAAGTCAGGACTGGACAGGGGTTGGGGCCGCCGTCTGAGGATGAGTCTGGACTAGACATTGTAGCTGAGCCGCAGGCTTTGGGGCATGATGTCCTTGGGGGTTCGATCAGGTATGCATCAGGACCTGGGGATCAGTACCTAGGCTAGATCACTCTGGGCAGGTCAGGTTAAATCTAAATGAGGGTCAGCAAACTGCTGAGAGTGGATTTGGGTGCCTGGGGCTAGGGCTCAGTGTGTGAGGGTCTAAGGCTGGGATCAAGTTCAGATACTGTAAAAATCATTCTGAGTTGAAGTCAGAGTAGAGGCTAATTGAGAGTGAGGATAGGACTTATAGATGCAAGATTTAGGTAATAAGACCCTGAGATGAGGTGATTCAAGAAAAGAGAGAGAGTGGAGCTCTAGGAGTTTCCAGGGACTTTTAGTGACCTCTAGCTCTGTCGCCCACATCAGCACCTTGAGGACTATGTGAAACAGCACCTGCAGGGTAGCCTGATCATAGTCACCCTAGGACTGTAATTGACCTCCCTGCAGCCTTCCCATCCTCACTGACCAACTCCTGTTCAACTCTCAAAGCCCTGCTCAAATGCCCTCTCTGTGTAAGCCTTCTCTAAACTCCAAAACGATAGCATTAGCACTGCAGTCTTTGTTAATAAGTATAATATTTTTTAAAAATAGTGTTCCAGGAACTTCTTTGCTGATCCAGTGGCTAAGACTCCACACTTCCAAAGCAGGGGGCTGGGGTTGATCCCTGGACAGGGAACTAGAGCCCACATGCTGCAACCAAGAGTTTGCATTGCTGCAACTAAGGATCCTGCATCCCATAGCTAAGACCCTGCATAACCAAATAAATGAATAAAAATACATAGTAAAGTAGTGTTACAAGATTAGCTATAATTAGGAAATAAAGTACATTCTCTATACCCTCCTTGGAGAATTCTCAGTGTACATTTGTATATTAAAGGCTTGGAGAAATCTTGTAGCAAAGAAACCCATCTTGCTGTGTTTAATAAAATGATTCCCAAGCTTTTGTGGGCCTGGAATCTCTTTCTCAAGCTAAACCATTTACATCTAGCAAACCTGTGTCTTTGACCTCAGGATACCAGACTAGCACACAGTCACCAAGAGAAGGGACAGTCTCTTAGTCATCATATCTGTGGATCTAAAGCCTGGCACAAGGGCTGGCCCACAGCGCACATCAGTAAAGATTGAATGAATGACCAGCCCTGACCTAAGTTGGCCCAGACTGTACAGCCTTTGGAAGCAGAAGGTTTTTGACTCCTTAAGCAGGACCTTAATGACTATTTTCCCTGTTGTAGGGGGTCACCCCCTTATACATGAGTCTCTGTGAGCCAGCCTGCATCAGCAGATACCCTGGCCCTAGGAGAAAGGACCCTGTGTTCACCTCATCTGCTCCTTGTTCCTTTAATCCCCAAACTGCTGCTGACTCCCTTTCAGTTTGGCTGTTTGGGGATGGAAAGCAAGGGCTGGGGGTTCTGGGAGCTGGCACAAGGATGGCACTGGCCCTCTACTCCCAGAGCCCCTTGTGCCAGGCTCTGGTGTCTCCATCTCCCTGTCTATGAAGTCACATAAACAGGCAGAAGGAGAGAAGCTTGGACAGGACTGGGTGCACAGGTAGTAAGAGATTGGAGGGACTCTGTCTGAAACCATCTGTTCATCCTCTTCATTATGTGGATGTGGAGACAGGTCCAGAGAGGTGATGTGACATACCCAAAGTCACACTGCCAGACAGTGAGAGAGCTGGCCTAGAAAGCTCAGCCTGACCCCAGCCGGATCCTGTCCCTACTGCTCAGCCCCTCCTCGCCCTGTCTGACTTTCTAGCTAGGGAGAACTCTGCCTTCCAACATTTGAATCCCCTGTCTGAAAACCAGCAAATCCACATTATGGTGTTGTGGGGTTTTGTCGTCTGTTCCATGACCTGGGGCAGGCAGGAGAAAGTGAACGTATGTTTTCTCCAAATGTTTATTTATTTATATTATTATAAATCTTTTTAAATATAAATTTATTTATTTTAATTGGAGGCCAATTACAATATTGTATTGGTTTTGCCATACATCAACATGAATCCGCCATGGGTGTACATGTGTTCCCCATCCTGAACCCCCCTCCCACCCCCTCCCCTTACCATCCCTTTGGGTCATCCCAGTGCACCAGCCCCAAGCATCCTGTATCCTGCATCGAACATGGACTGGCGATTCATTTCATATATGAGTATTATACATGTTTCAATGCCATTCTCCCAAATTATCCCACCCTCTCCCTCTCCCACAGAGTCCAAATGTTTATTGAAACACTGTTGTTCTTGGGTGAAAAAAAAAATAAGACTGCTACTCACTCACCCTCTAGTGTAGTGTCCTGGGGTCAGTCACATTTAGGTTCTAAACCTTCCTTCAGCCCTGTCTGTCTAATCAGCACATCTCTTCACGGAAGCCTCCAGGCTCTCGCCTATAAACTGGCATCAGAATGATTCTTTTCTACCAGGATTTTCATGAGGCTGACCTGAAATGAATCTGTTATTGAGATGCTTGGCACAGGCTAGGGGCTGGGTCAGCACGTGCTCCCATCCTTTCTCCTTCTACGTATGAGACCTCAAGTGCCCAGCTGGGTGATTGCCCAGACCGCCTCTCACCTGAGAAGGAGGCCTTGTTTTGGTACCTCCTTTGGGCTTGGCAAGAAAGTGGCAGAGAAATATCCTCCCCTGTGGAGAAGTAAGCTGCTCGGTGAGGCTCAAGCTACTCCCCACCCCCATGACTCCCGCTCTGTTCATGGGGAAGTGGGGCTCATTAGCTATTTATGCACTGGAAATGAGACTGGGCTTGCCTGTCACACCCCCTCCTCTCCCAGCAGCTGGTGGCTTGTCCCCAGGGCTCCTGAGGCCTGGGCTGGGCCCCTCTCCTGGAGAATAACAGACTCTGAGCCAGCAGGGCCTTGGAGATCATCTGGTACAAACTTCCTTTGACAGATGGGGAAATGGCAGAGCAGGGAGGAGAGGATCCTCCCCTTTCCCAAGGCCTTGAGGCCAGAAGAGGCTACTCCTGGCTCAGCGGGAATCTCCTCACAGCCCCCTCTCCTCCTAACAGTTAGCCTGGAGCTGTTTTCATTTATCACAAATCCTAGATGCAGCAGAGCAGAGAAGTAAAGGGCTCTGGCTTTGTACTCAAGCAGCTCCAAGTCTGCAGTACCATTTCTGGCTGTGTGACCTTAGGAAAGTTCCTTATCATCTCTGAGCCTCAGAAACCTCCTTCACAGCATGGGAATAATGGGGTTGAATTCAATAAGATGACACTGGCCAGAAGTTGGTACTGCAGTTGACACATAGTAGGCACTCAATAAATGACAGTTCTAGTATGTTACATCATACTTGGCACTATTAACATCTGGGGCCAGATAAGTCTGTTATGCAGTGCTTCCCAGGTGGCACAGTGGTAAAGAATCCGCCTGCCGATGTAGGATGATACCGGAGATGCAAGTTGGATTCCTGGGAAGATCCCCTGAAGAAGGAAATGGCAACCCACCCCAGTGTTCTTGCTGGGAGATCCCATGGCCAGAGGAGCCTGGCAGACTACAGTCCATGGTATTGCAAAGAGCTGGACATAACTGAGTGAGCACACACACACACAAGTCTCTGTTATGCAAGGCAATCCTGTGCACTGTGGGCTGTTTAGTAGCATCCCTGGCCTCCACCCACTGGATGCTAGTAGCGTGGCCCACCCCAAGCTCTGACAGCCAAAAATGCCTTCAGGCTTCATCAAATGTCCCCCAGCGTCAAAATCACAACAGGCTGAGAACCCAGGCGAGGAGAAGTCCTACTCAGCTTTCCAGGCTCAACTCAAATAGCCCCTCCTCCGTGAAGCTTTCCCTGACCTGTAAGTAGAATGGCTTTGTACCCCAGATTCCAATACTGGGGTCAGATCCTGGTATCATCACCAATAAGCTGTGTGTCCTTGATCCGATCACCTCACTTCTCTAAGCCTCCACCTGCTAACATGGGGATAATATGACCATCACGGCAAGGATGTCGTAAGAGGGAGGTTGTATCAAAAGTGCCTGACACTGTTCTTGGCACACAGTTAGTGGTAGCAATTTTTAAATATCTTTATTTTTTCTGAGTATAAAATTAACATAAGAAACAGAGCTATATAATGTAAAAGTTAAAATCCCCCATAGTCCCACCCCATGGAAAAATGGGATTTTTTTCTTAAAGATTTGTTTACAGTTCTACAGAAATTTTGTCATGTAAACAGTGTGTGTGTGTGTGTGTGTGTGTGTGTGTGTGTGTGTGTGTGTCCTTCCCTTTTTTTTCACTGCTGAGCACTGGACCACAAAGCAAAGTGGAGGGAAGGAGCCACCCTCTCAGAAGGGTTTGCGGCTTCTTGGTCAATATTACTGAGTCCTAGTCCACTGCCCAAGAATGTGCTAAGCACTTTTCATGTACTGACTCATTTAATTTTTTTTTTCATCTAATGTTTTTCATAACACCCTGTTAAGTGGGTACTGTAATTTACTCTTTTTACAGATAAGGAAACAGAGGCTCAGAGGAATTCAGTGACTTGTTTGGTCACCCAGTTGGTAAACAGCAGGGACAGGATTTGAAGCCTGGCTGAGTGGACCATGCATAGCCTCTGAGCTGCCTCTCAGGGCTGGGTGGCTGTCTCCCCCACACCGTGCCTGTCTTTGTAGTTCAAGTGTACTGGGTCAGGCTCCGGACACTGTCTGCCCAGGCCAGCTGATGCTCCAAGGGCAGGTGCTGAATGTCATCTTACTCAGGGACAGCATCCGGCTCTCTGGCCATCTCAGTTTCCTAACCTCCAGGCAAGGGGTTGGATACAGTCCCAGCCACCCCCTCCAGGTCTCATGTGACCGCTGGAGCCTTTCCCAAGGCCTCCTTCATGCTAAGGGAGACAGCAGTGGATCAGCCTTGGATGACAGCCCCGAGGAGTTGGGCATGGGGCTCCAGAGACCCCTGAGGCAGCCACATGGGGAAAGAACAGAGCTGAGGGACTGGATTCAAATCCTGACTCTGGCTTCTTCCAGCTGAGCAGAAGGTGCTGCCTTCTCTGCACCTTCTCCCAACCTGGGAAGTGGAAATCAAAACAAAATGTAAGGAGGGAGAGCGAGTTGCTGCCTATCCAGAGACAACTGGTGTGAAGGTGCTTTATTTGCTACTGCGGACAGCCAGGCTGTCTGTGTCTGAGGGAAGTGGCCTCTGCTGTTACTTTTTGCAGGAGAGGGCAGGACTTGTGTGCACAAAGCAGGCTCCACAGGGGCAAGGCTGCCAGTGAGTCAGACCCACGGCCGCAGTTGGCATCTCTACTTCCCTCTTCACGGGTGTGTGTGGGCAGCCAGGAAAAGCCCAGCTCATCCAGAGCACCTTGGCTGAGCACAGGTCATGGGGCTGAAACTCAGAATGGAAGCTGGGGACCCCAGGACGTTTATTTTCTAGAGAGGAAAGGATCGGGTAGGAAGTGACAACAGAAACAATGACAACCCTATGAAACACGAGCCAGAGTGTACTGGACCATTGTTATGTGCCAGGTGCTGTTACGGGCCTTGAATCCCTACAGAAGCCCTTTTTCTTTTCCCCCGCTCCCGAGTGGGACTAGGATCAGCCCCATGTCACAGATGAAGACGATGAGGCTGAGAGGTTCAGTAACTTGCCCAAGATCACGCTACAAGTAGGAGGCATAGCTGGGTCAGACTCTGGTCTGTCTGACTCAGAGTTCTTCCCCCTCACCAACACCACCCTAACTGCCTCAGGGAACATCCAAATGAGACCTCAGAAACCATCCACTTCCATCCTCTCCCCACCGTGCAAATGGGGAAACTGACTTGCCCAAGTTTGGTCCAGAGCCCAGCTCCCTGGAATCTCAGTCCAGTGCTGGTTTCACAGCATCGTTTACTTTCTGGACCTTGAATTCTGTTTGAACACAGAAGTGGTTGTCAAGGATGTGGAGATGGTGTCCTTCTTGGTTTCAGAGATTTAGTTAATAATTTACTCAGTTGACACTCCTCCGCTGGCTCACTGAGGGCCAGGAGAGAGCGAGACAAGCTTGGCCCTGCTGTGGTTCTGGGAGACAAGCCCATAAGCTGCCGGGTCATGTCCTAGGCTCCTGTGGCCACAAGTGAGGTTTGGCCTGGTTCCCCAGCTGACAACTGGGTCTCTAGAGCAGAGAGAGGAGACGTGACAGAGGGAAGAGCAACACGCATGGCCCCATGTGCAGAGTGCCGGGGGCAGATGCCCGATCTCGTTTCACCCTCACAGCAGCGCTAGGAGACAGGTCTCATTGCCCCATTTTTCACATGAGGAAACTGAGGCTCAGAAGTTGTGCCTAAGGCCACACAACCAGTACACATTGCTGAAGCCAGAATTTGGACTCAGATGATGATCTGAGTCAGCCAGGAACAGACATGAAGGTGAGCCGGTGGTTCATCGTGACTGGAGGGCAAAGGGTGGAAAAAGGGCTTGAATGCGCCACTCCTGCCCAAGAAGCGTGGACTTGACCCTGGAGATGTGGGGGAACTAGAAACAGACTAGAGCAGACAAGGCTGGCCTGGTCAGTGTGCCTTAAGGGGGTGGTGTGTGGGTGGGCCCAGTGGGCAGCCTGGAAGAGGGGTTACAATCACACGATGCTGCCCTGCCAGAGACCCTGAGGGCAGGGCAGGCTCAGAGGCTGAGAAGATGCGTCAGGGTTCAGGTCTGACAGAAGAAACAGGAGCATCAGGGGTCTGCGAGTAGAAGAGAGACCTGGGGAAAGGGAGAGAAGAGGCAAGTTCAGTGTGCCCTGTGAAGATCTGGGGGCAGCTTTGGGCCAGAGGAGGGAAGAGAAGGCAGTACTGGGTACGGAGGAGGGAAGGAGACTTGAGCACCCAGGGGTCTTGAGTACCTATCGTGAGCCACGCCACGCTGGGCCCTTTCAAGGGTCTCATCTCATTTTATCCTCATCACATCCTCTGCCAAGTGGCTCTGGTCCTCATTTTATAGATAAGGCTCTGAGAGGGGCAGATGTGATCTACCCAAGGGCATGCAGCCAGGATTTGAAACCAGGTTTTTCTGACACCCGAGTTCATGCTGTTACCACGGGGCAGAACGGTGACACAGGTGAGAGGGTCCCTGAAGCGGTGGAGATGGCTTCTGGCAGCAGCTTTATCCTCGAGGCTGGAGGAGGGATGGCCTGGCAAGAAGGGAGGTCTGGCCTTGGGGGCCTGTGAGCCCTGGCTCGCTGTCCTCCCCCCTCAGCTGCTGCCCCAGGCCTGGCCTCTCTATGCATGTGGGAGCCTCAGAGTCTCTCAACTGACATATTTGCATAATTGTGTGCTTAGGTCTTTACCAGCCCTGACTCTGCTCCCTCTCCAGTGGCTCTGCCCTCCCCCCACCCCCCCACCCCCATTCCTGTTCTGCCCCAGCACTGATGGGGCCTGCAGAATCCAGCTACCCGCCCCCCCTGGCTGACCTCCAAGGCCAACTCCACCCACCCCCTGCTGCCCTCATCCCAGCTAGCCCCACTGGCCTTTCCAGCTTGAGACTCCACCCAGATACCTGGCTCGGCCACCCCCAACTGCCCCTCACTTCCTGCACAGACCTCTGCCCCTACCCAACCAGTTCTCTCCATCTGGAATGCTCTGGCCCCACCCTGCCCAGCCATCTATCCACCTTCCCAGATCTTTCTGTCAGAAATAAACTCTCTCTAAGAAACTTCCTATTTCACATACAATTATAATTACTGTGATGATAATGACAACTACGAGCGACTGAGCACTCCCTGGGCCTCCGGATAGGTCCTGTATTAAGTCACCTAATCCTCACAGCAGCCACAGAGCCGGTGCTGTCATTAGCTGTGCTTTATAGATTTGGCAACTGAGGTAGGAGGGAGTCACAAACACAGCTGGGCTCCTAGGTGTTCCCTCCACGTTTATCCTGTTCTCCCTTGCAGTCTACCTGATTCTATTTCCACCTCTCCTACTCACTGCAAACTCTCAAGGCAAGGGCTGTCTGCAGCCCCCCCAGCCCCTGGAGTGACTGGCCCAAAGCCTGACCGTGGGTGCCCAGACGTGATTGCTGTCTTTGTGACAGGGGGCTGAGTGGTTTCCAGCATGGATTTTGGAGTCACTCAGATCCCCACTCCTGATTCTTACAGGCTCTGTCCCCTTTGGCACACTGCCTGACCTCTCTGAGACTCCGTTTCCCCTTCTGGGAGACTGAGGTGATAAAGGCACTAATCTCATGAGGTTGTTGTGCGAACTAAGTGACACATTGCCTGTGAAATTCAAACCTAGGCCACACCACCTCCAGACCCGGTTCTGAGCCTCCAGGAGGGTCAGCGTCCTTCCGCACAGTTAGCTCTATCACTGAGGAGTTCATCAACAGCTTCGTTTCCTGTCTGACATCTGCTGGGAGGAGATTTCCCAGTTGGTTCTCTGTCAAGCTGTGTGGCCATGGGCCACTCAGTCCCTTTTCTTGGATCTCAGTTCCCTGTTCTAGAAATCCAGATGGCTGGACTAGATGGTCCCTGCGGCACCTTCCCATTCTGGCCATGTGAGGAGGAAAGGAGGGGCCCAACACAGCAAACCATAGGGACATGGAGAAGTGACCCAGGAACCTCACATGGGACATGGTGGCCCCTCTGTCTCCAAAGCACCCAGTGTATGCCAGGCTCTCCACTGTAAGGCTAAACAACACTTCTTACCGTTATCTCATTTCACCCTTCCAACCCTAGGAGATATTGTTATTCCCATTTCTCAGATGAAGGACTGGGGCCCAGAGAGTTTAGGGTACCTGCCCAAGATCACACAGCTAATGGATGACAAAGCTAGTCTCCTAACCCAAGGGGTCAGGTCTGATCCCAAGCCTGGAAGGAAGGAAGGAAGGGTGAGTAACAAAGCCCAGGCTGCTTCCTAGTCCTGCTCTGTGGGTTCTACGTTTTGTTTTTCCTAACTTAGCTATTCCCTCAGGATCTGTAGCCCACCTGAGGAGAGCTGCCTGCCTGGGGACTCTGCCCACCCTTTCAGAGGTGAGCCCTGACCCAGCCTAGCCTCTCCCCAGGACAGATTCACGATGTAAACTCTGCCTGGCGCTCTCCTAGGTACTGAGGGTGTGAAAATCTCTCAGACACAGTCCCTGGCCTAAGAGCCTATACCTCATGGGGAAGACTGACAGGTAACCTTGCTGTTGAGATGCAGCATGTGCCAGATAGTGTGAGGGAAGGCTCTGCACACAGGGGATTGTCTAATGACAGAATGGAGTTGAGATATGGACTCTCAGTGGAGGTGACGTCTGATCTAGGTCTTCCAAAATAAGCACTCACCCCACTCCAGTACTCTTGCCTGGAAAATCCCATGGACGGAGGAGCCTGGTGGGCTGCAGTCCATGGCGTGGCTAAGAGTCATACACAACTGAAGCGACTTAGCAGCAGCAGCAGCAACAGCTAGAGAAAACCATGTAGCTGAGCCTTCCAGACAGAGGGAACAGCATGTGTAAAGGCCTGGTGGAGGGCACTGCAAGTTGCTTCATGCATCTAGAGCAGCACTGTCCAGTAGAACTTTCTGGAATAATGGAAGTGTCCTGCATCTGCACCATCTGATACCATAGCCACCAGTCACCTGTGGCTGTTGAGCACTTGAAATGTTCACTCTAGTATAGCTGCTGTTTTTCAGTTGCTCAGTTGTGTCCAACTCTTTGCGACCTCATGGATTGCAGTACACTAGGCTTCCCTGTCCATCACCAACTCCCAGAGCTTGCTCAAACTCACGTCCATTGAATTAGTGATGCCATCCAACCATCTCATCTTCTCCTGCCTTCTCCTCCTGCCTTCAGTCTTGCCAGGCAGCAGGGTCTTTTCCAATGAATTGGCGCTTTACATCAGGTGGCCAAAGGATTGGAGTATCAGCATCAGTCCTTCCAATGAATATTCAAGGTTGATTTCCTTTAGGATTGACTGATTTGATCTCCTTGCTGTCCAAGGGACTCTCAAGAGTCTTCTCCAGCACCACAGTACAAAAGCATCAATTCTTTGGCATTCAGCCTTATTTATGGTCCAACTCAGTACAGCTTAGGAACTGAATTTCAATTTTATTTTATTTCATTTGAATTTAAATAACCATGTGTGACTAGCAGCTACTGCATTGAATGTTAGGTCTGGATGAAGAGAAAAGGCTGGAGAAGAACTCTGGGGTCAACACTGAAGGGCCTTGAATGCCTCGCTCAGGCTTGGTGCCCTTTTCTCCAGTGTATGTGTGTGCTCAGTCACTCAGCCATGTGCAGCTCTCTACAACTCCATGGACTATAGCCAGGCTCCTCTGTCCATGGAATTTTGCAGGCAAGAATACTGGAGTGGTTGCCATTTCCTACTCCAGGAGATCTTCCCGACCCAGGATTGAGCCAGTGTCTCCTATAGCTCCTGCATTGGCGGATGGATTCTTTACCACTGAGCCAACTGGGATGCCCTCTTCTCCCCAGACAATGTGGAAATCCTGCAGAGGGACCTGGGGAGGAGATGCAGGAACATATCCACCCTGGAGAACCATCATCCCAGCTGCTCTGTGGGGCAGGGGAGGAGCCTGGAGCCACAGTCCAGAAAAGAAGTGATAAAAACTGAAACGGAGCGGTGGGTATAGAGAGGACAGGACAGATTCCCGGGCAAGCCTGATGACTGATTGGATTGGTGACTGGACCATGTCAAGGGTGACTCCTATATTTCTGGCCTGGTAGCAGCAGGGGTATGGGGTATGCCCTGCACAGAGATGGGGAACATGAGAGGAAGGGCAGTTTTGGGGTGCTATATCACTATCCCAGCTTTCGCTGTGATGTAAATGTCTCTGTCTGTGTCTCCCCCTGACTCACCCAGCCCATCTACACACCTCCTGGGGGTTCATGGGTTGGGACTCGCCCCCATCCTCTCCCTGTCACTGACATAGCAGCATGTGGGGCCCAAGGAGGCCTCATTCAGCACATGTTTGCAGATGGACGAATGAGTGTCCCATTGCCCCTGGGATCCTGTTGTTCCCTGACCCTGAAGGCAGGGAGGAATTTGGCCATGTCCCTGGGGTGCCCTGAGCAATGTGAAGAACGTGGCCTCCAGGGCAGTTTTCTCAGAGAATCTGAAGAACTGCCTGAGTGGTTGGGTCTATGAGGGCCACCAAGGGAGAGAGTTGCAGCATTTGGTTCATCTCCTCAAACTCTGCATCTCAGGCAGACTGTCCCAAGCTGGACAGACCCGAGGCCATCAGGGAGGAGCAATCATTCTGTATTCGTAGGTGAACGTGATCTGTCTATTCCAGTGGCTCAGATGCATGAGAATCTCTTAGTAATAGATAGCTGCCCAAAGTAACTGAAATTAGATGAGGGTGTATTTCTCTTCCACATAAAACAGGTCTATAGGAAAGGAGCCCAGGCAATGGTCTACCAGGGCCAACTTGCCCCAGTTCCTGAGAACTAAATGTGCAAATCTTGTCTCAGCTCTGCGTCTGATTACCTCACTTGGAGAGCCTGAAATTGGCTTTGAGGGAACCTTTACACCATGGAAATTGGCCAGCACTATAAGCTGAGGCTATTTATCTTTTTCCAGAGGGCAAGCTTCCTAGCACATCCCTGAGCGCAGTGATGCTGTGGCTACCCCATCAGGGGCCCAGGCTGCTTCTTCCTTCTGTTTCACTGGTTTTGGCCTGTCATATCCATCTTTCTGGTTGCCTTATGGCCTGAGATGGTACTAGAGTTCCAGTCATTATGTCTGTGCAGCTCTCTGCTCCCATAAAACTAGCTATTCTGAGTTTTCTATCTAACTTGTGTTTTCAAGGCTGGGTCCTCTTCATCCTTCACCTGTCATCTGAGGTGTGCCCTTCATAGAGAAGGCTTCTCTGACACCCTACTAAATTCATCACCCCTCCTACGCAGCTTTATTTTTTCTAGAGCATAGACCATGTGTGCATGCTACGCTGCTTCAGTTGTGTCTGACTCTTTGTGACCCTACGGACCATAGACTGCCAGGCTCCTCTGTCCATGGCATAGACCATAATGGATAACTATCTGAAGGCTTCCCTGTGGCTCAGTGGTAAAGAATCGGCCTACCAATGCAGGAGATGCAGGTTCAATTCCTGGGTCAGGAAGATCCCCTGGAAAAGAAAATGGCAACCCACTCCAGTATTCCTGCCTGGGAAAACCCATGGACAGAGGAGCTCAGAGGGCTACAGTCCATGGGGGTCACAAAAGAGTCAGACATGACTTAGTAACTAAATAACAATATTACCTGTCTTCCCCACTAGACTGGAAGATCCCTATCAGTAGGGACTATGTCTGTCTGGTTCTCTCCTGTGTTCCCAATGCCTCACACTGCCTGGTACATCATAATTGCTTAATAAATATTTGTTGCATGAATAAGGGATAGTAAGCACAGATCATTTTGTTTTCTACATGCTTCCCTTAGCATGTCATTGTGACCATTTTCTCACATTGCTATCTAGCCTGTAAAATTAGTTGGATTAGATGTTTTCAAGGGCTCTCCTTGCTCTGACGAGACAGGTGAACAGGAGGTGGAGGTGAACAGGTAAGTCACCCCTTACCTGGCACCACTCACACCCCAGGCTAACTAGAGAGCCCAGGCCAGAGGCTGTTTCCATGGAGATTCACTTCCAAAGAAAACTTCTTGGAGCCCCATTTCAATGCCAGGCCATTGATGGGTGCAGAGGAGATAGAAAATGGTAGGGTAGGCCTGCCCTGCATGGGGATGGATGAAAGACAGCCAGAACAACCAGCTGTGATACCATGGACTAAATGTCCAGAAGTACTGGGAGCCAAGGCCTCCCAGGTGGTGCCAGTGGTAAAGAACCCACCTGCCAATGCAGGTAGACATAAGAGATACAAGTTCGATCCTTGGGTTGGGAAGATCCCCTGGAGGAGGGCATGGCAACCCACTTCAGTATTCTTGCCTGGAGAATCCCATGGGCAGAGGAGCCTGACAGGCTGCAGTCCACAGGGTCGCACAAGAGTAGGACATGACTGAAGTGACTTAGTACGCACACACTCACTGGGAACCATCTATCTCTATGCCCCATTCATTCATTTGACAAATAATTATTGAGGCCCTACTGTATGCTGGGCACTGTTCTAAGTGCTGGGGATAGAACAGTGAACATGTCAGTCAAGATTCTTACCGTCCTAAAACTCACATTCCAGTGGAGAAGAGGAACAGTTAATACACTGTCAGATAAATAAGCAAGATCATGGAGACCATGAAACAGGATGTGATGGAGGGTGGAAGGGATGCCACTGTGCATGGGCTGGTGAGGCAAGACCTCTCAGAGGAGGCAGCATCTGAGTTGTTATGTTAATGCAATAGAGAGTAATGGGTTGGGGGGCGGGGGGTGGCGTGGAGGTTGTGGATCTGAGAGTGAAGTGCACCAGGCAAAGGAAGCAGCAAGTGCAGTCACAGGGCTGAAACAGCCCAGAGTGAGGAGCAGGAAGAAGACCACTTTGGCTGGCTGGGATTGATGGGGGAAGGATAGTGGAGACAGCGGTGGGACGAGCATGAAGTCACTGAGACACTTGCTTCAGGCACAGAGCTGAAGCAGATGCCCCAAAACTCAGTAATCAAGATGAATAATTCTTAATGAAATTTTTAAAAATCACAATTAATGCCCCCAAAACTGCATGATGAACAAAATATCAGATTTGTAAATAGAGACAAGATGACTAGCCATGTCTTACTGAGCCATATGGGAACCAGAGGCAAAGGAAAAATTAGTCATAATGATCCTGTCCTTTAAAATTTTGACATGTTGTCTATCATGAATTGTTGTTGTTGTTCATCACTGAAGAAAATTTGTCACCTGGTGTCATGATCATGGTCCCAAGAACTAGACTTCCTGAGTTACGATTTTGGCACTACCCTTCCATGCTTAGCTGTAAGTTTGGGGGCCAGTTTCTTGGCCTCTCTGTACCAGTTTCTCTATTGGAAAATGGGGATAATAACAATGCCTACTTCAGGGTTATTGGGAGGATTAGATGACCCCATAGACGCTAAGGTCTGAGGACAGTGCCTAGCCCACTGGAAGCGCTCAGAGGATGTAGGGAGTTTGTCATAGCCCTGGACAGTGGTACGGCCTTGGTTCCTGCCAGGGGATTCTAAGCAAGGAGTCTTGACCAGTACATCAGGGGGTCGGAAAGTATGTGGAGGTGGACTGGAGATTGGGGGACCAGAAGCTCCTGGGATGGCCCGAGTGGAGGCTGTTGCAAAACTCCGGATGAAAGAGGGGCACAGACTCTGGAGATACTTGGGAGACAGACTCTACAGGACTTCGTGGTTGTTAAACTGTGACGGGAGGAGCGTGCTGGGGCAAGGAAGGCACGGGGCCAGGACAGCTTCCAGTGCCCGCAGCAGTTAGCCCTGGTCTCTGCATCACCGTCACCAGGAAATACCGGGCTGGCTCTGGCCTGCTCCGCCATTCCTGTCTTGTCTGTGTTCCAGAGGGAGCTGAAGGAGCAGCTTCAGGCCCTTCAGGACAGTGAGCGGGAGCACACGGAAGCGCTGCAGCTGCTCAAGCGACAGCTGGCAGAGACCAAGGTGAGCCTGGCCTGGAGGTGGGGGCGGGGCTGCCGGGGGTAGGGGCGGAGCTTCGTGGAGGCGGGGCCAGTTGGGCACTTGAAGGGTAGGGAATCGAGCCTGCTGTGGGGGCGGGGCTTAGAGGGCCCAAGCTCCAGGTGAGAGGGGTGGGGGCGTGCAGACAAGGCAGAGGCTGGGGCTTCTGCGAAGGTAAAGGGGCAGGGACCTTCTCCCAGATGAAGGAAAGGATTTGGGCTGGTGCCCGGGGTTAAGGATAGGATCCTCGCTCCCTGCTTTGGGTGAAATTTGAGGTGGGATCAGGGACCCTCTAGGAAAACCTTGATGTCCTACGGGACTAGAAGAAGGTACCTAGTCTCTTTTTCCTCTCCTGTTATTAAACACACCCATTTTCAGAGTTAGCAATCCCTCCAATCTCTTGGAGAGAATGTTCCCTCCAAGTCCTCTATGTTGGGCCCACCCTGGTATAATCTCCTCTCCGAAACTCGGACAGTGAAGATATAAAGAGTAGGAGCAAACCCTGCAGGCTTTGGATAAGATGGTCTGAAAAGAAAAGTCTTTTTTCTTGACCCGAGAGGAAGGCTGTGGGGTCTGATCCAGGCACTCCATGCTGTGTGACTTCAGGTAAACTGCATACTTTTCTGCACTCTTAATCTTCCCATCTGTGCAGCAGGGACTCTGCCAGGCTATGTCCAGCCATGCTGTTCTGGATCCTAGCACACTTCCAAGGGGCTCCTTCCAAGTCCTCCACAGATACCTCTCTAACTGAGAAAGGCTTGCCTTACTCTCTGCTGTCCTTCTGGGACCACGCACCAGGGACCTAGACCTGGCTGCTAAGCTCTGGGGGTGGTTTCATTGTCCTGGGAGCTCAGTGGTAAAGAACCTGCCTGCCAGTGCAGGAGACAAAAGAGAACGTGGGTTCAATCCCTGGGTCAGGAAGATCCCCTTGGAGGAGGGCAAGGCAACTCACTCCAGTGTCCTTGCCTGGAGAACCCCAGGGACAGAGGAGTCTGGCGGGCTACAGTCCAGGAGTCGCACAGAGTCGGACACGACTGAAGTGACTTAGCACACACAGCACAGCACTCCATTTGCAGATGCCGCCGCCAGCAGCAGCTGGAGGCAAGCCTTAGGAATGTTCTGGGCCTCCAGAGGTCACTGGAGAGGCCATTGGAGATTCAGACTTGTGCCCCAGCTTGGCTGCCAACCCACTGTGGGGTCTCAGGAAGGTCATGATAGATATTTCTTCAGAGAACATTCTGGAGTGCCTCCAGGCAGGCCCCTCAGTGGGCAACAGATGAGAAACAGACCCAGAGCTCTGGCATCTTTGCTTCTCACAGCCTCAGTTTCCCACCTGTGTGGGGATCCAGTACCTCTCAGGTGAAGACAAGCAAATGGAAGCCTCTGTCTGGGTGAGAGGGGAATACTATGGTCTGTTTTTCTCCCCAGCATTCTGTTCTCTCCAACCGCCCCCCCTTGTTTTTCTCCACTGACCTCTTCTTCCCCTGCCTTCCTGTCCATCTGTCTACCTCTGGGGGTCCTGTGGGGCCACCTTCCCCTCCAGTTCCCCCAGCCCTGCTTCCTGTCTGGACTGGGGTGTTTATACAAGAAATGCCTATGGATGCTTTGGAGGTCATATTTCACCTGGTGCCTGACTCGGCTCAGCTTTCTTGCGGCGCCTGCCCCTCCAGTGGCCCGGCTTGAGGGCCCATCTGATCTCCCTCCCTGGGCCCAATGTTTTCCTTGGTCGGCCCTGACCGAGTGACGCATTCTTGGCAGGGTATTTTTCTGAAACAGCCCCAGCTCCTCCAAGCCCCAGTGTGTTCCCAGGGATGTGGTGGGCTGAGGTGGGGGCTGCTTTCCCAGTCGAGGCACTGAAGGGATTGGGGGGTGGGGCAGGCCTGGCTCTGTCCTAGAAAAACTAGAGTAAACAGGGCACACCAGTTTAGCTGAATCTTTCTCTGTGCTGGGAATTGTGTTCCCTACCCATTGTCCTGCTGAACTGCACAGAACGTCACCTCCATGACCACAGGATTCCCCAGAACCTATACACTGTCTGGCACACAATAAATCAGTTCAGTTCAGTCACTCAGTTGTGTCCGACTCTGCAACTCCATAGACTGTGACACGCCAGGCTTCTCTGTCCATCACCAACTCCCAGAGCTTGCTCAAACTCATGTCCATTGAGTCAGAGATGCCATCCGATCATCTCATTCTCTGTCATCCCCTTCTCCTGCCTTCAATCTTCTCCTGCCACAATTGTGCCTTCAATTGTGCCTGCTGCCACAACGATAAATAGTTGTGGAACAAATGAGTGAGAAAAAAACACACTTTTGAAGTAGGAATTGTTGTCTCCATTTTATTAGCAAGGAGACTAAGGCATAGAGAGATTGTGGGACATGCCTGAGGCCCCATGGCTAGTAAGCAGCTAATTGAGAGCTTACTGTCTAATTCTGTCTAGCGTCTCGCTGGGCTGTCCTCAGCAAGATCTCTGGCTCTGTGGTCTGCAAGCCCAGGAGGCCTAGAGAATCCATCAGGGACATACTTAGGGCTCCTGGGGTGGCTGTCACTCTGACGTTTCACTTCTGAGCTGCCTTCTCCCAGCTTCTTCCTCTCCTCTTGTGTTGGGAGACACTGGGCCCCCACCAAGAAAGATGATAGAGTTTGCACCCACCTCTGCAGATCAGTCTTGGGCCAGACCCTTCCCTCCTTCACCATGCAAGCAGGTTCTGACCATCAGCCTTGTGCCAGGCCCTGGGATGGGCACAAGGAGTGCAGGGTTAAGAAAGATGTCATTCCCACTGAGGAAGGGTTCATTCACTAGCTGGGGAGCCACATAAAACGTGGGGCAGCATATTAAGAATATTTACAAAATGCTGTGGGAACATTTAGCCTGTTTAACTGGCTACAAAAGTTAGGGAAGGTATCACAGAGAAGGGAGCTTTTGGTCTGGGTCTCACAGGATGAGTAGGAGTTTGCCAGTTGAATAAAGCATTTGCTAGGGAGGGGGGTCCACTCTAGGTGAGTAGACTTACAGTCTAATGGCACTAGAGTGGTAAGCTGGGATTAGAGTGAGGACTTTGAATTCCAGACTAAGGAATTTAGTGCTGTACTAGTCATCAAGGCGCCAAGAGATGTCCCTGAACACAAGACTGACTGTGACCCAGTTTGCACTTTAGAAGGATCCCTCTGGCAGCAAGTTTGTTGGCAAAGATTAAGTGTAGTTGACACATTAAACCAGTGAGTTGGTGGAACCCAGGGCCATATGTGGAGGAGGCAGGTGGAAAGATGAATGTGGAGCTCAGGAGATGGATGGATCTGAAAAGCAGCCTCAGAGCAGCAAGAACTGAAGACAAGGGAGGGCATGTCATGTATGAACAAAAGGAGCCAGGACTGGATGAGTCCTCAGGAACAGGGATGGCAGGGAGGGAGCAGCCACAGAGGTGGGAGGCAAACCAGAATTCTCAATTGGTGGAGGCTGGCCCTTGGGCCAAATGCTGCTGCAGACTGGCCGAGGAGGAGCCAGAAGGGCTGGCCATGAGATTTAGGGTTCTTTGGAGGCAGCAGCAGATGGTCCAGGGCGGGCAGGCCCCATCTTCCCCACCATGACCTGCCACTGCAGGAACCTCGTCTTCCCTGGGTGAGGGGGGCTCCAAGAGGCCACAGGCAGCCTGGCCCTTCATCCTCAGCCTCTCCCTTCACCACCCTCTTTGTCTGCCTGGCGAGCTGGGTGGGCATGCGCAGGGAGGCTGGCCCACTGCCAGCAGCTCTTCCTGCCGGCCCACAGCCACGACCAGGAGGGAACAGGCCCTAATTGAGCCTTTGTGGAGCTTCCCACAGAGCCTTGGGCACTGAACACAGCGGGGTCTCTGACTCTGTGAACTCCCAGTCAGAATCCCACAAAGTCAAATTGCAGAGGCAGGCCCCACACGCTGCTGCCGCTGAGCAGCACTTTTGTACCCCGTGTCATCCTGCCTCTTGCTGACCCCTCAGCCCATCCCCTCCTCCACCCCCAGCTGACATCCTGCTCACCCTTCAGGCCCCAGCTCAGCAGCCATCTCTCCACGAAGACTTCACTCTCCACGAACAGGGATGGGCCTGTTCCAGTGTTTAAATAACCAGGCTCTGGGGCTGCACCTCAAACAACATCATGTACTTTGTGAACCTCCCCTCACTTATCATAGCCCTGCAATGTCATTGTGTTACCCTCTTCCCAGATAAGGAAACCAAGGTTCAGAGATATCAGGTGACTAAAGTTGCCACTGCAGGAGACCCAGTGCCCTTGGGCACCGAAGCTATGCCTTTACCACTCAACCCCGTCTTGGGCCTGGCAGTGCCCTTGGGGACAGAGAGAATCAATCAAGTCTATGCTTGTCTTTCTGTGACAATGGCTTTAACCCCCAACTCTTGTTCCCTGGCAAGAGGGTCTGGGGGTAGTGGGACAGGTTGCATGACCCCCAAACTTACCCAGTATGTTGCCATTTATAAAGCTCTCTGACATCTGTGATCTCCTTGGCATCTTTGCTTAGGCTGCATGAGTGATGTTTTTAAAAAAAAAAATTTCCCTGTCTTGTAGACTGAGCTCAGCACCTGCTCCCTGCCCATCCCCCCATATCCCTGGCCCACTTCCTCATCCCTCCTGTTCCCAAGCCAGAAACTGGACATCATCCTCATACCCGTCTCTCCTTTACCCCTACAGCCAGTCAGTTGGCCACCAGAGCCACCGAGTCTCCCCTACAAATGTCTTTCAAGCCATGTCTGTCTGCTGCTCCTCTAGCTCAGGCCTCATTGTCTTGCCTGGACCACTTCATTTGTTTTCTAACGGAGACTGCTGTCCCTGATCAGGCCAGTTCTCTTCTGCCGCCATGCTTTTGCCATTTCCTCACTGAACGTACCTTCCCTGCCCTTTCCTCTCTGCATGCCAAGACCCTCAGTTTCCTCCTCTCACACAGGGATCACTCCATCCATTCTCCCTGACTAACCCGGTGATGACCGTGTTCACAGTCTTCCACGAAAAGCCTGCGGACCACCATCGGGGAGGCGTTCGAGCGGCTGCACCGGCTGCTGCGGGAGCGGCAGAAGGCCATGCTGGAGGAGCTGGAGGCAGACACGGCTCGCACGCTAACCGACATCGAGCAGAAAGTCCAGCGCTACAGCCAGCAGCTGCGCAAGGTGCAAGAGGGAGCGCAGATCCTGCAAGAGCGGCTGGCCGAGACTGACCGGCACACCTTCCTGGCCGGCATGGCCTCGCTCTCCGAGCGGTAAGTGCCTGCCTGCCCCAGCCGCTTCTCCACATGGGTCACCCCTCCCCAGCCCCTGTAGGATGGAGGGGATGGAGGCAGATGGGGGTGGCTCGCAGAGAAATCATTCATTCAAATTTCCATCAAACACACAGGACATCTGCTCTGTGCCATAGCCTGGGGTGAAGGCTTTGCGTACGCATGCTATCTTATACATCATATTTATAATCCTATAGGCTATTACTTGTTTTGCATGATTTATATTATAAGTATACATTTTATACTATTTATTATATTTTTATAACCCTACTAACCCCTTGGAGGTCATTACCACTGTCATCCCTGTTTCACACACGTAGAGACTGGGGCACAGAGAAACTGGAGCAACTGGCAATAGCCCTTCGTCTAGTGCATGGGAGAGCCAGGATCCAAGCCCAGGTCGCTTCGGTTCCATAGCTGCCTTTAATAATAATACCTGGGACTTCCCTTGTGGTCCAGTGGTGAAAACTCCTTCCTCCCACTGCAGGGGGCATAGATTCGACCTCTGGCTGGGGAACTAAGGTCCTGCATGCTGCGTAGTGTGGCCCTCCCAAATAACAAATAAATAAAACTTTACAATAATAATAAGAAGAACACTTAATTACTGGTTTTCCCTTGTGGCTCAACTGGTAAATAATCCGCCTGCAATGCAGGAGACCTGGGTTTGATCCCTGGGTTGGGAAGATCCCCTACAGAAGGAACAGGCTACCCACTGGAGAATTCCATGGACTATATACTCTAGGGGTCGCAAACAGTTGAACATGACTGAATGACCTTGACTTTTGCTTTCAATGATCAGTACTGATAGCTGATGTCATGTATTGTGTTGACCATGAGGCGCACACACTGTGCTAAGCATTTTACATGCATTAAGCCACACAGTGTTCACAAGCCGAGGAGGCAGGTGTTATCATAGTACCCATTTTAAAGATGAAGAAACTGAGGGTGATAGCTAGAGAATTAGGAAGTGGGAGAAGCAAGCACTTGAGTCTGAATATGGCAGACTTCCCACGCATGGCCTCTCCCTATGCCAGCGACCCTGAAGGTGCTGGGATGGGAATCCAGCCCTCAGTGTGGTCTGCTCTCTTGCTCTCTTTCCAGGCTCAAGGGGAAAATCCACGAGACCAACCTAACCTATGAAGACTTCCCAACCTCCAAGTACACAGGCCCCCTGCAGTACACCATCTGGAAGTCCCTGTTCCAAGATATCCACCCAGGTAAGCCCCTTCCTGCCACTCACCAGAGGGCCCAGGAAGAGGCAAGGATCATCGCAGGTCAGAGCTAGATGGGCCACTGCCCAGTCCAACCCCCTGCTCTACACACGGTATGGGGGCAGGGAAGAGGGATGGGAAGGGTGCCTTAATAAGCACCTACTATGTTCCGGGGCCTGTGCTGGCACCTGCGGTAGCCCAACCCAGGGAATCTTTATAATGAAACAACTCCAGGAGGTTGGTTCTACTAGTGTGCCCATTCTCTAGATGAAGAAACTGAGGCTCTGGGCTGTTCACTCATTCACTCTATGAGTACAGAGAGATCAAGCACCTACTGCACACCAGGTACTATTCTACGTACTGAAGATAAAGCAGTGAACGAAACAGGCAAAATTTCCTACCCTCGTGCATCTCAGTTATATCCTAGGGTGTGAGAGAGAAAGAAAACAAAATTAAATAAGTAAAATACATAGTTTATTAGATAGTGATAAAAGATAAGGAAGGGGGCTAACAGATGTTGAAGTAGGATAAAACGTTTAGTAGTGGATTCAGTCAGAAGACCTCCCGGAGAAGGAGGGAGTAAAGACCTGAAGGAAGACGGAGAAGAGTGAGCCATGTATATACCCTGGGAAGAGTGCTCCTGGCAGTGGGAATGGCAAGTGCGAAGGCTCTGAGGCAGGAGCAGCTGGGCATGTTCAGGGAAGAGCGAGGAGGCCAGTGTGGCTGGAGTGGAATGAGTGAGGAGGAGAGTGGAGGTAGCGTAGCCAGACCATGAGGGCCTGTGGGCCCAAGTGAAAACTTTCAATTTTGTGCTGCGTGAGATGGGAGCCACTGGAGGGTTTGGGACAGTAACATGTAGTAATGTGAGTTTTTAAGTGTCTAAAGTATTCCTCTGGCTGCAGAGTTGAGATTAGACTGCAAGGAATAAAGGGTAAAGGTCAGGAGCCTACTGCAGTAATCCAGGTGAGAGGCGACACTGGCCTGAAGCAGGGTGATGGCAGTGCACACGGTGAGACGTGATTGGATTTAGGATCCATACTGAGCAGAAAGCCAGCAGGATTTTCTAATGCATTGGACTTCAGATGTGAGAAAGAGAAAAAAAAACCACAGTAAGGAAGACTACGATGATTTTGGCTGGGGTAACTGGGAAGATGGAGTTGTAAGCATGTGAGATCCATGAGGCCAATTAGAGGTCTCAGGGCAGATGCGGAGAAGGCAGTGGAAATGACCCGTATCAGTTCAGGAGGAGGGTCTGGGCCAGTGGTGTCCGCATGTGGACGGAACCGAATGAACAAGGAGGAGATCACCTAGGAGGTGAGTTGAGGGTAGAGAGAAAAGAGAGAGGACCATGCTAACACTTGGAGCCCTGGGGTCCTCCTAGAAATCAAGGACAGGAAAGGGACCCAGTCAAGGAAACCGAGAAGGAACAGCCAGAGAACAGGAGGGAGACCTGGTCCATCCTGAAAGCCAAGTGGAGAAAGTGTTTCGAGGCGGGGGAGTGGCTGGTGGTGGCCAGGCTGCAATGCCAAGTGTGGAAGGCTCAGCACAGACTGTTCTCTTGGTCTTGATGGCCTTGACAGAAGCCGCTCTGGTGGAGCGATGGAGGCAAATCCTGATTGGAGGCCATCCAAGAGAGAAGGGGAGAGGAAGTGGAGACAGTGCTTTCAAAGAGTTTTATTTATGGGAAGGAGAGAGCATATGGCGGGAGCTGTTTGTTTAAGATAGAAGAAATGATAGCATGTTTGTGGGGAAGGGGGCTTCCCTGGTGGCTCAGCTGGTAAATAATCCACCTGCAAAGCAGCATACCCTGGTTTGATTCCTAGGTTGGGAAGATCCCCTGGAGGAGGACATGGCAACCCATTCCAGTATTCTTACCTGGAGAATCCCCATAGGCAGAGGAACCTGGCAGGCTACAGTCCATGGGGTCGAAAAGAGTCAGACACGACTGAGCAACTCAGCACAGCACATGGGGGAAGTGGGGCACAGAAAAGATGCGATAGAAAAGGTAGAATTGAGGATGAATGAGAGAGAGTTGCTGGAGTGCTGTCGGGTGTGGGGTCCACCCCAGCCTCTGCTGGGAGCCCAGAGAAGGTAGAATACATGGGCACCGAAGCAGAGGGGCAGGTGGTGGGAGCTCGTGGGAATTCTGTTCTGATGCCTTTGCTTTTCCCAGTAAGGTAGGAAGCAAGGTCATCCCCTGGAATGAAAATGAGAGGTTGGCTGAGAGGGGAAAAAGTCTGAAATGGATTTCTAGTAGAGTCAGTAGACCCTGGGACTCTGAGATCAACACCTTCCCAACATTACACAACCTACCAGGGCATCAGAGTCTAACCTACTGCCAGCAGGGGACCTTCTGTGTTGAGTCTGGCACAATGTCCAACAGAGAGGAGACGAGGATGTAGAGGGGACTAGTCCCTAAGAGATAGACACTATTATTATTTCTTAGATGAGGAAACTGAGGCACAGAATTGTTAGGAACAGGTCACGGTAATAACCTGGTCAATGGTAGAACCAGGATTTGAACCAGATCCATCAGACCCAAAGGGTGTGCCCTTCCCTACTAAGCCTACTAGGCATTCTCTGTCCTCATACCACCAACCCAGGAAGGCTGCCGGGGAGGCTGAGGCTCAGAGAGGCTCACCCGATTTTCCCAGGTCACACAGTAATCAGAGCTCTTTGCACCTGTCTGGATTCATTCTTTCAATCTACAAACATTGAAAGTCCTTTGAGGCACGTTCAGGAGAGACAGATGGGACAACAGACCCTGATAGTCCATGGGAAAAGGGCCATGATGAGGGACTTACACAGAGCCATGGGAGCCCTAGAGGCAACAGGAAGCTCCGGGTGGGTCAGGAAAGGAGCCAGGGGAACACTGAGCAGATGGTATTTGTACTGAGCACTGAAAACTGAAGGCTTTCCCGCTCGGGGATGATGCTGCCTAGAGGTGTCCCCAGACAATCCCTGGCATTGAGAACGATATATGCAAAGAAGCATCCCAGGATTCTCATGATTGGCCTCCAGGTACAGATGGAGAAGGACTGAGGATGATCACTGAGGGTGCGAGTTCTGGACAGGGATGGGGGCTCCCCTCTAGGTGACCTAAGGCCACCTCTGATGCATCATGACCAATTTCACAAAGATGAAGGAATACTTCCTAGTACCCTTTAGTCTGGATCTGTGCCCTTGTTGACAAAGAGGGCAGTAGTCGGGGGAAGGGCCCATTTTCCAGCCGACTGGGTAGGGCTCTGGACTCTCCTTCTGGGATGGTGCGGGAGGAGGGCGGTCTCTGTGTGCTCCCAGCCTTGGAGGGACCTTCACAGTGGGACCCAGCAGGGTGAGGGCCACACATGGGTGAAGCGGCATAATTCAAAGAAGCAAGAAGCCCGGCCAAGGGTCCTGACCCCTCCCCTGACCCAGGGAAGCCCCTCAGGCAGATGGTCTCAGGAGCTGATTTATCTCAGCTGCCACCTGCCCCACCCCCATCACAGCTCAGCGAGGCAATCCAGACAGTTAAACCTTATATATCAAAGCACTGTGAGATTTGGGCCCTGCAAATGGCAACCCACTCCAGTGTTCTTGCCTGGAGAATCTCAGGGACAGAGAAGCCTGGTGGTCTGCTGTCTATGGGGTCGCACAGAGTTGGACACGACCGACGTGACTTAGCAGCAGCAGCAGCAGTCTCTCTTTCTCCCTCTACATCACACCCAGACACAGTGAGCTATCTTCAGGTCTTACATGAGCCATATTCCCTCTCCTGCACACTTTTCTCACTTTTGCACAAGCAGTTCCCTTAACCTAAAACCCTTGACACAAACCTCAGTCTTTGAGAACTAATTCCTACTCTCTTTCACATCATAGTTTATACACACCTCCTCTGAAATGCCTTCCTGGATTTCTCCAAGTAGCCCTGGGCTTTCCTGGTCTTGCTGTCATATTAAAATGTCTGCATGGCTGTCTCTCTCACTAAACTGTGAGCTCTGAGAGGTCAGGGGCTGAGTCTGATTCATCACTCTACATCCCCAGCAGCCAGTGCAGTAAATGTTTGTGGATGATTGAATGAAGAAATGAATGAGTCCTGGTCTCAGTTCTGTTACTATAATAGCCTGGTATTAAGTAGGTGCTCAGTGATTATTTGTTAAATGAAGGAACTTGCTGCACATCCCTGGACAAGTCCCTTCCTCCCTCCAAACCTCTATTTCCTCCTCTATTATAGAGATACTACTGTTCCCTTCTTGACTCCCCCACAAGAGAGCAAACGGATGTGGGAATTTGCTGATTGCCCCAGGGCAGGCTTTCTCAGCCTCAGAACTATTGACATTTGGGGCTGGATAATTCCTTGTCTTGGGAGCTGTCCTGTCCATGGTAGGACATTTAACAGCATCCCTGGTCTCTACCCAGCTAGATGCTACACACACATACACACCCAGACGTGACAACCAAATATATCTCATTCATTGTCCAATGTCCCCTATGAGGCGGATCCACCCCAGTTAAGAATGACTTCCCCAGAGAAAGCAGCCTGTAGGAGAGGGGCTGAGGGAGCCCCAGTGTGCGCTCTGAACATCCTGCCAAGGATAGCAGCCCTGGGGGTTCAGAGAACAGTGGCCTGGTTAGCCGGGCCTCTTCCTTTGTCTGTAGGCCTGTGAAGTCACTCTGGCTCTTCTGCCAAAACCAAGGCCCTTTATGTCTAGATGGGAGGGGCAGGTGCCCCCAGGGACCTAGCCCTGGATTCTAGCAGCTTCCTGCCTACCCGCCTTCCAGTTCAGGCTTCCTTCTGGGTCACCAGAGAATTTTATCTATCACCTGTTACTCCCCTGCTCTGGAACCTTGACTCTCCACCTCCCACCCACAGCCCTGCCCCATCCCTCAGCTGACACTGGAAACCCTCCTGCAACTGCCTGTCCTGACTGCCCCATCTCCCGGGCACCAACTTCCTCCCCACCCAGGACAAGTGGCCATTGTCCAGAGGACACCAGACACTGCTTCCTTTGCTCCTGCCACCTCCCTCTCTGGGTTGCTCTCTCCTCCCCCTGCTTATCTGAATCCAATCATTTTGGGTTCCAACATATTCACTGTCAAGCTGTGTGACCCAGGGCAGATCTCCACCCTGTCTAAGCTTGTTTCCTCATCTGTGAAACAGATGGTGGAAGGTATGATTTATGCCCAGGGTAGGTAGGAGAATTAAATAAGATTATTTATTTGTGATAATAATCCTGGAACTTAGTAAATGCATGATACCTATTTCTTATGATTATCATGAATCATCAGATGTTTCCTCAGTCTTGCTGAACAGGCTTTCTGGGGCCTAAAGGAAAGAACATGAGTGAAAAGACCTTAGCTCGAGTTCCGGTTCCACATCCACCCCAAGTGGCAAATTAAGCAAGCCACTTAAATTCAGAGAAATTGCCTTGGAACCTCAGTTTCCTCTTCTGAAAAATGGGTACAGTAATTTGTACTGCTGGGGCTGCTGTGTTGGTCTCACGAGCTAGAGGATGTGAAAGTTTTTTTTTTTTTTTTAATGCCCCACTGGGTGCAGCTGAGGGCCTGAGTAGGCAGGAGGAATCAGACTTTTTAAAAGCCTGACCAGAGAAAACAACTGATGGTATTTCTTGCTCTGTCAGACCTCAAAGCTGTCCTTGAGAACAAGGAGGCACAAATGACTTGCTGCCCAGTCTTTGGAGCTGCTGGACTTTGGAGTTTCTCTGTTGCTTGGATTGCTGCAGTGTGTGGTTGGTGGTGGCCAGGAGACAGAGCTTGGGCCCCCTGCAGTCCACGCTCCTTCCTGAATGCCTTTTGACCTTGAGGTCTCAGTTCAGTTCAGTCCCTCAGTCTTTGCAACCCCATGGACTACAGCATGCCAGGCTTCCCTGTCCATCACCAATTCCCAGAGCTTGCTCAAACTCTGTCCATCGAGTCAGTGATGCCGTCCAACCATCTCATCCTCTGTCATCCCCTTCTCCTCCTGCCTTCAATCTTTCCCAGCATCAGGGTCTTTTCAAATGAGTCAGTTCTTCACATCAAGTGGCCAAAGTATTGGAGTTTCAGCTTCAGCATCAGTCCTTCCAATGAATATTCAGGACTGATTTCCTATAGAATGGACTGGTTTGATCTCCTTGCAGTCCAAGGGACTCTCAAGAGTCTTCTCCAACCCCACAGTTCAAAAGCATCAATTCTTCTGCACTCATCTTTCTTTATAGTCCAATTCTCACATCCATACATGACCACTTGAAAAACCATAGCTTTGACTAGACGGATCTTTGTCGGCAAAGTAATATCTCTGCTTTTTAATATGCTGTCTAGGCTAGTCATAGCTTTTCTTCCAAGGAGCAAGCATCTTTTAATTTCATGGCTGCAGTCACCATCTGCAGTGATGTTGGAGCCCAAGAAAATAAAGTCTGTCACTGTTTCCATTGTTTCCCCATCTATTTGCCATTAAGTGATGGGACCAGATGCCAAGATCTTAGTTTTCTGAATGTTGAGCTTTAAGCCAACTTTTTCACTTTCCTCTTTCACTTTCATCAGAAGGCTCTTTAGTTCTTTGCTTTCTGCCATAAGGGTGGTGTCATCTGCATATCTGAGGTTATTGATATTTCTCCTGGCAATCTTGATTCCAGCTTGTGCTTCATCCAGCCCAGCGTTTCTCATGATGTGTTCTGCATATAAGTTAAATAAGCAGGGTGACAATATATAGTCTTGACAAACTCCTTACCCAATTAGGAACCCGTCTGTTGTTTCTTGTCCAGTTCTAACTGTTGCTTCTTGACCTGCATACAGATTTCTCAGGAGGCAGATAAAGTGGTCTGGTATTCCCCATCTCTTGAAGAATTTTCCACAGTTTCTTGTGATCCACACAGTCAAAGGCTTTGGCATAGTCAATAAAGCAGAAGTAGATGTTCTTCTGGCACTCTCTTGCTTTTTCGATGATCCAGCTGATGTTGGCAATTTGATCTCTGGTTCCTCTGCCTTTTCTAAATGAAACTTGAACATCTGGAAGTTCTTGGTTCACGTACTGTTGAAGTCTGGCTTGGAGAATTTTGAACATTACTTTGCTAGTGTGTGAGATGAGTGCAACCGTGTGGTAGTTTGAACATTCTTTAGCATTGCCTTTCTTTGGGATTAGAATGAAACCTGACCTTTTCCAGTCCTGTGGCCACTGCTGAGTTTTCCAAATTTGCTGGCACATTGAGTGCAGCACTTTAATAGCATCATCTTTTAGAATTTGAAACAGCTCATCTGGAATTCCATCACCTCCATTAGCTTAGTTCATAGTGATACTTCCTAAAGCCCACTTGACTTTGCACAATAGGATGTCTGTCTGGCTCTAGGGCAGTGATTACCGTGCTTATCTAGGTCAAGGAAGATCTTTTTGTACAGTTCTGTGTATTCTTGCCACCTCTTCTTAATACCTTCTGCTTCTGCTAGGTCCATACAGTTTCTGCCCTTTAGTATGCCCATCTTTGCATGAAATATTCCCTTGGTATCTCCAATTTCCTTGAAGAGACCTCTAATCTTTCCCATTCTATTGTTTTCCTCTATTTCTTGGCATTGATCACGTAGGAAGGCTTTCTTATCTCTCCTTGCTGTTCTTTGGAACTCTGCATTCAGATGGGTATATCTTTCCTTTTCTCCTTTGCTTTTCATGTCTCTTCTTTTCTCAGCTATTTGTAAGGCCTTGTCAGACAACCACTTTGCCTTTTGCATTTCTTTTTCTTGGAGATGGTCTTGATCACTGCCTCCTGTACAGTGTCACAAACCTCGTCCATAGTTCTTCAGGCACTCTGTCTATCAGATCTAACCCCTTGAATCTATTTGTCACTTCCACTGTATAATCATAAGGGATCTGATTTAGGTCATATCTGAATGATGTAGTGGTTTTCCCTACTTTCTTCAATTTAAGTCTGAATTTTGCAGTAAGAAGTTCATGATCTGAGCCACAGTCAGTTCCTGGTCTTATTTTTGCTGCCTGTATAGAGCTCCTCCATCTTCAGCTGCAAATATAATCAGTCTGATTTTGGTATTGATCATCTCTGATATCCATGTATAGAATCTTCTCTTGTGTTGTTGGAAGAGTGTGTTTGCTATGACTATTGCATTCTCTTGGCAAAACTCTGTTAGCCTTTGCCCTGGTTCATTTTGTACTCCAAGGCCAAACTTGCCTGTTACTCCAGGTATCTCTTGACTTCCTTCTTTTGCATTCCAGTCTCCTATGATGAAAAGGACATTTTTCAGAGTGTTAGTTCTAGAAGGTCTTGTAGGTCCTCATAGAACCATTCAATTTCAGCTTCTTCAGCATTAGCGGTTGGGGCATAGTCTGGGATTACTATGATATTGAATGGTTTGCCTTGGAAACGAACAGAGATCATTCTCTGATTTTTGAGATTGCATCCAAGTACTGCATTTCCGAGTCTTTTGTTGACTATGAAGGCTACTCCTTTCTTCTAAAGGATTCTTGCCCACAGTAGTAGGTATAATGGTCATCTGAATCAAATTTGCCCTTTCCAGTCCATTTTAGTTCACTGATTTCTAGGAAGTCAATGTTCACTCTTGCTGTCTCCTGTTTGACCACTTCCAATTTACCTTGATTCATGGATCTAACATTCCAGGTTCCTATGCAGTGTTGTTCTTTACAGCATTGGACTTTACTTCCATCACCAGTCACATCCACAACTTAGCATTGTTTTCACTTTGACTCCATCTCTTTATTCTCTCTGGAGTTATTCCTCTTCTCTTATCCAGTATTGGGCACCTACTCACCTGGGGAGTTCATCTTTCAGAGTCCTATCTTTTGCCTTTTCATACTGTTCATGGGGTTCTCAAGGCAAGAATACTGAAGTGGTTTGCCACTCCCTTACCCAGTGGACCACGTTTTGTCAGAACTCTCCACCATGACCCGTCCGTCTTGGGTGGCCCTACACATCATGGCTCATAGTTTCATTGAGTTAGACAAGGCTGTGGTCCATGTGATCAGTTAGGTTACTTTTCAGAGATACTTAAATGGATGGAGAACACACCTAGAGACCAGATGGGCTGCCTCGGCTCCTTCTTTCTGTTTGTGTAAAACAGTGTCCCAGGACCTAGAAAAGAACTCTGACCTTTAAAATGTTGAACCCCAGGGATCAGGATTTGTTCATTCTCAGGAGAGTCTGGCACCTCTCCTGAAAATAAAGGATGGGTGGAAGGTTTTCCAGTACGTATATGGGGACTGACTTCTCAGAGTTCAGTTTGGTTCAGTCCATCAGTTGTGCCCGACTCTTTGCGACCCCATGGACTGCAGCACGCCAGGCCTCCCTGTCCATCACCAACTCCCAGAGTTCACCCAAACTCATGTCCATTGCGTCAGTGATGCCATCCGACCATCTCATCCTCTGTCATCCCCTTCTCCTCCTGCCTTCAATCTTTCCCAGCATCAGGGTCTTTTCAAATGAGTCAGATCTTTGCATCAGGTGGCCAAAGTTTTAGACTTTCAGCTTCAACTTCAGTCCTTCCAATGAACACTCAGGACTAATCTCCTTTAGGATGGACTGGTTGGATCTCTTTGCAGTCCAAGGGACTCTCAAGAGCCTTCTCCAACACCACAGTTCTAAAGCACAGTTCTGTCAGGAAGTATAGAAGGGAGGACCGAAGACAGGACCTCTTTTATGAGGAGGTCGACCTCAGCCCAGGTTTTAGGGTGCAAGAGCCTCTTAAGAATCAGGTCACACCCTCTGCCTAATAAGGGTGCCAGGCCCTGCCCCTAGCCTCGCCCTTTGGGCTGTTGGACCCCTGCCCACTATGGATCAAGTCCCGCCCCCAGCCCCGCCTCCACTGCCGGAAGTGACCAATGAACAGCAGACCCCGCCCCTAAGCCCACCCAATGAGTGGTGGGTCCTGTCCCTGCGGGTCAGCCCCCAGGAGTTGGCACTCAGTTCAGTACGGATTTCCTCCATCCTACAGCTCATCCCTGTCGGTCCAGTCTCAGAACCACTGAAAACCCACTTGGTTGCCTCCTAGAGTGCCCTCCGTACTCATCAATGGCACTGGAAGTGCCCACGTTGCCCTACTTCAACATAAGAGTATGGAGCTGAGCCCTCCAGTGTGCCAGTCTCTCGCCCCTCCCCAGCCCCATCCTTCTCCGAGCCTGGGTTCTGCCTGTCGCTGGTCTCCTCAGATCATCCTGGCACCTCAGATATAAGGCCCAGTTTCCCCCAAGGCACTCAAGATAGCTGCCCACACCTTGGCATTGTGCCCATCTCCTGTCTCTCTTGCCCCTCTGCTATGAACACCTGAGTATGACCCACATTCCTCAGCCAGAGGAGTGGCCCCATGTGTATCTGATTAGATTTTTCTTCTCTCCCGAGCTCCCCCAAACACACATACCTCCAACACCCCCTCCACCTCCTACCTCTTGACCCCATGGTGGGAATGCCCACATTCCATGTGGCGGGACCTTCTGGTCTGACAGGCTGCACTGTGACCAGAGGACAGGGTGAAACGTTCCTCTGCTGACTCGGTGTCCTCCTTCTCATGGCTCCCTTTGTCTGTGTCTCTGGATAGAGAATTATGTTTCCTTTGACCTCTCTATTCACAGGGCTAATTGTTTCCATACAGCCCTCTGGCTTCTAAGAATAGTCAAGGAGGGTGTAAAACTCAAGACTAAATTTATTCCTGACAGAGCTCAGGAAAGGAGCTTGCTCTAAGTCAATGGTCAGCTTTGTTAGTCGACTGAGAACAGGAGCACCGTTCAGGGCTGGCTGTCACTCCCTGTTAGAGATGATGGCCATCACTGAGGGATTTTATTTCTCTACATACACACAGCCTGGAGAGGTGGCTGTATTTGGAAGTGATGCTCAAGCCAAGCATCATCATGGCCCCTCTCCACCAGATAATGAAAGCACCAGAGAGTCAGATGGAGGAGTCCCTCCTTTGCTCCAAGGAACTAGTGACAGAATTCCTTCTTCTTTTCTCCCCTGTCTTGCTCTGCCATGGAAATGCTCATCCAGGTTAACAGGAGCCAATTCTCAACTCCTTCTTCTGGCTAGGCATCAGCTCCTTCAGGGAGGCAAGAATAAACAGTCTTTGACAAGAGTTCATGAGACTTTGAGAGCCAAGCCTGCAAAATCAGTGTGGCCACCTCAGAACTGAGTGTCCCAGCCTTCCCAAAGATCAACACAAGCAGGGTCCATTTAATTTGGTGAACCTTTCTGGAAACCTTGCCCATGCCAGGCTATGGGGAAGATTGTATATGTCAATATGTAGATGCTGGGCACAGGGCACGCCAGGGAAAACCTAGCTGGGAGAGTACGTGATCCTTGGCCTCCAGGTGTACATGATAAGTTATGGGCACAGAAGACTATCCCAGGTGTCAGGAGAGAGGCACAAAGTTGAGAAATTTCAGAGGAAGCAACCAGGAAGGATGCTCAACCCTGAGGATGAGCGCTGGAATTGAGCCTCATGGGGATGGTTACAACAAGCAGAGGTAAGGTGGAGGAGGGAAAATCTGGGTGAAGGCTTGGCCCTGAACTGGAATGGGAGATAGTGAGTGAGAGGTAGGCAGGAAGAGAAGGCTGGGGCTGGATTGCACCTGGTCTTGATTAGTCCTGGCTCTGCCAGTGTTTGTCTGTGACCTGAGGCTAGTCAAGTCTCCTCTCTGGGTCTCAGTTTCCCCCATCTGTCAAATGGGAGAATTGGTCTAGAATCAGTGGTTTTCAACTTTTTCAGATCCATCATCTACTTTTCATAACAAGTAATTTGTAATGACTCAAAATTAGTATGACCTTCTCACAATGTCAAGTATATATGCACACATATATATGTATATATTCTATGATATATATAAAGGAAAAAATAGAAGGAAAGTATTTATAATAAAGTACTGTATATGTCAATATGTAGAAGCTCACTCACAACCACCCCAGAAAACATAATAAATGAGTCAGGTGCTCACACCATAAGTAAAACACCATTCTGCCTCAGATGCAGTCTGAAATAGGTAGGTTATCTTGGTCAAAGGTGTTATTAGAGATGTACTTTCCAAAAAAGTGAACAATTCTTAGTGAAGTTCCAGACAAAACAAATTCAGTATTCCCCCAGTTTATGGAGTAGTTGCATTTCAAAATATTCAGTATATATTAAAACTGTACAAAAATTATTTCATATTTATGTGTAAAATTGAGTTAAACTGTATTTCTGGGTCATTGTAAAGATTTTTTTCATCCACATGAATATCTGGGGGAGCATCTGAAACTTATTGGTGGGGGGTATGGGACCACCCTGCACATTTCATTCAGGGAATTTAGCAACCTGGATCCTACCTATGGAGGCAACTCAAACACCCCCACAAGTTTCCAAATTACCCCATAGGGTGACTATCCAGCACCTGAAGAATCTTAAAGCTTCCTCCCAGCTCTGAAATCATCCAGTTCTGGACTTCATTCAGGTTTACTCAGCAAATTTTTGCAGAGTACCCACTGTGAGCCTCCCCCCACCTCCCCGGGAAATCATCAGTGAACAAGCCGCCATAGCTCTTGTCCCCTGCAACCAAGTTTCAATCCGAAGGCTCTTAACTGTCACCGTCCTGTTTTACAAAGGAAGAAGCTGAGGCCCAGAGAGGGGCAGGCTTGTATTCAGCATCACACAGCCTCCTGGAGGCCAGCCAGAACCTGGCCTCAGGGAGGCACCATAGACTGGGTCCACAGCCTTCTCTCCACTCATCTTCTCTTCCTCCCCCATCCCCGCAGTGCCAGCCGCCCTGACCCTGGACCCGGGCACCGCCCACCAGCGCCTGATTCTTTCCGACGACTGCACCATCGTGGCCTATGGCAACTTGCACCCACAGCCGCTGCAGGACTCGCCCAAGCGCTTCGATGTGGAGGTGTCAGTGCTGGGTTCGAGGCCTTCAGTAGCGGCGTCCACTACTGGGAGGTGGTGGTGGCGGAGAAGACGCAGTGGGTAATCGGGCTGGCCCACGAGGCCGCGAGCCGCAAGGGCAGCATCCAGATCCAGCCCAGCCGCGGCTTCTACTGCATCGTCATGCACGACGGCAACCAGTACAGCGCCTGCACGGAGCCCTGGACGCGGCTCAATGTCCGCGACAAGCTCGACAAGGTAGGCGTCTTCCTGGACTACGACCAAGGCCTGCTCATCTTCTACAATGCCGACGACATGTCTTGGCTCTACACCTTCCGTGAGAAGTTTCCGGGCAAGCTCTGCTCCTACTTCAGCCCCGGGCAGAGCCACGCCAATGGCAAGAACGTGCAGCCTCTGCGGATCAACACCGTCCGCATCTAGTGCAGTGGCGGACAACCGTGGGCGCCTGGGCTTGGCCACCAGCAAAAGCCTTGCCCCCACAGACGGGGAGGCCTGGACTCCAACCCAGCGGGGCCGCCCTGAGATCTCAGGCCTGTTGTTTACCCTTCAGCCTCATTTCCCCATCTGTGAAATGGAGGTTGTGCGCCGTGACTCGGGAAATCTCTTCCAGCACTGATGTTCAGTAGCTCTGACCTTGATGGGGATGCAGTTGTGGTCCAAGAACCAGACCTGGCTTCTCCTCACGGCAGCCCCTGCCTAACCCCTCATCCTCCTCTCGGGCGGGTGACTGCATTCCTGTCTCCTTCCCGCCCACATGCCCTGACCTCAGGATGTGTCAGAGTGTTGCCAGCAGTTGGCAACCGCAGAGAGAACCCTCTTACGCTCCCAGGCCTGGGACTTGCCCCTGACCAAGCGAGTGATGGGCTGTTTTGTCCTTGATCATGGCCCACGGTGGACACAGGTGGTAGCTAGCCCCAAGGTCACCTGAGAACCACCCTCTCCTTTCACCCCGTACCAAGAGTTTTATAGTTCTTGATTTTCCCATTTATCTATGGGTAAAAGTGATATTGGGCTTCCCTGAAGGCTCAGTGGTAAAGAATCCACCTGCAATGCAGGAAATGTGGGTCTGATGCCTGGGTGGGGAAGATTCCCCTGGAGAAGGAAATGGCAACCCACTCCAGTATTCTTGCCTGGAGAATCCTATGAACAGAGGAGCCTGGTGGGCTACAGTCGCAAAAGAGTCGGACATGACTTAGTGACTAAACAGCAACAGCAACAATAAAAATGATGCTGTGGCCTGTGGAAGGCACCCAGTAGTTGAGCCCACATGTTACAGCCAGTAAGCCCACAGGTCTTAAGGCAACAGGATGGCACACCCCAAGGCTCATGTAGAACAAGCATCACTGGATGGTGGAGGTCCCCAGCAGCTCTGAACAAAGGTCCAACCAGGCCTCTTGACTTGGTAAGGGTGTAGCAAGGCTGGGGAGAGCAGTTGTTTAGGCCCTGAGCACTGGGTGGGCTGTCGGTTAGGCCCCCCCGCCATCAATCTTGGCATCTGTCTCAGTTGGGTTACTGCTGCGGAAAACATGAGCTGCTTTAGCTTTTTTTAATTAGACAAGGATTTATTACCAGGTCCCTAGTGGCTTTGCAAAATCACTGCAAGGGCTAGAGGAGCCGACTCTGCTGAATTTCCAGGAACAGCTCCCAGCCGCCAAATTCATCACGTCTGCTATGACCAGGAGTGCTGCTCCCATCGGCAGGCAGCCACTGCATCAGAAGCCGCTGGCTGCAGAACTGTGCAGTCTCTGCTACTGTCCATGCCAGTAAATGATGTCCTGAGGCCTGCCTCCCTCCAGACAATTCGGTTTCCAGATCCAAATCTCTACAAGGGATTCTGTTTGGGGAAACATAAATCAGATCCAGAACCTTGGCTGCAAGGGAGTCTGGGAAATGTACTTTTTTTCTTTCCAGCTTCATCCATACAAAAAGGCACAATAGAAGAAAGTGAGAATAGGTGTTGAACAAACTCACTTTCAGTTTTTGCCATTGGAATCCACCTCTAGGTCTTGGCTTTGAGGCAGCAGAGCCTCTAGGTGTCCTGCTCCAAGGCTGTGTCCATCCAGGACAGGCGCCCTAGAGTAGGCCTGCAGAACCAAGCTGAAAGCCTCCCACCCTGGGCTTTCCTTTCCAGTTCTGGGGCCTAGATTCTGAACTTGGGGTCTTTGGTCATACCCATCTCAAAGGAGCCAGACTAGCTGAACCTGGGGTCTCCCACCTCACAACTGCTGCCCATAGGGACCTCCCTTGGGCAGGAGGAATCCTCAGTCTCACCCCACCCATTCAGCTACCAGAATCTGGGCCACCCCCAGCAGTATTTTTATCTTAAACGTTACCCATTTTGTGAGTTATGATGAATTTGTATTAAATTAAAGTTACAGGCTGTGAGTGGTCAGTGCCATTCATTTTGACATGCACAGAGGCCCACCCATCCTGGCCCAGGCAGCATACGTAAATCAACATGGCTAAGCCACAAAGCAACCCAGCTGAGTAGCACCATACCCATTTTACAGAGGGGGAAAATGAGGTTCACAGAGAGGACATGACTTGCCTACAGTCCCATGTCCCACACTAAGCGAGTTTAGAATTGAACCCAAGGCACTCTCATCACAACTTACCAGTCAGGGAAGACTGTCAATCTTGGCCTGGAGGAGGGCATGGTGGTATCCTTGGAAGCAGAGAGGAGCTCATGAGACAGTGGCAAGAGACTGGGCCCTAGAACCCCATAGACCTAGGCTTAAGTCCAGACTCTGTCACTGCGTGCCTCTAGAAAAATGAATTAACTTCTCTGGACCTCAGTTTTCTCACATGGAAAATGGGGATAATCACACCAATCTCACATGTGTTATAAGCTGCAAAGTGCAGTGCATTTAGGGGAGGACCTGCCTGTCACTCAGCTGCCTCCCAGAGTCAGTGCCTAGAACTGGGTGGGTTTTCTCAACCTCTGGGCTGGCCCTGCTCCTAAGGAGTCTAGCTTCTTTCTTGTGCCTTGTGAGGGGGTGTGGGACCACCAGGCCAGGCAGTTCCCCAGGTTCTCCATGTCAAACGAGGTCCACCCCGCCTCCGCCAGGAGTCACGGCCCTGCATGTGGACACACAGGTGTGTACACTAAGGAGAAAGGCCACTGGGCCCCTCTGGAGTTGTGCAGTGCAGAGCAGCAGCCTTGGAAGCAGGACTTCTGGGCCTAGTCTTGTTTCTGTGCTGACTTGCTTTGTACCCTGAGGGGCCCCTCCTCCATCGCCTCACCTACAGAATGAGGGAGGTTAGACCGGGTGCTCTCTAAGGCGCCAGGTGGATCTTCACCTATACCTGGAGGCAGGGAGGAAAGAGAGAGGGAACTACCCAAGTCACTACTTGTTTGCGGTTCTTGGAAGATGGACATGAATGAGGAGGAGGAGGGGCTGTTGGCAAGGGCAGAGGGAAAGGTGTCTGAATGGCTGATAGCGCCCAGCTTACAGAGAAGCTGTAGGGAGTGAGCCTGGGACCAGAGAACCCCATCACCCCTCGCCCCATGCTCTCAGATCCCTATGACTCCTCCCAAGCCCACTCCTCTATTTTGCTCAGGGCATCTGTCCCCTGGAGGAGAAGTACCCTGTACACAGGCCTTCCTTCCCCTCCCCCCACTCAGGCTTAGCACCTGGTCCCAGAAAGGCTGCTTGCTGCCCCATCTTCACCCCTGGTTTCCAAGTATCTTAGAGTGTAGGGATCTAATCTTAACACCCAAATGGGGACTCTGGGGAATCAGCGGACCTCCAGGTATGAAGTGTCCAGAGGCTTCCTGAATGAAAGAATCTGTGGTTGCCAGTATAACACTAGGAACCCCATACTTACTATAGGTAAGTGAAGAGGGGGAGACAAAGGCAGTTCAGCCTTGGTTTGGAAGCACGGATCAGCAAGGATCTTCCCCAGGGCAGGAAAGAATTGATAGAATGACAAAAACCCCATTCACAACCATGTTCATGGTCAGCAAGCAAAGCAGTGGGACTTTTGCACCTTATCTAACATCAAAATAAGCCCATGAAGTCAGTATCATTATCTCAGTATCTGAGCAGGGAAACATTACTTCCCAGGGGACCCACAGCCAGCACTCAGTAAAGCTGAAAAATCAGACTCAGGCCTGTCCAAGGCTAAAGCCCAACTCTTCACTGGCCTCCCTGGAAATGCTTCTCAACTTTGAGAACAGCTTTAGTGACAGGCAGCAGCCACCAGAAGTGTGATGCCCCTGGGATTCCAGGCGGGAACTTAACCCAGACTCCACACCATTGAATTACGCAACTGTGAGTAAAGTTTCACCTATAGACTCTACCTCATGTACCTCCCAGATGAGAGGTGGACTCATGAAGGCCCTATGTGACCCAGAGCAGGTCTCTCTCCCTTTCTGGACCTCTGTTTCCCTAATTATATCAAGGAGGTTCCGATTCTAGCTAACTGATTGCCAAGGCAGTGGTTCTGATGGCCCAGGATCCTGTAAGTCTTATGTTGGTCCCAGGGCTTGGCCCGCTCAGCATCTAACAAGGCCATTAGCTCTGAGTCTTTCTCTCTGGGGTAGCAGCAGGAATAGAAAACAACAGAGATAAGGTCTCCTAGCATCACAGTCTCAGCTCAGGGGCTCAGGGGATGAGCCTCCCTCCTGCCAGAGAGGCCATCCCAGAAGGCTGACTGCTCACACCTGGGCAGAATTCCTGGCTTCATCCCCTCCTGTCTGAGTCTTGGCTCTATTCACTCTCCCCAGATGTTCCACCAGAATGTAAGTTGCAAAGACCCTGTCACAGGCTTAAATGCAGACGGAAAGGAGTGGGATGAGGTTGGGGGAGGGGTAGTGTGCTGACCGAGGTGCTGAATCTTCATTCCCACCAGGGAATGGTAATTTCTCCTTACTCTGGGACATCTGCAATTCTAGCCAGCATCTCTGGGGAAGAAGGTGTGCTGGGAAGCAAAGGAGAAATGAGAAGGAAAGGGAACGAGAGAGGGAGCAAGGGAGAAAGAGAGAAAGAGAAAAGGAGAGACGCATTTAGGAGGCGTAGCCTCTAAAAATAGCAAGAGATGAGGACTTTTATTTTGAAATATGCTCATTTTCCTTTGTTTTTCTTTTCTATCTGGTTTAAATTATGTGGATTTTTGTTTACCCTAGATAGAGTATAGAACAGTCTTCCATCTTCTTTCAAAATGTTGACAGTTCTATCATATTTCTGACTGTTACACAATGCTCCCCATTCACCCTAGGAATTCAGTGAAGTAGGGGAAGAGTAGCCACTTTGGACCCAAGGACCAGGGGGCTTCCTACTCTGATGTCGTGTCAAGGGAGGGCCTTTCAGGAAGCTAGAGCCAGAGGCACAAAGCCCAGGCCCTGGTGAGCTCCCCAAAACCGTGGGCTGCAATATGATCAAGTCTGAATGCTCAAGGCACCTAAGGGCTCCTCCAGTGCAATCTGGAGGCCCAGAGAGGGTTGGTTTCTAGTTCAAGGTCATATAGCACATGGCAGAGCCAAACCAGGGAACCCAGATGAGGAAGAGGAACAAGCAGAGTCAGGAAGTCCTCTGAGTGGAGACAGCCCAGTTGAGCATGCTAGTCAGCATCATAGACTTCAGGACGGCTGCTAAGAGACCACTGGCCTCAATGCCATCATTTCACAGGTAAGAATACTGAGACCCGGATGGGAAGTCACCAGTCCATGAGGCAGAGCAGGCCGAGACCCAGGTCTCCAGACTCATAGCCATCAGTTTCTCATGCAACCTTTAAACTCCCCCCTGTGGATTCTGGATGCCTCCTCCTATCCCCTGGGAATTTGGAGTCAGAGCCAAAGGAGAAGGGGAGTGGCCTGGGTCACTGCAGCTCCAGGCACTAAGAGCTGGTTACCTTTCTCCATCCTCCTCCCAGAAGAGAACGGAGAATTGGCCTGGACCCCAGTGGCCCCTCCTCCAGGGCAGAGTCAGTCGGTGCCTATTCACAGCTGGTACCTCCCTTACTGGCAACAGAGTCCAGAGATAGTAACAGCCACAGCAGGGACAAATCCACCTGGGCAGCTGCTGGAGCCACTGGGAGTCATAGGTAAGAGACAGCACTGGGGGTGATGGCCCAAGGAGGTCCCCTGATTCCACGGGGATTTGGGCTTTTTTTCCCTAAAGAAGGGGCTTTTGCCCCCTCTGTCCCCTGTAGGCTAAGCCCCTGGTCCTGCTTCCTGTGCTCACTTCACCCCCAAGTGAAGCCCCTCGGATGACTAAGCTGCCAGATCTACAAATCAGGGAATGGGGTCCCAGGCTCAGCAGCTCTTCTGCCCCTGGGAGGAAGGAGAAGCAGATAAGGGCCCCAGGAAGTCCCAGGACAAAACAGAGACCAGCTGGAGGTGTGTGCATCTCACAGGTGTGGGCTGTGGGCCGAGATCTAGATACACCTGCTAAATCTGGAGTGGACCCTCACTCAGTCTCACTGACTCACCAGTGACCCTGGACAACTCCCGGCACAGCCACCTTACTGATGTCCACTTCTCGTTGGTTCAGTGGAAAAGATGTGTGGCCCTGGGCTATGGGACAAGTTTAGAACCTCCAGTTCTAAGGTTCTAGCTTGAGGCAGCCTCAGGGAATTTGTCCAACAGTCTCTACCCACTTCACCTTCCCTCTTCTTTGGGGGTCTCCTCTGTCACACTTCTGGAATGCCCTCCTCCACGCCTTTCATTCCTCCATCAACACTTACCCTCCTGTGTTCCTTAGAGTAACTGACTTATGGTTTTCGATGCCTCCTTCCCCAACCCATGCATATGTATAAAAGAAACCTCTTTCAAAGAACAGCTAGTGGTCAGATTTCAGACACCACACCAAGCAGGTGGGAGAAAGATAATAGCAGGAACAGGAAGGCAGAAGAGAACTCCATATAGGCAGCGATACAGCAGCAGTTACTGTGTGGGCACAGACCTGGCCAGAAATGACTGTGGCTCTCAGTACATGAGAGTACTGAATAGTACAAGCCCTACTCTTGACCCAGCCTTCATCCCTCACCCCCCGTTGCCAGCAACCAACAGTTAGTAGTGACACAATACTGCCTTTCTATTTTGAGGATCTCCTGGTGGAGGAAAAAAATGATGATGTGTATAATATTAGCATCAGAGCACTCAGAATATTAAAATCAGGACTTCCCTTGTGATTCAGTGGCTAAGACTCTGTGTTCAAATGTAGAAGGCCTGGGTTCAATCCCTGATCAGGGAACTAGATCCCACATGTTGCAACTGAAGATCCCGAATGCCGCAATGAAGATCGAAGATTCCACGAGCCACAACTAAAACCCAGGGCACCCAAATAAATCAATAAATATATTTTAAAAAAAGAACATTGGGATCTCAAGTGGAGAGTGTGGAGCAGATTTTGGTCCTTAACACTTCTGCTTTTGTAATACCCGTCTACCCCCTAGAATATCCTTGCCCTCCTTTTTCTTCCTGTTGAAATCTTACTCGTCCTTCACGTCCCATTCAAGGTGACGCTGTCCTGGTCATTCAGGTCCGGTGGAACTCAGTGTTCTGCACCCTTGAAGCACTTTGGGTCTCCCACTACCACTAGACCATGAGCATCGTGAAGCAGGGATCATGTTCCCTGGGGTCATGGGTACAGTCAGGGTCACAGAAAACGTTTGCTAGGGAATTCCCTGGTGGTCCAGGGGTTACGACTTTGCCTTCCGATGCATCGGGTGTAGGTTCAATCCTTGGTCTGGGAGCTAAGATCCCATATGCCTCAAGGCCAAAAAAATGAAACAACATAAAACAGAAGCAATATTGTGACAAATTCAGTAAAAAGACTTTAAAAGTGATTCACATCCAAAAAAGAACTTATGAAAAAAAGAAAGAAAGAAAATCTTTGCTGGCTGGAGCTGGTTAGTGTCCAAGCTGGAACCGTGGTTAGTGTGTCCAAGTTGGGAGGGAGCATAGAGACCAGGAATGGCTCCTCCCTAAGGATGCCCAGGACGAGCACACTGACACACCCCGGCCAGGCTCTGCCCAGAGAGAACCAGGAAGAGCCAGCAAAGACGAGGAACATTGCTTGATTGTCTTTTTTTTTTTTCCATTATAAAATAACCTCTGCTTTTTCATTTTTCCATAAAAACCCGCTTTTGCAAAAGATTACAATAGATATAAGCCTATAAAACAGAAAGTCCCCTCATTCTGCTCCCAGGAGTCAACATCTGTTTACAGTTTATTGCAGGTCCTTCCAAGCATTCTTGTTTATATATAAACAAAGATAGCCTTTTCTTTTATAAAAATATGTTCATTTTTAATTTCCTATGAGTTCTGTGCATGCGTGCATCATGTCTGACTCTTTGCGACCCTGAGTTCTGTAAATTCCTACAATTTCTTGGTCAAAAGGCTTCCGCATTCTATTTTTAAATTTTATTTATTTCTTTATCTCTGGCTGTGCTGGGTCTTTGTTGCTGTGCTCGGGCTTTCTCTAGTTGTGGTGACCAGGGCTACTCCCTAGCTTCTCAGGGAGCTACACCAGCTTCTCAGTGTGGTGAATTTTCTTCTTGTGGTGCACAGACTTAGTTGCCCTGCAGCCATGTGGGATCTTCCCAGCCCAGGGATCAAACCCATGGCCCCTGCATTGGCAGGCAGATTGTTCACCGCTGGACCATGAGGGAAGTTCCTTGCTCATTTTAAATGTCTTGCTTTCCTAAGTAAACTTTTTTCTTATAACATGTTCATTGTAGAAAAATTGTGAAATACAGTCAAGACACACAGAGTACATATTTCCCATCAGCCACTGTTCAGAGATAACCACTGCTCATGTCTAGGTGATTAGGTCTACAGGTTTTTCTCCAGGCCAGCTGAGTACATGCGTTTGTTTACAAAAATTGGAACACACTTTCCTGTTGCTCACTAGTTTATTTTTTTCCTCCACTTAATAATAGGTCATGTGCATTTTCCCGTATTGCTGAATAGTCTTCTACAGCATCAATTTAATACAATAAGGTTGTTTGACCTTGAGGTCCCCCTAGTAGCCTGTTTCTCCTGACTCCCCTTCTGAGTAGGGAGCCTGCTGCAACAGTGAGCCAGAGCCTGTTGCACCAGGGTTTAACCTTGGCCTGCCCCCTACTTTCAGGAAGGGAAGGCCCTGGAAGGCCTTGAACACCTGCCGCCTCACCTCTCCTGGGATAAGGTCCCAACACCCCACGGATGGGCCCAGGGCCCCCTGCAACTTCTCCACCGCCGCCCACAGGTGCAGTAGTAGCCACCTGCCACTTTCCCCTGCTGCTCTCTTTAGACCCTGGGCTCCTTGAGTCCTGCAGGGTGGGGGACTTGGGCTGATCTCGACCTTGAAGTGGAGTAGGGAGGCTGGTATCAAGTGGAAGGGGAGGTGGAGTGCCACTTGCCCTTGTACTTCAGCCAGCTCTTCAGCCAGCTTTTCCTCATGCTGCTGGGACTGGGGGAGTAACAGGGGCAGATGGGGATAGGGGAAGGATAGGGAAGGAGCTGAGCCACTTGAAAGTTTTCTGGTTCCCAAAGCAAATACCCAGCTTCCCAGTCCAAGCCCATGCTCTGCCCAGGAATTTACCAGCCAAATAGTAAGGAATTAAGTGTGATCCTGGACCACACTTATCCACTCTTTGGCCGGGGGTTGAGGGGGGGTTGGGGGGCCTCAGTCTCCCCTCCAATGTACCACTTGGTTCTTAAGGCAAATTCCCTGCTCTGGAATTCTGTAACCCAATTCAAACCCGTGTTTTCCCAAATGCTCTCTTTTCTCTCCAAGCCCCTGAAGACCTTATGATTGGTTAAATCTAATTGTGCACCAGGGCTTGTTTGAGGGATCATTAACATGTATATTATTAGCTGTCAGCTTGTTTAATCCTCACAACAAGCCTAAGAGGAGGTACCCACTTTTATTCCCATTTCACAGATGAGAACACTAACCCCAAACAGTTAAAATGATTTTCCACATTAAATGGTAAAGCTCAGATATGAACCCAGGGCTGTGGGACCCCCTAAGCCCACGTTCCTTATTATCATCCCATCCACATACCACTGTGCTGTGTGTGCAGAGATCATTCTTCCCTTGCTACAGTTGAGGAAACTGGGACCAGAGAGGAGAGGTGGATTCCTCAAGGTCATACAGTGTGTTCATGGCAGAGCTCGGTGAGGCCAGGCTTTCTGCCTCTCAGCCCACCCTCACCTCCTGTGCTGCCCTGGCTAGCTTTCAAAGAGGGAAGCTGTTGAGCCAGAAACAGACCTTGGATTGGAGTCAAATGCCCAGAACTGATTGGGGCAGTCAGGTAGAAAAGATTATGTTTGTTCAGCTCAGCTTGGTTCTACCTTCCCCTGGCTCAGTTCCAGGAAGTGTTGACTTTGGGCAGGTCCCAAAGGAGCAAAGGTGACATTACCTGTGGGTGGGGAGCCCCCCTCCCCACTCTCCTCTCTTAGCCCCGCTGTGCTCTCCACTCCCTCACTCTGCCATTCAGTCTCTTACCTGGCAAACACTTAGTGAGCGGCTACTATGTGGTAGCACTGAGATGAGCAAGGACAGGTTTATCTCAGGTCTCCATCAAAGAGGCAATAGTGACCAGTCACAGCACACACGCAGAGGGCTGGGCTTGGACAAGAGGGGCCACTGGAGGAGGTACCATGGGAGTCAAGACCTGCAGCATGAGTGAGAGCTGGGGACAGTGTTCCGGGCAATGGGAACAGGAGGCCAGAAATGAGATCATGTAGTGAAAGCATTGAATGTGAGCCAAAGAGGCAGCCTCTGCATCTCAGCTTCTTCATCTGGTAAATGGAGATAGCAGCTTGCTATGGGCTAAGACGCGGTATGTAAAGCACTTACGTTATAGCATCACTCCTCTCCCTTTCGGAGAAGGCAATGGCACCCCACTCCAGTACTCTTGCCTGGAAAATCCCATGGACTGAGGAGCCTGGTAGGCTGCAGTCCATGGAGTCACTAAGAGTCAGGCACGACTGAGTGACTTCACTTTCACTTTTCACTTTCATGCACTGGAGAAGGAAATGGCAACCCACTCCAGTGTTCTTGCCTGGAGAATCCCAGGGACACGACTTAGCAGCAGCAGCAGTCTCTCCCTTTCAGACAACAAACGTGCCTAGCACCAAATGCCAAACACTGGGGGAAATGAACTATGGCCTGCTTGTCCAAGGCCACTCAGTCTTTGCCTCCAAGGCTGTGACTGCTCTGTACCAGTCCTCCTTCAGACCTGGGGCCCCAATATTATGTGGGGCCCCAGCTACTGAGGGCCAGGGAACAGCCCGCCCTTGGGGAGCACTCCGCTACCCCTGCCCTGATGCCTCTGTCCCTTCGTCCCCAGACGTGGGTGGCCTGCCGGCGCCAGTGATCATCATCCCAACCCTGCTCTCCTCATCCACTCTCCTGATCATCAGCTTCATCTTATGGAAAACTTGCCGCCGGTTGTCTCGCGTCACCCACCCCCGCCTGCCACCACATGAGGGCCCAGGTAAGCCACTTAAGCACCTTCAGCATGGAGGGCGGGTTCTAGATCAGCTTTATTCTTTGTCTCCCATAAGAGAAGAAATTCTCCCTGTTGTCTTGAGGCAACAAGAGATGATGTACTGCGGTGGATAAAGCCTTGCAGAGGCCACAACCACATGTGCGGCCTCACACTCCAAGTTCTGCTGGATGTAATCACCAACCCTGCAGGTCAAGGAAGCCCATTCTGCAGCCCCTGTGACTGTGGTCTGGGTGACTATGAGACGAAGCCTGCCCTTAAAACACTGCCCCCTTTCCTTCCAGGGATCCTCCCTGCCTGGTGGGGCCTCCCCAGGAACCTGACCAAGGAGCAGAAAGTCCTCCTCCCGGGACTGAATGAGAGCACTCCTGGTTTCCACCCCAGTTGTGGCATGGCTTATCACAGTATCCAAGGCTTGCAGTCCTTCAATCTTTCCACTTCTCATATCTCTAAATACTCGCATCGCCAGTGTTTCCTGAGGTCATGCTGTTTCAGCTTTTTCTATGGTTCTTAGAGGGGAACATAGCCCTATGGCCCCTGGCAGGCAAGGCTTGGATGGCATGGAAATTGCCAGGAGACTCCTCGTCTACCACCTGAGACCTGGGATTCAGAGGAGAAACAAAGTGAGGAAATTGGGTCTCATGCAGCTTAATACAAAAGCCCAGAATTCTCAGCACTGCCCTAAGATGTCAGGATGTCTGTTCTGATTGTCTGCCAGCCACAGGTTCACAGCATCTTACATTCATCCAGTGGTACCCAGGTGTGTAATATGTGCCGGGCATGCCAGGTGCTGGATTATAACAACAAATGAGACCCAGACTAAAATCTAGCGGCTGTTACAGAACAGTGATAACAGAGTGTGAGAAGTGCTTGGCTAGAGTACAGGAGACAGGCAGGGCGTAAAGAAGAGACCAATAACAAGCTAGAGGAGGAGGGTTAGGGAAAGTTTCCAAGAAGTAGCATCTAAACTGGGACCTGAGGATGATGGGAAGTTGCTGGAACGAAGGTGGGAAAGGATAGTAGAGGCAGAGAGAAAAGAAAGTACCAGGTAAGGTGATGGCAAACTATGGCCCACTGTTTAGTTTCATAAATACAGTTTTACTGCCCATTCATTTATGTGTTGTCTCTGACTGCTCTTGCTTTACACAGCAGAGTGGCATAGTTGTCACAGAGACTCTTTGGCTCACAAAGCTTAAAACATTTACTATCTTGTCCTTGAAAGAAAAATATTGCTGACTCCTAGAAGTTAGAGAGCTTATACTGCCCCTTAGAAACATAATGGCTGTAGGGTTGAGGGTGAGAACTCTACAATAAGCATCTCACAGCGAGTGCTTCTTCTCTTAGTCATTGTGGATTGATCCAAAGTAGACACACCTGATTTAAACTGACCTAATCAAATTCTCTCTTCCCAGGAATTTGAACTGTGGAATGTGACATCCAGAAATGGAGCTGAGTTATATTAATGCCTGGGAACCTCTGCTGCTGAGGACCCTGGAGCTACCCTGCTCCTTTCAAAGACCCATTCATCAATACTCCTTTTGATTCTGAAAGTCCTTGCAATCAATTCCCCAAATTTTTAATTTTCATTTCTTTCAGAATCAATTTGTTACTTTTAAAGAAAAAACTTTAACTAAAATTAACAGTGAAGAGAGATGAAGCTGGTGGGGTATACAGTCAGCACAGTCCAGTGCATGTATAATGGGACCCACATATGTAATTTTGCATTTTCTAGTAGCCACATTTTAAAAATTGAAGTTAGTGAAATTAACATTAACAATGTTTCATTTCACCCAATATAGATAAATATTATCATTTCAGTATCTAGCCAAGATTTTTAAATTGCTAATGAGATGTTTTACATTCTTCTCTTTGAACCATGTCTCTGAAATGTGGGGTGTATTTTACACATATAGCATATCTCAAATAAGACTGGCCACACTTTGAGTGCTCCATAGCCACGTGAGGCTGGTCGCTTGCTTAATGGATAACACAGATTAAGATATTCAAGGTGATGAAGGATCTGCTAAGAAGTCCTGGCCTCATTCTGAAAGCAGTGGGCATCCCCTGAAGAGATTCAAATCTAGAAGTAACATGATAAAATATATATATAACTTTAGGAGGATCACTCCGACTTCCAGTTATAGAATGGACAGGAAAGGAACTGAAGCTCAAGTTAGGGAGATCAGTTAGGAGGAGCTGAAGAGAGAATGAGAAGTAAAGATGTTGATGACAGACTTTGGTGGCAGCAGCTGAAATATTAAGCTGCAGTCCTTCCCATCCCTCCATCTCACATAACTTCCCCTATTCTCTCTGGCAAACAAAGAGGCAAATCTATGATCTTTAAGGCATAGTCCCCGGTAGTTATGCCTGCAAAGTGGTCCACAATAGATCAATCAACAGAGGTGTCTTTCCTCCCTCAATGAAATGTCCTCTGAATGCTCCTGCCCCCACCTAACTGCTGATCCTGAAATTTGAAAGACAGGAATATTGGCCCAATCTATGGTAAACTGGAGGTCCTGTCCTAGGAAGTTTCCAGCAAGTCTAAGAAGAGCTTTCCGCTGCATGGGTGAAGGTGGAAAGTTATATTTAACCAGAGTTGTGGTTTTGCTTAGAGAGTATACATACAACAAATAAAAAAGAGGCAAGGAAGTAGTGGGTGAATCCAAGGGAATGATGATAAAAATAACTATGGAATTTAACCCGGCATGGGAATATTTAAGAGATATTCATAAAAATTCCAGTTCTCCAACCCCACCCCCTTGCTTCTGGACTCTGGGAAGAAATGCACTTTTCTGTCCATCTGAGGCTAGGTGTGGCCATGTGACTAGTTCTAGCCAATGAGATTACAGACTCTAGATGGAGCATTTAATTGCCAAGACCCTCCAGAGTTCTCTTTTCCCTCTCACATAGTGAACAATGTTATTTGAAATGGTGGCTTTTCCGTCAGCCTGGGTTTCTCACTATGAAAAGCAGAGTCCTCTGTCGACCAACAATCTTCAAGTTGTGTGAGCAGAAAATAAACCTTTCTTCATTGTATTAAAGCTTAAAATGCAAGCCTTAAATATAAACCTGAAATATTGGGATTGTTTGTTACTACAGCACCACATAGCCTAGCCTGACTAATATAACCAGAAGAGAGGACATTAACAGGGAGGGAGAAAATGCAAAATGTAAGATTAATAGATTTCAGTTCCTGGCACTGAAGATTGATGGACTCACAATAGGAGAGAGGAGAATAACTGGAAAGACATGAGGTATTGTTAAAGCGTTAAATTCATGGCAAGGTCTAGGACAAAATCTCTGAAGCAAGAAACGGAGAGAACAATGTCAGGAGGATCATCTCTGTGTGTACTGACATTGTCAAAGATTAAGACATAAATAACGTTGAAGAGAGTGAACAAACAGAAGTCAAAATTCTTATTGCTTCTCTTCCTGCAAGGAAGATACGAATGCCATGAAGGCAAAGACTTCTGTGCTCACATTTATGTCCCCAGTGCCTGGGACAGCACCTGCCACAGGGAAGACACTTAATATATACTCGCTGAATGAATGAGCAGAAGAAGGGAGAATAATACACCATACATTCTGACAAATAAATTTAGTTCAGGGAAGAGAGTGCTTTCCAGTTCTTACTCCTTTGATTCTGCTTTTTCTGCAATACCTTTCCCCCAGACCACAGTGGCTGTTCTCTTTGTCCATGAGTCTGCTTGTTGATCTATCTTCTTGTTGCCAGAAATCTCAAGGAGCTACTTTTAAACTTATCCCCAGAGGCTTGCATGCTGGCAACTCTTAGCTAATACCATCCCCCATGTTACAAAACACCAGTGTTATTTTCTCCTCCACCTTCTCCTTCATTCCTCATCCAACTTCATTGCCAAATATCTTTTGTTCACTTCCAGCCTATCTCAGATCTACCCATCCCTACAGCCAATACCCCAATCCAGATTCTCATTATCTCTTCCCTGGCCTAGAACAAGTATCCCCTCCTAATCAGCCTGCTTTCTCTTTGCTTCTAATCCCTGTCTTTTATCTAGTTATCTACTGCTGCATTAAAATTACCTTAAATTTTTTGTTAAAACTTAAAGCCACAAATATTTATTATCTCTAAGTTTCTGTGGGTCAGGAATCTGGGCATGGCTTAGGGGGTGCCTCTGGCTCAGGGTCTCTCACATGACTGCCAGCAAGTGTTGACCAGGGCTACAGTCATCCAATGTTCAACTAGAGGAGGATCCAACTTCAAGCCCAGTAATGGCTATTAGAAGCCCCCAAGTCTTTTTTATTGGACAGAGACATCCATTTCTAGACACCTAAACCTCTCCATAGGACAGCTTGTAACGTGGAAGATGTCTTCCCCAAGAGCAAGTGAGCAAGAGAGGGTGTCAAAGACAGAAGCTACAGGGTTTTTGTAATTTAATCTCAGAAGTGGTAACCCATCACTCTTAACATAGTCTATTCATTAGACTGGAATCAACAAGCCCAGTCCATACTCAAGGAGAGAGAATCATAGCAGGGCGTGAATACTGAAGTTTGAGGTCATTGGGGACATCTTGGAGACTGCATACCACAACCTCTTCACTGCCTCTAATGAGCCACCTAAAGTGCAAAGCTGATTTATTCTCTCCCCTTCTCAGAAACTTCTGTTAACTTGCCAACACTACCACACTGCCCTTCATAATATGGCTCAATCGCTGTTGCATTCTCATCTTCCATCCCGCGCTCCAGTTCCTAAGAAAGTGCACAGAATTATTGCACCACTATCCCTTTACACACCATTTCCCTGGTTTGGAAAACATCCCTCAGTCTTCCCAAGCTTTTCTACCTGGCCAGCTCCTACTTTTCCACTAAGGTTTCTGCTTCCATCCACTGCTTCTGCCAGGCCCACCCTAACTCTAGCAGGTAGTTTCAGCTATCACTAACCAGACCTCGCTTGCAACCCTCTGTTTCCCACTAACACACAACTTACCACACCAAGTTATAATTGTTTCCATTTGGATCTCTCACAGGATCTCACATTCAACACTTCAGAAGTTCATTTCTGCTGACTTTTATATCAGTGAGATTTAGCAGGAGTGGATCTTGCAGGCTCACCATCTTCAATGGAGATGTATGCCGGTGAAAAGTGTTAGCTGCTCAGTTGTGTCCAACTCTTTGCAACCCCACGGTCTGTCCATGGAATTCTCCAGACAAGAATACTGCAGCGAGTTGCCATTTCCTTCTCCAAGGAACCTTCCTGACTTGGGGATCAAACCCAGGTCTCCTGCACTGTGTGTAGATTCTTTGCCATCTGAAGTACCAGGGAAGCTCATCTTCAGTGGAGATGTACAGAACAAGTTATAGAACCTCACCATCTTGACTGGTGTTATTTAAATGCCCAGAGAGCAGTCATTTGGTTATAGGGTCTTACTGTGGGGCTCCTAAGACAATCATGGGCCCCGAGGATTCCACAGGAAGAGGGCTGGGTGAGTATGATTGAGAAGTTCCTCCAGAGTGGGCAGAGCTGCTTCCCTACCTACCTCCACTAGTAATTAACACTGTCTATTCTAGACAAGTTACTTCACTTCAAAGTGTCCGTTTCCTATTTTTTAAATGGAGGTCACCTAAGTGGTTCCTATGGTGACCACGGATCGGCTGCTGTTGTGAGTATTTTAAACATGCTAACTTAATCCTCAGAATTAGGGTATGAGACAGGTGTATTATTTCATTTTACAGATGCACAGGAAACACAGGTAATAACTGCTTAGGATTCCGGGATTCCAACACAGGCACTGAGGAATCGGCGTTCCTGTTGTAATATCCACTTCACAGGGTTGCGAGGGTTAAATGAAAAGATGAGAGTGAAGGGGTAGGGCAGAGCATGGCACACAGTGAGTATCGTTTTGAAAGGTAAAACACATTGGCTTGCAAGTCAGGAATTCATTAAAAGCCCGTGATTTTCTGCGTGAATTCATCAGGCGTCTCCTCTAGGGAGTGAAATGGATGAGTGGGGAGGATACTGAGGACAGGCCTCCCAAGATCGATAAAGCTCTCGCGACCCGTTACTCGTGGATACTCCTATTTTGCAAGGCGAAGTGTTAAGTAGCTGGTGGGCAGAAGCCCACTTCCGGTGTTACTGCGGGCTTTTCTAGCCGAGCAGCGGCCCGGTTGCACCTTTGCCTGCCTGCTGCGTCCCGGGAGGACCCCTTGCCGGTGGAAGCCCTCCCTCGGCAAAGTTCATTCGTGGAGGTTGCGAGCTCCGTCTGTCTTGGCCTTCAACCAATGGACTCGGCTTTCTGTTCTCGCTGTTTGGTAAAGTCTTCCTCCGCTCAGGCAGGGGGCGCCAGAGCGCGGGGGCGCGAAACCTGGGAGGCTCTCTGACACGAAAGTGACGTCACGACGCCGGAAATCCGCGTCCCCGGGGACTTGGATTGTGCCGGGAGCCGAGCGAGCAAGGCTAGTTTAGACGGTGTTTAAAGGCATCGTTTCCACTCCGGATAGACTCGGAGACTCAGATGAGAAAAGTGAGCTTCTGGAGGCGGGGATTTGTTCATATTCCAGCGAAAACTTCTCCCAGGACCAGCGCGCTTCCCACGCGACTCCTCGGAGCGGGGAGGGACGTCCTCGGGGTGGTTTGCTCCACCTGAGAAGTCCCTGAGGCAAGTGTCTCTGGAATACACCCATCGCACAGATGGGGAAAACGAACCCAGAGAGAGACAGTGACTTGCACGGTCGGGTTGCCGGATTGAGCAGCTAAAATGCAGGACGCCCAGTTAAAGGGTGAAGTTCAGTTAAACAACAGTGTTAGCCCATGGGTCATACGTTTACTGAAAAAGTAGGCGTCGTTTTTCTGAATTCAGCTTTAACTGGGCGTCCTATATTTCACATGGTAATCCTACCCCAAGGTCACCCAGCTGAGTGGAAGAGCAGAAAGAGCAACTGAGATATCTCGTCTCCCCACCTAAGATTCACTAGTATGTGGACCCGGGCTTCTGGGTTATAATCCTAGAAGCCTAGGGGGCCCCTAATCTTTTCCAGTTAGTGGTCTGCCCTTAGCGGGATCTAGGCTGCTGTTCAGGAGCTGAGGAGAAGGGCCTAGATATTCCTGCCTCGAGGTTCAGGGATAAACCCCTGCCATCCCATCCTCCAAGATTCGGTTCAGTCGCTCAGTCGTGTCCTACTCTTAGCGACCCCATGAATCGCAGCACGCCAGGCCTTCCTGTCCATCACCAACTCCCGGAGTTTACCCAAACTCATGTCCATCGAGTCGGTGATGCTATCCAGCCATCTTATCCTCTCTCGTCCCCTTCTCCTCCTGCCCCCAATCCCTCCCAGCATCAGGGTCTTTTCCAATGAGTCAACTCTTCGTATGAGGTGGCCAAAGTGTTGGAGTTTCAGCCTCAGCATCAGTCCTTCCAACCTAGTGTTTTAGGTGCTAGGAACATGGCAACAAAAATAAACATATCTCTGCCCTTAAGAGCTTCAGTTTAGCTCAGTCACTCAGTCGTGTCCAACTCTTTGTGACCCCATGGACTGCAGCACGCCAAGCTTCTCTGTCCATCACCAACTCCTGGAGCCTACTCAAACTCATGTCCATCGGTCGGTGATGCCATCCAACCATCTCATCCTCTGTCATTCCCTTCTCCTGTCTTCAGTCCTTGAGAGCATCAGGGTCTTTTCCAATGAATCAGTTCTTTGCATCAAGTGGCCAAAGTATTGGTGCTTCAGCTTCAGCATCAGTCCTGCCAATATTCAGGACTGATCTCCTTTAGGATGGACTAGTTGGATCTCCTTGCAGTCCAAGGGACTCTCAAGAGTCTTCTCCAACACCACAGTTCAAAAGCATCAATTCTTCGGTGTTCAGCTTTATAGTCCAACTCTCACATCCATACATGACTACTGGAAAAACCATAGCCTTGACTAGACGGACCTTTGTTGGCAAAGTAATGTCCCTGCTTTTTATATGCTGTCTAGGTTGGTCATAACTTTTCTTTCCAAGGAGCAAGCATCTTTTTAATGGCCACAGTCACCATCTGCAGTGATTTTGGAGCACCCCAAAATAAAGTCTGTTACTATTTCCATTATTTCATCTATCTGCCATGAAGTGATGGGACCAAATGCCATGATCTTAGTTTTCTGAATGCTGAGTTTTAAGCCAGCTTTTTCACTCTCCTCTTTCACTTTCATCAAGAGGCTTTTAAACTCTTTGCTTTCTGCCCTAAGTGTGGTGTCATCTGCCTCTCAGGTTATTGATTATTTCTCCCCACAATCTTGATTTTCCAGCTTGTGCTTCATCCAGCGTTTCTCATGATGTACCCTGCATATAAGTTAAATACAGAGGGTGACGATATACAACCTTGACGTACTCCTTTCCTGATTTGGAACCAGTCTGTTGTTCCATGTCCAGTTCTAACTGTTGCTTCTTGACCTGCATACAGATTTCTCAGGAGGCAGGTCAGGTGATCTGGTATTCCCATCTCTTGAAGAATTTTCCACAGTTTGTTGTGATCCACAGAGTCAAAGGCTTTGGTGTAGTTAATAAAGCCGAAGTAGATGTTTTTCTGGCACTCTTGCTTTTTTGATGATCCAACAGATGTTGGCAATTAGATTTCTGGCTCCTCAGCCTTTTCAAAATTTTAGAATTAAGAGCTTAATTCTAATTAAATGTATGTCAGATGATGAGCTATGGGGAGTGGGAGGAGGTAAGACTATGGAGGGCGTCATGGGATGGTAGGGTGGGAGTGTTACAGTTCTAACAGTGGTCAGGAAGGCCTCACTGAGAAGGTGGCACCTGAGCAAAGCTCTGAAGGTGTGAGGGAGAGAGAGCTATTGGGTTATAAGGAAATGCACCTGGCATGTCAGAGAAAACAGAGAAATAATGAACTGCCTCCAGTGGGATAGCTTTCTCAGGGATTTTCAGTGGCAACTGTGACTGTTTCTTGCCTTAAATGTTACCTTTAGAATCTACTTTCTTTAAATGTGACCGGGAGGGGCACTTTGAACAGGGTATACAGAAAAGGCCTTCCTGATGTGCTCTTTAAGATGGGAATGCGTCAGCCCTGGAAGGCTGGAAGAAATGCACTTTAGGCAGAGGGAACAGCAAGGGCAAAGACCTGGAAGCAGAATTCCGATAAACGTGAGGAACTGAAAAGAGGCCAGACAGGCTAAAGAATTTTCAGCAGCAGATTGGCAAGATTGGATTCATATTTCAGAAAGATCCCTCTGACTGTTAGAAGCCTACGTTGAATAATTTTGCAGGTTAAGTTTACACAGGCATAGCTACTCATCCGCTAGGTGCCAGGATGAGGGTTTAAAATGGAACTAAGGGTTGCCTGGAAACTCCCATCCTGTTGCCTTCCTTATGGTCCCTTTGCAGCTGGAATGAGCTGGCTTGGGCAGATGGGTTTCCTAAAGGGAGAGGGGTGGAGAGGGGTGGGTGACATCCAGAGAGTCACTATCTTCCTCCCTGAGCAGGGGTGCACAGAGGGGACAACTTGTGTCTTTTGGACCCCCTGGCTGGACCTGCCGTAAACAGGCTGGGGGTGAAGGAAGTGGATGCTACCTCCAGGTCTCCCTCTGCCCCCAGTGAATAAGCTTTCATTTATCCTCTCAGAGGTCTTATCATGCTTCTGCTCCAGAGGCATGTAGGGCTCCCCTACTGCCTGCAGAATTAAGTTCAGACTCCTTGCTTTGTTGTTCAGATTTGTAAGGCTGAGCCGTTAACCTGTGGGATCTGATTCTATCTCTACTCTAGGTAGGTAGTGTCAGAATTGAGTGGAGTTGTAGGACACTCAGCTGTTGTCAGAGAATTGTTTGGTGGTGTAGGGGGAAAACGCACATGTTGTACCAGGCTTACCCAGGAAGAAGCTCAAGTGAGGATGTAAAAACGACTGCAATTCAGAATATCTAGATCAGGCAAATCCACAGAGGTGGAAAATAGTTAAGTGGGTACCAGAGACTGGGGGAAAGGGAGAATGGGGAGTGAGTGTGAATACACAGTTTCTTTTTGAGGTAATGGACATATTCTAGAATTAGATAGTGGTGATGGTTGCACAGACTCTATGAATATACTAAAAACCACTGAGTTCTACACTTTGAAAGGGTGAGTTTTAGGGGATATGAATTATATATTTTTAATTGCAAAGAAAAATCTCTAGGATCACCCATTAACAGCTGGGGGAACTCTAAAATCTGAACTCCTTTGCTAAGCAGCTCACACACCCCACGCGCATAGTTTTGTGATCCTAACAATGTGAAGTCCTGACGAGAACTGCCAAACTGAGGAGCCGTGGGCCTCAGGGCCCCTGACATTGGATGCAGCAGCAGTCTATGGCCAACCATGTGCTAACAGTCACTGCCTGAATAAGCAAAACCAGCCATGTATTTGTATTGCTCCGATACCTGCAAGGAGAAGGATGGGTAGGGGATCTCCTTAGAACCTCCCAGGTACCCACCTCTTCACTCTTCATCTTTGGTAGGAACTCCCAAAAGCTGTGTCAAATATTCGATTGCCCCTACTTTAGGCCAGGACTTAAGCTGGGTGTTGGGGACACCCAAAGACACCTCCTCAGCCATAGGGAGGCAGCCCTGATCCCCAGCCCAACCCCTGACGGCTCTGCCTTCCTCATGATGCCAGCGTGGAAGCTCAGGAAAACAAGAGAGGTGAATCAGGGAAGCTGGGCGCCAGTAGGGGAGGCCCACACCGCAGCATGAGGTTATCATTGTAGGATGGGGAAGTCTCAGCCCTGGCCTAACCCAGGCTGCTTTGTGAACTGAACTGCCGATTGCACTGGAGTATTAAAAAACCTAAATATTTTATTTGCTTCATATTTACAAAGGTGAGAAGGAGACCCAGGGAGACCCCCAAGAACACCCCCACACCTGGCTGACCCGGCCCCTTGCACTGTAGAGGAGGCAGACACAGCTGGAAGGGACAGGATTTATGTTGCATACTTGAACTACAGCGAGTGTAAGACTGGTCCTATTTACAGGGCAGAAACACTACAGGTGGAGCGTGGGGGTGGCAGAGCGAGCACCAGAGCCCTGGCCAGAGGGTGCCCTGCTCGCCACTGTCCCCACCTCTCCCAGAGGCATCTCTGGGCCCCCGCTGGGGTTCTCGGGGTGGGGGGACGGAGCCCGCTCACATGATGCTCGCCGGGGGTGAAGACGGGGCCCATGCACAAGGTGTCCATGATCTCCCAGCCACAGGACAGAGGCTTGCACATGCCCTCAGCGTCCTCGTCCTCTTCTGCAGGCAGCAGCTGCCCCTGCAGGGCTTCCCTGCAAGGGAGAGGGGGTCTCTGGAGGCAGCCGGCATGGGGCCCATGGGTGCATCCCCATGGCTCCTGCACCGGAAGACCTGGTGCCGCTGGGGCCCCAGCACCCAGGGGCAAGGGCAGGGGGAGGCCTGCTGTCCCCTCTTCGCCCACTGCTGTCTTCTCCCAGAGCCTAACCCACAAGGGAAAGGAATCCACATTCATTGATGTGCCCATTATTGTGCCAGGCACTTCACTTACAGTCTAATTGTATTCTCCCAAAACCCTGTGAGGGTGACTTTATCGTCCCCATTTTACTCTGAACAAACTGACTTAGAAGTTACCTATCCAAGGTCACAATCCTAGAAGGAAGTAGAACTAGGACTCAACCCAACACTCACTTCAAAGCCCACATTCTTCATATCCCAGGCTTGGTATTTAAAAAATAAAAATCTGCCCTTCCCTCAAAAATCCTACAAACTTTCTCCTACATCCTCACATTAATAAACGGTTCCTGTTCTTGCCACGAGTTGGGGATCTTGTTCCCACACCCAGTGGAGTGGATCCTTGCCGAGCCCCATTCCTGAGCATCCCCCAAAGCACCCACTTCTCTCCATTCCCACTGACACCACCATCTCTAGCCAGGAAAGCACAGTCTCCCGGAAAAGCCCAACCCAGGTTCATCTTTCCAAAAAGCAAATCCCTTCTGAGTTGCCAGCAGTTTCCCTCCACGCTCAGGCCACACAAGATCTGGCCCCTGCCCGCCTCCCCCTCCACGCACAACGGTGCAGCCATCTTCGGGCTTGCATCCCATCCCAGGCACATCCTGTGCACATCCAGTCTCTGCCTGCATCATCAACCCTTAGTTGAGTCCCACAGCACAGTGTACTCCTTGATAACAATGAGCATTCAATACCTGCTTCCCTGACAATCCTCCAACTACAGGGGGCAGGGGATGTACCTGAGTTACTCATTGCCTAGTGCCCCTGACAGCAAATAAATAAACACTTGGTGTGGAGAGGTAGACGCTGGGTGGAGGACAGGGAAAGAGCATTGCGTTCAGTATCAAGAGGCCAGGTCTGGGCAGCATGACAGCCTGTTCCTTACTTCTGCCAGGATCTGCTTCCCAAGACCCTGCCTCTTCCATCTACATCTTCCCTTCCCTCCTTTGATACTTCCAGCCTATTCCGGTCCCCCATGTGCAGGAAGGCCTCCCCCTTTGCCGATGTGTACAATTCAGCAGCAAATCAGTAGTCAGTCCAGTCAGGCCATTCCCTTCCAGGTGGGAGGTACTCTGGGCCAAGTGCCCTCTGTCTGAACCTGTTTCCTTATCTAAATGGGTTTTGAAAGATAAGTTTCTTAGAATCCTTCACTGGCTCCCCACTGCCTTCAAGGTCAAGGCCAACCTGGGCCTCCAAGGTCCTTCTTGACTGAGTCTTCCTTCATGTCACTCCAGCTAGACAGAACCACTTAAAACTCTGGATGAACTGGGCTCTGAAGCCCCCACCGGCCCAGGCCACCCTCCCGTCAGCTTGCCTGGACCTCCAGTGCCTGGCTAACTCCTCCCTCACCCATCAGGCGTTGCCTCCTCCCCAGCTCACTGGCCCACCCTCCCTCCTTAGTGACCTCTGCACTCTGCTGGTGTGTGTCTATGTGTCTGTCTGTCTGTGTGTATCTGTGTGTGTGTTTGCGTGCAGGTCTGATGCTTGGCTCTCCATATTCTCAGATGTTCTTTTACCCTCCAGGATCCAGCAGAGAGCCAGATTCTAAAGTAGAACATGCCCATGAGGCCCCTTTGATATGGAGAATTTTGGACATGGCCATTTCAATACATCAGAATTTTATGTTCCTAGTAATGTGTGCATCTGACTCCATGCAACTTCATCCACCTGTGTTTGCTGACAATGGAGCTGGGATAGGTAAGGAGGCCTGTGTGATTATTGGTTTTTACGTTTGGTGTTTTGTGGGGGTTTTTGGCCTCGTCAAAACACCCGTGATTTCAAAATGGCAGCATCAGCCTATCCCGTGCAGGGAGTAGAAGCAGCAGGTTTGTTGACTGGATGAACTAGAGGTGACTCTGACCCCGAGCCCGTCAGGCCTGCCGTTTGGGACCATTGTTCCTGGGGTGGGGGAGCTCAAGCCCCCAGCGTGTCCCTGGGGGCACAGGCTTCACTCATTCCCCAGGACCCAGCATAAAAGCCCCTCCCAATGGCTCCTGCCCTCTTCAGCCATCTCCCCAGCCCCGTAAGTGGGGGGCTCTTCACTGCTTGCAGCTGTGTGACCTCAAGTAAGCGACCTCTGTTTGTGTCAACACTCATCCCATAGTGTTCTGTGTTTGAGTAAAAGAAAATCATCATACGATGCCTAGTGTAGAGCCTGGCAGAAAGGCCCAGGACTTTCGGGCTTGTCTCGCTGGGTCCCAGTGCTGGCCTGGCGAGGGCATGCTCAGTGAGTAGCCACCCGACTGGTCAGCTCTGTCTACACCTGCCCTTGTCTTCCCTTCATCCACCCAGTAGCTAGAGTGGTCTTTCTAAAATCCAGATCGGACCATGTCACCCCCAGACTTCCAATCAGTCTCCGCCAGCTGCTGCTGGAAGCTCTAAGCTACCCTTCATGGCCCTTCCCATGTCCAGCCCTGCTCTCTCTCCAGCCCCGACCAACCTCATGTTTTTGAAGGTATGTTCGGCCCCAGTTCCTTCTAAAATCCAAATCCGACTATGTCCCCCCGCCATGGAAGAACCCTCTTCTGGGGGACCTTGGAACAGGTCCTTCCTGCCCTTCCAACCATTTGACTCCCTCCAGGCTTTGACTTCATCCTTCTTTCCTCAGGGAGGTAGACCTGGGCCTCAGGGAGGTGGGGGTGGGGATCTAAGCCTCCAAATCCCGGCCCTCCCCGCAGCACTGTATTCTGAGGCGCGTCTGTCTGCTTCTGTGTCCCTCCAGGGCTCTGAGCTCCCCAAGGGAAACTCGGTCTCATTAAAGACCAAAGCCAGGTGCCCAGCACTGGCCTCACTTGAAATCAGTAGCCAAGGATTACTTGTCCCATTGGATTACACAGGGGCAGGGCCCCAAACCTGAGGCTCCCCATGTGGCTTCAGCCTGCCCCCTCTCCAATCCCCATTCCATTTCCCAGCAGGGCCCCCTTACCAGGCCACCCGGGACATGGCGTAGGTGATGCGGCAGGTCTGGGCACCCCTGAGGAGGGAACCCATGCCCACGGTGTAGGCGCCCATGTTCTCAAAGACCAGCCAGTCCCCTACGTGTAGTTGCGGCAGCCACAAGCCCTCAGCTACGCAGTCGCAGCCATTGGCCACCGGGCCCCACAGGCTGCTGCTGTACAGGGGCTGGTCCGTGGATGGTTTCTGCAGGAGAGAGGGACAGTCAGCTTTCCCAGGCATACGTGCACAGTCTGAGCACTCCCTCCCTCCAAAGCCTGCACGGCCCCCAGAGCAAATAGGATCCAAGACCAGCTGGGCCTCCTAGCCTGCATTTAAGGCCCTCCCACTTCTCTGCATTCACTGCCTCCTACACTCAGAAGACACAGTGCCTGGTCTTAAACGCAGGCTCCAGCACTTGCTATCTGTGTGACCTTGGGCGAGATACTTAATCTGTCAGTTTGCTCATTTATAAAATGGGAATAGAAGCAGTTACCTACCTGCCGGGGTTAGTGAAAGAATACATGAGTAGAGGATGAGTGTGTGAACCAGCATCTGACACATGGCAAGGGCCCAGTAAGTTAGCACCATCTTTATTAATCGCTGGTGTTGCCGTCAGCCTCTGGCTTCAGTCTTCACTGGAGCATCTGCCGCTTTGCAAACCCTGGGTGTTTCCCCACCTCTGCAGCCCGCCCCCTCAAGTGGAGACTGTCCTATGGGCCAGCCCTGCGGCTCCTTCTATGCAGGCTGTCACGATCCCCTCCTTCCAGGCCTGGCCCAATAACAGGAGCCAGAAGGACACCAGTGAGTTAGACCCTCCCTCAGGCTCCCACGGCACTCAGTCTGGTGAGGAGGACCAGCCTCCCACAGACGGTCACAGGGTGGCCTGGCAGAGGTCACAGAGGACCTCACAGAGTCAACAGAATTACTTCCATTTCAGAGAAACTGAGGAATTCTGAGAGGTTAAGTGACTTACCCAAAGACAAAACTGACTTACCCAAAGACACAACTAACAATGACGTAAAATTTTTACTTTTTCCTTAAGTGACTTCCAAATCCAGAAAAAATGTGTAGCACAGACCATCTGAAGACAACCAAGATATCAGCGCCGTTTGTCACAGTGTAGGGATGCTGCTAGCAGGTTGTGACTGGAGCTGTGAGTCCCCAGGTAAACCCTGCTTCTGTCCCTCCCTCCCCTCACCCCTGGCTCCCCAAGCCATCCCCATGCTATTCCCTGAGGTCCTAAACCTACCAACTCCTAATTTTCCTTTAGATCTCAGTGTCCTCCTGGAAGACTTTACTAAGGCTCTGCAAGCTTTGCCTTCATAGCATTTCCTATCATTTATAATTCGATATTTAAGAAGTGTATCTCCTCAGGCCCGTCTTCCCATCAGACCATAAATTTGGTTGAGTCCAGAGATCACGAGTCTTGTTTAGCCCCATCTCCTCCAAGCCTAGTGGTCTAGCATACAGTAAGTGCTTTTGTGAAGACTACTTAAGTGAATGAATGAATAAAAAATGAATAGGGAATACATGAGTGATGGGAAAGAGCAAAAAGAAAAAGAAGATACAAATAGAAGCTATCCAAGAGCCTAGGAGGAGGCAGCAGAGGAGACCAATGGAAGAAGGAGGAAAGGTATTTAGGTACATCAGCCAGGAGCAAGAAGAGCCACAGGTACTATGAGCAGAAATAATATTCGTGTGTTATGCATAAGCCATTAGTCTCATTAATAAAGACACAAACATTAAATTAAAATCAAACGTGAGAACTATCCTATACTCATTCATTTATTCAACAGATACTTATTAAGCACCTACTACGTGCCAGGCTCTGATCTAAGAGCCTGGGATGCAACAGCAAACACACAAAAAAACAAAGTTCCTCTGCTCATGAACCTCACATGCTAGAAAAATACAAATCAATACATCCTTATTCAGACAACTTAACACTCTTGTTCATAAGCTTCTTATTAATGAGTAAAATTCATCTCAGTTGCTCTGAATTATTTACCTTAGCTCCAGTTGTTAAAAAATAATTGGACTTTTAAAGACGTGTGAGGGGAAATGCTATATAAGTGTATCCATGAGGATCCTTAAGAAATCCTTAAGAAAATAGGTTTAAAAGCTTCTTCCACAATAAAATGAAAAGAAAAGGCACCCTTGAGTTATAATCAGATATCTCTCACTTATTAGTGGTATAAATCTAAAATGGGTAGAAAGGAAAGATTTTAAAATTTCACAGGAAATAAGGCAATTACCATTTAAAACCTTTTTAAAAAAGGAAATAAAAAGGAAATAGCAAAATAAATGTTCCAAAAATATGTGGGAGCAGGCTTTTAAGTCTCAGTTCTGTTTTTGAGTTGGAAAACTGAGCGGAAATGGACCTGTAAAAATACAAGAAGCCGAATCAGCTACTAGGGCCCCCCTCTGAGAGAGCAGGCAGAGGGTCCTACTTTACAAAGCACACCCACCACCACTTCACACTTCATCTGGGAGGCAGTTGCATTCCCATTTTACAGATGAGAAAACTCAGAAGAAGTGACCTGCTCCAGGTTCTGGAGGGAGTGAGCGGCACAGCTCCTGGGGGTCCCAGACAAGGGCCCTCCTAGCTGCACTTGGATGGCAGGTTTCCTCAGAGAGGGCCAATACGAGAGCAGATCCACAGAAGAAACACAATGAAGCATTTAAAGTGGATATGGCTCTGAGGGAATCCCTAAATAATCCCCCAACTTTTAGAGCATACATAAGTTAGCTCCTATACTGCATAAAGTATACAGAAATATTTTAAAAGAAAAAAAAAGGGGATGAACAAGGGTGGCACACAAAAAGGAAAAAGAAGAAACAAAACCAAAGCCTGTGATCAAAATCTCACTTGTGAACATACAGGCAAAAATCCAAAATGAAACCCTAGCAAATCCATACTCTTATTCAAAAATCACTTTCAATGGTCAGATGATTTAAATGGAAGGCAGGGACAATGAGCAAGGTGATCACTGGCTTCATAGTAACATGGAAAACATAGCTCTACAATTCAAATTTAATTTTCCCAATCACGGCATTCAATAGCCTATAGCACCCCTTCTTGATTAAAACTATAGACAAAATTAAACTCCACAATAAAGAGAAACCATTTAAAATAAGGAGCCAACTCTAACTTAATGGAGAAATACTAGAATGGCTTCATTTCAGAACTAGAAGCAACCTTAATTTTACAGTTAAGCCCTCTCATTTTCAGATGAAAAGACTACAGACACGGGGCCCAGAGAGGTTAAGTAACTTGCCTAATGTTACTCAGCTACTAGACGGCAGAGCCAAGAACCAGACCCAAGTCTTCTGACTCCAAGACTGAACCTTTCTGTCATTTCTATTTTACATAAGCATGAGAAATGCTGACAATAGCTATTATCTGGAAAAAAAAGAAACAAAAAGGTATAATATAGAAAAATAAAGAAATAAAATATTATATTGCAGACAAAGCTTGCCCACCTAGAAAATTCAGAGGGGAGGGGAGTAGTTACTAGAGATTAGTGAGTTTTTACATGTAAGCCAATGTCTCAACTTAAACGCACAGGGGACCATCTCCAGTCACACAGTAATGAAAGCATTAAGTTACTAAACTCAGGGATGTACTTGGGCCACAATAATACTTAACCCATGAAAATAATAAAACTTTGAAAGGAGAGATGAAATACAAGGACTCTACTTTCTCCTAAATGGAAAAACTTGGTAAAGCCAAAAAGAGAATTTCCTCCAATTTCAGAAATAAATAAGCTACTACTAATTAAAAGCCTCAGAGATAGGGATCCAATTTCATTTTTGCATATGGACAGTCAGGTGACCTAGCCTTATATATTAAGCAATTCCCAATGATATGCTTTGCAAGACTTGTCCAAATCAAGTTTCCAGATATATGTGGATTTTTTTCTGTGTGTGCTCTAATCTATGTTTTGCTGGTCTATGTTTTTATGCCACTCTCCAAACCAAACTATTTTAATAACTCCTAGTATTTTAGTGGCTACTCCAGATATTTACTTTGTAATATGTATTACTAAGGTAGTCTAAAATCAGTCAATATCTTTACCTTCTGCTCAAGCAATTGGAGGTGGTGCTAGTGGTAAAGAACCCGCAGGAGACTTAAGAGATGTGGGTTCGATCCCTGGGTTGGGAAGATCTTTTAGAGGATGGCATGGCAACCCACTCCAGTATTCTTGCCTGAAGAATCCCACGGACAGAGGAGCCTGGCGGGCTACAGTCCATAACGCCGCACAGAGTCGGACATGACTAAAGCGACTTAGCACACACACGCAAGAAATTCAAAACCTTAGAATACCAACTTGGTCACTCTATCTCCCAAGTTACATTCTGTTGCTATCCAGTGTAGGCTGATAGATCAGAGCTGCTCTTTCACTATCTTCTGCCTTCCATTGCTATGTGGGGAAATAAGCTCTAAGTCTAATAAAGATTCTTCTACCAGCATTCTTTAATCTGTCTCATTTCTCTCACTAGTTTTATGATCTCTGTCCCTGGTGTTCAGTTTCACTAATATGTTGTCTACCTGTGGATCCATTTTTAGGTAACATACTTGGAATTTGTTGGATTTCCTGAATCTGAGAATGAATGTTCCTCTCGTTTACTCTCTGCCAGCAATTCATTTTTATTTATTTTGCCTCAGCTCCATATCTACCCGTCTCTGCCCTGCTTTGTGACCCTAGAGTGAGACGTTTCTTCCTTACTAGCCAGCTCTATATTCTTGATGTTGTTGTTTAGTTGCTATGTCTGACTCTTTCACAACCCCATGGACTGTAGCTCACCCCTCTCTCCATGGAATTTCTCAGGCAAGAATACTGGAATGGGTTGCCATTTCCTTCTCCAGGGGGTCTTCCTGACCCAGGGATCAAACCCAAGTCTCCTGCATTGGCAGGCGGATTCTTTATCACTGAGCAACCAGGGAACCCCAGCTAGCTCTGTGTTAGGCTTTGTCAGTATAAGTTGCTGGAGAAACACTGCAAGGGCAGATCAGGAAGAAGGAACTCTCTCCCACTTAGCTTGCTGTCTTCCGTGTGGCCACCTTGGGTTCAGGGTATGAGGGTGTGGTTTGCGTCCACCTCAGTGGCCCTCAGTCAGCTTTGGTCTGCACAGTCCAACAAGCTTCTCTCCACTCCACAGCAGGCTACTTCTGCAATTCAGCTGTGTTGGCGACCCTCTAGAAGTTTCCTTGCCACAGGAAGGCTGCATACCATGGCCTTTCCTCAAAGGTTTCAATCTCAGACTTGCAGGGAGGAGCCCTCCTCTAAGGTGCTTCATTTTTCACTCTCCCTTACCAGATATAGTAACTGCTTTTATCCTTTTTAGTAATTAGCCATTTTTAAAGTTAGCAGTTCTCTATGTTAAAATTTCCCTGTTCAAACTACCTGTCTTGTGTCTGTATCCTGATACGACCTCTTCCTGAAACTATGGTTGGACAGTTCGCCCTTACTGTGCCACTTCCCTTGCCTTTCTCATTTTCTGTTTGTCTCTTGGTGCTACATTTGCAAAGTTCCTTCAGCTCTATATTCCAATTCCTTCTTTATTTTCCCATGTCTTCTCTCTTCAACTGTCTCTAATATCTTGCTTTCTTGTTGTTGTTTAGTTTTTGAGTCATGTCTGACTCTTTTCCGACCGCGTGGACTGTAGCCCGCCAGGCTCCTCTGTCCATGGACAGGCTCCTCTGGCCTCTGTAACACTGGAGTAGGTTGCCATTTTCTTCTCCAAGGGATCTTCCTGACCCAGGATCGAACCCACATCTCTTTGCATTGGCGGGTGGGTTCTTTACCACTGAGCCACCTGGGAAGCCCCAATATCTTGCTTACTCTGTGTATAATTTCAATGTTCATATATTTCATTTCTACAATTCTATTTAGTCCTTTTAAAAACCTGTTAAGTCAAGTTTTTATATTTGCTTACTTTTTGGTAAGCAAAAGTAATTTTCAATTTACTTATTTTCAATTTTTTATTTCTTTAAACACAGTAAATATTTTTGTTTTGTTTTTCAGTTCAGTTCCAACTCTTTGTGACCCCATGGACTACAGCACACCAAGTTACCTGTCCATCACCAACTCCTAGAGCTTACTCAAACTCATGTCCAAGTCAGTGGTGCCATCCAACCATCTCATCCTCTGTCATCCCCTTCACCTCCTGCCTTTAATCTTTTCCAGCATCAGGGTCTTTTCAAATGAGTCAGTTCTTTGCATCAGGTAGCCAAAGTATTGGAGTTTCAGCTTCATCATCAGTCCTTCCAATGAATATTCAGGAATGATTTCCTTTAGGATGGACTGGTTGGATCTCCTTGCAGTCCAAGGGATTCTCAAGAGTCTTCTCCAACTCTGCAGTTCAAAAGCATCAATTCTTTGGCACTCAGCTTTCTTTATGGTCCAACTCTCACATCCATATATGACCACTGGAAAAAATAAAGCCTTCACTAGATGGACCTTTGTTGGCAAAGTAATGTCTCTGCTTTTTAATATGCTGTCTACGTTGGTCATAACTTTTGGAGCAAGTGTCTTTTAATTTCATGGCTGCAGTCACCATCTACAGTGATTTGGGAGCCCCCAAAAGAAAGTCTGTTACTGTTTCCATTGTTTCCCCATCTATTTGCCATTAAGTGATGGGACCAGATGCCATGATCTTAGTTTCCTGAATGTTGAGCTTTAAGCCAGCGTTTTGACTCTCCTCTTCCACTTTCATCAAGAAGCTCTTTAGTTCTTTGCTTTCTGCCATAAGGGTGGTGTCATCTGCATATCTGAGGTTATTGAGATTTCTCCCAACAATCTTGATTCCAGCTTGTGCTTCATCTAGCCCAGCATTTCTCATGATGTATTCTGCATATAAGTTAAATAAACAGGGTGACAATATACAGCCTTGACGTACTCCTTTCCTGATTTCAAACCAGTCTGTTGTTCCATGTCCAGTTCTAACTGTTGCTTCCTGACCTGCATATAGGTTTCTCAAGAGGCAGGTCAGGTGGTCTGGTATTCCCATCTCTTGAAGAATTCTCCACAGTTTGTTGTGATACACACAGTCAAAGGCTTTGGTGTAGTCAATAAAGCAGAAATAGATGTTACTCTGGAACTCTCTTGCTTTTTCGATGATCCAAGTGATGTTGGCAATTTGATCTCTGGTTCCTCTGCCTTTTCTAAATCCAGCTTGAACATGTGGAAGTTCACGGTTCACATATTGTTGAAGCCTGGCTTGGAGAATTTTGAGCATTACTTTGCTAGCATGTGAAATGAGTGCAATTGCATGGTAGTCTGAGCATTCTTTGGCATTGCCTTTCTTTGGGATTGGAATGAAAACTGACCTTTTCCAATCCTGTGGCCACTGCTGAGTTTTCCAAATTTGCTGGCATATTGAGTGCAGTACTTTCACAGCATCATCTTTCAGGATTTGAAACAGCTCAACTGGAATTCCATCACCTCCACTAGCTTTGTTTGTAGTAATTCTTCCTAAGGCTCATTTGACTTTGCACTTCAGGATGTCTGGCTCTAGGTCAGTGATCACACCATCGTGATTATCTGGGTCATGAAGATCTTTTTGTGTAGTTCTTCTGTGTATTCTTGCCACCTCTTCTTAATATCTTCTGCTTCTGTTAGGTCTATACTGTTTCTGCCCTTTATTGTGCCCATCTTTGCATGAAAATATCCCTTGGTATCTCTAATTCCCTTAAAGAGATCTCTAGTGTTTCCCATTCTATCAGTGCTAAAAGGATTCAGCATACATCCCCAGAGAGAGGGCCAATTTCAGAGTTAGGTTTTCTCTCTGGATTAATTCACTTAACATATTTGAATAGTCACTATTATACATGCTTGGGACACACTAGTGAACAAAATAGACAAAGATCCTTGTCCTCACAGGGTTTATAATCTAGCAGGAAGGAGGGAAAACAAAGAAGTACATATACTCTGTTATAAAGTAATTTAAAAAACAGATTAGGTGAGAGGTACAGGTGTAACATTAAATAAGGTATAAGGTATCAGGGTGTAAGGAGATGACTTTTCAGCAAAGACCTAAAGAAGGTGAGACGTGAACCAAGGTGGTACCTACAAGAGAAGTGATCTGGTCAGAGGGGAAAGCTGGTGCAAAAGTGCTGAGGCAGGAATATGCCTGGTGAGTTCAGGGAGCTGCAAGGAGGCTGGAGTGATTAGAGTAGGATGAGCAAGGGGATGTGGGCAGGGAGGTGGTGTGAGAGGTAACAGAGTCAGATCTCAAAGGGCCTTGGAAGATACTGGAAGGGCTCTGGCTTTAATTCAGAGTGAGACAAGAGCCCAAGCAGAGTTTCAGTTAGAAAAGAGACATGATTTAACTTACCCTTAAAAGGATCCCTCAGACTGGTGGGTTGACTGACTTTTACACTAAGTGAAATGGAGATGCCTGCTTTCACTTGTGTATTGACCTCTGAAGATTCCCTGCTATCTTTTAAGTCAGGACACAGCCTTCTTTGTCAGTGGGGAGGCTGTTCAGAGTATCTCCTCTACCACATTGCTGGAAATAGAAGGCACCCCCTACCAGGTTTCTAAACGTAGCACAAAGCTGTTGTCCAAAGAACAGAATAAAAACTAGAGATCATTGAAAAATAAAAGTAATGGATAGTATGGCAAAGCAGAAATGAAATAGGATTAGAAATCATTACTTAAGAATTTTTAAGAGAAGAACTAACCAGATCCAGACCTGAAAAAGTACTACGGCAATGTACTCCAGATGGAATCCTATTTTTTAAACCATAAAATAATTAGAATAAAATATAATGACAAATGAGAGAACTCGATCGTGGCAACAAAGGTGTCTCTGCACAGAGTGGGGTCATCAGAGCTTGTACCCTGAATTTCGCTTCCAAAGAGTCTTGTAAAACTCCCATGGTACTTGCCCGCTCTGGGACCCTCCCCACACCTAACTATACCTTGCATTTATGAAGTACTAATACACATTTACTGAACTGCCTTTTAGACCACTTAGTGAATATTTAAAATGTTTATAAATAAAAAGTCTACCTAACATATCAGTAAAGAAAATCATGTCTTGGAGAAGAGAATGGCAACCCACTCTAGCATTCTTGCCTGGAGAAGCCCATGGACAGAGGAGCCTGGTGGGCTATGTCTGTGAGGTCGAAAAAGAGTCAGGCACAACTTAGGGACTAAACAAGACCATGCCAAAAATATTTCAAGAGTAGAGGATATTTTCTTACCTCCACTGTTGCTTTAAAAATAGCATTTTAAAAAGATAAAATTAATATGCCCAAACATTGTTAATAAAAGTCAAAGTTACTAAGTTATTATATATCCAGGGCATCTCCGGGAGGCAGAGGTTATATATTGGTTTCTAATTTAAAGTGTTCAGTTTATCAAACATGATTTGGCTTTGGTTGGCCTTTTATAATTTACATAAAACAAAGTTGATTTTCCTCAATTCTATGATTTAGATATTTCGCACACTGAGCAAATAATGAAATTTGAATTAATATAAAAAAGAAAACCATGTCTCATAATATATATACACTTTAAGTTAAAACAATGTGCACTATGACACTTAAAGAAATGAAAGTAAACTTTAACAATGGTCGTCTCTGAATGGTGGGATTAGTGGATTATTACTTTTGTGCTAAATTTTCTCCAGTAATTAAACATATGGTAAATCTATAATCCACAGAGCAGGTAGAAAGAGATAAATATCCTTACTATTAATTGCAGAACACTTAGTTAAGACATATGAGAGCATGTTGAAATATCTGTTAAAGAAGGCTTTATACTTGTCAAAGAAGTAAAAATGAAAGACTGAGGTATACCATTTCAGATAAATTAGCCAACAAGAAAAAGGTCACAGTGAGTAATACTGGTGAGCTTATTGTGAAATAGCGCTACTGGTAATAATTCATATTAGTCCAAGCATGGAGGAAGACAGTCTAACAATACATATCAAGAGGAATAAAAACGCTCAAATCCTCTTGCTCAGTAACCCTATTCCAGAGACTCACCATAAGAAAATGGTTTTTAAAAGGGAATATACTTTAAGGATGTACATTGAGCCAGCTATCCAAAGAGACTAACAAGGAACAATTTTTTGAAAGAGGATACTCAAAGAAACATGAATAACAAAAATTAGCAATGCCCAAATGCTAATGAAGACATTTTACAAGGAGGGAACGATTTTATAGGGAGACAATCATTTTATAGGAAAGTAGTTCAGAGTTTGGTCTTTAGCAACAGAGAGATAATCAGAGATGAATAAGACATGAACCGCAAGGGTCTACCCTTAAAACGCTGCCATTTATTAACTGTGTGCCTTTGAGTAAGTTCCTTCACCTCCCTATGCCTCAGTTTTCTCACCTGTAAAATCAGCTATAAAAACCAGTTATAAGGGAGTATCTGAACACTCACTAAGTGACAAGGGATACTGTGGAACTGCTTCGTTTTTAGTCTGATGGTGATCCTGAGTTTCTTAAGTCCTTATCTTTTAGTTGTTAAGTACTAAAACATTTTTGAAGAAATTGCAGTAACATTTGTTCTGTACTTTTTGTACTTTTCTCATGACATTGTTGCAGTCTGTGTACTTCTCTGTGTGTGTGTCACACACACGTTTCTACTCAGCAAGATTGTATTTCCAAGGCACAAGCAATCCTTCCTTACCTACTACCTTCTGCAGACCTCAGTGCACGTGAAAGGTGCTCAAATATTTGTTAAATTAAACAACAAACAAAAAAAGGCCACACATATTCCAATGATGAGAAAAATACCCTGAAGCAAGGATTATGTTTCATACAACTTTTTCTACCTGAGGTCCAAAATCAAAGTCCATGGGCACGAAGAGCAGGGGAGAAAGCTGCCGTCCTGGCTGGTGAGGGGCACCTTCCTTGGGGAGGAGAGTGTAGATGCCCTGGCCGGGCTGGGCCCTGCGGACACTCTCCTAGCACAGCCGTAGCCCATTGCCTAGGTGTGCTGCCACGGCCTCACTGTGGCCCCACCCTGGGTATGGCCTCCTAAGCGGTGGGCAGCCCGAAGAAGAAACCCGGGCACCCCCAGAGGAGCAGCAGCACAGACCACTGAAAGAATTAGGAACATCCTGGCGCCCAAGCCAGGAATACCAGCTGGAGACTGATCTGCCAAGCTCCTGGGGCAGGTGTGGTGCTGGGCTGGGACCACAGCCCCGCTCCTCCTCGGAGGAGCTGATGAAGGGAGCGGGGAGTGGGTTAGGGATGGCCTGCAACAGGAAGAAGGGACTGGGGCTGGCAAGGGGACTGGGATGCGACTGCTGCCTGCTGTGTAACCTGGGGGCTTGGCTGGCCTAGGCCGGCCCTTCCCCCTGTGCGGTAGGATGTGGGAGACCACAGGAATGCAAGCAATGCTAGTGCATCACCGTAGAAATCTGAATTCCTGAGCACTTCATCATTGGGGAGGTTTACTAGGCAACGATGCAGCTATGGAATGAGGACTCATCCAGTTGTAGAGGGTGGGTGGGGGAGCCTGAGGAGGAGAAGCTCCCTCTGCCCGCATAGGGGATGGGCAGGAAGAGCTACAAAGAGGAGCCCACATCTGGTTGACTCTGGCTGGGGAAAAAAAGATGGAAAGAAAAACAACAGCACATATTGAAAGCTCACGGTGGTCTAGGTGCTGGTTAGGCACTTACGCTTCCTTCCTGAAGCAGGACCACACAAAGGCCTATGAAAATACAAGTGTGTCTGATTTCTTTCCCCTTGTAATGAAGCCCACTAAAGCTGCCAGGGGCCCTGGGCTGGATTCAGCAGGCTAGGAGGAACGTTCCATCAAAGAGGAGAGCGAAAAAGTTGGCTTAAAGCTCAACATTCAGAAAACGAAGATCATGGCATCCGGTCCCATCACTTCATGGGAAATAGATGGGGAAACAGTGGAAACAGTGTCAGATTTTATTTTTGGGGGCTCCAAAATTACTGCGGATGGTGACTGCAGCCATGAAATTAAAAGACGCTTACTCCTTGGAAGAAGAGTTATGACCAACCTAGATAGTATATGCAAAAGCAGAGACATTACTTTGCCGACTAAGGTCCATCTAGTCAAGGCTATGGTTTTTCCTGTGGTCATCTATGGATGTGAGAGTTGGACTGTGAAGAAGGCTGAGCGCCGAAGAACTGATGCTTTTGAACTGTGGTGTTAGAGAAGACTCTTGAGAGTCCCTTGGACTGTGGGGAGATCCAACCAGTCCATTCTGAAGGAGATCAGCCCTGGGATTTCTTTGGCAGGAATGATGCTGAAGCTGAAGCTCCAGTACTCTGGCCACCTCATGAGAAGAGTTGACTCATTGGAAAAGACTCTGATGCTGGGAGGGACTGGGGGCAGGAGGAGAAGGGGACAACCTAGGATGAGATGGTTGGATGGCATCACGGACTCGATGGACATGAGTCTGAGTGAACTCTGAGAGATGGTGATGAACAGGGAGGCCTGGCGTGCTGCAATTCATGGGGTCGCAAAGAGCCAGACACGACTGAGCGACTGAACTGAACTGAACTGTTAACATGGAAAAACTCAATAAAATGAATTTTTAGAGACTTCCCTGGTGATCCAGTGGTTAAGAATCTGCCTTGCAATGCAGGGGATGCAGGTTTGATCCCTGGTCAAGGAACTAAGATCCCACGTGCTCTGGGGATACGAAGCCCACACAGCACAATGAAGACCCATCATCCCACGAGCAGTGATCAGAGATGGATGTCAAGATAGACTCAGGAAGCTCAAAAACAGGAAACCAAATGGACAATTGCTAGAGTTAGATTGCCTAAAATATTATATGGTCATCAAGAAGCGTGTTGTTAAAGATTCGTGAATGGCATTGAAAGAGTCACACCCCATATGAAGTGAAAAACAATCAGGTTACAAACGAATATGATCCCAACTTTATGGGGGTAAAAGTGTAACACATTTTTTAAAAGACTGAAATCTAAATATTCAAGGGGTCTATCCCTATGTGGTGAAATTAGGGGTGATAAGCTTCTTCATTCTTAGTGTCTGTTTTCTCCAATGAATATGTTTCACTTTTTTAAAATTAGATAACAACACACACCAAAAAAAAAATGTATAAATGCACTCACACAATTGAAAACAGGCCCAGCAGGGCAGGCTCACCTTCTGCAGGATGGGGGTGGGGCAGGTGCTGTCAAACAGGACTGAGCTGAAGACTCCATACACGCCCTCGCCCAGGTGGTACACGATGCTCTTGGGGGAGGAACCAGTTTCCTCTGCAGGGAGTGGAGGGGTCGGGGGAGGGGGGGCACAAGCAGCATGTGAGGGCATGGGACAACGGCAGGCTCAGCAAGCAGACAGGAGGGCTGCCCCTCCTCAGCTACGGGGCGGCTCCTGCCTCCTCCTATGTTCATGGCTGGGTTGGAAACATCCTGCAGCTGAGCAACCCTGCCTAGGACACACTCCAGGCTTGCATCTGAGCCCCTCGATGTCCCAGCAAAGGCTGAAAAGCAGCCCACCAGAACTCAAGACCCCGAGAGACTGAGTCAGCAGCTCAGAAGTACACACAGTGGGGCAATGCATGAGCTGGAATGAGAAGTCAGGTCTCCAGGCTGGACTAGAAAGTATAATCCCAGATCTGGAAAGGAGGCCAGAAGAATTCCATCCCTACGCACACGCGCGCGCGCGCACACACACACACACACACACACACACACACACACACACAAGACCTTCCACCTGGAGCCCACCACCTGTCTCTGGGAAAAACATCCAGACTTTCAGGCTTGGGGTCCCAGAACAGAGAAAAAAAGCTCCAAGATCAGAGTCAGACCTCTCACTCCAAGAGGCTGCTGGGAGGACTGATCTATCTGGAAAGTCAGTGAGGAGCACTGATGTTGGCAGTGTGGACAGAAAAGCCTTGTCAGCCTGAATGTGTTAGTCGCTTCAGTCATGTCCAACTCTTTGCAACCCCAGACTGTAGCCCGCCAAGCTCCTCTGTCCATGAGTCAGCCTAGCCTGGACTTGAACCCTGGCGCTGCCCACTTCTCAGCTGTGTGACCTTGTGTGAGTGACTCATCCTCTTCACGCCTATGTTCTGTAGTCTGCAAAATGGGCTTAGATCAGTATAAGTGGTTGTCAATTATTTTCATTACGTTATGAGAAGCAGTAGGATGAATAAGAGCCTGGACTCTGGAAAGAAGACAAACATGGGGTCAAATGCAGGGTTCACCACTTACTAGCTCTTAAGCAATTCACTCGTATTCTGTCTGGCTCTCAGTTTCCTCATCTGCACTATAAACTGTGTGCTCAGTCATGTCCAATTCTTTGCAACCCCATGCACTGAGGCCCGCCAGGCTCCCTCTGTCCATGCAATTATCCAGGCAAGAATACTACAGTGGGTTGCCATTTCCTTCTCCAGGGAATATTCCTGACCCAGGGATCAAACCTGTGTCTCTTGCATCTCCTGCACTGGCAGGCAGATTCTTTACCACTGCGCCACATAGGAAACTCATTTATAATAGGTTTAATAAAGTATCTGTTCTCCCCAAGGTTGCTTTGATCTCAATCTCCTTCATAAAATACAAACATGCATAGGGGAAAAAAGATGCTAAAAGAGTGTCTTGGGGGTGAGGAGACATGACTGTAAATTTCCCTAAAGAAGGAACCAGTCTTCAGATTTCCCCACCCCCTAAAAATCAAACCCAGCTCAGCCAACAGCCATCCTTCATCCTTTAGGGAAGAACAGTCCTCCACTGCCCACCTGGCACCTACCCTCCCTGCCTGGCTGATCCAGAAGAGCCTCCTTCTTGGCGATGATGCTGATGGCCAAGGTGAAGGCTGAGGTCACATAGTAGCGCCCCAGCTGGGCAAGGATGTCCACCCCACAGCCCTCCGGGGAAGTACAGGTCCAAGGCTGAGCTGATCACAGAAGCAATCTGAGGGTAGAGAGACAATTGCATGTTTGAAATGTAGGGTTTGTGCTGGAGACTAGCTACAGCTCCAAGTCTTACTTCTTGAAAGCAGCTTTGATTTCAGGAAGCAGAACTTGGCAGCTGCTAAGACCCCAGTTGGTAACCACAGACAGCTGGCCAAGGCAGGCAGGCAGAGATGGAGCAGGGTCAAGACCCTTACCCTTGAAAATCACCCTTCAATGCCCACTACAATGGAAAAAGGAACTTTTAATCTAACAGTTGGTACTCAGATGACAGAATCTTTGATGCAGATCTTTCTTTCCCTGAGTAACCAGTATGCTAAACAACACATTTTTATAGACAAGACAGAGAAGGAAAAAAAGAAGATCAAAGTCACCCCTAATTCTAACCCCAAGTTAACCTATTCAGTGCTAACTTATTAGAATCACTCCTTTAATTCCTTTTATACAAACCTGAAAATCTGATTTTTTATTATAAACATAATAGGACTATAAGTATACAGGTTTTTATAACCTGCTTTACTCAGTAAATTGAATGATCGCTCCATGTATGTCAGTTCAGTTCAGTCCCTCAGTCGTGTCAGACTCTTTGTGACCCCATGAATCGCAGCACGCCAGGCCTCCCTGTCCATCACCAGCTCCCAGAGTTCACTCAAACTCACGTCAATCAAGTCGGTGATGCCATCCAGCCATCTCATCCTCTGTCGTCCCCTTCTCCTCCTGCCCCTAATCCCTCCCAGCATCAGAGTCTTTTTCAATGAGTCAAATCTTTGCATGAGGTGGTCAAAGTACTGGAGTTTCAGCTTTAGCATCCTTCCTTCCAAAGAACACCCATGGCTGTTCTCCTTTAGAATGGACTGGTTGGATCTCCTTGCAGTCCAAGGGACTCTCAAGAGTCTTCTCCAACACCACAGTTCAAAAGCATCAGTTCTTCGGCGCTCAGCTTTCTTCACAGTCCAATTCTCACATCCATACATGACCACAGGAAAAAACCATAGCCTTGACTAGATGGACCTTTGTTGGCAAAGTAATGTCTCTGCTTTTGAATATGCTATCTAGGTTGGTTATAACTTTCCTTCCAAGGAGTAAGTGTCTTTTAATTTCATGCCTGGAATCACCATCTGCAGTGATTTTGGAGCCCCCAAAAGATAAAGGCTGACACTGTTTCCACTGTTTCCCCATCTATTTCCCATGAAGTCATGGGACCGGATGCCATGATCTTCGTTTTCTGAATGTTGAGCTGTAAGCCAACTTTTCACTCTCCTCTTTCACTTTCATCAAGAGGCTTTTTAGCCCCCTCTTCACTTTCTGCCATAAGGCTGGTGTCATCTGCATATCTGACATTACTGATATTTCTCCTGGCAATCTTGATTCCAGCTTATGCTTCATCCAGCCCAGCGTTTCTCATGATATACTCTGCATATAAGTTAAATAAGCAGGGTGACAATATACAGCCTTGACATACTCCGTTTCCTATTTGGAACCAGTCTGTTGTTCCATGTCCAGTTCTAACTGTTGCTTCCTGACCTGCACACAGATTTCTCAGGAGGCAGGTCAGGTGGTCTGGTATTCCCATCTCTTTCAGAATTTTCCACAGTTTGTTGTGATCCACACAGTCAAAGGCTTTGGCATAATCAATAAAGCAGAAATAGATATTTTTCTGCAACTCTCTTGCTTTTTCGATGATCCAGCTGATGTTGGCAATTTGATCTCTGGTTTCTCTGTCTTTTCTAAAACCAGCTTGAACATCTGGAAGTTCACGGTTCACGTATTGCTGAATCCTGACTTGGAGAATTTTGAACATTACTTTACTAGCGTGTGAGATGAGTGCAATTGTGTAGTAGCTGGAGCATTCTTTGGCATTGCCTTTCTTTGGTATTGGAATGAAAACTGACCCTTTCCAGTCCTGCGGCCACTGCTGAGTTTTACAAATTTGCTGGCATATTGAGTGCAATACTTTCACAGCATCATCTTTCAGGATTTGAAACAGCTCAACTGGAATTCCATCACCTTCACTAGCTTTGTTCGTAGTGATGCTTTCTAAGGCCCACTTGACTTCACATTCCAGATGTCTGGCTCTAGGTGAGTGATCACACCATCATGGTTATCTTGGTTGTGAAGATCTTTTTCGTACAGTTCTTCTGTGTATTCGTGCCACCTCTTAATATCTTCTGCTACCATTTCTATCCTTTATCGAGCCCATCTTTGCATGAAAAGTTCCCTTGGTATCTCTAATTTTCTTGAAGAGATCTCTAGTCTTTCCCATTCTGTTGTTTTCCTCTATTTCTTTGCATTGATCGCTGAGGAAGGCTTTCTTATCTCTTCTTGCTATGTAAATGTATGTAAATCTATATAAATTCTTTTCACATAAGAATATACTGTAATTTACTCAGGGACCTAAAACAGAGGCTCTTTGACAATCTAGAGAGGTGGGAGGTTCAAGAGGGAGGGAACATATGTATACTTATGGCTGATTCATGTGGATGTTTGGCAGAAAACGAACTTCTGTAAAGCAATTATCCTTGAGTTAAAATAACTTTTTAAAGTAATTAAAGAGAAAGATTTAAAAATAAAAATATTTTAATAAATCTTATTTGCATTTACCCAGAAAATACACTGGTATCATTGCCATATGATAAAAATGTTTTTATAAAAACATTTTTATAAAAATTATATCTTTATAAAACTAAAAATATTTTACATAAAAAGAAAGAATGTACTGTAATTTAGCCAATCCCTGAGCGACTTCACTTTCACTTTTCACTTTCATGCATTGGAGAAGGAAATCGCAACCCACTCCAGTGTTCTTGCCTGGAGAATCCCAGGGACGGGGGGAGCCTGGTGGGCTGCAGTCTATGGGGCCGCACAGAGTCGGACACGACTGAAGTGACTTAGCAGCAGCAGCAGCAGCAGCAGAGTGTTAGTTGGACCAGGAAAGTCCACTGAACTTCTGTTATGAAGAACGTTGCAATGCTCATCTTTGAAGCTAATTCTTATTATCTATCACAGATTATTTTCTTAAATTCAGTTCCAAGATGTGAATATTCCAGAACGAGGCATTTACTAAGGAAAAACGACGCCTAGTGGTTCCAGTGGGGATTGCAATGACACATTTTTCCTCATTTAATCTTGGCATCCAGTCCCATCAACGTCGTGGGAAATAGATGGGGAAACATTGACAGACTGTTTTTGGGCTCCAAAATTACTGCAGATGGTGACTGCAGCCATGAAATTAAAGTCGCTTACTTCTTGGAAGGAAAGTTATGACCAAAGAGCAGAGACATTACTTTGCCGACAAAGGTCCATCTAGTCAAGGCTATGATTTTTCCTGTGATCATGTATGGATGTGAGAGTTGGACTATAAAGAAAGCTGAGTGCCGAAGAATTGATGTTTTTGAACTGTAAAGTTGGAGAAGACTGTTGAGAGTCCCTTGGACTGCAGGAGATCCAACCAGTCCATCCTAAAGGAAATTAGTCCTGAATATTCATTGGAAGGACTGATGTTGAAGCTGAAACTCCAATACTTCGGCTGCCTGATGTGAAGGGCTGGCTCATTTGAGAAGACCCTGATGCTGGGAAAGACTGAAGGCAGGAGGAGAAGGGGACCACAGAGGATGAGATGGTTGGATGGCATCACTGACTCAATGAACATGAGTTTCAGTAAACTCCAGGAGTCAGTGATGGACAAGGAAGCCTGGTGTGCTGCAGTCCATAGGGTCGCAAAGAGTCAGACATGACTGAGCAACTGAACTGAACTGAACTGAAACTTGCAGGTGGGAAGGAGACAGATGGACTAAAAGTGGACAGAGGGTTGGCTTTTCCTTCCCCTGCCCAACTTGATTTCTCATCATCCCATAGGAGGGTGAATAAGGCACACCCAGACCCTCAGAGAACTTTATGACTTATGCAGATATGGCCCGGTTAAGCCCTCAAATATGTGCATGTTCAGAGTCCGGGCAGAGCTGCATGTGCAGCCGGCCCTGCTATGGACTCAGGAAATGAGGTAGCTTCTATGAGCCTCAGTTTGCTCAGCTGTAACACACGGTTAATAATGAGATAGTCCAGGCAAAGCACCAAGCGCAGCACATAGTACAGGGGACCCACTCACAGGGGGCTTCCTAGGATCACTGTAACCCCCAGCCCCCACCCAGCACAGCGCAACACTTAGGACCCCACTTACCTCTTCGAATCTCACTTTGGCATCCTCCACTCCAGGGAAGCCGCCACCGAGGTCTAGGATGTGCATCCTGTGGCCCAACTCAGCACCCATTTCGAACACAACCCGGGCGTCCGCAATGGACTGGAGTGTAGGCCTGAGGGTCAGGACAGCCACTGCCAATGTGAAAACTGGGGAAGAAGGAAGAGTCTCGGCTCACACACAGGACCCCAGGTGTCACCACGTCAGCCTCAGCCAGCAGCAGCCTTGCCCAAGCATACCGGGTGCTGTTCCCATTTTCCAGATGCAGTGACTGGGCCTAAAAGGTGAAGTGGGTTGCCAAGGGCCATGTGGCAAATGAAGAGTGGACAGGAGACTAGATCCAAGGACCTTTGGCACCTGGTACCCCTCTCATCCCTCCATGCTGCCTCTGGGGGCTAAGCCTTCCTGGGATGGGGGCTAGGGCCCCAGAGTCAGCCAGAACTAATGTACATCTCACTCAGCAGTGTGGCCGGCCATGCTTCAGTTTCCCCATCTATAAAGTGGGGATCAGTTCAGTTCAGTCGCTCAGTCATGTCAGACTCTTTGCGACCCCATGAATCGCAGCACGCCAGGCCTCCTTGTCCATCACCAACTCCCAGAGTTCACCAGACTCACGTCCATCGAGTCAGTGATACCATCCAGCCATCCCATCCTCTGTCGTCCCCTTCTCCTGCCCCTAATCCCTCCCAGCATCAGAGTCTTTTCCAATGAGTCAACTCTTCACATGAGGTGGCCAAAGTACTGGAGTTACACATTTAGCATCATTCCTTCCAAAGAAATCCCAGGGCTGATCTCCTTCAGAATGGACTGGTTGGATCTCCTTGCAGTCCAAGGGACTCTCAAGAGTCTTCTCAAACACCACAGTTCAAAAGCATCAATTCTTCGGGTGCTCAGCCTTCTTCACAGTCCAACTCTCACATCCATACATGACCACAGGAAAAACCATAGCCTTGACTAGATGGACCTTAGTCGGCAAAGTAATGTCTCTGCTTTTGAATATGCTATCTAGGTTGGTCATAACTTTCCTTCCAAGGAGTAAGCGTCTTTTAATTTCATGGTTGCAGTCACCATCTGCAGTGATTTTGGAGCCCCCAAAATAAAGTCTGACACTGTTTCCCATCTATTTCCCATGAAGTGATGGGACCGGATGCCATGATCTTCGTTTTCTGAATGTTGAGCTGTAAGCCAACTTTTTCACCCTTCTTTCACTTTCATCAAGAGGCTTTTTAGCTCCTCTTCACTTTCTGCCATAAGGGTGGCATCATCTGCATATCTAACGTTATTGATATTTCTCCCTGGCAATCTTGATTCCAGCTTGTGTTTTTTCCAGTCCAGCGTTTCTCATGATGTACTCTGCATGTAAGTTAAATAAGCAGGGTGACAATATACAGCTTTGACGTACTCCTTTTCCTATTTGGAACCAGTCTGTTGTTCCATGTCCAGTTCTAACTGTTGCTTCCTGACCTGCATACAGATTTCTCAAGAGGCAGGTCAGGTGGTCTGGTATCCCCATCTCTTTCAGAATTTTCCACATTTTATTGTGAGCCACACAGTCAAAGGCTTTATCAAAGGATAAAGTGGGGATAAGGTCCCACAGTTGTGGGACAATGTCTATGGAGCGTTTAGCACAGTGCCTGGCTGTCCAAAAATCCAGAGCATAGGAAAGTTATATCATCAGGTCCTAGTTCTGGCTTCTTCCACATCCCCACCAGATAAGCGGCAAAGCCAGAGTGTGCCAGGATGACCTTTGGCTTCAGGCTGGGGAACATGTCCTGCAAAGCCAGGTCCCCCTGGAACCTCCTGGAACAGGACCTTCTGCAGACTGTGGGGTTGGGGCAGTGGGGATACTCCAAACCTTCTTTCCAAAGGGAGGAAACTCTCAAATGGCAGAATCCAAGACCCAGGGACAGGCTTGCCTTGGGGGCCCTGGGGAAGGTCCCACACAGAATCGAGTAAGTCCTAGGAAAGAAGCAGGAGGCAGCGGGCATGGTGGGGGATGGTGGGGTTCCGGCACTCACCTCACACCTATCACCTCTACATGGTCCCTCTTGGCATTCTCAAGCAGGTGTCGGCAGGATTTCAGCGACGCTCCGAACTTGAGGCTCAGGTGGCTCGGAGAGTGGGAGTCCTCGGTGGCGATGCACAGAACCATCCTGAGGAGGGGGACACGGGGCAGCACCTTGGTGGGGGCAGCAGCCCACTTTCTCCACCCCAACCACCTCTTCTCTAGTCTAGGGATGAACCCTCATGGCTCAGAGCTATAACCAACCCCATAAGCCCTGGCCCCCTTCCTCCCCCTGCACAGCCAGTCAACCTCTGAGTCCTGTCCAATCCATTCCCTAAATGTCCCTGGACCCTTCCATGGGACCCCTGCCCTGGTCCCGACCTCACCAATTTCCTCTGGACAGCCCTACTTCCTCCCAATCAGGCAGGCTTTTCCAACTTGTCTTGTATGGTGGGGGTGGAGGGGACCATTTTTTTTTAACAGTCTTATTGAAACCATCTGTATCCTCAATATGTAAAATAGTCAAAACAGAAGCTGCTTTGGGTGAACCCGAGTGGTGCCCCATATGTAAAATAGTCAAAACAGAAGCTGCTTTGGGTGAACCCGAGTGGTGCCCCTCTTGGCCCCTCCAGTGTGTCCAGTGGCCAGGTGAGGGGTACACCCTGAAAAAAGATTTCCAGCCCTGACCCCTTCCAAAGCCATGTGCACTGGGGTCCCTGCCCTGTGACCAGCATCGCTGACTTCTCCTTCACCCCTGGCCGCACATGGTATGATCCAGCCACATCAATTTCTGCTTATCCTGCAAACGCCCTGTGCTGCTTCTGGCCTTCATGTGCTTGCTCCTGCGGCTCCTCTGATGCCCTGTTTGTGCCCGCTCCAGATGCCAGTCGCCCCCTGAAGGCCCACCTCAAATGCCGCCTCCTCTGTGTAACTTTCCTGACCACTGCTCCTTCTGCCATGGCTTTGACCTCCACAATACCATGGGCTTTGCCTGGACTATAATCCATCATTTCTACCTCCGCCCTAGTCAGGCTCTGGCATCCTGGGTCCAGCCCAGGAGTGCCTGCTCCAACCTTCTGTGGCTACGGCTGGCTCCAGGGCAGGGTCCTCAGCCCCAACCCTATTTTGCCTACTCCCCCACTCTCACCCGCAGCCCAGCCTCCCATCTGAGTGGTTCTCAGCTTACTTGGCACTGGGGTGGCTTTTCACCACCTTTGCCAGCTCCATCTCATTGTCAAAGGTCAGCAGCCGGACCCCGTGCTTGGCAGCATACTTGATGTGTGCAATTTGCTTACAGGGATTGGCATAGATGATCTTACTGGCGGGGACACCAATATGCTGGACCAACTCCATCTCTGCCTGTGGGGTCCCAAAGGTGGTGGTGAGGAAGCGCCAGAGCCTGCTGGGCCCATGGAGGCCAAGGAAGCACAGATGAGGGGCAAAGTCATAGCTATGCCTAAGGAGGTCCGTAAGAAGTGGGCCTCACTTTTAGACGACAGATATACAACAATCAGAACTCACGCTGATTCCCGTTGACAAGAAGGGCTGCCACGCACAGATGTGCAGAGCGTGAACCGCCAGTCCTAGGGGAGGGTGGGGCCCCATTCAGAGAATCGTGCATGCGTATTCAGTCGCTCAGTTGTATCCGCCTGTTTGCAACCCCATGGACTGTAGCCCACCAGGCTCTGCTGTCCATGGAATTTTCCCAGCAAGAAGACTGGAGTGGGTTGCTGTTTCCTATTCCAGGGGATCTTCCCAATCCAGCGATTGAACCCACGCCTCCTGTGTCTCCTGCATTAGTAGGCATATTCCTAACCACTGCATCACCTGGGAAGCTCCATTCAGAGACTACACAGTATATTGGTATGTTTATTACAACTTCCTAATGGTGAAGCATCTCACTCTAACAAAATCCATATATTTGTAACAGTGTCTTCAAAATACATTCTTTTAATTCCCACAAAGGCACTGTACAGATTCATGGTGGCCCTGAAAACAGACTTCTGACATATTTTCCTCGCACATTTAAATGGATAGAAAATATCATTTGATGTATTAGAAAGTTTGCCAGCTCAAGAGTCTTCTTGGCACAGGTCATCCCACATCCAAAGGCCAGCCCTGTGGCACTGTGCTGGGTGTTCCAGCAAGGCTCTCTTCCTCCGGACCTTTCCAGAACAGTGCTTCACTTGACTGCTACATTAATGATACAGACAACGATGATGGTGTGGGTGAAGAAAGCAGCCATGGGCATGGAGCACCTACCACAAGGAGGCACCGGGAATGACAGGCTTTACATAGGCCTGGCAAATTTTTCCCATGAAAGGCCAGAGAGTAAATAGTTTATGTTTCCTGAGCCAGTAGTTTCTGCATAGCTAAACTGCCTTGTAACACCAAGCAGCCACAGATAAAGCATAAGTGAATGGACGTGGCCGTGGGCCAGTAAGACTGCAAAACCCACCGTCCATAATTTGTCATGATGGTGTTGGTGAAGAAAGCAGCCATGGGCATGGAGCACCTACCACAAGGAGGCACCGAATGACAGGCTTTACATAGGCCTGGCAAATTTTTCCCATGAAAGGCCAGAGAGTAAATAGTTTATGTTTCCTGAGCCAGTAGTTTCTGCATAGCTAAACTGCCTTTGTAACACCAAGCAGCCACAGATAAAGCATAAATGAATGGACGTGGCCGTGGGCCAGTAAGACTGCAAAACCCACCGTCCATAATTTGTCAACCCTTGTTTTAGATTCACTCTTATTTCCCCCTTACCATACCCTGCCAGAGGGGTATTAGCTCCATTCTACAGAGAAAAAGCATGCTCAGAGAGGCCACACAGCAAGCAGGAGGCAGAACCAACTTTCAAACTTAAACCTGACTCTCAAGATTAACAAGGAAGCAGTTTTGGAAGCACGGTAGAGACACAGGGCCATCGTTAGCCATCCTGAGTTTGTAATGAGACTATGTAATTTTTAATGTAGCAACTTTTCAGCATGAGGTTTTTCTGTGCATTATCTCATGTGATGTCTGTAACTATCCTATGAAATATTTATGGCCACATCCCACACAGGACGAAATTGAGTTCAAAGGAGCCCGCTTGTCTGGGGGACACAGTCAATGAGTAGTAGAGGGAGAATCAAAGGACCCTCCAGAGCGGAAACTGCCCTCATCAGAGCTTGCTTCCAAAGACCCTGCCTCTCTGCAGATATGAAAATGTGGTTCTGCTCCTGGCTTCACCCATGAGGGGAAAGGAAGCAGCAAGGGTAGCACTTTGGGGACCTGTGGTTGAGCTTTGATTATAGTTATTTAAATAATAACCATTGTCACTCATTGACGGATTACCATACGCCAGTCATTGCATTAAATATTTTATAGACATTCCTCGTCATCCTCATAATAATCTTATGAGACAGGGAACAGAGGCCCTGAGAGGCCTTAAGTGACTTGTTCAGCGTCACATGGCTTGCAGGTGGCACAGCTAGAATTCTAACCCAGCTAGAATTCTAACTGTGCGACTTTAGCTCACTGGCTCTCAGCCACAGTGCTTCGGCAGAGAAGACGCCTTGATGCTGCCCTGGCAAGTGTATCTTGAGCATCTATCAAGTCGCCAGGCTCTGACAGGTGCAAATGAAAGCAAAGTGCTGAGTAAAGCAGACAGGGACTCTGATTGTGGAGCTTTCAGACAGACAGGAAAGAAGGGAGGAACGAAGGAACACTGAATAATGATAGGATTACAAATGGATAGGAGCCATGGAGAAAAAGTATGGGATACTAGAGAATGTGGGATGCAGAGACCTGGGTTAGAGGTGTGGTAGGCAGCTTTCTGAGGGTCAGAAATTTAAGGTGAGGAGAAAGTGTGGGGAAAGGGAACCCTCCTAGCCTGCTGGCAGGAATGCAAATTGGTATAGTCACTATGGAAAACAGAATGGAGGTTCCTTAAAAAACTAAAAATAGAGCTGCCATATATATGATCCAGTAACCCCACTCCTGGGCATATACCCAGAAAAGATGAAAGCTGCAATTCGAAAAGATGCATGCACCAGAATGTTCATTGCAGCACTGTTTATAATAGCCAAGGCATGGAAGCAGCTGAGATGAGTAGATGAGGAAGATGTGGTAGATATACACAATGGAATATTACTCAGCTATAAAAAACGAAATCCTGCCATTTGCAGTAATGTGGATGGACCTAGAGATTATCACAGTAAGTGAATAAGTTAGAAAAAGACAAATACCATATGATATCACTTATATGTGGACTCTAAAATATGACACAAATGAACTTATTTACAAAACAGACTCAGACACAGAATATAAACACACGGCTACCAAAGAGGAAGATAGGAGAGGGATAAACTGGGAGTACATGACTGACAGATGCACACATCCATATGCAATAGCACAGGGAACTATATTCAATGTTATAATGGAAAAGAATTTTAAATATATATACATACACACATATATATAATTGAATCACTTTGCTGTACACCCCAAACTAACACAATATTGTAAATCAACTGAACTTCAATGAAAAAAAAAAAGAACGATTTGAGCTGAGCCCTGCAGGAGGAGTCAGCCAGGCTAGAAGGGAAGCAAAGAATATCTCTGGTACAGGAAGTGGCCTGTGCAGAGGTTCTGAGATAAGACTGTGCTCAGCCTGATGGAGGAACAGAGAATGCTGGTGTGATCTGGGCAGGGTGACCAGCGGGGGGAGGATGAGGTTGGAGGGAGGCAGGCAGAGCCAATGGGGAGAACAAGAAGGCCAATGTGGATTTATATTCGATGCTGTAGGTTGTGGGAGACGGTTTGACGGGATCGCAAGAGGGAAAAGGACATGGTCAGATGTGCATCTTGAAGGCAAGGCCTAAGCGCATGTCACTCCAGACACCATGTGAAAACGGATAAGGAGGGTCCGGAAGGACCTCCCCGGGGAGACACTAAAGCAGGGAGGGTGTGGTCTGGAGGCAGGGCTGGAAAGCTTGCTGATGGATGGCATGTAGGGACGTGGGGTAAGAAGGGGACCCCACACCCAGCAGACCTAGGGGCCCCTCTTGAAGGGAAGATTGTGAATGCACTTGAACACGCTGGGCTCCAGGCATCCTGTAGTATCAACTAGGAGTCCGCCTGCCAATGCAGGGGACACGGGTTTGATCCCTGGCCCGGAGGATCCCACATGCTGCAGCACAACTATTGAGCCCATGCTCTGCAACGAGAGGTCACCGCAGAGGATCACCGCAACACAGCAGCCCCTGCTCCCCATAACTAGAAAAAGCCTGCAAAAGCAATGAAGACCCAGGGCAGCCAAAAAGTTAATTAAAAAAAAAAAGGGGAGGTGATGGCATCTTGGGGATATTTGAAGCCATGGGAGGAGATGAAATCCCCAGGAAGATGAAGTGGAGAAAGCAATGGCAGCCCACTCCAGTACTCTTGCCTGGAGAATCCCATGGATGGAGGAGCCTGCTGGGATGCAGTCCACGGGGTCACTAAGAGTCAGACACGACTGAGCAACTTCACTTTGACTTTTCACGTTCATGCATTGGAGAAGGAAATGGCAACCCACTCCAGTATTCTTGCCTGGAGAATCCCAGGACAGGGAGCCTGATGGGCTGTTGTCTATGGGGTCGCACAGAGTTGGACACGACTGAAGCGACTTAGCAGCAGGAAGATGAAGAGTTTATAAAAGAAGGGAGCCTGAGCTGGAATCCAGAGGAACAATTCCAGCTAGAGAGAGGGGCAAGCTGGCACAGGACTGGCAGAGAGGGAAGAGACAGCATCTCCAGAAGAGGCAGGACGATGCAGAGGTTACTATGCCATTCCCGCCAAGGTAACCCTGTCTTACAGTTCACATCTGGGCAGGAGACGCCTGCACTGTCAGAGGCCTCAGACTTCACTTTGCTGTGCTTCACAGATATTGGGGTTTTTCTTTAAAACTGATAGTCTGTGGCAACCTTGTGTGAAGCAAGTCTACTGGCACCATTTTTCCAACAGCGTTTGCTCACTTCACCTCTCTGTGTCACATTTTAGTAATTCTCTGGATATTTCAGACATTTTCAGTGTTACTGTATCTGTTATGGTGATCTGTGATCAATGATCCTTGATGTGATTATTGCCTTTGTTTTGCGGTGCCATGAACCACACCCATATGAGATGATGAACTTAATAGATAAATGTTGTGTGTTCTGATGGCCCCACTCACTAGCCATTCCCCAACTCTCTCTCCTCTTTTGGGCCTCCCTATTCCCTGAGACATAATAACCCAACCATATTGAAATTAGGCCAATTAATAATCCTACAACAACCTCTAGGTGTTCAAGTGAAAAGTAGAGCTATCCCTTAAGAAACTAGCCACCCCAAACTTCAGCAACAACCACCCTGATCAACCACCAGCCATCAACATCGAAGCAAGACTGTCCACCAGCAAAAGATTACAACTCACTGAAGCCTCAGATGATAGCATTTTTAGAAATAAAATATTTTTACTTCAGGTAGGTACATTGGACTTAAGGTATGTTTTTAAGATATAATGCCACTGCACATTTAATAGACTACAATATAGTATAAGCATAGCTTTTATATGCACTGGGAAACCAAAATATTTATGTGACTCATTTTACTGTGACCTTTCCTGTAGTTGTCTGGAACCTAACCCACAATATCTCTAAGCTATGCCTGTGTTTTTAAAAAGACTATATTTCAATGAATGCAACTAGAAATTATTATACTAAGTGAAGTTAAGCCAGAAAGAGAAAGACAAATACTATAAGATGTTACTTATATGTGGAATCTAAAATATGACACAAATGAACCAATTAAGAAGCAGAAATAGAATCAGGGACATAGAGAGTAAACTGGCCGTTGCCAAGGGGATGGGGTGTGGGAGAGGGTTGAATTGGGAGTTTGGGATTAGCAGATGCAAACTGGTATATAGAAAAAGGATAAACAAAAAGCCCTACTGTACAGCACAGGGAACTATATTCAATATCCTGTGATAAACTGTAATGGAAAAGAATATGAAAAATGATATATATATATATATGTATAACTGAGTTACTTTATTGTATAGCAGTAATTAATATAATATTGCAATTTAAATATATTTCAATTATAAATAAATTCTAAAATCTAAAAAAAAAAATGAATGTGTTTCAAATGAGGAGTTACTATTCAGTGGGTATAGAGTTAGTTCTGCAAGGAGAATAAGTTCTAGAGATCTGCTGTACAACACAGTGCCTATAGTTAACAATTTCTCATTGTTCAGTCATTCAGTTATGTCTGCCTCTTTGCAATCCCATGAACTGTAGCACGCCAGGCTTCCCTGTCCTTCACCATCTGAGTTACTTATATATGTAAAAATTGTGAGGGAAGATCTCACGTTAAATGTTCTCTCCACACACACACACACACACACACACACACACACATGCACACACTCCAAAAAAACAGTACAAAACAAACAAAACCTTTTTTCATGGTAAGAGCAAAAAAAAAAAAAAAAAGGAGGATCAAGGAATGTCCCCTACTAGGTCTAAATGCATCAACACAGACAGATCTCCAAAGTCTGCTGATTTTACAGCCACTGAGGCACAGTGCCTACCAGATGAATATTTTATATTTTGTTACAAAATCACAGCATACTTTGTATATTTTCTATGGATCATATTTATACGTATTTTTAGAATATAGCCACCAAACTCAAACACAGAATGTTGATTATCTCTGGAGATATAAAGCTGATGTTCTACTTTTCTTCTGCAGATGAATCAATCTATTATTTGAATAATGCAAGATGAGTGTTTTGTATAAAGTGCTCACTGGATCCTGCAGATCACTGGGGACACTGGGAAGAGGAAATTCCTTGAAATGATGAGTGGAGGTCAGGAAGCAGTGGCTTATGGAGTGGGTGCTAAGGGAAAGAGACAAGTGAGTATAGATAAGTGAGTGTAGACAACTCAGTTTGGTTTTCAAGAGGGAGCAAGGGATTGCACTTGGGGGAAATATGGTGTCCAGAGAAGGCTTTTAAGATGGGAGGATGTTGAGGGAGACAATAAGAGAGGGCAAGGGATGGGGCAGGAGAGATGACAGAAGGTCCTTAGGAAGGTGGGTGGGTGGACCAAAGCCCCACATGAGGAATGGTTGGTGCCCTTGACCCTGGAGCCTGTCTGGGGGCATATCTGTACACAAAGCCCCAGCTCACGCCTGTCCCTTGGCCATGCATGTGCGTGCGTGCTTAGTTGCATCTAATTTTTGCGACCCCATGGACTGTAGCCCGCCAGGCTCCTCTGTCTGTGGGATTTCCCAGATAAGAATACTGGAGTAGGTTGCCATTTCCTTCTCCAAACCGTCTTCCCAACCCAGAGACTGAACTCATGTCTCCTGCGTTTGCAGGTGGATTCTTTACCACTGAGCCACTCGTGAAGCACAAAAGCATGGTGCTGTACAGGGTGGCCACCAGCTCTAGCCTACCAGAAGAGGGCAGCCTCAGCCTTCCAAGAAAAGCTGTAATCCCTCGAAGTCAAAGCACCCAAGGGCTAGGTGATCCCACCTCCCCAGGAGGGGGTCCCATCTCTGCCATCCCCTCCCCAAGAACCTTCATGAAGACAGCAGCCATAAAGTCAGAGAGGCCCTCACCATACTCAAGCGGCCCTTCCCTGCGCATCCCTCAAACCTCTGGGCCTCCTTCCCTTATATGCTAACTGCTTCCTCATGGGACTGTTGTCAGAATCACTGGGATAATAATTACTTTACAGAGTTGTTTTGAGAATCAAATGAGATCATGTACAGAAAGCGCTTGGCAGAGAGCCTGGCACAACAGATGCCCTCAGCAAACAGTATATGCTTTTAATGTTCCCCACTGACTTCTAAGCCCTAACACCACAGTTTTGCTCTTTGAAGGCCAGTCCTGAAGCTTGAGGGCCAGCACAGGGCCCACCTCTAGGTTTCCAGAAGCAGAGGAGTCTAGTCAGTGAGGTTTGGTCTTGTTCTTCACCCCTACACGAAAGCAGGCTGGAAAAGGGTCCCCTTCCGCCTCGGTCAGAGCAGAGACTCTGAGAGCTGCAAAGGGCAAGTCCTGGCTCTGCCATCAGCAAGTTCGGTGCAGCTGGTCCCCAATTTCCTCAACTGCAAAATGGCAGTCTCCTCCTCAGATACTTCATTGGGTCTTATGTAGGGCATGCATGAAACTAGGTGTGCAAAACAAGAGCTGATGCAAAAGGGTTTCATGGGTGACAAAAGAGAGACTTATCTGCAACTAAGGACACTGATGGGTATCTCTGATAAAGGTGAACCTGCTCACTCCAACCCCCACCACTGGTGCGCACCTATCTTCCACTTGGAATCCCTCCATCCCTGCACGCCGCCCAGGCAGACTCTCCTGTCTCCTCCAGGATCCCTTTCTAGAATCCTTACAACACACAGCCATATTGCTGATCAGGATTTAAAGGGGTTCCCTCTCAAAACAATCATTACTAACCATTAAAAAAAAAAAAACAGTAATAACAATGTCACAAACCAATGCTCACCAGGCTTTCTCCCACCTCAGGGCCTAGGCACTTGCTGGTCCTTTTGCCTGGAATGATCTTCCCTAGTTATCCACCTGGATTGATCCTTTGCTTTCTTCAGAACACTGTTCAGATCTCAGTGAAGCCTTCCTTGGCCAAACTTTCTAAAAGTACAACCCTCTCTCCCAATAACCATGTCTCTTCCCTACTTCCCTTTCCCACCGTAATTTTCTCCACAGCATTTACCATCTAAAGTATCATAGATTTTCATTGCTTGTTCTTTAGAAAGCAAATTCCATGAAGGATCTTTTTTTTTGTTTTGGTCACTTGCTAAGTCCCACTGAGAAAAGAACTTGACCCCACAGTAGGTGCTCAATAAACACTTGCTGAATGCATAACTATGTCAAACCTGTCTATGTCTCAGAGGAAACTATGTCTCATAGGAAACTCTATAGCTAAAAGACTTTATCAAGTGAGAACAGAATGAAGATAGATAAGCTGTGCATTCAACTCAATGACAACAGAGTCTGTTTTACTCAATACTGTATTGCTTGCTGAGGAAGGCTTTCTTATCTCTCCTTGCTATTCTTTGGAACTCTGCATTCAGATGCTTATATCTTTCCTTTTCTCCTTTGCTTTTTTGCTCCTGTTCTTTTCACAGCTATTTGTAAGGCCTCCTCAGACAGCCATTTTGCTTTTTGCATTTCTTTTTCTTGGGGATGGTCTTGATCCCTGTCTCCTGTACATGTCACGAACCTCCATTCATAGTTCATCAGGCACTCTGTCTATCAGATCTAGTCCCTTAAATCTATTTCTCACTTCCACTGTATAATCATAAGGGATTTGACTTAGGTAATACCTCAATGGACTGGAAGAAACACAAGCTGGAATCAAGATTGCCAGGAGAAATATCAATAACCTCAGATATGCAGATGACACCACCCTTATGGCAGAAAGTTAAGAGGAACTAAAAGCCTCTTGATGAAAGTGAAAGAGGAGAGTGAAAAAGTTGGCTTAAAGCTCTACATTCAGAAAACGAAGATCATGGCATCCAGTCCCATCACTTCATGGGAAATAGATAGGGAAACAGTGGAAACAGTGTCAGACTTTATTTTGGGGGGCTCCAAAATCACTGCAGATGGTGACTGCAGCCATGAAATTAAAAGACACTTACTCCTTGGAAGAAAAGTTATGACCAACCTAAATAGCGTATTCAAGAGCAGAGACATTACTTTGCCGACTAAGGTCCATCTAGTCAAGGCTATGTTTTTACCAGTAGTCATGTATGGATGTGAGAGTTGGACCGTGAAGGAGGCTGAGCGCCGAAGAATTGATGCTTTTGAACTGTGGTGTTGGAGAAGACTCTTGAGAGTCCCTTGGACTGTGGGGAGATCCAACCAGTCCATTCTGAAAGGAGATCAGCCCTGGGATTTCTTTGGAAGGAATGATGCTAAAGCTTAAACTCCAGTACTTTGGCCACCTCATGCAAAGAGTTGACTCATTGGAAAAGACTCTGATGCTGGGAGGGATTGGGGGGCAGGAGGAGAAGGGAACAACAGAGGATGAGATGGCTAGATGGCATCACTGACTCGATGGACATGAATCTGAGTGAACTCCAGGAGTTGGTGATGGATAGGGAGGCCTGGCGTGCTGCAATTCATGGGGTCGCAAAGAGTCGGACACCACTGAGTGACTGAACTGAACTGAATGGTCTAGTAGTTTCCCCACTTTCTTCCATTTAAGTCTGAATTAGGCAATAAGGAGTTCACGATCTGAGCCACAGTCAGCTCCTGGTCTTGTTTTTGTTGACTGTATAGAGCTTCTCCATCTTTGGCTGCAAAGAATATAATCAATCTGATTTTGGGGTTGGCCATCTGGTGATGTCCATGGGTGGAGTCTTCTCTTTGTTGTTGGAAGAGGGTGTTTGCTATCACCAGTACGTTCTCTTGGCAAAACTCTATTAGTCTTTGACCTGCTTCATTCCGCATTCCAAGGCCAAACTTGCCTGTAACGCCAGGTGTTTCTTGACTTCCTACTTTTGCATTCCAGTCCCCTATAATGAACAGGACATCTTTTTTGGGTGTTAGTTCTAGAAGGTCTTGTAGGTCTTCATAGAGCTGTTCAACTTCTTCAGCGTTACTGGTTGGGGCATAGACTTGGATTACTGTGATACTGAATGGCTTGCCTTGGAAACGAACAGAGATCATTCTGTTGTTTTTGAGATTACATCCAAGTACTGCATTTCGGACTCTTGTTGACCATGGTGGCTACTCCATTTTTTCTAAGGGATTCTTGCCCACAGCAGTAGACATAATCGTCATCTGAGTTAAATTCACCCATTCCAGTCCATTTTAGTTCACTGATTCCTAGAATGTCAACATTCACTCTTGCCATCTCCTGTTTGACCACTTCCAATTTGTCTTGATGCATGGACCTAACATTCCAGGTTCCTCTGCAATATTGCTCTTTACAGAATTGGACCTTGCTTCTGTTGGACCTTGCTTCTATGCTCAATAAAGGACAGAAATAGTATGGACCTAACAAAAGCAGAAAATAGTAAGAAGAGGTGGCAAGAATACACAGAAGAACTGTACAAAAAAATCTTCACGACCCAGATAATCACGATGCGATGATCACTCACCTAGAGCCAGACATCTGGAATGTGAAGTTAAGTGGGCCTTAGGAAGCATCACTACAAACAAAGCTAGGAGAGGTGATGGAATTCCAGCTGAGCTATTTCGAATACTAAAAGATGATGCTGTGAAAGTGCTGCACTCAATATGCCAGCAAATTTGAAAAAAGTCAACAGTGGCCACAGGACTGGAAAAGGTCAGTTTTCATTCCAATCTCAAAGAAAGGCAATGCCAAAGAATACTCCAGCTACCGCACAATTGCACTCATCTCACACGCTAGTAAAGTAATGCTCAAAATTCTCCAAGCCAGGATTCAGCAATACATGAACTGTGAACTTCCAGATGTTCAAGGTGGTTTTAGAAAAGGCAGAGGAACCAGAGATCAAATTGCCAACATCCGCTGGATCATTGAAAAAGCAAGAGAGTTCCAGAAAAACATCTATTTCAGCTTTATTGACTATGCCAAAGCCTTTGACTGTGTGGATCACAAAAACTGTGGAAAATTCTGAAAGAGAAGGATATCAGACCACCTGACCTGCCTCTTGAGAAACCTATATGCAGGTCAGGAAGCAACAGTTAGAACTGGACATGGAACAACAGACTGGTTCCAAATAGGAAAAGGAGTATGTCAAGGTTGTATATTGTCACCCTGCTTATTTAACTTATATGCAGATTACATCATGAGAAAGGCTGGGCTGCAGGAAGCACAAGCTGGAATCAAGATTGTTGGAAGAAATCTCAGTAACCTCAGATATCCAGATGACACCACCATTATGGCAGAAAGTGAAGAACTAAAGAGCCTCTTGATGTAAGTGAAAGAGGACAGTGAAAAAGTTGGCTTAAAGCTCAATATTCTGAAAACGAAGATCATGGCATCTGGTCCCATCAATTCATGGCAAATAGATGAGGAAACAGTGGCTGACTTTATTTTTGAAGTGAAGTGTATTCGCTTAGTCGTGTCTGACTCTTTGCGACCCCCCCACCAGGCTCCTCCCTCCATGGGATTCTCCAGGCAAGAGTACTGGAGTGGGTTGCCATTTCCTTCTCCCGGGGATCTTCCCAACCCAGGGATCGAACCCGGGTCTCCTGTATTCCAGGCAGACGCTTTAACCTCTGAGCCACCAGGGAGGGGGCTCCAAAATCACTGCAGATGGTGATTGCAGCCATGAAATTATTTACGTTTACTCCTTGAAAGGAAAATTATGAGCAACCTGGACAGCATATTGAAAAGCAGAGACATTATTTGTCAACAAAGATCCATCTAGTCAAAGCTACGGTTTTTCCAATAGTCATGTATGGATGTGAGAGTTGGACTATAAAGAAGCTGAGCACCAAAGCATTGATGCTTTTGAACTGTGGTGTTGGAGAAGACTATTGGGAGTCCCTTGGACTTCAAGGAAATCCAACCAGCCCATCCTAAAGGAGACCAGTGCTGGGTGTTCTTTGGAAGGACTGATGCTAAAGCTGAAACTCCAATATTTTGGCCACCTCATGCAAAGAATTGACTCATTGGAAAAGACTCTGATGCTGGGAGGGATTGGGGGCAGGAGGAGAAGGGGACAACAGAGGATGAGATGGCTGGATGGCAACACCGACTCGATGGACATGAGTTTGGGTGAACTCCAGGAGATGGTGATGGACAGGGAGGCCTGGCGTGCTGCAATTCATGGGGTCGCAAAGAGTCAGACATGACTGAGTGACTGAACTAACTAACTAACGAGAGCAGGAAGGAATTAAGACAATAGCATTAATCAAATCAGAAAGGCAGCAGAACTGGCAACAATAGCAAAACTCTAAGAGGATTAGTTAAAAAAATACAGCCACACATTAAAATTATAAAAGAAAAAATAAAACCAATGATAGAAAGGTGTTTTTGCTTTGTTATGTCTTAATTAGAAGAATATCACATATAGCTCTATGCCAAGAAGTTTTAAAATCTCCATTAAAAATGTGACCCACCTGCCCAGGGACACATCTGGTTCCAACGCGGACCCTCAAGGCTGGCAAATTCCTCCCTCATCCCTTAAACTCCTCCCAAGTGGGTGGCCCCTCCCAGAGGACAGGGGCCATCACAGGTCACGCCTGCTTCCCCTGGCCCACCCGACTGCAGCAGCTGCAATCGGCCAGGTGTGTGCATTCAGTAAGTCTGTTTGCAGGTAGGGGATGGAGGCTCACCTTGTTGGCACAGCTGAAGCCCAGCCCCAGCTCGGCCAGGACCTTCAGCACACCCGGGCTGCTGTTGCACTTGACAGCGTAAAAGGATCGGACTCGAGGCAGGCACTTCAGAAAGCAGAAGTGCTTCCTCACCACAGCACCCAGGTCGGCCACGAAGAAGGCAGCGACCTCTTCCTGTACAAGAAGAGGGGTGAAGATAAGACCCACTCAGCTCCCTGCTAGTGCATGCCACCCATGTTCCCCCAAGTACCCTGATCTAAAATTCTCTGGGGATCCCCAAGAGGTTCTGTGATCCAGCTCCAGTCCCTCCCCTCACAACAGCTCAAACTCCAGCTCTGTCTTCCATCATTTTCCACCTCCCAGCCTATATTGTCACCATGCCTCTGTGTAGAATACCCTGCCCCGTAGGAGTCTGGCAAATTCTTAATCTACCTTCAAGTTTCAGCTGAAATGCCACCTGCCCCCAAACCAATAAGGCAATTCTGCCTTTAATGTGCGCACTGCATTTTCCACATGTTGCCAGAGTATCAGAACTGGGTATATACACATCTGTCTCCTCCAGATGAATTCCTTGAAGACCAAAGCTATGGCCTTCAGCCACTGCCTTTCCTGTTGAGGAGCTCAATGAAGCTTTGAGGTAGTCCCACTGTAGAACTGCAGCCCAAACCTGTGGATAACTGTCTGCTGACGGCTGGATGTGTATGAGGCCATGGGTAAGACCACATTATTTAAACTTTTCCTATGCCTCAGTTTCCCTTTTATGCGACACCTTTTACTGATGCCCACTTGGCATCTGATCAAGCATATTTATGCAAGTATGCTAAATAAGGTACAAAGATGAACAGACAGGGGCTTGGGTCTGGACAAGAACTAACCCTGCAAGCAATTACAAGCCCATTCAGGAAATGCTAAGCAGGAGTTTCTACAAAGTGCAGACGGAGAAGTACAAAATCTGCCTGGGGCAATCAGGAAGAGGCGACAGACGAGTGATAAGTGAAGAGTAGAAATGGGTATTGGAAAGGAGATGGCAACCAAGAACGCTCCAATGTTCTTGCCTGGAGAATCCCAGGGATGGGGGAGCCTCATGGGCTTCCGTCTATGGGGTCGCATAGAGTCAGACATGACTAAAGCGACTTAGCAGCGGCAGCAGAAACAGGTAAGAGGCAGAGAGGCTGGGAGAAGGGTGTTCCTTGGAAGGAACAGCCTGGACAACAGAGTGATAATGGAGCACATGGAATCATTGAGGAATGTGAGCAGAGTAGTTCAGTTCAGATGGAGCACGATATATACCCTGGGAAAAGCCAGAAAAGGGGCTATGAAGGCAGAGGGGTTCTGACTTGATCCTGTAGGCAGTGGGAAACTGCCAAGGAATTCAGATTTTGAGCAGGGCTGTGATAAAGTTGAAGGGAGTGGAATGAGGCAGGGAAGAGTTTACGGGGGTTATCGAGAGATAAGGCCTAAACTCCAAAGTGAGGTTCCAGAAGAGCACGTGTGTGCGTGCTAAGTCCCTTCAGTTGCGTCTGACTCCTGTGACCCTATGGACTGTAGCCCACCAGACTCCTCTGTCCATGGGGGTTCTCCAGGCAAGAATACTGGAGTGGGTTGCCATGCCCTCCTCCAAGGGATCTTCCTGACCCAGGGATTTAACCCTTGTCTCATGTCTCCTGCACACTGAAGGATAATTTAAGGAGGCTGAATTTACAGAATTTGGTGGTGCCCAGGTGTGGGAGAGAAAGTGAGGATTCCCAGGTTTCTGACTTAGAGGGCTGTGTAGATGATGGTAGTTGTTGTTCATGAAATTGGAGGACACAGGAGGGGCAGGATTGGGGCAAGGACCAAGAATTTGCAGATAAAATAAGCCCCTTTCTTGCAAACAGCAAGGATTAAATAACAAATGAGTGAAAAGAACCAGATGAGGGCCCTAGGGGGCAGCTGAGCCTGCTATAAGAATAGAGGTCCCGCCCCCAACCCCAGACCCTCACCGTGGTGGCCTGTGAGGCCCCCAGAGTGAGCTCCTCCAGCAGGTCTCGGGTGCTGAAACCGTCCTCCACCATCACAAAGTCCGTTTCTCTCAGGTAGCCAGCCATGCCGAGGGGGGAGGACCCGATGGGCTGGATGGAGTTGCCGCTGCCTCCGGCCGCCTTAGAAAGTATGCAATACACTGCGGGAGGAGAGTGAGGGACGGCTGGGGGACTGGCCTCAGCTGCGCCCCGCCCCTCCCCAATCCGGGGCACCCAGTCCTGTCACACCCTGCCTCCAGCACAAGCCTGGGGAGCTTAGGCTCACTGGGGAAAGTGAGGACGGTCAGGACTTCTGGCCTGGGACTAGGTATTATATGCCTAGATGTCACTGCCTCTCCGAGCCTCAGTTTCCCCATCTGTAAAATGGATGAATTGCTTTGGCGATCCTTTCCAGTTCTGAAATTAGGGTTTTTGTTAAAAGGGAAAGAATGAGAGGGAAAGGGCAGGACAACCGAGAGGAGAAGTTTCCAGGTGCGCCCTCTATCGTGACCACGCCCACTAAAAGGGGCCGCAGGTGGCCCCACCAAGGAGTCTCAGCTCTCTGACCCTGGATTTGCCCGACTCCCTCTGAGCCTAGTTTCACCGTTTGTAAAGTCGGGGGCGGGCTGGTCCTGACGTGCTAGGATTCTAAACTTGCATAGGAGCTCCACGTGGTGGGTGGGGGGCTGCGGACTGAGGTTCTGTCCTGGTGAGCCCTCCTGAGTGCAGAGCCGAGGTCCCGCCCCCACAAAACCCCCTTACCAAGCCCCGTGCTCCTTCGCGGGGGCCAGAGCCAGGCGCGCTGCTTAGGGGGTCGCCGGTGACCTCGAAACCTGTGCAACACCCCGAGGAGTGGCAGTTGCGGAGCCGAGGCCCCTGCTGAGAGGAGGCAAGAGTAGCCAGCGAGCAAGTCAGCATCGGAGCCGAGAGCGCCCGCTCCCGAGGCTCCCCGAGGGTCTCCCACCACTTGCCTTAAAACGCATTTACACGGCTTCGGCCCATAGGTCTCCCCAGCGAGTGAATTGGATCCTCGGCGCCTCCGCTCGCTAGCTCCCCCGGCTCGGGCCCTGCGGCCTGCGCCCCGCCCGCCCAGCAGCCACCGACACCCCCCCACGCCCCGCCTTCCACCCGCCACCCACTTATATAAGCCCCGCCCAGACCCCACCCCCTGGCACACAAGCCCCGCCTCCACTCGGCGGCCCCCTCCGTAGCCCTGGCAACGGGGTGCCGCCATCCCATTGGTCGATTCTGACATAAAGCCTTCAACTCTGTTAGCCTGCTTCGCAAACCCGAGCCTCAGTCCCACGGAGATCCCTCCGCGACTCCCCTACGCCGGTAAATCGGTGCTGCAGGACCGCCAGCTCAGAATCCTGAGCGTCTACGCCACGGGACCCTTAGCTCCTGGATCTTGGGTCTTAGAGAATGGGCAGAAAGCCAGATTTACTCTTCGCTCTGAGAAGCCTTTTCTGACGGTGCCTCTCCTCTCTGATCTGGTGAACTGCCCACTCGTCCCTGGAAGCCCAGGCCAAATGTCATCTCCTTGTATTACTTTTCTCATCAAGTCCTTTTGTCTATTCCAGCATCCTCCAACTCAAAACCCAGATGAAACGTCTTCAACGATGCTTCTTGTCATTTTCCCAGCTCAGGGCAATCCCTCCCTTCATCCCATCTTCTGAATCGGACAAACTCTTACTCACTTCTCAAGTAAAATGTGTCCCCCTCTCCAAGAAGCGTTCTCTGACTTTGTCAAAAGAGTTTCTTCTTTTATATCTAATGAACCCCTGCTCCTGCGCATCCATCAAAGTCCAGTATATCACCTCCCCCGTGGAGCCTACCAAGACTTTCCTAGCTTGGAAGAAGCAACGGAACTCACAGCACTTACCTCTGGGTGGACTCCTTCCTTTTTCCGCTTTTGTTTCCTCATCTCATAGCATGAGATTACTGTTGTTTCACACTGCTTATTTGGTTAACACTTCCCGGTTGGTTTGAGAGCTCCCAAGGGCAGGAACTGAGTGCCTGCCTCCTCAGAGTGCCCAGAACCTGGCTTAAACAAGAGTGCTGAGGAAGATTCAGTATCTCTGCTATTCAAAATTGAACTGAAACGTTCATCTGAAACTGTAATTGTACTAGAACAGCCAAGACATTCTTGAAAAAAGAAGAGGATGTCTTCTACAAGATAGCAAAGTATTTTATAAAGGAAATGGCAACCCACTCCAGTATTCTTGCCTGGAGAATCCCATGGACAGAGGAGCCTGGTGGGCTGCAGTCCACGGGGTCGCAAAGAGTCGGACACAACTGAGCGACTTTACACACACACATGGTCTTTAAAGCAGCATGGTGCTGGCGCAGAAAAAGGCAGTGGTAGAACAGAAGAGAGTTTAGAACAGTCTTGTGCATGTTGGAGAGTTTGGTACACAGTGGAGGCAGCATGTCAAATCAGTGTAGCCAAAGAGCTTTTGGTCTAACGTATATGTTCTCATCCTGCTGTCTATAGGCTTCTTGAAAGTCAGAGGCACTTCTTTTTTTAATATACAAGAACTTTTTTGTATTGGGATATTCAATTAACAAACAATGTTGTGATAATTTCAGGTGAACAGTACAGGGACTCAGCCTTACCTGTACATGTATCCATTCTCACCCAAACTCCCTTCCATCCAGGCTGCCACATAATATTGAGCAATGGTTCCACGTGCTACACAGTAGGTCCTTGTTGGTTATCCATTTTAAATATAGCAGTTTGTACATGTCCATTCCACACTCTCTAACTACCCCTTCCCCATTTTTTTCACCCTGGCAACCATAAGTTCATTCTCTAAGTCTGTGAGTCTCTGTTTTATAACTAAGTTCATTTATATCATTTCTTTTTAGATTCCACATATAAGGGATGTCATTTGACATTCCTCCTTCTCTGATTTACTTCACTCAGTATAACAATCTCTCAGTCCATGTTGCTGCAAATGGTATTATTTCATTATTTTTAATGGGTGAGTAATACTCTATTATATATCTTCTTTATCTATTCCTCCATCAGTGGACTTTTAGGTTGCTTCCTTGTCTGAAAGTCAGAGGCACTTCTTGTTCTGCATCAGTATCTCCCTAGGGCACCCTGCACAAAGCATCCTTAGCACACAGATGGTATAGAACCTTGAAGTCTGGAAGAACCATTTTCCGCTCCCCACCTAGCATGGCTGCATAACTGATGGATGTCCTTGGTTGGACCATCCTGCTGAGACCAGGGTCACGTCTGCCTGGTATGATTTCCCCCTGTGAACTGAGAGCATTCACACTGAATGATATCTGTGGGCCTTTCTGTCTGGAACACTCATGCTTTCTATACTAGGAAAAGCCTTTCATAAAGCAGTCACTTTTACCAGAGGGGTCATTTGGCAGATCCATTCCTTGAGAGATCTGTAGCCATTTGTACCGTAGTATGAATTAGTGACTGAAGTCCTGCTAAGAATAAGCATCTACTGACTGGGAAGGGGCAGACCAGGGTGGCCATGGCAGAAACCTCAAAGGGAGCCCTCAAGAAAAGATGACAGTAAGAGGAGGGAGGGGCACCCAAACGAACTGTCTCTACTTTTTAAAAAATCATTGTTGAGCTGGCTTTATGATGCCATGGTCTAAGTTTGCCTCACTAGCTCTTTTCATCACCTGGTATACAGTAGGCATGTAATAGACACATTCAATGTGCTAACTGAATGAACCAATAAAGATAAAAAGAAACAAACCATAATCCAGTCTGTCCATTTGAAATCTGTTAAGGGTTGGTAGTCAGAGCAGAAAAACCATCTCCTGAACTGGATACGAATACACTGTGGATTTATCTTTTACCCTCCTGGGTATATGATGTTACTGAATCACCATGACAACCCTATGTCATAGGGCTATAATTGTCCCCATTTTACAGATAAAGAATCTGAGATTCAAAGAAGTCAGTAACTTGCTTGGGGTCACACAGCAAGTCAGGGTGGAGCCTAGGCTTAAACCCATCTGACCTGACCCTTTACCTTCATGCTTAACTGCCAACCAGTGGCTGAGCATTCAGGCCCTAGTTTAAAAAATGGCAGCCAGTCATCCTGCTGGCATCCAGGCTGAAATCTGGTGGCTCTTTTCCCGCGAGTCTCTTGTGCCACTGTTATCAATGCATCATACTATTCAGAGCCCTCAAAAACATATTTCTAAAGCAGGACAAAGAAACTTTTATCATTGTATAAGTCAATTTCAACCTGTTCTGCTTAAATCAGTTGTAATTGTATTCACAAACACTCAATAATAAAAATGCCTTATGTGTGCCTATGGAACAACAGATTGTTTCCAAGTAGGGAAAAGGAGTACATCAAGGCTGTATATTCTCACCCTGCTTATTTAACTTATATGCACAGTACATCATGAGAAATGCTGGGCTGGAAGAAGCACAAGCTGGAATCAAGATTGCCAGGAGAACTATCAATAACTTCAGATATGCAGATGACACCACCCTTATGGCAGAAAGTGAAGAGGAACTAAAAAGCCTCTTGATAAAAGTGAAAGAGGAGAGTGAAAAAAATTGGCTTAAAGCTCAACATTCAGAAAACTAAGATCATGGCATCCGGTCCCATCACTTCATGGGAAATAGATGGGGAAACAGTGGAAACAGTGTCAGACTTTATCTTTTTAGGCTCCAAAATCACTGCAGATGGTGACTGCAGCCATGAAATTAAATGACGCTTATTCCTTGGAAGAAAAATTATGACCAACCTAGACGGCATATTAAAAAACAGAGACATGACTTTGCCAACAAAGGTCCATCTAGACAGGGCTATGGTTTTTCCAGTAGTCATGGATGTGAGAGTTGGACTGTGAAGAAGGCTGAGCACTGAAGAATTGATGCTTTTGAACTGTGATGCTGGAGAAGACTCTTGCAAGTCCCTTGGACTGCAAGGAGATCCAACGAGTCCATCCTAAAGGAGATCAATTCTGGGTGTTCATTGGAAGGACTGATGCTGAGGCTGAAACTCCAACACTTTGGCCACCTCATACGAAGAGTTGACTCATTGGAAAAGACCCTGATGCTGGGAGGGATTGGGGGCAGGAGGAGAAGGGGACAACAGAGGATGAGATGGCTGGATGGCATCACCGACTCAATGCACATGAGTTTGGGTGAATTCCAGGAGCTGGTGATGGACAGGGAGGCCTGGTGTGCTGCAATTCACGGGGTCGCAAAGAGTCAGACACAACTGAGTGACTGAACTGAACCAAACTGATGTGTGCCTAGAACTGAAGAGTTTGTAAAATACTTTCCTGTTCATCATTTTATTTGGGCTTCCCAGTACTTTATGGGATTGGATATCAGACAAATTTAGGTTCGGCTGAGGAAAACAGAAATGTCAAATGCACTGGAACCATGAACAAAGAGTTTTACTCTACTACGCATGTAATATATGAGGTAGGCAGTCCAAATGTGGTGTGGAAGCTCCACAAAGTCAGCAGGAATGAAAGTGCCTCCTTTCCTTCAGTTCTGCCTGGCTTCTAACCTCATGGTTCAAAGTGGCTGCAAGAGCTCCAGCAACATATATAGGACTTGTATTTAACCAATATACATGAATGTAACCAAGTTATTCACGGCCAGTGTCCTTTCTGGTTGATCAGTGCCCATCTTTATATTGATTTTTAAATATTTTAAACACCAACCCTGCACATTCCAGGCAGGAGGAAGCAGCCACCCCCAAATTCTACACATGCTAATTTTCCAAGGGTTGCCATAACAAAGTACCAAACTCTGGGTGGCTTAAAACAACAAATATTTATTGTCTCACAGTTCTGGAGGCTAGAATTCCAAAATCAAACTGTTGGCAGCACCATGTTCTCTCTGCTAATTCTAAGGAAGAATCCTTCCTTGCCCCTTCTATTAATGGCTCCTGGTGTCCACTGGCAATCCTTAGTGTTCCTTGGCTTATAGTTGCATTGCTCAGGTCACATGGCTATCTTCTTCTCCCTGTGTCTTCATATCATTTTCCCTGTGTACATGTCGGTCTCTGTGACCAAATTACCCCTTTTAATAAGGACTCCAGTCATATTAGATTAGGGCCCACCCAAATGACCTCATTAAAACTAGATTACCTGTGTAAAGACCTTATTTCAAAATAGAGTCATTTTCTGTGATCCTGAGGATTAGAACTTATCTTTTGTGGGGACACAATTCAAACCATACCAGCACTCCAATATTTCTTTTAATGTGAGTGAGTGAAGTCGCTCAGTCGTGTCCGACTCTTTGCGACCCCGTGCCAGGCTCCTCTGTCCATGGGATTCTCCAGGCAAGAATACTGGAGTGGGTTGCCATTTCCTTCTCCAGATCATATTGTTGGCAAAATATAGATACAGGGTGCCACCGAGATGCGAAGGAGGTGGGAAGGTCTAGTTTTCAGTTGGGTTGCTTCCTCCCACTCCCATTAAAGTCAAGATAGTAAAGGAGAAAGGGAGACTGGATATTGGGTGGAGACTGGCAATCTCTGCCACAAGTAGGAAAGGTTTTTCTCCTTTTACGGATACACCAGCTCAGAATAACTATGGGGTTTACAGGGAAAACTGACAGGGAAATAAATAAACATATTGAGCACCAATTGTGTGACAGACACCCTGCTGAATACATGTCACATTTAATCTTTGGACAACCCGGCAAGATAGGCATCATTAGTCCCATATTACAGATGAGAAAATTGTGATTAAATCCATTGCCTGGTGAGTACAGAGCTGAGACTTAATTCTGGCCTGACTGATATTATGTCTGTGAGATGGACCCCAGGAATGGGGTATGATGCTGGAAACAAAGGATTCTGAGACCAAGCCAAGGGCAAACAGCAGACGACTCAGAGAGGATGGAACTCAGAGTCAGACACAAGATGAATTGGCAGAAAAGGCTGGTGCTTTGCTAACCCCAAGTTAGCACTGCCAACTCCCCAAAGGCATTAGTGAGATGGAGACCCTCAAGTAACTAGACGCCAAAAGCTGAAAGCAGCCATAGGCATTGTTAGGTCAAAGATGTCTTCACATTAAGATGGAAAGTAACAGGACTTTCCTGGTGGTCCAGTGGTTAAAAATCCACCTTCCAAATGTAGGGGATATAGGCTTGAGGAACTAAGACCCTAAAGCCCATGGGGCCACTAAGCCCTTGCACTGCCGCTAACACCTGAGCCTGACAAGTAAATAAATCAAACACTATTATAAAAGACAGAAACTAACAGTAACCACCATTTATTGGCCATCTTTTGTGCTCCAAGAATAACAATAGTAGCTTTATTATCAGTTCAGTTCAGTCACTCAGTCGTGTCCAACTCTTTGCGACCCCATGAATTGCAGCACGCCAGGCCTCCCGGTCCATCACCAACTCCCGGAGTTCACCCAAACTCATGTGCATAAAGTCGGTGATGCCATCCAGCCATCTCATCCTCTGTCGTCCCCTTCTCCTCCTGCCTCCAATCCCTCCCAGCATCAGAATCTTTTCCAGTGAGTCAAATCTTTGCATGAGGTGGCCAAAATATTGGAGTTTCAGCTTTAGCATCAGTCCTACCAAAGAACACCCAGAATTGATCTCCTTTAGAATGGACTGGTTGGATCTCCTTGCAGTCCAAGGGACTCTCAAGAGTCTTCTCCAACACCACAGTTCAAAAGCATCAATTCTTCAGCGCCCAGCTTTCTTCACAGTCCAACTTTCACATCCATACATGACCACTGGAAAAACCATAGCCTTGACTAGATGGACTTTTCTTGGCAAAGTAATGTCTCTGCTTTTTAATAATTTCTCTACGTTGGTCAAAACTTTCCTTCCAAGGAGTAAGCATCTTTTAATTTCATGGCTGCAGTCACCATCTGCAGTGATTTTGGAGCCCAAAAGATAAAGGCTGACATTGTTTCCACTGTTTCCCATCTTTTTCCCATGAAGTGATGGAACCAGATGCCATGATCTTAGTTTTCTGAATGTTGAGCTGTAAGCCAATTTTTTCACTCTCCTCTTTCACTTTCATCAAGAGGCTTTTGGTTCCTCTTCACTTTCTGCCATAAGGGTGGTGTCATCTGCATATCTGAGGTTATTGAGATTTCTCCTGGCAGTCTTGATTCCAGCTTGTGCTTCCTGCAGCCCAGCGTTTCTCATGATGTACTCTTCATATAAGTTAAATAAGCAGGGTGACAATATGCACCCTTAACGTGCTTCTTTTTCTTATTTGGAACCAGTCTGTGGTTCCATATCGAGTTCTAACTGTTGCTTCCTGACCTGCATACAGATTTCTCAAGAGGCAGGTCAGATGGTCTGGTATCCCCTTCTCTTTCAGAATTTTCCACAGTTTGTTGTGATCCACACAGTCAAAGGCTTTTGCACAGTCAATAAAGCAGAAATAGATATTTTTCTGGAACTCTCTTCCTTTTCAATGATCTAGCAGATTTTGGCAATTTGATCTCTGATTCCTCTGCCTTTTCTAAAACCACCTTGAACATCTGGAAGTTCACAGTTCATGTACTGCTGAAGCCTGGTTTGCAGAATTTTGAGCATTACTGTACTAGTGTGTGAGATGAGTACAATTGTGTGGTAGTTGGAGCATTCTTTGGCATTGCCTTTCTTTGGGATTGGAATGAAAACTGACCTTTTCCAGTCCTGTGGCCACTGCTGAGTTTTCCAAATTTGCTGACATACTGAGTGCAGCACCTTCACAGCATCATCTTTCAGGATTTGAAATAGCTCCACTGGAATTCCATCACTTCAACTAGCTTAGTTCATAGTGATGCTTTCCAAGGCCCACTTGACTTCACATTCCAAGATGTCTTGCTCTAGTGAGTGATCACACCTTCATGATTATCTGGGTCGTGAAACTCTTTTTGTACAGCTCTTCTGTGTATTCTTGCCCCCTCTTCTTAATATCTTCTTCTTCTGTTAGGTCCATACCATTTCTGTCCTTTATCGAGCCCATGTTTGCATGACATGTTCCCTTGGTATCTCTAATTTTCTTGAAGAGATCTCTAGTTTTTCCCATTCTATTGTTTTCCTTTATTTCTTTGCATTGATCACGGAGGAAGGCTTTCTTATCTCTTGCTATTCTTTGGAACTCTGCATTCAGATGCTTATATCTTTCCTTTTCTCCTTTGCTTTTCGCCTCTCTTCTTTTCACAGCTATTTGTAAGGCCTCCCCAGACAGCCATTTTGCTTTCTGCATTTCTTTTTCTTGGGGATGGTCTTGATCCCTGTCTCCTGTACAGTGTCATGAACCTCTGTCCATAGTTCATCAGGTAGTCTATCTATCAGATCTAGTCCCTTAAGTCTATTTCTCACTTCCACTGTATAATCAATCATAAGGAATTTGATTTAGATCATACCTGAATGGTCTAGTGGTTTTCCCTACTTTTTAAAATTTAAGTCTGAATTTGACAATAAGGAGTTCATGATATCAGCCACAGTCAGCTTGCAGTCTTGTTTTTGCTGACTGTATACAGCTTCTCCATCTTTGGCTGCAAAGAATATAATCATTCTGATTTCAGGTGTTGACCATCTGGTGATGTCCACGTGTAGAATCTTCTCTTGTGTTGCTGGAAGAGGGTGTTTGCTATGACCAGTGCATTTTCTTGGCAAAATTCTATTAGCCTTTGCCCTGCTTCATTCCATATTCCAAGGCCAAATTTACCTGTTACTCCAGGTGTTTCTTGACTTCCTACTTTTGCATTCCAGTCCCCTATAATGAAAAGGACATCTTTTTTGAGTGTTAGTTCTAAAAGGTCTTGTAGGTCTTCATAGAACCGCTCAACTTCAGCTTCTTCAGCATTACTGGCTGGGGCATAGACTTGGATTACTGTGATATTGAATGGTTTGCCTTGGAAATGAACAGAGATCATTCTGTCATTTTTGAGATTGCATCCAAGTACTGCATTTCGGACTCTTTTGTTGACCATGATGGCTACTCCATTTCTTCTGAGGGATTCCTGCCCGCAGTAGTAGATATAACGGTCATCTGAGTTAAATTCACCCATTCCAGTCCATTTTAGTTAGCGGATTCCTCAAATGTCAATGTTCACTCTTGCTATCTCCTGTTTGACCACTTCCGA